>CM052700.1:64025396-64062697 GCA_028551405.1 Uromys caudimaculatus | reverse complement strand
TCATTGAAATAAATACAAAAACAAAAACTGAACTGAATGAGTTTGGAGGTTCAGAAGCTTAAGAAGAATCTGTCTTCAGCTCCCTTAAAAAAAAAAAAAGAAAGAAAAAGAAAAAGAAAAAGAAAAAGGGAAAACTGGAGCTGAGTCCTGAGTGAGAAGTCCCAAAGAATGAAAGCACAGCACTATTCAGAAGTGAAGAAGAAAGGGAGGGAGGGAGGGAGGAAGGGAGGGAGGTAGACAGACAGGGAGAGAGGGAGGGAGACAGAGAGAGAGGAGGGAGGGAAAGAGGGAGGGAGGGTGGAAGGAAAGGAGAATGGGAGGAAAAGGGACAAAGAGGAATGGAGGAAGAGATAGGGGAACAAAAGAGGGAGTAGAAAGGAGGGAGGGAGACAGGAAAGGAGGGAGTAAAGAAGGATAGAGGGACAGAGGAAGGGAGGAAAGGAGGAAGGACCTAAGTAAGCTGTGTTTCCTAAAACCCTTCTCCACCCTCTCAGCTCAGCAACCTCTCCTCACACTGGGATCCTGTGAACCCCTTCTCCCCTACTGCTCAGATGCTTCCACTCTTCTGGGACGCTGCCCTCTGGCTGCCGGAAGGAGCATTTCTTTTACCATCCTCTCCTCCTCCCTTCCTCTCCCCTCCCTCTGCAGGATCCTGGCCTTCTTCTAACTCCAAATAGGCAAAATAGCACCACCAAGTGACAGGGCCCATTCAGGGCTGCTAGCTGGCCATTTCATTCTCAACCTGTGGGTCAACACCTTTGGGGGATGCATGTCAGATAAGATGCACACCAGATATTTATACTACAAGTCATATCTGTAGCAAAATTACAGTTATGAAATAGTAATAAAAATAATTTTACAGTTTGGGTCACCACAACATGAAGAACTGTATTTGGAAGGCTGCTTGAGAAGCACTGGTTTAAAGCAAAGCCATGCTTCACGGAGAGGATTGTATCTCTTTCTAATTTCACTGACTTTGCTTCACTTCCATTTCATCCCTTTACATGTCTGCCCTTATCTCTCTTTCTAGTATTTTCAGGCTTGCTCATATGAAAGAGTTATAAGCCAGATCTCTTGTTTTATCATTTTAAATCCTTAAACTTAGTTTAATAACTTCCTATATTGCTTATTTTTATTCCCATTATTTGACAGGTATAGAATTTTTGATTAGCATCTTTTATTTTAAAATTAGCGTTCTCAACAGTGTGGTAGCACACACATATGATACAAGATTTGAAAGGCTTAGGGAAGCGTCCTTTTCACTTTCTCTTGTCTTACTCCCCTTGGCTAAGACTTTATGTAGCACTCTAAAGAGAAGTAGAAAATACAGACACCCCCATTTTATTATGATATTAATTGGAATGTTTTGAGTTTGCTAAGGAGCAGTTGGAAATCAATAGGTGCTAGAGAAAGGAAAACCATTCTTTTGGGCAGACGTGGCCACTGGTAGGTTGCCCATGGTCCCATACTCATGCTTATGGTCGGCACTAAATGGACTTCCCTTTCTGCATACTCGAAGATGGTGATGAGTCAGGAGATGCTTGTACAAAATGAGTGGGGAGAAAAATCTCTGCTTCAGGTTTATGCTTTCTGACATTCAAAGTTAGTTGAGCCATGCAGAGAGTGGCTGAGTCACACTGAATATATAGAATTTACAAAATGTCAACAAATACAATAAAATAACATTTTGTTGATATGAAGAATGGACTAAATTGATAATTGGCTTATCCACATAAAACCCTGCAAAATAAAGGCATCCTAAATTTGTACTACTTTCATAGTTCAAGGTAGCAAGGAAGGAATAGTGTTGTTCTCTTATAAACACCAGACCTTCACCACCTGCTGTCCAGAGTAGCTATTCCAAGTGGAAAGAGTAAATGTCAACACACCCTGCCAGGCATTCACTTGCCATTATTTTAAAGATACAAAACCAAAAATACCTCATAGAACTGCACATCACGCAAATACTCTTCAAAAGGAGTATGTCCTTCAAAACCGTCACTGAAACAAAGATGCTCCATAACTCTACCTAACAGTGTACATTCAAGTTATAAGATATTTTTCCAAGGTTTCCTTGGGAATAAGAGACAATGTGGACATGATTTTGTTTCTTTATTATCATGTTCCAACTCTGTTTACTTTTTAATATTGAAATATTCCAGCTTGACTTGTTTTGGATGTATGGAACTGGTCACCCTTTGAGAATTAAGGACTCCCCTTCTCCTATCTCCCTAGTAAACAATCCACACCCTTCTGTTCTTTGGTATTTGAAGAAGGTACTTCAGAGCTGCATGGTGCCTTTGCTTCAGTGAAATCTGACTATTTGAGCATGGAAAAAGAAAGACCTAAGCCGAGGTTGAGATACTAGAATCAGGCTTCCTGCTGCTCTGATCTTTCACAAATTGCCTAGGTCATGACAGTCATGGAGACTCCAGTGAGATCAAGGTCTGAGAAGGTATTTGACTGTGTATTGAGTTATTTCCTGGCACCCACATAAGACATAGCAAAATTAACATCATCTAAGGTTTGTCATCCCCCTTTAAAGTACAAGACTAATATCCCTCTGGCATCCTTTCTGTTGTATTTCAATGGCTATAGGAAGACAAAAATAATTCTGAGAAAGAAGTTTTATAGCATTGAAAACTGAAAGTGAAAGTCCCCTGCTGACAATGAAGGTCGTTCCTAATTCAGGCATGAATGCTTTTAATAGTTCTTTTAAAGACTGAAGTTTGATGTAAAAGCATAAATCAAGTTTGATATAATAAATTAACTAAGGTGTCCAGATCAAAAGCATGCTATTTGCTCAGTTTTAAACATTCTCGCTGTGGTATAACAATCAGCATAGGTATCTATCTTTTGTTATTTTGTGCCTAGCTCCCTCAGCATGAATCTCTGTCTTTACCTGAAAACTTTCTCTTGACCTAATTGGAGTAACATTTGGAATGAAAAATGAGTTGAAATCATCTATTTTATGAAGCTGCAGAACAAAACTCTAAACATCGTTTTAAATTTGCCTTAATTTTATAAAATTGCAAATTGCCATATTGATAACATACTCTTTCTTCTGAGCTATGTACTTAAAAACAAACTAATTATGCCACTTACCTACTTAAGATATTATTTGTAATTACCCTGTTCAGTTTTTAATTGGAATTAAATGACAAAGATAATGGCTTGGTAATTAAAGAGTATTTTTATCCATGTTTAATTCATTTAAAAAGTGGTATCTACCTAAGCACATATTAATTTCATGTTAGAAGAGGAAAGAAGATTGCAGAAAGCAGTTGTTTGTCAGAGGTTAGGAATAGCCTGGCTGAAGGCCTTCAGCTCTGACCATCCTAATTGGATTATGAAGTGTGATAGAAACCAGTTGAACTTTCTATATAAGTGATCATGGACCTGCAGTGGGTTACCATGGTGTCTTGAGCACCTTCTAGACACCTGGAAGATGACGATTTTACAACTAATCCTAGCAGAGCAAGGTAGCATTCAGAATCCTGAGATGCCATGAACAATAACTATGCTAACTCAAGCCAGACAAAACTACAACAGGGAGATAGTGGTGAGAAGGAAGGCCCTCTCTATCTGAGAAGCTGGCAAGAGAAAACTGTCTGGAGAGGGAGAGGAGGTTTTCTTAAGGGTGTGGCTCCTGGAGAGTTGGCCATGCTCCAGTAGATGGCCCCCACACTAAGCAGTATATGGGCAACACCAAGTATACCTGATGCGGGAGCAAAGGAAAGGGAGAAAGAAGAAAAGAAGACACAAGTTAGGTATGTAGGAAAGTGGTCTTGGGTTTGAGAGGAGTGTGAGAAAGGGGTGAATATGATCAAAAGACATTGGACAAAATTCTCAAAAACATGCTAATAACAACAACAAAGACTCCTGAGTCTCACACTGTGGGCTGATCAGCAAGTGTCTAAATGAACTTAATCAAACCAAGTCATGCAAGCTTAGCATTGAGAAAATGCTATGCTCTTTTGCTGAGAAAATGATCACATGACTTCTTCAATTCTCTACACTATTGACCACTTTTCTTATGTGTTTCAAAACCTGATCTCTGTGTCCTTAGCACAACTTAGTACCCCATTCCTAAGGTAAATCTCATGGTGCATTATAAGATCTGTGGGGATGGGAGATGGGGGCTCAACCCTTCTTCCCCATTTCTGCTCCCACCTACTCTTGTATGCAGACAGATCTCAAGGTTTTGTTCTTTATCCCTGTAGTTTTCTCAGAACTTTAATGCTCAACCACTTCAACACTTTAGTCATTGCCTACTTGTGAGAGACACAAAATGCCATGTCCAGCTCAGACCCTCTTGAGATACCACCTGCCACTTACATCATTACTGGAGGGGTGACCTATCATCACCTCCAGGACAGTATGTAGAAGAGCTGCTTTGCCCTTCTCTGCCCAGTGACATCCAAGTCCCTGATTGTTGTGAAAGGGAACAAGAACCTATAATCTTACTTCATTGCCCTGGCCTACTCACGAGAAATGAGAAATGAGTATATCTCCACTTACATATGAGGTAGGCAGTGCTCAGACAGCACAAATGGCTTCCAGAAAGCTACATGGCACAAACTAAGCAAGGTTTATCACTCCCAGAGATACCTCATCTCAGGTCTTTCTTGTTGAAAGACAGATATCAGTGTAATCCATGGCTAGAATAAAGACAGTTTCATACTGTAAAAATTGGGTGTGCTGTGCTCTAATGATGTTTGTTTTGAACCTCAGATGTCTCTAAAGTGATAATTTGAAAACAGCTCATTTAAGCAGTAATTAGGGCCTTCTGGGCCCCTCACAAGTGACAGTCTTTATAAAGGAGGCTTCATATGCACTGTGTTGCTTTCCTTTCCTACCTACTGCTGCATAGAAATGAAATGTTCCCCTCTCCATAGGATGTAGTTATAGAGCGTGCATCTTATAGACAGAAGACAGCTCTCACAAGATGAGGAAACACATCAGTATCTCATCTTAAATGTCATAGCCATTAAAACTCTGAGAAGAAACATTCTGTTAGTTAAAAGTTGCCCAGTCTAGAGGATTCCATTACAGCTGTGTAGGGGGAGCAGGACTCTGGTAAGAACTCCTCCTAGTTACGCAAATGGTTTACCTACTGAGCACTTTAGTCACCTCAGGGGAAAAGAGGGGTGTTAGTCATATTTGTACCCTGAGTTTTTAATAAAATTAAATGCACCTAAACAGATTACACTGATACAAGATGCAGAGTGAACAATAAATATTAATGACCAAATAGCTTTAAATAGCTTTCTTCTCCCAGGGTCATTCTATATTATAATTTTAACTTCATAATCAAGAGTCCCAATCAGCATTTTTACTTGTTTAGCTATTTTTTCTAACATGCCATTCTTAAAATCTGTTTATTCAATTTCTCTGTGTACATTTTTTACATATATGTGAGTACATTGTGTGTCTGTCCAGGCATGCATCTTTCTCTCTGACTCTCTTTCTCTCTGTTTGTCTCTGTTTGTCTCTCTCTCTCTCTCTCTCTCTCTCTCTCTCTCTCTCTCTCTCTCTCTCTCTCTCTCTCTCTCTCTCTCTCTCTCTGTGTGTGTGTATAGAAATCCAAGGCTGATACACTCATACTTACTTTATATCCTGAGGTATGGCCCCTTAATCAGATACATGCCGTATCTATATGACTAAGTGTCTTAGTGTTTCTATTGCTTTGATGAAACACCATGACCAAAAGCAAATTGTGGAGAAAAGAATTTATTTGGTTTATGTTTCCACATCACTGTTGACTACTGGAGGAAGTTAGGAGAAGAACTGAAGCAGGGCAGGAACCTGGAGGCAGGTGCTGATGAAGAGGCTATGGAGGAGTGATGCTTACTAGTTTGTTCCTAATGGCTTACTTGACCTGTTTTCTTATAGAAGCTAGGATCTCGAGCCCATGAGTGGAACCATCCATAATGGGCTAGGCCCTCTGTGTTCTCTTCTATCAATAATTAAGAAAATGCCCTATAGGTATGTGTGTAGCCCGATCTTGTACAGGCATTTTCTCAAGACACCGTCCTCTCAGATGACCCTAGCTTGTGTCAAGTTGACATAAAAGTAGCCAACATGCTAAGGTTCTGCCTTTCAAAAGCTGCAATTACAGGCAGGCTAGTGAACTCACCTAGAATTTATCATTTTCAGGGGTTCTGGACATCTTAACCCCTATACTCATGCTTGTAAGGCAAATACATTGCCAATGTTCCCACTCCAACTTCAATAGCTCCCTAACATCCTATAATAGTTTATCATCTCCAACAAGGAAATGTATAAGTTAGGATATCACTCAGTAGTTCTACAAATGAATCTTTACCACATTTTGCAATGGCAAAATTCAACAAGGAAGAAATAATGGGTATATTTTCCACCCAGAACTCAGAATCAGAATCACTCAGCAAGAATAGCTGAAAGAATACCATCCCACCCCAACTCACTTCATGTTGCCTTCAAGATGCTTAGCAAGATTACTCTAGTCTCTGTCTCTAAAACCTCATCTCCAGGATCTGTACCTGTGGCAGTTTGACTCTTGCTAATTGGCTCTGACTGCATCGCTACATCCATTATCCTTGTGTTGCTGCGCTATGAATTCTACTCTATAAATAGTTTAGTCTCTTCCTTCCTGGTGCTTCTCTAAAGCTCATGGTGATCTTACTCAGAGGAAACTACCTTCTACTCTATTATATACAAGCCTTTCTTCCTGAGCTCTGCTTGTTGTAATTTTTCATCCCAACTACCAGTTGGCTCTTGTTTATACAATGGGTTTGTGTTTTTGCTATTGTTGCTGGTGTTTTGTGTATGTATGTATGTATGTATGGTGTGTGTGTGTGTGTGTGTGTGTATGTGTGTATGTGAAAGAGAGAGAGAGGGGTAGAGAGAGAGAGAGAGAGAGAGAGAGAGAGAGAGAGAGAGAGAGAGTCCCTGTAATTAACACAACCAAATAGAATGCTTTCCCTTCGATTTAGTATCTTCTGCAGTTCTGCAGCTTGCTGAGGTGATCCCGCATAAACAATTCATGACTTTGTGCTACTAATTGATTAGGGTTTGAAAGCGAATACAACCCTGCAGACAAATGTGCTGATAGGCAGGTAGACATGTGCACTTCAGTATGCTCTGGTGTCTGCTGAGGTTCAATGACCTTCAGATTTAGAGTAAATGAGAAATGGCCTGTCATGATGACAGATGCCATTTCTGCTAGAAGTGAGAGGAGATTCTACCTGAGCAAGTCAGCACCCATTGTTGATAAATTTCCCCTATGAAGTCTTTGATCATGGTTTATCTAGAAAAACAGATTATTTTAAATTTTCATAATGTGTGATCCTGACTCATGTTGAAAAAGAAACTATTTTAAAATTCCATGCATTGTAAACAAAACCCATAGGCATTACACAGGGCTGTGCACATGAGCATAGAGGGCTCTGTGTGAACAGACAGGTGGCAGTGTAGTGGTAATGTCACAGGAAGAAAGTGTTATGAATTTTCTTATATTCTGGAAATCTCTCCTGATGGTATGTATCAATTAGTGTCAGTCAATGATGGCTTGGCAGATCCTACTGTCTGTTTTTGTATGGTCTTCAAGCTAAGAATGCATTTTGAAATGTTGTTTGTTTTAATAACCTCATGCTAGTCTCAAACTCATCACGTAGCTTAAAATGACCTTGTACTTCTAATTGTCTAGGTTCTATCTCCCAGTGCTAGGATTATAGCTGCGTATGCCACTATTATTTTGTGCGGGATGGAATCCAAGGCTTCCTTCATGATAGGCAAGCACTCTACCAATAGAAAAGCAACCCTGACCTCCTGAATATTTATAATTTCCAGCAGGTGGAAAATTCACAGGGAGGATGATCTATTTCCCCCTAAAATCCTCTCCTTTGTCACAACCATAAGCAATCAGATGATAAACCGTGATGGGGGAAATGAAGAAATGCCATAGAGTAATTCATCAATGGAATCATTCATTACTAGATTATCAGCAACCGGAAAATTTAAGTTTAATACTTGTAAAAACAAACTTTTTATCTCAGAAATCCATTACACTCCCCATCTATGGTTCAGAATCTTAAATTATTCACTTAGAAAGGAAGTCAATTTGTGTTTCTCAGAAGCAATTTTGACTTAATTGCTGTTATCAACCTAATAAATTATGAGGTGATTTCCACAAACTAGTTATGCACTCAAATTTCATGTCTGATGAGAGAATAATTGTATCAATAGTCTACAAATATGAAAGGGAAATTAGTTCACTAGCCACAGGGGAACATATACACCTTGAATATAAACTCATCTATCTTTTTCTGTCTGTTTTATAAGCAGCCAATTTAATATGGGAAAGAGTTTGTATGTCTTGGTAATGATGTGCCCTGTTTTAATTACTTATCAAGAGACATTTCTCAGCTTAGAAATACTCTTTTTGATTAATAAGAATGTCATATTTACTTTTGAACTTCTGATTTTGATGCAATTCTATTCACAATCCTTTAACTTATATTCCCTCTTTGTGATACATTGAGAACCACATATCACAAAGGGTTTAGCTGACTAAAATGATAATGTATGCTCATCGAACACTCCCCAAATGTTCACAAAGGTGAATTGCTGTGAAGGAGTTTGCGAGCAACAGTCTAACAGCTGGGAAGTTAATACGCATAAACTGAGTAGTCATTAAAATGAACAAGTTAATGCATTTAAGCATCCATTCATCAGACACTTACTTTCTGTATAGGATGATAGTGCAAATGTAAGTATGAATGAGCCTCAATAGCTGCTTTTATGGCACAAGCTTAAAATACATTTGATTTTACTCTGCACATAGAACTGGCTGGGTTGAAATGGGAGAATAGTGGTTGAAGCAATCAGAAGAATTAGGGAAGGAAGATAGTTAATGTTGACTGCTAATTGTATTGATAGATGTCTAAGAAATTAGGAAGGCATATCTTTGGGTATATTTAAGATGGATATTTCCAGAAAGGACACTGGGGTCTCTGAAGCAATGTATGGATTAACCCATTGATAGATTAAAAATTTCAAGAAACCAGAAGAATCTGTAAGATAGGATCTGTCAGGTCTTTGAAGGGCACCTTCAATCCGGATTGCTACCCTTATCCCTGTGTGCATGAGGTAAGGGCTTTATTCTGTGTCTGCCTTTCCATCCCATGTCAGATATTAAAAGATAAAGCAAGTTCCTTAACTTGGTTTTTCAGGGATTGTCCAAAGTGGATAAAAGGAAAAGAAAGAAAGAAAGAAAGAAAGAAAGAAAGAAAGAAAGAAAGAAAGAAAGAAAGAAAGAAAGAAAGAAAGAAAGAAAGAAAAGAAAAGAAAGAGAGAAAGAGAGAGAGAGAGAGAGAGAGAAAGAAAGAAAGAAAGAAAGAAAGAAAGAAAGAAAGAAAGAAAGAAAGAAGAAAGAAGAAAGTAAGTCTTTAAAGAAAGTCTGTAAACAATGAGCTTAGTGATAAAAGAGAGAGTGCTGACTGGGCAAAGACCAGGAGGGGGAATGTGAATTTAAAATTGACCATACATCTGAAGGGTGATAAATGATTAATTATGGAAGAACACAGGACAGGTGCAGAACTGGGGGTAAAAGATGAAACATAAACAAGTCCTATTGAAATGATTTGATGACATGAAGATCTCACAGTATTTGTTTTAAAGTTTACCTTGCAAACAGGGTTACCTTCAGAGGAGAGAGGGTGGCTGGGTTGAGAGCAGGGCAGCCAGCAAGGGAGGACTGAGTGAGGGGTTGAATACTGAATACAAAACTGAATCGAGAACAAAGCTGGTAAGACTCAGTTCTGTAGATGAACTTGATACAGACTTAAGGGTAGTTTAATATTCTCTTCCTTCCTCCCTCCCTCCCCCTGTCTTTGCCATGTGTGGGGTGTGTGTGTGTGTGTGTGTGTGTGTGTGTGTGAAGAAAAGCTATGTTGGACTTCATAAAGACATTCAGTGTAGTTAAAAGAACTTAGAACCATGTAAATTCAGATTTTGCACACAGAATTAAGTACAGATCTCGACTTCAGGAAAGAGGCTGTACCTAGAGAACCATGTATGTTTTAGGAGATGCTCACAATGGAATCCTTTAGTGAGAGTCACATGCAGGAAAGCGGAATGCATTAAATAAAAACACAATGGTCTAAAAGGTAGAAGAAAAACAAAGAAAAGGGGGATGTTGATAAAAATCAAGGAGGGCATGGACTTGGGCAAAGAACTGACTTAAAGAGATAGCTTGGTGGTCAGTGTTCTGAGAAGGAAAGCACACACAAATACACGCTAAGGCAGATGAGCCTGTAGCCTTGCTGTTCTCCAAAATCCAGGAGAAAGAGTACATTGATTTGCACCTAACAACACCAAACATACACAACTCATTTTCTTATTCTTATCGACATCTTTATTCCCTCTGAATGTGAGGTTCCCTGCAGTAAGAAAATCTCCTCATTCAGATAGCTGACTGATGTTGCCTCATCTGGTACAGGAAGTCATGGTCACTTATTCCCTCATTCCTTGTTCCTTTGATGTTTATTGAGAGTCTATTATGTGCCAGGCAGAGTGAGGCCACAGAAGTTAAAGAGTGCTGCCACAGGATTCATTGTAGTGTGTAAGTTGGATACATTTCAAAGAATGTATATTAAAATACACAAAGTCCTCAGGGTTCTGTTGCCACCCCATTTTTTGGCTATTCCTGAAAAGGTTCTTTGGAAAAGTTGGGGATGAAGAGCTGACTAGATGACAGAAGACTTAATGTTCTTCAGAACCCCGTTGTCTAAGAGTGTGAGAACCCAGTGATTGTGCATGGGCACCTGCTTCCTCTCCCTTTTATATCCCTCTTGTCAGTTTCTTGGTGGCACCAAAAATTCCTACTTTCTCCGTCCAACCCCAGTTCCTCTTCCACTCTCTTCTGTCACACCTTCTACTCCCACTTAGCTGGGGCAGCCTATGTAAGGCCCATATTACAGCTAAACAGGACTGGACCGAATGAGTCCAAACTAGTAGTACTTGTCGGGTCAGGAGATAGATCTGTCTAGAGTATTCTACTCTAGCCTGGCAGCAGTTAATTGTTCATAAAATTAGCCTTTCCTAACTATAACTTATTACAAGGTTGTGCAGTACTTAATTAAATATGGTAAAAGGACAGATACAAAGAATCCTTACACTTAGATCCCAGCTAATCCCTGCACAGAAAAGCTGTTTTTTATTTGTTCCTTATATAGAATTTAAACAGTGGCTACTGAGGTATGACTATTTCATATGTAAGAGTCTGTGTCATAAAGTGTGCAGAACAAATATATTTAGAGATTTATTTCTAGTTTTTAGTTCTGTGTATATGCCTGGGTTTGTGGAGGGCATTTCTGAATGTGAATGCAGAGTCTGTGGAGGGAAGAATATCTAGTAGATCTGTGAGTCAGCTCTCCTAGTGCTAGAGTTTCATGTAACTTCAAGTGCATTTGGGTTTAGAAGTCAGAGAATGGTTTTTAGAAGTTAGGTTTTGAATCCCAGCATCAAACTCAATTCTTCAGAGTTGATGGCAAGTTTGGCCACTGATCCATCTCTCCAGCCTGGCATGCAATTTTAACAAGTACTATGACTAGCATGTAAAGAGTTGTCGTTATGTCAATCACATCACCAAATAATGTTGTAGATTATCAATTATCATGATAAGATTAGGGGCCACACTAGCCCGTTGCTACTTATGAGGAAATGAAAGCATTAAACAAGAGGAGGGGCTCAAGCACCAGGCAGTTGTGAAAAGGGAACCTGAGCAGTTCCAATTCAGATCCCTCTGGAACGCCCCGTGTCCTCTGTTCAACAGGCTGACAAGTGAACATATTGTAGCCAGTAGGGATTGTATACAGAAGTTTAACCTGTCTCGCAAAGTACAGCAGCAGAGGCAAGTGTGTCTGACTATAAGAAAGACACCTTTATTGGCAGCATGAGAGAATGTGTTGAAAGAGGATGGAAGGATGAGTAAGATGCCACTTGATAGAGTATCCTATGACACAATGGTGCAGCTCAGTCAGCCTTGTAAAGTATAAATTAGTTTCTTCTTCGCCACATGTGAAAACTGACCAGCAAGACCATGATGACTTTCTCACTACCATGATTTGCCAGTCATATAAATAAGTCTTCTGTCTAAGACTGCCATACTACAGCACAGGCTGATCCTGACAGACAAGCAAGGTGCTTTAAAAATTGATGTTGAGAATTGAGGTATAAGAAAAATTTATTATTTTAGGATATATAATGTTTTAGCAATTAAAACCACATATTGATCCCAACGGCTTACACACACACACACACACACACACACACACACACACACACACACACACACATACACACACACCTATAAAGGGAACAGACCTTCCAGTTGGAGACACTACAATAGATAGCTGTTTTCATACTGATTTTTAAATTAAGGACTGTGCTGATCAATTTTTACTGTCAAATTGACACAACCTACAATCACTTTGGAATGGAGTGTCTCCTGAAGACTTATCTACATTTGGTTGCCACATCAACTTATCTGTGGTAATTGTCTTGACTATAAACAAATATAGATAGTTCTAGTCTATAGCAATAGAAATGGAATAAGAAAAACTGATTACAAGTAAAAGTGTAAATAATGAGGAAAATGAAACTCAATGAAAAAATATTGAATATTAGTTTATATACACATTATATACACATACAAGTATACATATACACAGGCTGGCATTTTGATTTAAAATTGTTTTCCTTATCTGCTTACTGCAGGATCATATCATAGATGATACAATGACACAATAAAGATCAGCCTTTGCCTCATGACACTTTCAGATTATTTTGCTACCCCAGATTGCAACAGGGATTCTGCTCTGTAGTCAGAAGAGAATCAGAAATAATAGCAGCAGACATCCACCTGTCACAAGCTGTCATACCTTGGGTGCTGATGACAGATCAAGGCCGTTATCCTTCCTCAGGAAAGTGAGTCTCCACTCCTGCAGATCACTACAAATGTCACCTTTCTTCAAGCCTGTGATGACCTTTGTTTTAAAAACAATCTTTGGAAAATGTCTATCTGTTCAGTGATATTTCTTAGTCTCAATACTGTCTAAAGTATAACACTGCAGAAATGGGAATTACAAGGCTGGTGTCACACATTCAAATTTACTGGTGTGAAAATCTTATGGTTTTTAGTAAGCGTGGCACCTGGAAGTGCCGAACACACTCCTGGTTTCAAATAAAAGTGATTCTACACTTCGTTGCCCATCTGGTCGACCTCTGTATGCAAGGGGAAGTAACTTAAGAATCACATTGTAGTTCAAGGCAATAACTGTGAATTAATATGGACCTCAGTTTCCATGTATAAGCATCTCTTGGGATATGTTAAGCCATTAAATGTAAGCTCTACACTTTTTATTTTGATACAGAAATATGGCATTTACCTCATGATTTATCTATTCCCTACCCCTAAATTAATTTTGGATCAAAAGACATGAATGGTGTAACTTAATAAATTCTGGTTTTATTTATTTATTTATATATTTATTTAATGGTGTTTATTTTATTTTATTATTTATTTGTTCGGTTAGTTTTGGGTTTTTCAAGACAGGGTTTCCCTGTGTAACCCTGGCTGTCCTGGAAGTAGCTCTGTAGATTCTGATGGCCTCAGATTTACAGAGATACACCAGTTTCTGCCTTCCTAGTGCTGGGATTAAAGGTGTGCACCACCACCACCCAGCAGGGAATTAATTATGTAGCCTGACTTTGTCTCAAGCTAATGGTTCCTTCCAATTTAGCTTCCTGAGTGCTGGGATTATAAATTTACACACCATGCCTTGAAAACTGTTTAACTGTGTCCCCCAAAGATCCACTGTGATTAAACTTTGTTCTGCCCTCTTCCTCCCAATGCCTCCTTCAAGATACAATCTGCTGCTGTGGCTATCTGTCTCACGACATGGTACAGTTTAAAAACTTTCAAAGCAGATGTCCAGAGAAATACAAAAAAAAAAAAAAAAAAAAAATTGGAACAGAAAACTCTGTCAAAATGACCACCAATATGATCTTCATTCTTTGAAGAATTGTGATTAAATTTGTAGGTGATCTCAAGCCATTTTAAATATCTGAGGCACAAATAGTAATTTTCTGATCTACTAAGCAAAGAAATTTCTATATGTGGGAAACTAAGAGTCATCTCTAAAACTTTTTCTGAGGACAGTTGTAGGGGAGATAATCTGATTGAGTCTCCAATCAGACTTTTGTGGGTTGCTTTTATTTTAATATTTTTGAAAAAAGGGCTCCATGTGTTCCAAGCCAGCCCCAGACTTCCTATGTAGGGAAAGAAAACCTCAGACTCGGGCGCTTCCTGCCTTTATTTCTCGGTGGCTGGATTACAGGCATCAGTTATTGAAGTTAGTTGTATGCAGTACAGAGGACCGGACCTGAGCTTAATGAACAGTAGGCAGGCTCTCTATGACTCCGCCTTCTCCAGTCCTGATAAGACCCTCTTTGAAGCTTCTTTTGTACAAAAGGTATTTTAGTTTACTTACATGACATCATGCTTATTTGGGGTATCCACAGAGAGTTATTATGAAGTGGTATCTTTCTGCTTCATTCTTTTACCATACGAAATTGTATAGTAGATGGAGGAAAAGGATCATGGAGGGAAAGATGCATAGTAGGATTTGTTTTACACTGCACTCTCCAGCGCTTGCTAGTATGACCAGTGTAACTGTAATGGCCTACATTACAGAGTTATGTTCCAAGTAATGGGGTGAACCTCCCCATTATAAATGGATGTAGGGTGAAGTGTTTTTCTACAGCTTCTGCTCAATGACTTGTAAATACACACACACAGGCTCCCCCCCCCCTCTCTCTCAGAGCAGCCAGGCATTGTGGTGCACGATGCTTTTTAATCCCAGCACTTGGGAGGAAGAGGCAGGTAGATCTCTGAAAGTTTAAGGCCAGCCTGGTCAACAAAGTGAGTTCCAGGACATCCAGGGCTGTTACACAGAGAAACCCTGTCTCAATAAAAAATAAAAACAAAACAAAAACAAAAAACCTAAAACAAACAAAAAAACCAACCAAACAAAATAAACTTAAGGAATCAGAAATTTTGGGGAACTGAAGACACTTGATAAGGAATAGTAAAGTTTACTTAAGTCATCACTGAGAAATAAGAGTGAGAAACATCTAAATGTGTTTGGTTGAGGAAGATTTGGAGACAAGTGGGATGGTAGTAGTTATCTGTGGATGTGGATGTGTGCTGTGCCACGGAGCCAAATTAAGTCTTAAAATGATAAATAACCACATTTGCAGTAGGCTAGGCTAGGATGCTCATCCCATAGGAAGAACATAGAAAGGGTTATCCCTGGAAGGCTCTTCACAGCTTAGCAATATCGGGGAGCACCTGCTCCTGTTCTAGAGGATCCAAGATTGAATGCTAGCACTCACAGTGGGTACCCCACAACTGCCTGTCCTTCCCATTCCAGGGGTTCTTACGCACTTCTCTGGCCTCTGTCAGCATCTGTGTGCTTATGATTCACCACAAGCAGTCAGGCACTCACAAAATATCAGTAAAAGTTAACACAAAATTCAAAAGATTAGCACTGATCACATGAGAACCCTCAGTCTGAATTACTGGGCTATTTAAATAAACCACATGCTTCTCCATAATCACTTCATCAGAAAATGCTCTCGTGTGGTTCCACAAATTGAAGCACAACTAGTAAATCAGTGATAATCAAATTTTTACTATTTGTCCCATGTGGACAGTCTTTAATATATTCATCAGTTACATTAGCATTTGGGGTTTCACTTAGCACTAATTATTTTAAGTAAAAATATACTAAGACAAAAAATAAAACCTGCCAATCTTCTGAAAAGAGAAACTTAATTACATATAGAACATATAGATTCTTATATTATACTTTGCTCTAGAAGTATAGTAACCTGACTTAAAGCCTGAATGCGAGGGAAGCAAGGATCTAAAGGGTAAATATTAAAATATTATTTCAAATTTCATTCTTCTATTTGTTCAGTAATTCATGTAACCCTTTCATTCAGGACTGAAGTGTTCAAGATAAAATTAAATTGCCCTGGAATATTTTCTTGGAAAAAATAATGTTAAGAGAAAATAAATAATCGTTGGCTTTGGAGTAAATTATTATTGGTTATCTGGTAAAATACTTGCCTTTAAAGTATGAGGACATGGTCATGGATTGCCAGAATCCATGTAACAAAAAAGAAAGCACATTTCTGTAATCCCATGGATGGTAATATTGGAAATTAAAGTTCAGAGCCCAGGTATTCCTGTGTATCGGGCAAAGTTCCAGGCCAATAAGAAACTTTGTCCCAAACAAAAAATGAGATGGTTGCTGATAATTCTGGAGGCCATCTACTGATCGCCATATGTATGTAGGCACATGCTGAAAAAGGCATACATGAACACTCCACACTCAAACATGCATGCACAAACAAGTGTGTACATGTGTTTACCCCAACCTTCCCTGCCACATAGAGGAAGAAAGAAGAAGAAGGAGGGGGAGGAGGAAGTGGAGGAGGAGGAGGAGGAGGAGGAGGAGGAAGGAGGAGAAGGGGAAGGGGAAGGGGAAGGGGAAGGGGAAGAGGAAGAGGAAGAGGAAGAGGAAGAAGACTTCTGTCAGAACTTATTCCTAGGTTGCTAAATCCTTAGGAAAGAAAAGATCTGGGTCTGCATCCCACAGCATGGGTTTTGGATTGTGTGTGTGATTGTACCTGGTGAGTGTGTCTAGAGGAGAGAAGGCAGGGAGATGATTGTCTCAGAAACCTGGTAGAGTGTGTCCCATCACAGAGACTAATCCTTTGCTCCACCTATGCTTTCCTGTGAGGCTTTCCATTCAGAGCTATCCCTGTCTATGACCCTCTCATGGCTCTAGGCGTTTACAAAAAGTATTAACTATGTATACTGCATAATATTAATATACAGAATGCTGCTCTGAACAGACCAAACATCTTCTGAAGCCTGGCTGTAGTTAGGTAGCAGCATACATACTTGTATCTCTGGGATTTGGACTCTAGTATTTACTTAAATCTTGTTCTCTGTTGACAAAGATACAGGGTATCACTGTAGTGTTTGGCCACCAGATGTCAGTGTGCGATAAAGAATGCTAGAACACCACTGCATGCTTAAACACACAGGATATAGTAAATAAGAAAGCGCAGGTAGATTGAGAGGCACTCCACCGAGAGAAAGTAATCAAGTGGCAGAGAATTGCTGAATTCTGCAGTAAATTACTCATACTAGGTTTTCTTATTGTTTATGTTCTATTTTGTTTTGTTTTTTATATTATGTTATAGCCAGGTGTGGTTGCACATACCTATATTTCTAGCACACACAAGAAAGAGTTCAAAGGAATAAGAACCCCACCTGGGAATATATAGTGAGGCTTTATCTCAAATAAACAAGGAAACCACTTCTCATAAAGGTAAGTTGAATGAGCACACCATGTACATTGAAGGAGCTCAAGGCAGAAGCTTGACCTAACTTAGAAAATCACAGATGCGAAATTTATTTTTATCAGTTTGCAAAGCAAAGATCTGCATACATGCTTAGGTATTTGATAAAACTGATGGCTATGTAATTAATTACAAGCCACAAATGAGAGCAAATCAATCCAGGGAAGTTATAGCATAAGAATGGTTGAATTTCCCATAAAATAATCTCAGGATTTTATAATTAGAAGAAAAAAAATGTTTGTTTTCCTTAATTATCTAGAACTTCTTCCCCAAAACCCTGTTTGTGTATGAAAAGTCAAAGCACTATCCCCAAAGTAAGGTGGTTTCATCTTCAGGAAGGGTTGGAGTCACCTATTCCTTCAGTGTGCATTCTGGGTATAGTTGTAACCTTCATAATTTCTTATGTCCATCAGTCTTTCTGTCCTACTGTTTTGTCTTACTCAAACTCAGTCTCCACCCCAAGCCGCAGAGTTCTTTAAAAACAGATCTGACCATGTTCTTCCTTCTCAATTATACTCTTCTTTCTTACACTTCAAGATGAAGGCCATCCCTTCCCAAGGCCCAGGGAGCCTGCCTGGGCCCCCTTCCTACACATCCTCTTAGCCTTCTCTCTTATCGAGTTGGAGAGAAAGCAGTTCAGTGGGAAAAGGCACTTGTTCTTACAGAGCACCAGGGGTCAGATCCCTGCACCCAAATCAGACAGTTCACAAACACCTCTAATTCTAGCTCCAGGGGATTCAATACACTCTTCTGCCTTCTGTGTACTACTGAATGTAAAACACACACACACACACACACACACACACACATGATTTAAGAGTACACTATGCATTCAAGTGCATACAATGACATTAATCTTAATGCTTTATAGTACCTATCTTCTGACTAAACATTTTCTCTTTTATGTACTTCATACCATCAAAGGTATGTCTCATTTGCACCTTGTTCACATTCTGTGAAAGATCTAAGCTATCTTATAGTTAAAATTTACACTAAAACCCAACACAAGATATGACACCTCAGTACCTGGGATTACACACAGTTATCTGTAGAGCTCGGAGTAAGAACCAAGACTCCTCAATCCAAGTCCTGCACTTGCTTCAGGGTTCCAGAACCATATGGGGTCTTATGATGTCCATTCATTTGATGGGCAAGTATCAGAGAGCATGATTAAAAGCTACTGATAAAGAAAAGTAGGCATGATAACAGCAATAGTGAATATGTTGAACATTGCCATTATTCAGAGAGAAATCCCTCAGCCTACTGTCTAGATTAAGGTAGGTCAAGGGCTAAAAGTCCTTATCTCAGACATCCTTACAGAAAGAACCTAAAGAAACTCAGACTTTTCGGTAGTTCAACTAATTCTCTATTCCATTGATTTACAGACTGGATAGATGTTTCTATGGATGCTCCAGGCCCCCAAGGAGCCATGAACCCTGGCCTTGACTAGCTTAGAAATTCTCAATGACACACATTAGGAATCTCAAATTGCCCTGCTATAGAGTATGGTCCTGGAATTGCTTGCTGGCTTTCATTTCTAAGCATCTGTCCTCTACTTTGCTAATTGCTTTTGAACAGTTAGCCACAGCTTGCATTTCCCTCATGAGCACACTTAAAGTATTTGGATAGGTCCTTCTGTTCTTTTCTATCTTCATTCTTCTGTAACTTAATTAGAATGAAACCAAGTAAGGATCTCCACCACTTAATATGGGGTTTCCCAGATGTCCCCAGAATGATGTCAAAGAATATATGTAGTGAGGAAACCTGCTAGTAATGAACCAAGCTGGTTGCCATGAGAAATGAAAGGATATAACCAAGAAGGGACTAGAAAAGAAGCTTATTGTAAAAGTTCCTGTCTCTGTGGGAATCAATTCATCTTTCTTTGTGGTTGTAGAGCCTCCAAGTCTAGGGATTCAGAGAACCCATGATTTGTCCAGAGCTCTGGGTCACAGCTCCTAATGGGACCAGAGTACAGATAGGACAGACATTGATTTCGTCTTTGAAATGATGCAAAAGAGGATTACTTCACTATTCAAAGGGTCTTAACCTCTTTAGTCTCTTTCAAAATAAATTATTGAAGTCATGTATTTAAGCTGACTTAGAGAGAATTTCCATTCTCTACTGAAATTACCTTCTAATGCAGGGTCTCCAAAATTTAATCTGGAGTTGGGAATAGTCACAGATATCCAGAAATCTCATCTTTGTGTCCTGTAAGGGCTTCTACGATAGAAACCCTGTATTGAGCCACATTTTTTGATATATTTTAGAACTAGATAACAATGCATGTCCATTGAGAGAAGCCCACAGTAGAGATAGCCTTTGGTCAGGGACAGCTACAACAGTGCCCTCCAAAAGGACAACGGCAGCATGACACTCAGTCTATGTCCCTGATTCTCATCAGGCAGAGCTGCTTTTATCCCCCTGATCTGCCCCTGTTGCTGCTACTCAATTCCCAGTTCTCATATCTCTCAAACAAGAAGACAGGAAAACGAATTACAGTTTCATCAAGAATTTAAAACATGCTGAAAAAAAACTCAAAATGAAAATAAGAAGGAAAATCTAAAAGGTCAAATGTGAGTATGAAAAACAATAAGAAGGATAACTTATGTAGACTTGGGATGTTTTGGTAACAGTTCAGTTCTATGTGACTTAGAAGAGATTGTCTCAATTCTCCACTGCAGATGTGTGTCTTATACGGTAAGGCAGTCAGGAGACAAAGCAAGATAATCCATGGTCAAAGTGGAATCGTTAAAATCTAGGAAGGTATGCTTGTAGATTTTATGAGTGATGATGATGTTGGAGATCCTTTGGGCACAGCCCCAGCCTGGGTGGGGAAGGAGCAGAGGTGACATGCAGAGGCTGTGGAAAGTCTATGGATACAAATTACCTCTCCAATTCAATTGAAGGACAAGAGAAATATGGACACAAAAACTCTGTCTTGTATTCATACAGATCTTGCCACTTCAGCATTGCAGAGATTTTATGTATTTAAACTGTCACTGTATTTGGTAGCCATTAGGCCAGCAAGGTTATTTTGCAAGAAATGTCAGTAACAGGACATTGGAGTTGTCCATTCAGTGAAATGACATTTGCTTAGGTATCTGTGGTATAATTTGGATAAGCGTCCTTTAAAGATTGTTCAAGGTTTGGACCTCAGCCTGTGGTGCTTATGGGAGCTGGTGGGCTTGTCCTTAAAGGGATATTGGGTCTCTCATCTCTCTTTTTCACTTACATGCAATGCTGAGGTGAACATTTTGTCCAATCATGGGTTTCTGCTGTACTTAACTGCCTCATCACGGCTCCTGACAAGAATCCAATTAGCCTTGAACTAAAACCTCTGAAAGTGAGAGACAACCTAATCCATCTTTGCTTTTGTAAAACAATTAATTTGGTTTTAGTGTGTGTGTGTGTGTGTGTGTGTGTGTGTGTGTGTGTGTGTGTGTGTGTGAATGTTATATGTGTAGATACCTACAATGTCTAGAAGATGATTAGGTCCCCTGGAGTTGGAGTAACAGGCAGCGGTGAACCCCCCTGACTTGGATGCTAGGAACTAACTCTGTTCTCTAAGAGACAAGCAAGTAATCTTAACAATGAGAAATTTTGCTTGCCCCAAACCTTCCTTCTTTTTATGGTGATTATTTCAAGTAAGTATTTGGTTACAGTTATGGGAGGCTGACTAGCACATTTTGGAAATAGCATGGAGGTTTTAGGCAAGGTGCCTCTAGGTTAGAATACCTGAGGAATAACAAAGACCAAACAAAGTCTCCATGCCATTTTAAATGTTCCACCAAGAAAAGCAGCCTATTATTTTTAATGAACGAATTTCAAATATTAAGAATTCTAGATTTGCTGACATAAGAAATGATTGAAAATCTACAGGTAATTAGTTGTAGTGTATTTCTTTCAAATTTTAATAGTAACACACTACTAGCCAGAAAGTTCTGAAATCAAATTTTCTTTACTGGGAGAATAGCTGCTAGGGAGCTACACCAATGACAGCTGTTGTTCTTGATGGCAGCTCATACAGCTACACATGTTAATTTCTGTTAGTCTTTGAAAAAATGTTAAACATTGGGTAATGTGCTATGTAATTTTCTTTGATTGCAAACAAATAACCATTAATAATAAAGTACTGGTTGGTATAAGTCATTAACATAATGCAAAGTTGCTCGGCTTAACACATAATACATTTTAGTTAATATTATGATTAGTGGAATGAGTTAGTCCATAACTCATTGAACTAACAAAACTAAGTCAGTAGATTACTCAGAATACATTGGTCAGCTGTGCACATGTCTAATTTCCTGTAGCTTGTGCACCCTACAGGAAAAGACAGTATTGTGGTGATTGAAAATCTTAAATGTTCAAGGTGTGGACTTACTTCACTATTTGAGTCTTGCTAGATGACCTCAAATTTGATTTTACGAATCTGAAGCCTTTTGAGATACTACAGTGATGCTTCAAGTGGTATGCTTATTAATAAAAGTTATCCAAACCTATCTGGAACTCAAGGAAAATGGAGCTGGAGCCATCCCACTACTGGACAGAAGGTGGCAGCAGCGGACGGGTCTGCTGTCAGGGAGTTCTGTTATCTTCTCTGTAAAACTGTCTTCCTACCACTTTTCTTTGCTTACTATTCAATCACAAAATGAACCATTATGCAATAAAAAAAGAATGAGATAAAAATTTGGCTAAGCAATGCATTCATTCTGAACTACATCTTATACCTGTCACGTTTTAAGAATGTTTTTGCATATTAGATTATTTGTGATTTTGTACTATTTTAAAGATGAGCAATTTTTTTGTTTCAATATGTGTTTAAGTTAAAGTAGCAGTGTAGCATGCTTTAATGTTTGAATGCATGATCTGCTCTCTTTTCCCTCTTAATATATGGTTTTATTTATCTTATTCAAAGAAAAAAAAAAAAGCAAAGAAGCTTGAAAATTCTGTCAGCATTCTTACTGCTCTTGCCTGGACAGTAATGAAAGAATCAACTCTATCTCACAGATGGGCTTCGTATGGCGTGAAGTCTGCCCTCCAGTAGGGAAAAGTATGTTCTTTTGTTTTGACACTGCACAATTATATTTTGTGTATATTTAGCACATATATGAAAACTAAAATAAGTAACAAGATTAAGTGAACAGTTTAATTAATTTTTGTGAAAGTTTTATAAACAGTATTCTTTTCAAGAGATTGAGAGTTTCCTGCTGAAGTGTTGAGCATAAAATTAGATAATACCGAGTCCCCTTTTCTGTAATAAATGCACTGAATTTATTATCAAATTCAAATTTAATTATTACAGAAAATCTGATAATGAGCTGGAGAGACTATTCAGCAGGAAAAAAAAAAACCACATGCTGTGCTTGTAGAGTAACCAAGTTTGGTTCTCAGCACTCTTGCTGAGTGGGTCACAAGTGCCTGTAACTGGCTTCAGGGGATCCAATGCCTCTGCCTTCTGCAGATTCCTACAGTCACACTCACACACGCACACACAAGCACGCACGCACACACACACACACACACGCACATACACTCACAAGCATATACATTGATAAAAATAAGTGCTTTTGAAAAAATCTTATCAAGTCATAATATGGCATGAGTTCAAATGTATGCACTTATAAATGTGTGTAAATTCATAAGAGGGCATGCCTATAAACACTCACAGAGAGTGTTTAATTACGAGAAGAAAATATATCAGAACCCCAGAATACACACTATTCCAATTATTCCTCTATTATGTTCTCCATCTCACTGTGGGCACCCATTGCTTTCCTCAGGATCCCCAATTCTTGCCACTGCCTAGTCATTTCTTGTCAAAAGCTCATTTCAAGCTCCGAAAAGAGGAAAGGAAACTATATTTCTAAGCAACTTCTAAGTAATAAAGTTTTTCTCTTTCTTTCTTCCTTCCTTCCTTCCTTCCTTCCTTCCTTCCTTCCTTCCTTCCTTCCTTCCTTCCTTCCTTTCTTTCTTTCTTTCTTTCTTTCTTTCTTTCTTTCTTCCCTTTGCTCTTTCCTTCTTTCTTTATATTTTTTTTACCTCCTGTAAATTCTGTTCTATTTCTTTTTCTACTTCCTCCCATCTCCACTGTGGAACAAAATACCCATGCATGCAGAGCTTGGGTATTTATACATCTTCTTATCATTTACAACTTATGCAGGATCATGTGATAGAGAATAAATGCCTACACAGACGAGTCCATCCGTATCTGGATCGTGGAGATGTGCTGTCATCCTTAGCTGCTGTGATCCCGCAAGGCTAGACAGTGGTCCAGGCATAGAAAGTTTCCCTATTTCCGTGTCCCCCTCTAGGACATTCCATCAACAGGTACAGATGCAGGAGGTTGTCTTTTATTGGATTTGCAACTGGTACTCCTGAGAGGGGCACTCAAACAAAGATTACATTCCTAGGTAGGGTTTAGGGTAATGGGGTTTGCTTGTCACTGACTTAAACCGAAGCTTTGAAGGGTAGTTTTCCACTGAGACACCATATAGATGCAATCTAAGCCCAGATGCTTGCAATGTTTGCATCCTTTATAATTAAATTGATAATCTAGATACTTTTGAGGTGACAATTCTTCTTACCTAGAAGTAATCTGGCCCATTTAAACATGGTTGTTATATTCTTTAAAGTTAAGTATACAAGGCTCTGCCAATATTTTAGATTTCCAGTAACAGGAATACACACCATAGTTTATCTTCCTGTCAAAAAATTCTTAGAGAAGAAAATCAATATATACTATTATGGAATTCTTCATGCACATATATATGTATACTGTAATATATAAATATATAACCTATATATGCACACACACATGTGATAAGTGCACACATTGTATGTATCAGTCTGGTGCTTACATCAAACTCATTCAGGGCTGCAGCCAGCTCGCCGATGCCTGTGTGGCCTTTGGCTTCATCGGTGGGCGAGGTGGCCTGAGCAGCACTGGAGATTCCAGCTATGGCCTCTTGGACTTGTTTGAATACATAATCTCGGTTGGCTCTTGTAGCAGCAACATCTGGATGCCGGAGGAAGGCTTGGGAGGCTGTGTACAGCATGGTGGCATTCTTCTTCAGGGCTCCACGGGCTGCAGCCATTTCATCCCTACAGTGAGGGTCCTTCAGCTCCTGTGGGAAATATGGAACATACAGATAAGGCTTGCATGCAAGTGTTTGCTGGGAGACTTAGAACTCTGGCTCATGGACATATTGTGAATTTTAGAAACACCCTTTTCTCTGTACTATTTCTAGCTTCAAGAGTTACACAAAAATTGTTCATTGTGAAATGTCTAAGTCAATGGCTGATGTCTAACTTACACTATCATATGACAGAGTCCACGTTCCTGGCTCATCTTTTAAAAACCAATTTTCTAACCAACTCACCCAAGTGCCTTCTTCCACAAGACTTGGTACCCTCTCATCAGTATTCCTCAGGTATCACTATAGTGACCTTGTAAGGATGCTTCACTCCTACATAGGATTTCTCATGTCAGCTGTGGGCCCAGTCTGTCTTGATCTATTGCTGACTCTTTAGTCATCAACACAGTATCTGCCAGCTAAGAAGTATTTAAGAAACCAACATTTCTGAAAGACTGCAAACCATCGGGACACCACAGAGGTAAGTGGATGGTAGAAACCACAGAGTTTGTTTTTAGCAGATGGAAAACCTGAAATCAGACCCCTAGTAACCACGCTTGCTTCTGTTTACGTTCAGTGTACTTACTAACAAAGGAAGCCAAAGCTGATTATTGCTTCATTTATCAGCTTCATTTCACTATTACTTGCAGAAGTTTTCTTTAACTTATCTGTCTCTAATGGCAAGTCAATTATCATCTTTAAAGATTTACTTCTATTTGGATGTGTAGTGCACGTTGAGTTTTGTGTGTGTACGTGATGTTTATTAGTGCCTTTGGAGACGGGAAAGGGGGATTAAATCCTTTAACCAAAGTTACTATAGTTACAAAGCGTTTTGAGTCATCTGACATGAGTATTGGGAACTGAACTCAGGTCCTCTCAAGAGTAGCAAATGCTCTTAACTGTAAGGCCTTTTCACTAGCCCCATAAAACATCAAATTTAAAGATTTGAAAAATAATAGGCCAACAGTGATCTGTTTTTCTCAAATGAAAACCACTGGGGATTTGCTCTCCTTACAGCTTTTAAAAGTACATCTGAGACATTGTCCTCACCATTCCTGGAAACACTAAAGGAGTTGCTGTTAGCTGAGAGCCAAGCAGGTTTGCCAACTGAGTATGTCTGGGGGAAGAGACTCTCAGCTGGTGGACATCGGTAAATGATACTTGATCCACTGGCACCGTTTGTATGCTCATTTTGTAGGTGACACATAGATGGTCCTGAATAAATAACAAGCTGTCTTATTCTTTAAGGGTAAAATGATTCTGAGAAAAGAACATTGTGGCATCTAGAGTAGTCAATACTAGTTTGCACTAAATAACAACTAACTAAACTATGCACTCTCTTTTGTTTAAGCATGGTTGAATGCATGCCATCAAACATAGTCTCTAAAAAAAGGATTTTTTGAGCCTCCAGGGTGAAAAAATTAGGTAACAAGTATTGCAATATTGCAATTCAATCTCTGTGGTCTGCAGTGATCAGAACTGTATCACAATGGTGTGAGCCCTAGAATTAGCAGAATCCCATAAATAGCCACACAGGGCCTTACTAACTCCTCAGTATCTGGGCCATAAAGTCTATGCCTGAGTGTACGTGTGTATGTATGTATGCATGTATGTATGTATGTATGAACGCATGTATGTATATACATATAAATATATGCAGTTGTGTACATGCATTTGCATCTATAATTATGTGTATGTATAAAAATAAAAAATATCTTCAATAATCAGGGTGAAAATATTTCTTCACCAAGATATTTAAGACAATGTTTTTCATTCATAAAACTGGAATTCATCAAATGCTGAATTAGGTAACTGATTAACTATTTCAACAGTCATTTTGCATATCCATTCTGCGACAAGTAAGTTGTTTCTTTTTGTGTTTAGATTGTTTAATTATTTCTGTATTTTATGTACATGAGTGCTAACTATACAACTGCCTGCCAGAAGAGGGCACCAGTGCCCATTATTCATTAGTTATGAGCCATCATGTGCTTGCTGGGAATTGAAGTCAGGACCTCTGACACAGCAGTCCGAGCTCTTAGCCTCTGAGCCATCTTTGTAGTTCCTTAAGTTGTTTCTGAAATGTCCTAACCATGATGTAAATGTTGACTGAGCACTTGCCTAGAATGTATGAGCCCAAGGGGGAAAGATGAATGTAAATAACACAGTGCACATAGTAACACACATAAGGTTGTAGTGATTCTGATAAAACGAGGGGGAAAAGGCCACACGCTAAGTGAGCAATGTGCCTTCCTGTGGGTGTTAATTCTTTCTGCTAAATTTTACAGAAGACATCTGAATTAGCAGGTAATTATAAGGTATTTTTGATACAAACTGAGTGAGCTGTATTTATTAGATTTCTCATAGAAATGTCCTTATAACCAGCTCTGATGCGAGCTTCTCACTAACTGGCTCTGTTTCAGTCTCCAGCCTGATGCTTCCCTCCTACCTGAAACTTCAGTGTGTATGTCTTATGCATCTCAAATCTGTGCCTGTAAAGGTCGGATATTGATTTCTAACCCTAATTAGGCCCCTTTCAATATTCTTCATGTCAATCAAACTACTGCCTTCTACTCATTTGCTTACACCAAAGCTCTGAAGGAAACTCATTGCTATCAATCATGCAGTTCTTGTTAGGTTTCAGACCCAGGACAACTGGCTTAGGTGGATATTTTACATACCAAAGCAGACCTGGCCTCCAGGTTCTCCCAGAATCCCTCAGTCACTACCTGGCATACCCTGACCCCAACCCTGAACTTTCCAGCCTAGGACCTGGGATGCCCTTCCCTCAAGGGCTCTTCCCTACATTTTTGGTCTCTCCCACTTCTTCTCCTTCTCTCCCTTCTCTCCCTTCTCTCCTTCTCTCCCTTCTCTCCCTTCTCTCCCCTCTCTCCCTTCTCTTCCTTCTCTCCCTTCTCTCCCTTCTCTCCCTTCTCTCCCTTCTCTCCCTTCTCTCCTCTCCTCTCCTCTCCTCTCCTCTCCCCTCCCCTCCCCTCCCCTCCCCTCCCTCCCTCCCTCCCTCCCTCCCTCTCTCTCTCTCTCTCTCTCTCTCTCTCTCTCTCTCTCTCTCTCTGCCTACTTTTTCTCTTTCTCTTTTCCCTCCTCCCTGTCTCCCTCCCCATGGCAACTTCACTGCCCTAGTTTCTTGAGACCAGTGAAGTAGCCCACTCTGAGAGCTGTTTGCCAATAAGCCTGCTTTTGCATACTCTAACCTGGCTTGAGTTGGCTCATTTCACTGGCAGAGAAATATCTTGTCACTTCTCACCTCTGAAACAAAGACAGCTGTTCAAAACCCATTCCCTCCCTATATGTTTCATCCACCTTCATTGCTTCTCAGTATTGGAGACTACTGCTCCCTCCTATCCAGTTCACTTATACCTTCCCACTCTCTTCTGCAGCCCTGCTTCTATTTCAGCAAAATAGAATGAAGTTGAAATGGAAATCTTAGACGTGGATACTGGACATTGAACAACATGCTTACAATAACACCCAAGCACTCTATAACAAGACCACACACCATGTGCATTTCTAACTTCCCGCTCCCCTGACACCCCTTAACCCTTTGATATCCAAGTACTGCATCCAGTTGTTTCACTGAGAAAAAGGTATCGACCCACTCCTGACCTCCACAAAAACACACACTTAAGAGCAATTACCCAGTGGACAAATACTAGACAGACAGCAAACAACCAAGATGTATTCAGGTAAAACTAAAGATAATTAACAAACTAAAATCCTGTTTAAGTGTCTGCTGCCTATGGGACTTTTGTAATTCCTGCATTAGTTCAGCCAAGCACAGAGCAGATACTCAACTGTTGTTGGGAATAGAACATGGGAAAGAAAGTATGGTGTTTCTCTAGAGGTGAAGAATTCTGGGAGCAGTCGAGGGGACTGGTAAAGACAACTTTAACAGATACTCCCACATACAGAGGGACTTTTTGGCTTTGTTGTGTTTAAGAATAGAATTATATTCTTTGGAAATGCAACTCCAAAGGAATCCATGGATAGCTAGAATGGAGGAGTCTACCTTCCACACAGGGGTTATGGCGGAGATTCTAGGTCATCCATCACCATCGTTGCAGCATTTATCACCTGTGTCCTTCCTTCCCTCTTCTTTGCCTCTCCCCCTTTCTCTTCCCTTCACCCTGTCCATGCTTCCTTCCTCTCCTTTATCAAAGTTTTGCTGCATGAGCAGTGCATCCTTGGCATGCATCTTCTGGTGAACACAGAACAAAGGGATTTGGTTTGGCAACAAGTAGTGGCATCCAGAGAGTGCACAGCACCACAGCCCAGGTTACTGTTTTCATCTCACCTGGAGCTCTCAGGCAAGTGTGGTGAGACTGGGGCCCTGATATCATCAGTGAAAAGATCCTTAGGCAGCAATCAGACAATACCAGAGTCCCCATGTAGAGAGGCACCAATGCCCAAAGCAGAAAAGCCTTTTAGATATTAGGTTCTGAGAGCATTTAATCACAAGCAGAAGCAACTTGTCCAGAACCACAGTTACTGAGATTTGCCCGTCCAGCAACATTTCCCGAATATCCCACCTGTTGTCGTCTTGCAGCTACATAGTTCAATTTCACCATCTCTTTTCCGAACTCTTTAAAGCGGTTTGCAAGGTCTTGTTCATTGGTAGCATTTTTGACTGCTTCCAAGGCCTCCTCGACCTGAAATAGAAACATACACAGTGTATGAATTAGAATATTGTATTTAAATATTAAACATGCTATAAATGGTAACTTGTAAAAAAAAACCATGAATATGTACTCATATTGGAACAGTAAGTGATTACCTAATAATCGCCTATAGTCAAATTAACATTTTTCCAAGATTTAGAGAACAGGGCCCTGGGAGATGAGTTGGAGTACATAGCACGTACTGCTCGAGAGTACCCAAGTTTTGCCTTCTGCACACATACACTGGGTATCCAACAAACACCTATAACTCCTGTTTCAGGGGACCAGTCACCTCTGGAAGCCACAGGTACCTGAATTCACATGCCTTTATGTAAACTCATCCACACAATTTAAAAAACATTTATTTATTTATTTATTTATCGGTTTTTTTAAGACAGGATTTCTCTGTGTAGCCCTGGCTGTCCTGGAACTCACTCTGTAGACCAGGCTGGCCTCGAACTCAGAGATTCACCTGCCTCTGCCTCCCAAGTGCTGGGATTAAAGGCATGCGCCACCACTGTCCGGCCTCAAAAAACATTTTAAAGATTTACAGAATGTGTTATGTAACTCAAACTAAAGGTCGAACTCCTAAAGCACACACAAAAAACCACTCTAAGATTTATTTTATTGAATTATGACTGTGATAAGGAATATAGACTTCCAATGTAAAGTAGAAATGCCAAGGACAAAAGCACAAATACACAAGGAAAAAGTGTAGAATTTTAAAATAAATCCTTCTAGTTCTCCCAGGATGCAGAAACTCCTGTGCTGCTGAAAAATTTGGAAAGACAGATTTCTCAACCTCTCTTGTCAAGACCTCTGTGTCAAGAACTCAAGCTGAGGTTATACACTTTGGCATTGTCATGTAAAAAGGAGACAACACACATCTGGAAGCAAGTGGAATTCAAATTCTGTTGTCACTTGCAGGTGGTATCCAGTAGAGTGGCATGGGAGTAGAGAGGTCTGAGTGACAGCAGCCATACCAAACTAATGATGTGTGTGCCTCCAGATTCCCACAGCCTCCTCAGCAGGCGTTTTCTTAGTTTCATTGGATTTGAACTATCAATTTCAATACAACTAGTGTGTGTGTGTGTGTGTGTGTGTGTGTGTGTGTGTGTGTGAGAGAGAGAGAGAGAGAGAGAGAGAGAGAGAGAGAGAGAGAGAGAGAGAGAGAAGTATTTGGGGCACTAAAGTCTCCACACTTAATAAACAACCTGAACTTTAATATGATATGGAAAATGCCACACCTGGTTCCAGTCTGCACATTATCCCTGTGGCATCAATTGAAATGAAGTGATGAGAATAGGTGGATATTGGCTGGTTGGTGTTAAAGAGGACAACTACATTACAGCCATAAGCTCTAGAGAACATTTCAGGAGAGGAGGGAGAAAGAACATAAGACCTCAAAGATTGGAAGGAGAGCTGTTACACAATGTTGCCTTCTAAACCTGACATAGCACCTGCAGTTCCTGCACAAGGTCAGGCCTGCTTATGTTTCTCCAGGAACAAAGGAAGGGACTCATAAGGCCTGTCTCCTTCCTGACTGATAGCCAATGGCTGCTAGCAAAGGGGAAAGTTTTCTTCAGTTGCATATGCACTGGTAAATTGCTGTCTTAAATGCTTATTGTTCCCTCAGTATGCTCATGCAAAGAACTTGAAACTCAGTGAGTCAGACATATGCATTAAGAATGACGTCATGACAGTAGAAGTGGGGGTAGTTAGGAAGGAGTGTCCATTGTGAGGGAGAGGAGAGGATAATGAAGGTGTAAATGACAAAATATATCGTATATACTTTATATACAATGACAAAAGTATCAATAAATATTTAAAAAGTTAAAAACTTAAGGCAAAGATACTTTACTAGGTAATCTACAAAGTCATAGTCATGTCGTATCTTTGTAGAAATAATCTTATCAATGGAAACAGCTAAATAAGAACACATCTGTAAGTGAATAAACCACAGAAAAGAGTCATTTTTGCCAAGTCAAATATTTTTAAACATGAAGGGAGTCTGCTATATTTTGTATGAACAGAAAATATCCAGCTCCATATATTTCCTTGAAAATGTAATTTCATTCATGTCTACACACGAGTAAAATTCTATTTTGTGCATGTACTTGCATTTTCTTTATCTGTCCATCTACTGATTGACACTGGGACTGGTTCCATATGCTTGCTCTTATAAACAGTACCCTGTAAGCAAGCATGCGTATGTGTCTATGTAGGTGTTGACTTAGAGTTAATCGGTTATATACCCAGGAAATGACCCAGACAAAAGAAGACAAAACCCCATATTTTCCCTAACATTCAGGGACCTAGATGCAAAAGGAGCATGGGCATGGAAAGAAGGAACAAGAAACTTCATGAGATATGTGTGGATGCATGTGTGGGAACGGTTAGAAAACACAGGAGGAAAGTCTGGCAGGACAAAATACAAATAATATTCAGATGCGAATGAGGAAACCGGTGGCCAGAAGGTGTGTTCCACTCTGCATAACAGAACCTCAGTTCTGTTTAAGCTTGATGCTCTCACACACAGTTGACTGAGACACAGTACTGATCAAGTGTCACTGGGTGAGGGAACCGTATACAGCACATAAGCCAGTAATAAGTATCAGCAAGTCTGTTATGCCAGAGGTGTGATGGAGCTTTCACTTCACCTGACTGGCAACCTCATTCAGTAAGGAAAACTTGGCATAGAGGGAACTAATTTTCCATAATAATAAATGCATACCAGCAGGTTCTGCAATCTGGACACTAAAAAAATATATAAAATAAATTTTCAATTTTATCTATGGCAATTCTTCATAATCGCCTTTCTCATTATAAACATGTAAAATGATAATTAACCTCATCGGAGTCACTTTCTTTCTTTTGCTCTACTCAGGACCTAATAACACCCAAGGAAAAGCATAAAGAACAGGTGAACGGAGGCTGCTGTGTAGGGTTTTCTTGGGCATTCAAAGCCAATTACATTTTATTGCATGGAATGGCCTGTTTAACATGTTGCCATAGGTTAATGAGAAGCTCATGCCTTAAATCTATATAATAAAAAGTCAGCAATGCCTCTTTTTTTTTTTAATAGATTTATAATCATTTAAACTTCGCTATCAACAGCACCATGGAGTGGACCCTCTTGGCAGTCGGTGTGTCCCTGCTGCTTATGTAAGACATAAATCTTTTCTTGGGACATTAAAATCTGGTTTCAGGGATAGAACTGAATAATTATCACAGAGGGTGCTAAATCCAGGAATGGTTTTCTAATACTATACCCCAGGAATCTTAACACATCTTAGACAGCCCAATTTAGAATATTTATTTCATTGTGTTATACATATTTTTCTTCTTATTGGTTTTCTTTGAAGAATCCAGATGCCCTTTAGAATTTATAATAATTATGAAGCTTATAATTCAATGAAGTGATTTTGAGGGGGAAATTCCACTAAACCACTAGTCATGTTCACATGCAGGTAGATTGAATCATACTTGGTTTGAATCCTAGAAGGATCTGAAATTTCCCCTATTCAAGATTTGATGAAAAATCCCTGCTCAAAACATAAACCACATTCAATAGAAATGGGGGAAATGGGGACCAAAGTCTGATCTGTGGGTCTGTCTGTCAATGCTCATGATAAGAGAGATAAAAGAGTAGGTTGATCAAACCATGGATCCATGGATGTGAGGTATAGGCAGATGACAAATAGGTACGTACGTAGGTGGGTGGGTAGGTAGATAGATAGATAGGTAAATGATAAATGGTAGAGAAATGTGGAGAAGAATAGATAAAGAAGGGCAGAGACTACGTATTTTTGACAACTCAAAATTACTTAAAAATAAGTTTTTAATTTTAAGAAGTGACAAACTTTTGGGTGACTAGGGAAAGGAAATTGGCTAGTGTGAACCAAAACCAAACCAAAACAAAACAAAAAACAAATGCTTTACTCTCAAATATTTACTGGTCTCCAGGGATCTGGGGCTACCAGCTGAGTAAAGGACAATTCCTCTCTGGTGCAAGCATGAGGATGCCATTCAAGTTCCTGCCTAGGAGTCATCATGAAGAGCGTAAATCTGCAAGGCAATCTGTATGGAGAAGGTTGGGCAAGGAGGACCAAACTGATTTGGGTTTGAAACCATATTTTAAAGAAAGATTCCTCTTATCCAGAGATGTCTGCAGGGGAGGGGACCAGGAGGTAGAGATGAAGCTGCAGAGAGCATACAGGCTTCTTAGGCCTCCTCTGGGAAGGCTAAGCCTCCCATTGCCACAGACACCATTGTAGGGGTAAGTTGGAAGGAAATTTATCAGACTAGAGACATGGGAACCTGGGGAAGTGGAGTTACTTATTAGCAGTTTCTGTTTCTCCTCATTAAAGGCCCCTTATCCTCTGTGCTCTAACAGACATCCATTCCTCTCCTACAGCCCAGGTCAAAGTGCGAGCATCTCAGTCAGGCATCCCTTGTCCCTCACGGTAGTAATCTCTGCAGATGATTGAAAAGACTGAACATTCTAGAGAAGGCATTGAAATCTGCTCAGTAATTGGTGTGTTTAGGTGTTATTATCAGAGTTGATCACTTAGAATTCTTCAAGGTCTTTTCTGTAGTTTTATATTGATCAAGTGTTGCTATTCAGGTACATGTTCTGCAGTGGAGGTACAGGACTGAAATACATTGAGAAATAGTACATTACCTAGGCTATATTAATCAGCATAGATAACCCTAGGCTGCACTGTGTTATAGTTTGGTTTTTATTGTGGTGATAAAACATTCTCCATAAGCCATTCACGGAGGAAAAGGTTAATTTCATTTTGCAAATTACAGTTCATTGTCAAAGGAAACGAAGGGAGGAACTTAAGGCAGAATTGTAGAACAGAGACCATAGAGCTACAGTACTGGGATGCTTCCAAGGTCACAGTGAGCTGGTTTTATTTTTTATATAGTCCAGGTTTACCTGCCTAAGGTTGGTAATACACTTGGTGGGTTAGGCCTTCCAGCATAAATTACCAATCACATAAACACCCAGAGGCACATCTGTAGCTCAATCAGATGGAGCCAATTCTTTACTCAAGGTTGCCCCTTTCCCGGTGTGTCAAGTTGACAATCAATATTAGCCATTCTTCCATGTAGCATCAATATTCCCAAACAAAGGGACATCTGAAATACATCTGGACCCCAGCAGTCACTAAGAAATTACGACTATCTTAAGAAACAACAAATGTTTACGATTTTATAGTTTATTACTTTATGTTTGAGAAAGAAATTATTTGATAGCTAAGAACTTAACTTTTGAGACAGGAGATTGGGACTGAAGAAAAGGTGTTTGTTTTTCTGGAGCTCATGTGTCTAGATGAATTGATGTATAAGGCTCTCACTCAGGCAAACAACTTCACAATGCAACCTGATTACATTAAATCAGAGCCTCAGGGAAATCACTGCCCTTCTTCACCATTGCTGATTAAAATGTGAGATTTCCTTTAAAATCCTGAAATGTCACATGTCAACATAGCACACTGACAGTGTCAATTGACTCCATGATATACCAGGTGTCTGGCTAAGAAATGAGTTCCCCAGCAAGTTCAACATCAGAAGTGATTATTATCACTGAGTATTCTCAATAGCGTCTGATGAGCAAGTGATTAGCTTGCCGGGCACAACCCTTCCTCATGTGGGTACTAACTGAGCTTTGGAACTATGTCACCCGCTGATTACAACTGCCCTCCTGAATCTGTGGCAGCAGTAACAGCAGTAGCAGCAGCAGCAGCAGCAGTGAAACCTTTCTGCAGCTCTTTGGATCTTTAATACCATACAGGAGGAGAAGGATGCTCTAATAAAAGCATATGCAGGCATTTGCATAAGAGAATACAGGACTTACTATAGACAACAAAAATGCCTGTATTTAAAGACAAAGGACTCCATATGTATGTATTTATACATATACATATATACATACCTACATACATACACACACCACACACATAAATTGTGTGGTATATGTATGTGTGTATGTATATGCATATATACATGGGTATTTATACATATATATGCAGTATATATACATATATACACACACTATATATACACATATTGGGGTATAATCAATATCACATATTGGGGTATAAAGCAGAAAATGAGGTTTGGTGTTTTAGGAAAATAAATCGAGTATATTTCATATACTTAGTGAACTATTGACAGAGAAACATGAACAGGAATTTCTGATGAGAGGCTAATTCCCTCTCTGTTCTTGTAAGTTACTGGGGAAGGAAAGGAATCTATATCTGATAAGAATGAATATCAACACATTTGGCACATGGCCTAAATTGAAGTGTAATGCTTGAAGTAAAATAGTCATTAGCAGGTAACATTGCAGGGGGTTGCTGGTATTCTATAGTTCTGAGCCAACAGGGGAATGAAATCACTTCTTAACTCTGATGAGAAGATCCTGTGGTGGCTCCAATGAGAACTGTCCTACAGGCTCCTGTGTTAGAATATTTGGTTCCCAGGTAACAGTGGTGCTGTGGAAGGTGGTGGCACACTTAAAGGGTAGGGCTTTATTGGAAGAAGTGGTCACCAGGGAGTGGGCATGAGGTTTTATAACCTGTCTCCGGTTCCTATCAACTCTGTATTTCCTGTTCTAAGATACGAGACCAAGAGATCCTATGACAGCTGTATACACTTGTTGCTATGGAGTCAACTTTGGTATGGAGCCATACCTTTCTCTCCATGATGGGTGATATCCCCTCAAACTGTGAGCCAAATTACTCCTTCCTTCTTAAGTGGCTGCTTGCCAGTCATTTGGTCACATCATCATCATCATCATCATCATCATCAACAACAACAACAACAACAGCAAACCAAGAAATGAAGGACTTGGGGAGACCTCTGTCTGGGCCACCAGGGGCCCATAGCCAAAAAGCGCCAGGAGAAAGCTACCCTCCTACGAGCGTGGAAAAGCCGTAAGTGGGGTTAACTCGAGCACCACTGCTCACCAGACCAGCCCGGAACTGGCGGAATATAGGGCCTGAGGAAAACATGGGAGAGGAAACCTCTGAACCTTCCAGCTTCCATCTGTGGGTGGAGACCTCTTCCTGGGCCACCAGGGGTCCATAGCCAATGAGCACCAGGAGAAGGCTACCCTCCCAGGAGCGTGGAAAAGCCGGGAGTGGGGTTAGGGCAAGCACCACTGCTCACCAGGACCTGCCCAGAACCCTCCAGTCACAGGGACTGAGGTAAAGTCAGGGACAGGAACTTTCTGGTTTCCATCTGTGCCTGGGGACCTCAGCCTGGGCCACTGGGCTCCAGGGGAGAGCAGATATCCCAGGAGTGCTGAAACACCTTTGAGAATAGGCAGGGCCACTGCTTCTGTTCAAGCTCACTGGATCAAGAGGGACCCTTCCAGAGCCATCAGGACATAGGAGCCAAGGGACAGCTGGGGACAGGATCCTTCTGGTTTCTGTCTGCACCCCAGAGCTGACCCTGTGCCACAGCTCTCCAGGCCCAAGTACCTCTCATAGACAGCTGGTCTTTAAGGAGTATTGACACAGAGGCCTGAAGGAGGGGCAAGCCACAGCCAGACAGAGTAAGATCAGCTAACATCAGAGTTAACAAGATGGCAAAAGGCAAGGGTAAGAACATAAGGAACAGAAACCAAGGCTACGTGGCATCATCAGAACCCAGCTCTCCCACCACAGCAAGTCCTGGATACCCCAACACACCAGAAAAGCAAGACTCAGATTTAAAATCATTTCTCATGTTGATAATAGAAGACTTTAAGAAAGAAATTAACACCCTTAAAGAAATACAAGAGAACAGAGATAAACAACTAGAAGCCCTTAAAGAGGAAACACAAAAATCCATTAAAGAATTACAGGAAAACCCAAACAAACAGGCAGAATTACAGGAAAACACAATCAAACAGACAAAGGAAATGAACAAAACTATCCAGGAGCTAAAAATAGAAATAGAAACAATAAAGAAATCACAAAGGGAGACAACCCTGGCGTTAGAAAACCTAGGA
>CM052700.1:64012641-64024896 GCA_028551405.1 Uromys caudimaculatus | reverse complement strand
TCACATATTCCCACCTTGACATTCCCCTTTACTGGGGTCTCTCCTCCCCCTGATGGCCTACAAGGCCCTCCTCTGCCGCATATGTGGTCCGAACCATGGGTCCCTCCATGTGTATTCTTTGGTTGGTGGTCCAGCCTCCAGGAGAACTGGGGGGATCAGGCCAGTTGACACTGTTGCTCCCTCCATGGGGCTGCAGACTCCCTCAGCTCCTTCAGTCCCTTCTCCAACTCCTCCATCTGGGACCTCACTCTCAGTCCAGCGGTTACTGTAAAGTGAGACTTGGGTATTCCGAACGTTTGGGCTAATATCCACTTATCAGTGAGTACATACCATGTTCGTTCTTTTGTGACTGAGTTACCTTGCTCAGGATGATATTTTCAAGTTCCATCCATTTGCCTGCAAATTTCATTAAGTCATTGTTTTTAATAGCTGAGTACATGGGGAAAATTTTACTCAGAAAATTTTAATAATAAAACCGCCTAAGCACATTCTGTTTTGTGCTCCTTGCCTTTCCAGGGGCCTGCTGGAAAACATGAAATGTGGCACCTGCTTTGGTTTTAGGGTTAAGATCATAGAGTTCAAGGAGAAAACCAGAATTTGAGAAGTACCAAAAATTTCAAAGAGTTTGCCCATAAACTAAGAATCTTTAGCTTTCTGCCGGTATCTAGTCTAGTAAATAATGTAACAGATAACACTCAGGAATTCCAAGGTGTCCTGATCTCTCTACCTGAACAAATCTGAAACAGATGAGGCAAATGAGCACTCACTACTCATTTCCTGTATCACTTCCCCCCATCACAACACGTTCTTTTGACTGGAAAAAAATAGAGCATCAAGCTTGGGCCAGGATGAGCTGGTATCGTCTAAGGACGAGAACCAGGCAGTCATGATATGTTTCCCAGGAAAATGCTGTGCTTCATGCTTTTTCATCTAAAGTTCAGGGTTTGTGATAGTTGGGCTCAGGAGTCTCTGGGGAGAGACATTTTTCTCTCTCATGTTTGTTGCAAAAGTGCAGCAGCAATTCTGTTTAGCAAACAGTAAAACAGTGAGAAATCGGAAGCCTTTTGGTCACAGATCAAGGAAGTTAACTTACTCTCTGAACTTGGAAAAGTGTGTGACCATGACAAGAATCAACTCCTACTAGAAAACAAAAGAATGACAAGGAACTGTGGTTGGCCATGGATTGGCAGAGGCACAGAAACCCACAGGCTCAATTTAGGGGTTTGATGCAAAAAGACTGGTGGTAGTTCTATACGAACTGGGCACTGTTTTATTGCCAGGATACAGCAGGTTAAAAAACTATATTTAACATATATTAACATATGCAGAAATATATTAGCATATGACAGGTTTTTACCTTCTAAGTATGTCAGGCCATGTACTCCAAGCTCTATGCTTAGAGGTGAGGAGATGACTCAGATAAAGGTTAGCTTTTCAATACACTGTGGGCTATAAATGAGCTATTGGAACAATTTGGTGGTACCCTGGGAACTGAGCTTAACCAGGTTTATCTATAAGAAGTGAAGTGTATCTAATCCTTCCTGCTACTTCCCCACTCCCAATCCAGAGGTTTTGATGAAGTCTCCATACGTACAATTTTCAGATGCGATAAAAGTCTCATGACATCTGCCATGTCAGCCAGGATGAGCAAGCGTGTCACAGCCGATAGCAGAGCGCGTGCTGCCCGCACCATGGTGCCACGCTTGACCGAAGAGCAAGGGTCATCAGCAAACTCTGAGGAGGCGATCCGCATTGTCTCACCTGCAAGAAAACAGAGAGAGGTGGGTGGGTAGTGAGGATGCCGAGAGCGTAGTGAACTGAGAGATCTGTGGATAGCTAATATGGATCTCACTGCAATGCTGGCACTTCTCAAATGCCAGTATCATAGAGAATCTTTCAAGTCTAGCTTACCAGTGCACGGGCAGAGCTGATGGACAGAAAAGGGTATTATTTCACATTAAGGTATAAAATCATGATTTTAACAATACAAAAGTCATTTACTACATTTGATCTAACAACATAGATTGACTTACCCTCAGCTTAACTCTTCTATCTCTCCATTTCTTTAGAACCAGAACCAATTCCTAGACAACAGGTTCAAGTGACTGACATCCAAGTTTTGAAGTTAATTGACCCCACTGTTCTAGGTTGCTTTCTGTTGCTTTGATAAACTCCATGACCACAGCAATGTAGGGAAGGAAGGGATTTCTGTCATGTATGCTTCCAGGACATAGTCCATCACTGAGGGAGGTCAGCACATGGAGCTCAAGAAGAAAGCCAGTCAGCAAACACGGAAGAGGAACAGACCTAACAGGCTTGTGCTCTGGCACATACTCAGCTACTTTATAAAGCCTAGAACTATCTGCTTAGGGATGGCACAACTCACAATGGGGCTGGGCTGTGACACATCACTCATCAGCAAAGAAAATTCCTCATAGATATATGCCCAGAGACCAAGCTGATATGGAAGTCGTTTTCCACCTTCCTTGTGCTGCAACTCTTTAATACCGTTCCTCATGTTCTGCTGACTCCGAACCAAAAAATCATGTTCATTGCTATGTCATAACTATGATTTTTCAGTGTTATTAATTATAATATAAATATCATGTTCTCTGATGGTCTTATGTGACCCCTGTGAAAGGGTCATTCCACCCACAACAGGGTCGTGACCCACAAGTTGAGAGCATCTGTGAGAGAGACAACTCTTCAATTCAGGTTCACTCATCCCAGGTTCCTCTAGGTTATGTTAAGTTGATAATAAAAAGTAGCCAGGATGCCTTGGAAGACCGATTCTTAAAACAATGACCTTTTAAAAACTACATTTAGGAGGCTAGAGAAGGAAGATAGTTTCAATTTTGGGGTCAGTCTAATTTATATATTAAATTCTAGGCCAGTGAGTCTGCATAGGAAGATCATATCACAGAGAGAGTGAGAGTGAGAGTGAGAGAGAGAGAGAGAGAGAGAGAGAGAGAGAGAGAGAGAGAGAGGGAGAGAGAGAAAGAAAGAGAGAACCACAAATGCTGCTCTAATAAAGTGAAAAATTAGTACAAAAAAAAAAATCCAAGATCCATGCTTGCAACCCTCTCTTGAAGCTTCTTCTTTAGAGAACAATTAGAAAACTGGATTACATTTGACCCTTGCCCTGAAAAGGGCTTTGGAATTTGAATGATGGCTAGGAATAGTCATTGTGTCCTCAGGAGCTTCCAAACACATCCCAGAATGTAGCCATGATGTGGCAGATGCATGAGCAAGAATGAAGGTAATGGAGAGAAACTCATCTTCTCTCATGAACTGTGATAAAGAAAGATACCTTCACCCTCGGTCACAAAGAAGAACACTGCGTGAGATGAGAGCCTAGAGACCGAGGCTGGGTGCTGGGAACTGTGGCAGCATGGAAGGGGGTGTGAGAGAAGAGATGTGGCATCACAACATGCAAGAGATTTGGATTGTACCATTGACACAGAGAAAAGTGATTCTAATTGATTTTTATTCTTGGAAGATAAGTCAGCCATATTACATAAAGTCAACTGGAGGGGACTTGACGAGGAAAGAAAAATCAGGTAACAGGACAAATGCAGTCAGAATTAGAGTGTGATGAAGCTTGGACCAGATATAAAACGACCAAATTTATATCTGTCATATTGCAGGGAGCAATATGACAGAGGTCATTGAAATGCAGTCAGTGGATTTTGTGATGAGAATCTAGAGTGGCAAGTAAGGATACAGGAATTAGATACACAGGTGCCAACAGAGATGCCAAGAAGTGGGAAGCAAAGAGAGCAAGTCTAATACTGTATTCGTGATGAACGCCGGATTAGGGGTGAAGATCTGGCAGGAAGCATGAACAGAGCTTTGTATACTGGAGCATATAAGAGATAGAAGACCTTCAATAAGCTCAAGAACTGCAGTTAATAGGACTAATTGTTTGATTAATGATTAAGCAGTTTGTTTGATGTTTTAATAGAAATGATTATGGTTCTCTTCTTAAGAAAAATGCAGCCAATTTACATAAAACCAATGATAGTTTGACTATGAACATTCTTTCATTTATGCTAAGACACAAGTGGAAAGAAACCAATCATTTTACATGCAGGTCAAAATAGCCTGTAATTCTCTCAATTAGTGTTAAAGTTCATTCATCCTTCAGAACAGTCTGATTTTCAATTAAGGAATGTGGGCGTGTAAGAAAATGTATTATTTCATTGGGTTCTTAAAAGATGCTATATCACAATCACAAAGTGTATTTGCCAACTTAGATTTTATGCAGAGGTGCAAAAGGAAACAATTCATGCTGTACAACATTTTAGGAAGAACTTAAAATTTAACTTTTGTACCTGTGAAACAATGAGTTGTTAAAACACACAATCCTTGGAAGTCTAACACAGATTTCAATTAAAGACTGCAATTATCAAATGCTCATTTGGTATACATGTCCCAAACTTGGCATACACACACACACACACACAGAGAGAGAGAGAGAGAGAGAGAGAGAGAGAGAGAGAGAGAGAGAGAGAGAGAGAGAGAGAGAGAGCTAGGAGCCTACTTGGATGATTCCAATTTCTACAGGTTAAACTGGGGTGAGCTCTACATTGGATGAGAAGAGACCACTAGGTCAGGATTACTATTAAGACAGATTACTCCAAAATAACAATTTGTTTCATCACCTCTCAGCACATAGTGGGCTAGTGTTGCTAACCAAAGTGTGCCTAAAATGACAGGATTCTCCATTTCAAATATTCTAACAGTGGATCAGGGTAACATCATGTAACACCACTCCACCCACATGCTGGCCACATGGTGACCAAAAGTGTATCAAAGCCAAAGGGTAACAGGGTAGCAGGGTGCAGTTCTAGTCAATAAATCTGGGGCACACATAGGCCCTACTGGTGAAGCAGGAGGTTAGGATGGACAGGTTGGGGGCTGGAAAGGCTCCTGGGAAGGATGTAGCACTGACATATGAAAACCCTTGCTGGCAAAGAGCAAAGATGGAATTTCTGCACTTGCCCACAAAGGCTGACTAAAATGTACAGCGGCATTCCAGAGGGCCTAAAAGCACCTTCTGGCTTATAATATTAAGTGCACACCCATAGATGGAGATTAAGACAAAGAGGCTGAGACTGTAGCTTAATTGAAAATTATTCACCCAGCTTGACCAAGGTCCTGGGTTTGGTTTCCAGCACTGTAAGGAAAAAAAGGTCTTTTTGATATCAAGATGGCTCAGTTGTGTGGAGAGGTACGCCTTTAAACCTGATGATCTGAGTTGGGCCCCACATGGTAGAAGTAGAGTACCAACTCCTGAAAATTGTTCTCTGCTCTCCACATGTGTGCTCTGGCACAAGTACATGTACCTGCACCAGCAGACTAAATAAGTTAAAATATAATAGGATACTACTGGAGCATATGAGCCACAACATTGTATGTAGAAATTACTGTAGCAGACAGAGTATGAATGGGAAGGCCTATGCTATGGCAATGATCCCAGAAAGCAAACGCTAAGGTCACACAAAAGCCCTTTCTCTTAGGACAGCCTGGCTTCAAGATGTTCACCTATTTCCCTGTTGTGGCCTGCTGCCCCCTTGAAAATCTGTCTGTTCTTAATAGACTGCCTCTGCTTCTGGGTTAACTGTGGGTCTCTATTCAAGTATGTCTGCAGAGACACAAGAACCTGGGAACTGCCCTGAAATCTCTTCCAATTCCCAGCCTCAGCCACTGTTACTGGCAGTAAGTGGTCTGATAGGTGCCCAAGAAGGAGGAGGAAAAGAGGAAGAAAGAGAGAGAGATACAGATAAGGAAAGACAGGGAGCGGTGGAAGCAGACAGAAGAAAATCAGAGGCAGATGGAGAATGGAGAAAGGGGAAGGACACAGGGAGGAAGAGGGGGAGGAAGGAGAGGGGGAGGGAGGGAAGGAGGAGAGGGAGAGGCAGGGCACAACCTCCCCTGAGAAAATGTAAGTTTGTACATGTGCATATCAGGCTGAGTTCTGAAAGGACTCTGAGATAAACTGCAGGTAATTTCATTCAGTTTAAATTAAAAACTAAAAGCCCATTCTGAGCAGATACAAATGATCTCACGTTGTTAAAGATTCCACCGAAAGGCCGATGTGAAATCAGCGATAACACTAATGTGTCTTATATCCCTGTAGCTTTAGGATTACTGGGACAAAATGGAAATCTATATTACAAAATGATAGGCAAGTTTATCACGATAAAATTAGCTATTTTCTCAGGGAACCGCTGTTCTATAAGAATCAAAATAATTAGCCAGGAAATGGAAGAGTGTGTAGGAGGGGGGAGGGGTCCTGGAGAGAGAGAAGCAGGGACCTGCTGGTTACATATGTGTATATGTGTGGAAATATTCAATGTCAGTTATTTGATTATAGTTCTAACTGGAGTCATGTTCCCATGTGATCCTCTGATCTCCTTAAGGCCCCATCACCTGCTAGAAAGCAAAGTAACATGAATGATGGGTTAGCAGCAACCAGTCAAGTGTAATTCTTTCACGTAAAAGCTTATGACAGGAACATTGATCTAAAAGCTTCATATATTTTAACATGGATTAAAGGTGAATAGGCTTCATCTCTATTTATAGCCATGTGTGTATGTAAAATGTAAATTACAAGGTGAAATCTGCATATGCATGAGAGCATGCAAGCTTTTGTCTTTTCGGATTTTAATCATTTCAATTAATATTTTACTTCCCAGATCCAAGGACATGTGTGAGGTGAAATCAAAAAGGAGTCTGGGAAGGAAGACGATGGTCAGGAAGGAAGGACATGTAGGTGGGAGAAAAAATCACGTGAAATGCATTTTGTTTGAAAATACCACAAGGGCATCTAATAACTTATATGCTAATTTAAAAAGAAAAATAAATTTGAAAAATGAAAATAGGCATTTAAACAGAAAGACCCGAGTTCTGACTCCAACTGGTACTAAATACGTGGGCTCAGTGCTTGGGAGACCATGATGTTTCTGTCCTTCAATTATAATGGGGGTGAAAATAATGTTAGCTGTCTCGCGAACTGTTATTAGGCTTAAAATTAAAGGTATTATAGCAAAGGCCCCAGCATGAGCCTTTGCCTATAACAGGGACTGCTGTGGTTTGAAAGGACATGTCCGCCAGGGTCTCCTGTGTTCGAACAGTTGGTTCCCAGCTGGAGGTCCTAAAGTGGGATAGGCTTGAGGCTTGAGCTCACTTCCTGTTCACACTTTGATTCCTGTCTGCAGTGGTAATATGGCCAGCAAGCCGTCTGCGTTTTTGTCTGTGCCTTTACCATCTGCTGTCATGCCTTCCTGCCATGACGGACTGTATCTCTTTGGAGCCCTAAGACAAAACAAACCTTTTCTCTCTTAGGCTGCTATTTTTTTTCCACAGCAGCAGAAAGGTAACTAATACTGATGGTGTAATGATTATTATAAAAATACAGTTTTTAACCCCATTGTTTGATTTTCATCAATATAATAAGAATTGTTGAAATACTAGTTACAGATTGGAAGCATATTTTTGGATGATCCAGTTTCGTGCGCTTCTTGCTCAAAAGTAAGAAAATAACTGTGATTCCCGTACTCTAGTGAATGGTTCCTCACCTGTGCACGTACAGGCAGCACTAAATGGACTTGAAGAATATTAGATTGAAAGCACTAAATTAAAAGAAAGTGAATTGGGAAAGAAAGGCAGTTGGAAATTTGAGAGGAAGTGGGTAGATTTGGTCAAAATACACTATGTATATGTGCGAGTATTCAATAAAACATTTAAGAGGACATAAATCCCTGTGCAGTGAAAACGCTTTGTTTTCCATCAGGATATACGTTTAAAGGTTGCTTGCCTTGAATAACAACAGCAACAACAACACAACAGTCTTGATGGAATGTGCCATAATATGTGGAACAATGAACCATGGTGATAGTGCCCAGAAAGGTACCAGGTAGAAAATAAGAGTCTGAAGAGGAGGACAATTGTGTAGAGAGTGAATCACAATCCAACATGACACAAGAACATGGCTAAATCTTTGGGGAGTATTTGCAAGTAAGACAAGCACTCTTTAGAAATCTGATCATTGAATGACTGGAAAACTGTGAGGTGAGGATCAGGAAGCAAAAGGTAATAATAGGGTGGGCATCTCAAGCGGTTGAGAGCCTGCCCTGCTGAGAGTTTAATGCAGTTTTTTGGTTTTTTTTTTTTTTTTTTTTTGCATGCTTTTAGCTGTGGCATTTGAGGGTCTGACTTCCTGAATTCAAACCGATGAGATGAAAGTGAAGAAAAATGCAAGTTGCAAAGCATTGCAGAATAACCATGGTAACGGCAAATGATGGCCCAGGAAGCCAAGGGAAGAGAGGCATTTCAAAGACCCTTCATGCAGCTGATGTGAGAATATACATTGAAAACATTTTAATTACTAAGTAAACAGTTGATCTATATGAAGCCCCCAAACCACAGACTATTAAAAGGCACTAAAAATGACTTTCTTAGTTCTCACAACTTAAGACCAATCACCGGGGAATGCTGATGACTGCCCTCTGTACAGTTCTTATCTATATTTTTGCCAGCATTTAAACTGATTACATTGTTTCCTTCTGTATAATTACACAAAATATTGACAGTTAATGAACATTTTTTTTTCCAACATAGAATTCTTAAAGAAGGTGAGAAACAAAAACAGAAGCAAAAGTCTCCATCTTTCGTTGTCTTAAATGTGTCTCTGTCTTTCTGTCTTTGTATCTGTCTGTCTCTCCTTCTACTTCTCTCTGTTGTTGGTTGTTGAAGCAGTGTCTCCTATAGCCCACGATGACCTAAGATTTGCTGTGGATAACAGAGTGAGATTTGAACTCTTTGTCATCCTGTCTCCTTTTCCTAAGCACTGGGAATGTTATTAAAAGACTATTGAAAAATAGGTAGTATTTAGCAATGCAATAACTACAAATAAAGTTTTTGTACAATAAAATAAGATTATAGAGTTACAATAATTTACTAGGAGTTTACTTAAGTCTTGGCCAATTCAAGTATTTGTACTACATATGAGCATAGACATTTCCTCTTCCTAAGCCTCTGTTGTCTCCAATTCTGTGCATTATCGTCATGCTTCATTATTTATATTCATCACGCATATTACCTCATGTTTATGCTCAATGGTATATACATAGAGCATGCTTCCCAGGTAACCTTAGCATCAGAGTGAGTATCTTTTGCTATATTTTTTAAAGCTTAGCACCATTTAATTTAATCCCTGACTTAAAATAATACTTTTATTAAACACATATTTCCTTTTTAAATTTACTAAATATTCACATGTGCTTTTAAAATGTTTTAAAAACAGTAATTGAGTAGATGGTGTGAATCTTTGAATGTCTTACCGTTTTGACTATTTTGTAAAATGTTTAAGACAGTGCTATAGCACTCAGAGACCAACTCTGCTCCACTTGGCTCAGTTTCAAAGCATACTGAAAAGTATCTTCTCTTGTTATAAAGCAAACTGAAATATGTAAAGGACCAAAGTGGAAAAAACAAAACAAGGAAAAATAAAAGAGCAGCAATTGTGCCTTCCCTGATACCTGCCCTTCCATGTACGGGAGGGGGTGGGGGTCACTCCTCATGTCAAAGAAGTATCCAGAGCTGGTTGATGATTTGAAAGGATCCCCTGAGCAGACACTGATTTAGCTGAAGACCTCTGAGTTATGGAAATGCATGATAACTTTGTGAGAGAGTTCCATGAAGAGGGAGCTGGTACTACCATGGGACTCCTGATTTCTTCTGCTTTAGGGATCCCATTAGCTCTTGTGACTTAATGACTTTCTCCATTGCAGGAACCTTTGCATTTGTCTCCATATTACAACATGATTATAAGTGGGTCTCCCTCTTGTCAATTTTGAGAACTACTGTCATTTTAAGGGGCCAAAATGTTCCAAGTTCCATTTAGAAAACTTTAACGGCACCAAGGCCTGACTGCTAGAGAGATTCGGATGGCAAAATGCTCTCTTACCATCATATCCCCAGAACAACTGAGTAGAGAAAGGGAAGCTTATTTACCCAAGGTCAACTGTGTGGTAAGTAGCAGAGTGTGTAGTTAAAGTCAGCTAGCTCTAGAAACCCTGCTTCAGAAATAACCCTCAATACCTGCGTGTTCCATTCGAAGTGTCTATCCACATATTTCTGAGTGGTCTGAGGTTAGAAGTTGAAGACACGTCTACATGCTTATTTTGTCTGTTGAGTACTGCAAAATAGAAAGAAAAGGAAGGAAGGAAGGAAGGAAGGAAGGAAGGAAGGAAGGAAGGAAGGAAGGAAGGAAGGAAGGAGGAAGAAACAGATGGAAAGGTAGAAAGAGAGAAAAGAGGGAAGGAAGAAGAGATAAATGCAGTGGGGAGGAAGGGGTTAAGCAGAGGCGTTTCCACAAGTGATTCCCAGGCATACCCCTTCGTTCTTGTCACAAATGATGTGGGATTACCTCTGCCTATGTGCATGTGAGTTTTCATCCATTACCCTACCCTAGAAGGTTGGCCAGCATAGAAGCCATAATTACAACATGTTACTTTCTCTGCTCATGACATGCAAGTCCTGTTAGACAATGTAGTGATATCTCGTTATGAAAATACCTTTTTCATTCTAAGAGACTATGGCTTTTGCTCGACCCCATAACCGATTTTAATATCACACCTCGAAGTCACTCAGGACTGCTCTTTTACTGTGTATTCTGACTGCTTGTTTAACTTTCCTTTAAGAGAATAACTTAACAACTCCTCTCCCTTTTCCATGTAATCAGCTCTAACAAGCTCAGAAAAATGCATAGCTATAATCTTAAATAGTCTACTCTTCCAGGGCCCAAGCCCAGACTAATGCATGTGTGCTTGCATGTTAGGGTAAAATTGCTGAAAACAGCAATTAAGTTGAAAACAAATAAATGCCATAAAAGTTGGAAGTTACACGGCTGTGGGCTTATAGAGTTGTTGACAATGATGGTTGAAGAACTGGTTCTTATCTAGGTCATTTGGGGGCAGATGCAACAAAAGAGTTTTATCCCTTGTGAACCCTGATAAAGATTTCTATAAAGTATCCCTCATTCCTTTCCATATGATGGTTTCTGTGGTGTTCCAAAAACAGGGAGAAAATAACTCCTTTGTGGAGGACACAGTTACAGAGACACAGAGACTACATATTCCTAAGACAGCCTCCAGGTAAGCACAAACTCAGACTCAAACAAAAGAAAGAAATGGAAAGACCTAAGAGACAGGGAGAGAGAAGTAGAGGATTTAAATCTGGGTTAAATTACTTTTTGATAAATTATTCCAAGCTGAGGTGCTTTTAATTTTTTTTTTTTTTTTTTTTTTTTTTTTTTGGTTTTTTCAAGACAGGGTTTCTCTGTGTAGCCCTGGCTGGCCTCCAACTCACTCTGTAGACCAGGCTGGCCTCGAACTCAGAAATCCACCTACCTCTGCCTCCCAAATGCTGGGATTAAAGGCGTGCGCCACCACTGCCTGGCTTAATTTTTTTCCTTAATGTGACATTGGTGACTCCGCATATATTATTAGTGCATTCAAACCAAAGCAAGACAAGGTTTCTGTTAATCAGCAAATGTTGCGAAGAAGAAAGCAAGCTTGTTGCAGTCCCCTTGGACCTATTTAAAGTCATATTGAAGCAAAGCGAAATGCTCAGTGATGTTTAAAATTTATTGAACTTCATAATGGGATAATTTGATTTCCCCATTAATTTTTTATGTGTTTTTAAGTCAGTATGTAAGTTTCATACAACCATATTAAGTATCATACAACCGTAATATTTGAGATGGGCAGGGGCTAGGAAAGACCTTCCTTTCTTTGTTCTTTCCACTGAGAAAGTTGCTACAAAGGGAGAAAAATCCTCAAACATTTCTTTGAAACAGCAAGTAAGAAAAGCAAGATATGCATTTCACCCCAGGGTGCTTATGATTCAAGCTCATGATTAAGGAAAAGGTCAGAAATTCACAATCAGATTTTTCTCTGAGGACCAGCATTGGTGAAAGACAGTATTTTCTAAGGCAAAATCTACATTAAAATGAACTTGAAGCTCTGAACACCTACTGAGGAACTGACACAAGTCACCTCCTACAACCCACTGTATTCACAGGACAGCCTTCTTGGCTTAATCAAGAAATCAGAAGGAGCTGGACAGATGGTTTGGTGGATAACAGCAGAATTCAGATTCACAGAACTCATGTCAAGATGGGTGTGGTCACCCTGGTACCTGCAACCATCAATGTATGTATGTGTGTGTGTGTGTGTGTGTGTGTGT
>CM052700.1:63987727-64005978 GCA_028551405.1 Uromys caudimaculatus | reverse complement strand
AAGAAGAAGAAGAAGAAGAAGAAGAAGAAGAAGAAGAAGAAGAAGAAGAAGAAGAAGAAGAAGAAGAAGAAGAAGAAGAAGAAGAAGAAGAAAAAGGAGAGGAAAAGGAAGAGGAGGAAGAAGAATAAGAGGAAGAGGAGGAGGGGAAGGAGGAGGAGGAGGAGGAGGAGGATGGGGGGAGGAAGAGTATTTGGGGGTAAAGATCCATTGGAAGCAGATCACCAGAAGCTGAGCAGAGTTGAAGAAGATTCCTGTTATAGGTTTAAGGCAGAGCTTGGTCTTGTCAATACCTAGGTTTGGGGATTTAGGATCCTCGGAATTGGAGAACAAATATTGCTGTTTTTAGCCACCTTACTTTATGGGTCTGTCTTTACAGCATGACCAGGAGACAAATACAATGGGACATACATATGCCCCATTTCTGGAAAATGTTGCATTATATCTACATCATGCATAATACATGTACTCTCTGTCTCTCTGTCTGTCTCTGTCTCTGTCTCTCTGTCTCTATATATATGCATTATATATATATATATGCATGTTTGTAACTTTAGCTTTATTTGATCCAAAGCTGTGATTGTTTGCATATTTTATGAGGCTAATTTTATGATAAAGCTTGATTAAGAGTTACAACAGAGACAATATGGCAAAAGTATTTTTACATATTTTCTCTCAAGTTGTTAGACAGTGAAAAAAAAATCACTCAACTAACTACCAAGATGCATTGATAAAATGCCATTAAAACCTGTACTCAAAAAATTTTTATTGAGCCAAGGACAAGCTTTCCAGAATGTTTGGTTTCTCTAATGATTCCTGATTTGAAATTTCTAAAGATAAAAATATAATCAGTTTAGTAGGAGGGGAAGAAATGAAGGACTCATGGGTGCTGAGATATGGAGAAACAGAAAGACAGAGACAGCAGACACACACATACACACAAAATCACACACAGAGACAGAAGACAGACAGGGGGAGGGGGAGGGAGTGAGGGGGGGAGTAAGAGAGAGAGAGAGAGAGAGAGAGAGAGAGAGAGAGAGAGAGCCAGAAGATCTGATGCTCCAAAGACTAAACTGGATGGGTCTTAAATGTTTCCTGTGATCTGATTCTGATTGGCAGCATCTGTCTGTGAGGTCTGCTTCCATGCAAGGAAAGGAAGTGCGCAGGAGTAGAAGGAGATCCACAGTGGTATCATGAGCCTTAAGCATCAGATAATGTGAGGTGTATGTCACTGAAGAGAGAAGAGAAAAAAGGAGAAAAAGGAGAACTAGAAAGTGCCAAGGAGCCTCTGGCCTTCTTATTTAATGGGAACATAGAAGACTTGGGTCAACTCTGTATTACGGGTAGGGAGACATTCTAGGAGCTAATTCCTGGAAATTCCTGAAATTCCAGCCACTTGGACAACCAACCTACACTAAAGGGATATCAAACATCCAGTAGCTTACTGCTTTGGCTAACTCTAGAGAGTTTTAGATTGCACATTGACTAAACTGCTCCATCATTTCGCTTCCTATGCAGCTTACTGATTCTATCTGTAAACCTCAATTCTATTTAAAATATTAATAAAATCAAGTTACATTTCTGCTTTAATGAAATGAGAAAGCAGATCCATGTTTTATTTTATTATTTTTTTCCAGCCCTAAAGAGAAAACAAAAAGACAAATATTTAAATACTAGTTATTATCTCTGTCAAAATCAAGTCCCAAAATTTTGGAATATATGTATCTTTTGAGATGCATTGTTTAACATCTCTACTCCTAGGACTATATTATGTGACAGTGTCACAGATGGTCTATAGGGTGATGCCCAACTTAGAATTTTGGGAAAACTGTGGAGCAATCCACCAAATCCAATATTAAGAAAGTGACCTGGAGCTTCTAGATAAGCATGGATGCAAGCCTTTCAGGAGGCAAACTTTAATTTAGTAAATAATATTTCTAAAATAAAATCATTAATATAACTCTCCAAAAAATCCTAAACAATGTAGCATATAAATATATTTAGCTTTCATATATATTAATATTATGTATATATAAAATATATATACCTAGGCAAGATATATAGATGTGTATATTCGTCTTATGTGTATATGTATGTACATATGTACATATGTATATATATGAATGTATGTATATGTACATTCGTATACCTACAGAATATACATATTGACAAGACCACGCTCTGTCTAAAATCTTTAGTGGGAGTTCTTCCTCGACACTTCCCAGCTTCTGCTGATCTGCTTCCAATGCTGTTAAAGGACTTTCACCCCAACTACTTCACTCTCTGCCTCATCTTCACCTAATACTCTCCTGCTTCTGTACCTAGGAGTGTTTTTTTCACTTGTGAGATCAGTCACATTGGATATATATGTGGATATATAAAATTTTCATATATATATATATATATGAAAATTAAATCAAAGGACTCAATGATAAGGCTGTTCTATGAGAGGAGTAAAGGAAAAGAAACAAAAATCCTTGCAGAATATCTTTTTGAGTTTTGATTTTGTTTTTTGCCTGGCAATAAAAAGATGATTTGTGGTGCAGCAGTATGAGAACATCCATCAAGATCACAAGATCAAACCTCAATAACTGGAGAGATCACCTGTCCCTCCTATTCCAGGAGGTTCCCCTTCCTTTCCTGAATTGGCTTCAAGCTCCCTTCTCAAACCTCACTCTGCAAAAGCTTGAAAACTGTGTTGATTGGAAAAAATAATAATTTCTGAAATAAGGTACTAATGTAAAATGTTCACTAAGATCTGCACAAACTGAGGGGGTAGATAGCAGCAGTGTGCTTGATCATTCAAGGACTCTAACAAAGATGGTAATTCCTATGCTCTGAAAAGGAAGTAAGAAGTCAAGTCTGGGGAAGAAGGGAGTGAATTTGGACATGCTAGGCCCTAGATATGAGGGGGATGAGGAGAGACAGAAAGAGAGGGGGGAGGGAGGGACAGAGGGAGGGTGGAAGGGAGGGAAGAATGGAGGGGGAGAGGTGGAGGAGAGAGTGAGGGGGAGGGAGAGGGAGATAGAGATGGAGAGGTATGAATGAAAAGAAATAGAAATGTAAACTGATTCCTCACTATTCAGAACATGGAAGAGTGGGAGGAGATAGAAATGAAGACAAATTCCCTATGAGACAAAGTTTACATGTCACATGTAGCCTAGGCTGACATAAAACATCCTCTAGAAAATGATAACTTCTATACTTCAACTTTTGACTTTTTTCCAATGTTCAGGGAGGGAAGATGGGAGTGGGTGGGTGGATGGGGGAGCACCCTCATAGAGGCAGGGGGAGAGGGGATGATATAGGGGGTTTCCAAAGGGGAGACATGGAAAGGGGAAAACATTTGAAATGTAAATAAAGTATTAAATAAAAACAAAAACAAAAAAAGTTCACTATGGTAAAAAGTTTTAATTGTTAATTAAAACAATTAGAACACACTGGAAAGAGTATTAATGAGAGGTTATCTAGGTTAGGTTGGGCTGTGGGCATGCATGTGGGGATTGCTTTCATTGTATTTATTGATGTTGAAAATACAACCCCTGTGCTGATGACACAATTCTTAGACAAGAGCTCTGGGACTCTGTGAAGAAGCCAGTTGAGCACAGGGAATCATGCATCTCTTCTCTCTTCTCTGACTTTTGATATAACAGAATCAGTTCTCTGAAGCTCTTGCTCATATGACTTCCCTGCTATGATGGACTGCAACCTGGCATTGGACACTAAAATTAATCCCTTCTCCTCTAAGTTGCTTTTATTGTGGAATTTTATCACCTCATAAAATACAATTTAAAAAGTCAGAATGCACACTTTTATGCAGTTTGGATCAAACTCACTGTCTTATGGATGCTAAATAAGAACAATACCAATGGGGCTATACCTACGTGTCTTAGCCTATTTTTTAGATGTAACCACAATTTTAGCTACAATAAAATTATCATAAATCAGTGGAATTAAGTTCAATTCTAAAGTTTGTAAAATTGCAACTTGTCAACTGACAGTTCCAATATGTTACCAGTATTACAAAATTTAAAGGAATTCCATATAATTTGAATATACACGTTTGGAGCAATATCATAAATTATAACAGAAGATGATTGTCCATTCTGTTTGCTGTTGTATTTGGTGTAAGTTTAATTTGCATAATTGTAAGCATATTTAAAAATTCACACATCTTAGGGCTTAAGAATATTGTGCTAATGTCTAAGGCAGGTATATTTCTCCCAAACCAAAAGGAAAAAAAGGATGGGAGGAACTTTAACTGTCAACAGTAGAAAACAGGTAAGGTTTCAGCGTTGCAAGGATAGCTAAAAGATGATGTCCAGCGGCTTGGTCTACTGTATACGGGGTCACAGCTCGCACAGGGCCTTGTGCCTTACAGAAATGTTCTTCTTGATTAATAGTCATTGCTTTAGGAGGGCATGAGCTGGAACTAAAGGCTACAATCAATGAAGTCAGGGGAGTAGGCCTGCCTCTTTTCTTTTTTCTTTTCTTTTCTTTCCTTTCCTTTCCATTTCTTTCTCTTTCTTTCTTTCTTTCATTTTTTCTTTTTCTTTTTATTGCACATAAAGACAAAGTGCTGAAGTTGCCTCTCTTCCAGCAAAATAAAGCATGACTCTGCCTATATTGAAGCATCTGTACAATGATGGCCATATAGCACAGAGCAGAAATATCCAAAGTATGGAAGGAAAAGAAAAACATAAGCCAGGTCATGTCAACATAAGTAGCATAAGGCTTAAGACAGGAAGCATATATGTAATAAAATCACTGTAAGAAAATTAGACGTTAATTTGGACATGAAGGAAAGCCTCAGGAAGCAGAGTTAATGTGAAGCGTCTGCCAGGGCATGGAGTTTCCTGAATTAGGAGATGCTATGTAAAAATAATCAAGGTCTAGTCTAAAGTCAGAGTGTTCACCATGGAAGATTAGCCGTGTATTCTTTCAGTAATAGCTATTGAACACTCTCTAGTGCCTCTGGGTAATGGAGGAGTGCTTCCGTTCACAGTTTGTCACCTATCAAACATGGTCATGGGTGACACAGGCAGATTATTTTAGAACTTCAGTAAGTGATAAATGAGGTTGAAACAGAGGTATCCACTAGAGCAAGTGAACATCAACCAAACTGAAAGGCTTACCAGGAAGATGGCCACAGCAGCTAAGTTTAAGGACTGGATTTAAGTTAAAGCCGAATACATGCTTAAAGGAATAACACATGGCTGAGGCTTTGCCTTGGCGTCCCAAGAACCTTGCAGAAGAAAACTGAAAATGCTGAGCTACTGAAGAGAAAAACAACCTCACAAAAAGCAGAACCAGTTAGTGATCTGTCCAATCAGAATTGCTCATGTATCAGAGGTCAAGACTGGCAAGGACAGAGTTAAAGGCAGCACTCGAGAGCAAGCACTTTGTAAATTTAAGGGTAGAGAAAAAGAAATTGCCATGGTAAAGATTTTTTTGTTTTAAATCATGTACTTTCAATGAATGCACACTGAGAAGAAAAGAATCTGTCTAGGAAAATGACAACTGCAGCTGGTGATGAGGCACTGAAAATAGCTGAATTACCAATTACCTTCCAATAAGCATTATGAAGAAAAAGCTGGACCATTACCCAAACAAATTAGCATATTTCCTGATATGATTTTAGAATCAAATTGTATTAAAGAAAAACGGTGAAAGGGATTTGATGATTCCTAAGCTATGCAAAACACCTCAGACAGGAAAAAAAAAATACCGTGTTTATGCAAAAATACAGGGAAAGAATGTGGAAATGTCTGGAAAGAAATCCTGAGCCATTTGAGTTAAGGCATGAATGATTCAAGATGTTAAAAATGAAACCATTGTAAATACGATTATGTTGCTGGCAACAGCAAGAAGAGAAAATGAAAATAAAGTTAAAAATAACTGATATACCTGAAGGGGAGAAAAACTCATTTTCTTTTTCAACCAGATATCAATATTTCTCAGTCTTAAGACAAAAAGGGAAGTGAAACCTCTCTTCAAAAACATCTTGGGGACAGAGACGCTCAACAGGTGAGAGACACTGCTGCTCTTGCAGAGGACAAAGGTTACGTTCCCAGCACCAGCACAGGGTGGCTCACAACATCCTATAAAGCGCCCTCTCTCTCTCTCTCTCTCTCTCTCTCTCTCTCTCTCTCTCTCTCTCCCTCCCTCTCTCTCTTGGATGAACAACACACAAAATAAAATCCTTTTAAAAATTAAATTTACTGAGAAGTACTTGAAATTTTTTGAAAATCAAAAATGCATAATGATTTTTATTTCAAAATTAAGCCAAGTGTAGTTCATTTGGATCATTAAAGTTTATATATGTTTATTGATGTGCGATTTTTCAAAATTCTGCATTGAGAATAGAAGAAAGGAAGGTGGGAGTAGAGATCTTGTGACAGCTCTTCATATTATAAACAAAAGCATTCATAGACAGCCCATCTACACCATCCCATCTACACTAGCTCCTTTCTGAGCCATCAGGAATTAGTCTGCTAATATTTGCAAGGCAAATATCCTATGCTTTGACAGACCTTGTGTTCATTATGTTGGGGCCACTGCAGGACATAAGAGTAGCTCTGGAGACTCCTGGGGAAACTCTGTGGGAAGCATTAGTATCTACCTGAAGAAGGGGCATCACATTAAAACCATGCAGGTTGCATCTGATTTGTGGCCTCCATAAACACCAGGGCCAACCCCTTTACAGCCAACATTTGTCACTTTGAATGGAAGCCTAGAGGGCCAGTTTTCTGCTTGCTACATCTGGACCAGCTCTTCAGACACCTCAGCTGAGGAGCCATGTTGCTTTTATTATTTTCCTGGGGTAGGTCACAATTTCAAGTACAGGTTAATGTTGATTATTCATGGGTGAGGACTGCCAGAACCACACTTGGTAAAATTTGCACAACAAACACTTCCATTTGGGAGGCTCTGGAATGGCTCTCTTCACAATTACATTGTTTTAGGTTATGTAAAGCAATTTTTATGTAAGTGTCCAATGGACTTTGAACATCTGTCCTTCACCCCCCAATAAGGACCCTTCCTGTCAGCTCCCTTACTTCTCCTACCTGATGTTGCTTCTACTTTATGAGCCTCTCTGCATATGTTACTTTAGATATCTGTTAAGCCTAGGATGAACCATTAAGAGAAAATATGATGTTGTGTTTGTTTCTGATTATTTTTCTGAGAATGACTTTATTGGCTTAATGTGAATATCTTCAATGGCATCCATTTCTCTGTAAACAGCAGAATTTCATTTGTCTATATGCCTGAAAAAATAATACACTGTGAATATAAACCATGTTTTCTCTCCTCACTCCTCTGTTCTTGAACAATTAGGTTGGTTCAACAACATCATCAATAGAGAACAACCATACAGTCAACAAGTTTCTCTGGTATGCTGACTTATGCTCCGGTGGGGAAATACTCAGGGGTGGTTTAGCTGCGTCACTTTTTGGGTATTTGAGGAACCTCCACACCAATTTCCATAGTAACTAGATTAGATTTGCATTCCTACCAGCAGTGTTTAGGGAGTTCCAATTTGTTGTATTCCCCTAGATGATTTGTTTTCATGATACTGCTGTTTTGACTGCAATAAGATGGAATCTGAATGTAGTTTTATTTTGTATTAAAATGATGGTTAATGTATCCACTGGCCTTCATTTTCTTATCACCCTAATTCCCTCTACCATGCCTACTGTGGAGCAGGTTCTATCATGCCCAGTTCTTCACCTTGCCCTGCATGGTATAACCAAGTTCATTCTCAGAATGCTGTTACACAAACTCATACTCCTGTTATATCCTGTATTCTCAAAGTCCCCAATTATATGGAGAAATCATTGAGGTCACTCTGCCCTTGTCTGTCTCTATTTCCAGGGCCCCATTAGGGTTTTGTAGGACCATGCCCTATCTAGTCGACTTCTACTTGGATTCTTGGCTAGAATCAGCTTTTGGGGGACATGGAAATACACTGAAGTCAAAATCTTGTATTAGGAAGTAATAGATTTCTGTAGCATGTGTTCATCCTGTTATGATCATGTATTTCTTAATGTTTGGCATGTTAAGCCCCCAAGAAAATATAACATGCCCTTTTGAAAGCATGTGTGAAAGGCTCGAGAGATGGAACAGCAGTTATGAGCAATTGCTGCTCTTGCAGAGGTCTAGAAAAATCTTTTCCTCAGTACCTACATGATGTCTCACAACTGTCTATAAGTCCTGACTCATGTGAAACACAAACTCTAGTACAACACAGCATGTGTGTATCATGAAATATTAGCATATCAAATCAGTGTAATTGGAACAGGAGCTGGTATAGATGGCTTGTCTTTGAATGTTTTTAATTACAAATGTAAATAATTGATTTCTTGCCTTCTTTTATTCTCTGTGCCAAATTGTGAAAGTCATCAATGTCATTTTGACTTACAGAAACTTAATAGGCTAAATTACTCTATTTGACTTAATCATTTCTTTTTTTAAAAAAAGAAATGATTCTATTTCCTCCCTGTAAACAAATCTGAAAATATCTCCAGGCTTATCAGGGCAAGGCTTTTTTTTTTTTTTTTTTTTTTGGTTTTTTATGACAGGGTTTCTCTGTGTAGCCCTGGCTGTCCTGGAACTCACTCTGTAGACCAGGTTGGCCTCGAACTCAGAAATCCACCTGCCTCTGCCTCCCAAGTGCTGAGATTAAAGGTGTGTGCCATCACTGCCCAGCTCAGGGCAAGTTTTCAACCTGGCTAAAAGATTGTCATAATTCAGTGAAAGGAGATAATTAGGTTACATCCTGACTGAGAATAATAGTTAGCTGTCATTAAACTATTATCACAGCTGTTCTCTTTGGTAAAGACAGCTAGTCCCACTCATGACACATTTAAGACAGTACTAAGTATTTCTAAACATGGAAGATGGTGCATTTTACAGCGCCACCACAACTTTAAAACACTATTCAAATTGCAGTTCTGTATCATGATTACTTTACATTTTAAAACAAAGATAAATAATAAGGCAGGGCATTTTGAAAAATACAAAGTTTACTTATTATTGAGTTGAGAATGAGCAAGGGATGTTATCTATGACTGTTTTAGCTAGGGCTTTGTTGCTGTGAAGAGATACCATGACCAAGGCAACTCTTATAAAAGACAACATTTATTAGGGCAGGCTTATAGATTCTGTGGTTCAGTACATTATTGTCATGGCAGGATCATGGGCATGTCCAGACAGATACGGAGCTTTAGGAACTGAGAGTTCTACATCTTGTTCTGAAGGCAAACAGGAGAAGACTAGCTCCCAGCTGGCTAGGAGGAGGGTCTCAAAGCCCACTCCCATATTGACACACTCCCTCCAACAAGGCCACACCTATTCCAAAAAGGCCACACCTTCTAATAATACTACTCCCTGGGCCAAGCATATTCAAACCACCACAATGATCTTTCAAGTCATTTTTGACAGGAAGATATAAACAGAAAAACTTTGTCTAAACAGCAAGGAGACAGCAGACAGTTGATAAATAGGCTGTGTGATAAAGGAAATTTATCCACAAGTGCCTTACAAAGAGCCTTTGGTATCTATGGGCAGATACATGTGAGTATTTGTTCTCTCTCTTTCTCTTTTCCTCTCTCTCTCTCTCCCTCCCCTCCCCCACTCCCTCCACTCTCTTTAGTCCTCCCCCGGAAATGTGTATGTTTAGAAATGTTGCTTATTTCCTTTGAAATAGCATCTCTCATTGACTAGAAACTTGCCAAGCAGTCTAAGCCACCATATCAATGAGCAATAGGGAGCCACCGATACACACTTGCTCCGTACTAGAATCATGATTAGGCACCACCACAAGGCAAGTGGCTCATTCCTGAATGAGTCATCCTCCTGGTCCTTTGGACATTTTAAGATTCCTTAGAACCTAGAATATTTAGGAATAGAGACTGTAGTGGTTATATGAGGTCTAGAAGCATGTGAGTTCTTCATATGGTTGAGGCCGAACCTCTAGGTTAGAGATTTTGATAACTGTTCATTACATCAAGAATTAGACAATGTAACTGTGTACTGAGGCTGAGTACTAAGAAGTCATACTATATTTCAGCATAAAACTGTTCTCTGATGTAATACATTCTTCTCAGTTTGCATCTGGAGAAGACTCTTTTGACCATGATTCAATTTTATGAGCACAAGTAGACCTCAGATCATAACACTGTCTTGGAAATTAATACTTAGGTTATTATGTTATTGTGTAGAAAGTCTATTATTGAATACCAGAGACTCAGCCAGCAATTCTGCCTTTCTTCTTACTTTATACTGGTTATTACCAACACTCAGAGCAAGAAATGGACTAAGCATATTTAACATCTATTTTTTTATTGTAATACATATGCAATTTTATGTCCAGGATATATTTTGTAATAACTCAACTTTTCATATTTTAGGAAGATTAGTTCAAGGGATTCACCAGCACGTTGTAACATGTAGCTCTTCCATCACACTATCTAGAGTACAAAAAGCAACAGTCCGCTCTCTGTAATTTCAATTACCTTTGTTTAAACAGACACCCAAATTATTAAATGGTATGGTATGAAAATGAGGAACGTATACTTTAAAGAATTATTTTTGTTATCTTTTATTTATGAGTATATCTGTGTGTCTGTGCATGGCTATGTGTATGATTGCATGCACCTGTGGAGGCCAGAAAAGTGTATCATATCCCCTAAAAACTGGTTCTCTAACTCCATCTACAGCCAACCCAACACACACTAAAGCATGCACATGTCTTCTTGTAAAAAGCTTTCATGCTCAGGACATTTCCTCTGTCTGCATGTGGCTCTGTCCATGTGCCAGCCATAACTGGCTCTCTCAGGCTTAGGATTCCATAACAAAGCTGCCTCTGACTTGCTGTCACTGGTCATGCTCAGAGGCATCTCTCTCTTGTTATTTAAAGTTACAAGTATTTCATTTGTACTGACCACCTGAATACTGCTTGCTTTTTGATCATCTGTCCCTGCTCGCCAGGCTTCCAGCACTTGTAGGGTAGGATCAATTTGTGTCACATTCATCAGTGTCACCCCTTGCTAGGAGAATGTTCAACATACAGTAGGCACTTGATAATGAATGTATCAGAGTAATGAGTATGAAGGTGATAATTACAGAATTACCTACATATTAGCATGTCTTAATGGCAAGAACCTTTCTTAGTGCTTAGTGTATCTAAATGCATTTAAACAGATAATCACTATTATTATTCTCACTTTATGAAGAAAGACACTGAACTACAGAGCTAATTGAGTACCAAGTCATGATGCTAATGAGTTCTTGGCTGGTGAGTCATTCTTGGGCTTCCGGCTCAGGCTACTTAAAACTTCTTGCATTTGTGACCTGTTTATGATGAATAAATTTTTATAAGAGGACAGTAATTATATATATATATGTGTGTGTTTGTGTGTATAATAGGTATACAAATCAAACACAGATGACAAATCACAATTAAACTCATTTTAATGTAATTTTAATAAATATATATATAGTTTTACTATCTGTTAAAGGCAGATGCAAATTTGCATGTTAATGAGATGGGCATGTTTGTTTATTTATTACATGAAGGATTAAATCTTGACTGATGTTGAATATTACAGGACATGAAGTATCTTTAGTCCTTTTCAGAGTTAATCAATGTTTTAAATTAATAATAACCAATGTTATCAATGTCACTTAACACAAATGCAAAGTATGAACTGGCAGAAATATCTTTAGTGCCATTTCAGATATTGTTGGAAATTCTGTGCTAATCTGAAGCAAACCTTTTTTTTTTCTGATCTTTAAATGATATTCTTCTCAGCAATTAGAACACAAACTTTTATAAGTAAGCCTTCTAATAAAATGCCATCCAAACTTGTACCAGTTTAAAGCAGAACGAGGAATCATGGGAGGCAGGTACAGTCTCTATTTTCTGTACTAGATTATTTCTATAAAAGCTGAATATTTTGTGTACAGTGAAACACTGCAGCTCATAACACACAACATGCTAGTACCTCCTCCTGTGTTTCATGCAGCTGTCATTGGCACTGCATGCTGTGAGGGCATGTGCAGAGCCCAGAGCTCCAGTGGTGAGTTCAGAACTGAGAGGCCAGGAAAGTCACATGATGCAACGTGGTGAATGGATGATGCCAGAAGCACCTGATATAAATTAGGTTTGGTTTTGAACTACCTTTTGTGTACTACACATTCAGAAACCTTTTACTGTTGCCAACTTATTTGTGTACCCACACGCTCAGTGAGACACATGGTACAGTGGCCCACAGTTTGAGAACACAGGTCCCAGCCTCACAAACTTTGCTGCTAACTGTTATTCGTACTGCTATAAAACTCTTTATACATAAAGGTGAACAAAAATTAAGAAATCCAATGGTAAATATATAAAAAAGATCTGCAAAGTCATAAAATACAAAACCAAAACTTTTGGATGATAAAGTATCAATGACATGCAAAGACAATATCTCCTGATAATAATTGACATTTTAGAGATTTATGAGGTATATCAGGGTCACAATGCATTTTTATGATTGTAAAATAATTGAACTATTTTCATCTCTATTTGCTTCCAAATGAATGAGACTCGGATTGTGATTTATTTATTTAGCTTTGACACAATTACTGGGGCAGAGGGGATTACCCCTAATCTATTTTTTCTAATGGTCAACTGTTAATGCACCAGCTGTGCTCCCCAAGTCCTTGCAGTTTGAGGCTTCCCGGATTATCTCTGTTCCATCAGCATGTCCTCAGTGTCCATTCCACTTCGGCACATCACGTCTAATGGAGCCCCTCTGTCCTCTCTGTCTTCCTTTTCCTACCCTTCATTCTCCTTCTCTGTCATACTTTCTGGTGGTGCCTACCTGCTACCCCCAGCCTGGTAACTGGAACACCTGTATTTCTCCCTAGTGATTGCCTGTAGCCATTTTTATTTAACCAGTAGCTTTAAGTTGGGCAGCAAGGTTTACATAGCATCACTTGGTGTATGTGAGGATCTGCTCATTGGTGGCAACCAAATCTTGCAGGCCAATATTGAGTATTAGAATAAATAGAAGCAACAGATCAACCCCCTCCATGTGGTTCATAATGGTTACTTAGCATACATTTAAGAATAGAACACAGAATCCATGTGTATAGTCTCAGTTAATCTTACAAAACATGTCCAATAAGTATGTATGAGGACATTTAGATTAAGTTCATTTTTGAATGACCTTCAAAGAAAAATTCAGCTGTCTGGGGAAAACAGACAATGTTAGAGAAGATGGTGATGTTAGAATTAGAGAACTTTCAGACATACCTGGAAATATAATCTGAAAATATGAGACACAGTTATACAATTTTCAAATTGTACCTTCCTAAGGTTGATTGTTGATGCTCTTAAAATTATTTGTACAATATCTCGCTATGACCTCCGTGAATTACAATGATGACTAGACTGACAGGCTTTGCTCTGCCACCACATGTCCGCTTCTCCCTTGGGGTAGTCTTGCCGGTTGTGCCCTGAGCTGGACTGGATGGAGGGTTTATTGGTGGGGGCAATTATGTGGCCATGCCAGGGATGTGGTTAGATGTTTCTGTCAAGTGTTAGGGTTTCTGTCACGGCTGCATGACACCGTTTAGGCTGTGGGAGCATCATCACCCTGAATAATGCATCTGTGGCTTCCTAGTATACAGATGGTGTTGCTCTTTCTTGTATGCTTGTCTATTTTGCCTTTTTCAAGATCATATTTGTTCTCAAATACAATTTTGCTAAAAATTTTCTGGGAAAGGGATTGCAGGTATTACTACAGAAGGAAAGGGTTCAGATGTTATTACGAACAAATTGCTTTGGCCCTGGCCATTCAAGCAGTCAATCCAGACAGAATGGGTCAAGGGGTTCTGGATGTTGAGGTTGATTGACTCAATTATTCTCTGGAAAATTTTAGCCAAGTCATGATGATTAAGTTGTACCAGAAAATATTTGAAGTGGGAAATATTTTTGAGAAACCTGAAGTTTTAGTAGTTAAGAAAATTAAAGTCCCCAAGGAAAAGGAACACTGGGCCTAGGTTACTAAGGGAAAGGATGTCTGTAGAAAATACAAGGGACAAGACAGAGGAAAAAATAGCTGGATCTAATGGATTAGCGAGTGATGGGGAGAGCCCTCACTTGAGGAGATCTCTACTAATAGAGAGTTTAATCCAGAAATATTATTGGGCATAATAGGAAAACATATGCATAATAAAAATGATAAAGGGTAGATAGAAGAGTTTGGACCCTATGAGATACCCATTGGATTAGTGAACTGACCTTACTGGAAAGATTCAAACATATTGATTTGATCCCCTGGCATTGCCTGCCTAAGGAAATTAGTATAGAGCTTCTAAGAGATAGAATTTGGGCTTGTGCAGGAGCCCTGGGAGAAGCTGCAAGAGGAATTAACTATTGCATATAGAAAAGAGTTTCAAAAGCACTGTAGAAACAGGATAAGCTTGATAGAGATTTTGCAAATTCAAGACAATTTAAATAACTTAATGTTTCTCTGACCTGTTAAGCTCCTTTGGCTTTCATGCTAAGGCTGTAACCACAAGTTTATGCCCAGATGACATGAGATTTGGAGGTTTTCCTGAGTGTTAAAAGTTAATCTATAACTTGCTTTAGCAAACATTGGACTGTGACTTTTTGTGTCCATTGTGCTTTCTGGTAACATACTTACATGTTTTTGTTTTGTTTTGTTTTTTCAGGAAAAATAATGGCTGAAGAAGTGTAACCAATAAAAGACTGAGGTGAACTCAGGGAGGATGGGAGGGAAGGAGGGAGGGAGGGACGGAAAGAGAGAGAGAGAGGAAGAGTGAGCTGGGTACACCAGCTTCAGAAAAGCAGTGCTTCACCTGTGCTTGTACCTGCATTTTTGCCTGAGACTCTGATTTCACCTTGATCCAATCCTCTCATTCTGGAGAACCCCAAAAGGACTGAGGCTGATCCTTGGTATGTTTCATCTACATATTCAAGGGCTGTGGGGGGTTTGGAACCTTATAAGTTCAAACAAGGAGTGAAGCCTGACTCCTTGAAGCCTAACTATCAGGGTAGTAAATTCCTCTAGGGTGTATGGTGGGGAAGCTGGACTTCTGGCACCAGGCTGGGAATGGGGAAGTAGCCAACTCCTGCTGTCCTTATGTTTGAGGTATCTAGGATTGAAGCTCCATTGACCCTTTCCCCATAGCCCTGGTCCATTGTGGTCCCACAATGCCAGTTGGTGCAATAGTGGTATAAATGCTATATGGTAACCAAAAACTTTCTGTTTGTACTTCAAGTCCATTGCAGGGAGGAAATCTCATATTTCATACTATAAACCTGACCAGGAACCAGTGTCTGGGCACTGTAAAGGCCCTACAGGAGAATTTAATACTATTATTTGGCTAAATGGACATAATATTATACTGCCTTCTAACTATTTATCTTTTATATATGAGTGCGGTTCTCATAAGGGATTTTTTTTCTTTAGTAGGATAGTTACTCCAAAGTTTCACAACTGGTCAAAGTACAGAAAATAAGTGTCAATGGTAGAATATTCAGGAATAAATGCAATACTTACATCACCCTCACCAAGGCTTAGGGTACACTCTAAGAGTCATGGACAGACTATAAGAGCCAGAGGTTAGGCAGGACTGCTATATAAGTATGCCTTCAGGACAAAACAGACCAATTGCACTTGTGAAATCTCAGATGCTTGCAGATGACATGCAAAAGATGAAGCCAGTCAAAATTTCCAGGATAGGTGGATGAGTGGCTCACAAAATCCCACTCATAGCTGAGTAGCTATTAGACTTCGGTGGCTTCCAGGGGAGGAAGAACCAATTTTCTACAGAGATGGGACCAGTGGTTGCTTGTCCATGCTCCTGTGATGGTCCTATACTCATGTGCATATTGACGGCACTAATTGGCCTCAATAGGTTATTTATTAAAAAAAGAAGACATGAAGTTGGGCAGGAGATGGGGTGGCACATCTGGAAAGAGCAGTAAAGTATGAGTCAGGAATGGACATGATGGAAATACATTATTTTATACATATATGAAGTTCTTAAAAATAACTGAATATATATATTAAAAATCACCACATAACCCCCATGGGAATGTCATTTATCGACTAATGCTACTGCTATAATTTACTTCTAACTATGGTGATACATGAGTAAGGCATAACTGCAAAATTAATTTTTAAAAAAGAGGAAGAAAAGAGAATGATGCTTGGCTGTGGATAATTCTGAAAAACAGTATCTAGCATGAGCCAAGTTGTGAAAACAACATTTATCAGCATCAAAAGTAGACTCCAGGGGAGATCTGATATAGACACCATTATTTGGGCCCTCAGATGTTCAGAACTTGAAGCATAGCAGATTGCTAGAAAAGATAAACACGGGGATGTGCCTGCTTTCATTTCCCCTGCATGCTTTGGGTATCTTATCTAATTTCCTTTCTCTTTTAAGTATGACTCTCTTGAATTGAGTGATATTGGGCTTCTGAGAAGTCTTCAAATTTAATCTGCAGAGACAAACAAACAAACTTTTAAAAATATCTCCAAGAAAGTCAAAATATAAAATCTGGTCTTAAGGTTGTTATCAACTTAGAGCAATTGGTGACATTTGGGACACTGAGTGGGGAAGGGGGAGGCAAAATGGCACTCAACTCGATTTCCTCTTTCCCCATCACTAGTAGCATACACAGCGGCATGTCAGCATTGCTAAGCTGTCAAGGGTATAATACATTTTTAGCTATATGATGACTTTCTTCAGGGTCACTGCTAAGCCTATGTAACAGTGATTTGTTTCTAACAGATGTGAAATTTAAACTTCAATATTTTATTAACTGTTGAAGATACACAGAATATATATATACTCCATGAGATGACTTGACTCAGTCTCCTATTTAGTTCAGAATCATCACTTCATTATTTAAATGTTTATTGATTCATTTATTTTATATATGTTAGTAATTTGTTCACATATTTGTCTGCGAATTATGTCTGTGAAATCTGTGAATGTCAGGAAGAGGGCATGAGGACCCTAGTCCTGGATGTATGTGCAGGTGTAAGCTACTACATGGGTGCTCGGAACTGAACATGGTTTCCTGTAAGAGCCACAGTGATTGTAAATGATGGGCCATCTCTCCATGCCCCTGATTGTAACTTTAATAAATCAGCTTCATAATTCAAAGATATATTAGATATTAATCAATTACCTACTATTTTTACTCTAGTTCTTCACATAATGATAAAAATAAGAAGTAAATATAGACTTGGCTTATCTACTCCTGGACCCCCTAACTACTTAGGAAGAAAGATACACATACATACATACACATACTTATACATACATACATACATACACATATATACACACATTTATACATTCATATATACATGCATGCACAGTACACAAATAACCAAATTCATCCTATAAATAGTTACAAACACAAGCTATCCTATTGCAAGGCTGTAACTGTAGAATTTGAGACAGGTAAGGCTGTTAAGGTACACTTATAAGAGGAAGTGACAATGTATTTATAAGAAAGGAAAAACAACAGCCAGCAAAAGACCAGCACATGGCAAAAAACATCCTGTTAAGCCCAGCATTGATATTTTCTGAAATCATGATCCTGTTGAATGAGTGGTAATTGAAGGAGCCAAAGGCACTCACGGTTTTGTTCTAAGAGAACCAACAACCAGCTCTACCTCTAGCGTTTTCAACCTGGGCCACGTAATAAGATCTATGCCTTAGGAATGTCCGACCTGCTGCAGAGGACAGGAGTCTACAGGGTTCCGAGGGTATGGAGAAAGCTGGGGAGAAGCTATTACAAATTCCTAGAACACAAACAGGGTTTCAGACCAGGAAATAATGAGAGTGGCCATTGAAAGAAGGAATAGATGGATATTTCCAAGGGAAATGAGCAGATGTGTGGAAGATTGACAGCAGGGGAGTTAGAGAAGGAGGAATCCAGAGGCATAGTTCACAGAATTCCATCTAATTAAGAGGAAAATCCTATCAGCACTCAAAGATGATATAATTGCCTACACTAATTTGAATGGATTAAAAAAAAAACGGCTCGCTGCGACGGCCGGAAACCTCAGCTTGGGCCACAGGGCCCCACAGCTAATCAGCGCTGGGACAAAGATCCCTCGCCGGAGATTGCAGGACTCAGCAGAGGGCCAAGGTCGCGCCCCACAGCTCACCAGGCCACAGAGACTGACCGCCAGCAGCTTCCGGCGACGGCC
>CM052700.1:63960179-63987227 GCA_028551405.1 Uromys caudimaculatus | reverse complement strand
AAAAAAAAAAAAAAAAAGAAAGAAAAGAAAACAAAATGAAGTATGTAAGTGCCACTGCTTGGAGAGGAAAGGGTTTATTCAGCTTACATGTCCACACTGCTGTTCTTCACCAAAGGAAGTCAGAACTGCAACTCAAGCAGGTCAGGAAGCAGGAGCTGATACAGAGGCCATGGAGGGATGTTACTTCCTGGCTTGCTTAGCTTGCTTTCTTATAGAACCCAAGACTACCAGACCAGGGATGGCACCACACACAATGGGCCCTCCCACCCTTGAGAAAAAGCCTTACAGCTGGATCTCATGGAGGCATTTCCTCAAGGGAGGTTCTTTACTCTGATAACTTCAGCTTGTGTCAAGTTGACACACAAAATAAAAAAAAAAAAAAAAACAACAAAAAAAAACCGCTCATTGAATTCAGCTGGCACCATTGTTCTACTTAGTTTTTGTCAAATAGAGACAAATCAGAGTCACCAGGGAAGAGGGAACCTCAGTTGAGGAACTGATCACATCATATTGCCCTGTGGATACAAACATGTGGAGTGTTTTCTTAATTGCCAATGGATTCATGAGGGTGCAGCCCACTTTAGGAAGTGTCATTCCTAGGCAGGTGAGCCTGGTCTACATTTAAAAAAATAGCTGAGCAAGATAATAAAGGCAGTAAACAACATTTTTTCCCATGGACTCTGCTTCAGTTCCTCTCCAACGTTTTGGAAGCATGGCTTTGTGGGTAATCTTATGTAGCTGAGGGTATGAACCTGAGGGAGGCTTAGGGATTATGGTCCAAGTTTTCTCATTGCTTTGTGGCAATGAGTTTAGCATGTTCTTGCTTTGTATTTCTCCACTGGCTATGCTAAACTGTACCCTGGAAGCTAAAATAAAGACTTTCTTCCTCAAGCTGTTTTTGGGCATGATATTCATCAGAGCAAAAGGAAAACAAACAAGGAAAAGCATGAAGAACACCAAGCTTGTTCACAATAGCTCTGAAGAAAATTGCGAGCACTGATTCCATTGTTTGAGTTTGAATATAAATTTCTTAAATAAAACTTTTCTTTCAGTTAATCAAGACAATCATCTAGGAATAAAATATGAACACCCAAGCAACTGGCAAAAGGAACTCTTATTAGTGAGGCTAAACTGTTCAAAAACAGGCAGAAAAAAATTGAAGGAAAACATCTGAGTAGATGAAAAAGGAAAACTGTCTTCTTTTAGATCGAATAAATTATGAATGAAATAATTAAAGAAGAATAATATGTCATTCAAATTCAAAAATTCAATTAGCCATTGATATGCCTTTCTTTTTATAAAAACTTTTTTTTTACAAGTACAAGTGTGCCCGACTGTGTTGTGTGTGCATGGGTGCAGGTATGCACCGTAGTCAGAGAGACCAATGGATTCTCTAAGTTACAGAGGTTATGTACTTGACATGGATGCTTGGACTTGAACTTGGGTTCTCTGACAGAGCAACAAGAGCTCCTAATCAACAATCTATCTCTTCAGCTCTGTTAACTTTTTTTTTTTTTTTTTACGTTTAGAGCTTGTAAGTTATTTGTGTGGGTTGCATAGTGTCTTCTTTCAAAAATCTACACATCAGTGGTATGGTCTTTGTGGTGGCATAATAATTAGCAGAACTTTTTGGAAGTATGGCCTTGTGGATAATCTTAGGTAGCTAAGAGTACAACCATGATGGATGTTTGGGAATTCTGGTCCAAGTTTTCTCATTGCTTTGTTGTCATGAGGTTAGCACGTTGATCTTTCAGGTCCTGACAACACAGTATCTGCACTCCCTACTACAGAATTAAGCAATAGGTAGCACACGGCTTGTAATAGTATCTTTATTATTAGGACCTAGTGAGCTTTTTCTAATTATTAACTTAACTATCTCAGCCATTTCATCACTGTGGTGGAAATCAGAAAAATATATTTAGGTACACAATTCATTGTGATCTCTGTACTTTCCTCTACACTAATCCTGTTCCAGGTCATATGTAGGTATCACAGTATGTTTATGGAGAAAAGAAGAAATAGTTGCGGAGTCAGTTATTTTCAGCCAACTCAGGTTTGTTTGCCAAGTGTTTTTTGATTCACATATCCATCTGATACACCCTGGATTCTATTTAATATTTTGTTTTTAATTTAATTTTTATATAGGTAATGTATAATGTTACAAGGTCATGATATTTTGTTTCCCCCTCATGATTCAGTAGAATATTCTGCATCTAATAATACCTATTGCATAGTGGATAAAGAAACAAGTACCTGAATGATAGCTCTTTACCTTGAAGTAGATTAGGAATATTTTTGTTTTGAACGTGACAAGCCAAATAAAAGATTTAGATATCTTATGAAGTATATATGTCAGTTCCAAAGTTGTTTCTGTAGCATATATTTGGCTCATGTTATATTAGAAGTACATCAGTCTAATAAAGAGATAAGCAAGTTAGAGCAAATGGTACGGAGATTCGGGTAAACATATAGAAGTCAACCGTGACTCTCCATTTGGAAAGACTTTTCTCATGTTAACAGAGAAAGTAAAGATAAGATCAAATTTGAGCAGGAAACTGGAGGTCATATGGTCAAATACCAGCTCTAGGACTAAGTGTCACCAGTGCCCATTGTACATCATTTTATTTGAGACACTTGAACGAGGTGTGAAGAAGCTTGCTGTTAAGCCATTTCCTCCAGGTTGGACACAAACATTTTTATCCTATGTCAAAGAGGCTTTGATTACCACATCAGATGGTCACAAAACCATGTTTACTGCTACTTCTTTGTAGAGAGAGAGGTTGCCATGGGACTCTGACTTGCCTGGCATTGCAGCTTCTTTTAAGCAATCCCAATAAGCTCACTAATGCTGTTGGAGACAAAGGCCTTGGCCTTTGGCACATTCTGCTAGATGAAAGATCTCAGGTTTGACTTATCCCGCTAGCCACAATGTCTCGGATCGCTCAGCAGGTGTTTCCTCTAGGCCCTGACTCTTAGGCTTGGCTTGATTAGCAACACAAAGAGTTTCGGCCTCACAGCGGACATTCCCTCTACCCCTCCCCAGCCTGCTGCCGGATTAGACGTCCAGCCCAGGGACAAATATGGCATATAATTATGATGTCTGGTCGCATTGTGGATTCTCCCCGCCCCTGCCATTTCTCGCCCTAATGTGCTTAAATCATTGTAACAATAAAGATTGTTTTGGAGCTTGAAAGGAATCTCATCTTGCTCCCACGCACCCTTTTGTTTCCTGCTTCTTTCCATTAACCGATGGCTTCCTTCTACAGCACGGAGTACCCGCTGGCGGGAACTTCGAACCTGGTTGATAGCTTTCCTTGGAACAGGGCCCTCCAAGGCAAGGCAGGCAGCAAACTTGTTACAAATGCTAGACAGGGAGGGAGTTTTCAGTGATACATCACTACACCCCTCACATGCGAGTAAATAGATATTTTTATATTTCCTCAAGAAAAGCCAGGAAATAAGATTTTTCATAATAACATGTTTCATAATAAGCACAGAGAGACCTAAACTTCCTTGTCTGTCTTTATCCTTGCCTTTATGATCAATTATACAAGCAATGGTAGAATTCCTTGAGTATGTGAACATTTACACACTTGTTATATGGGTTTTAATTTCTCTAAACTGAAACAGTCTATACTGAGAAATGAGGGATGCTCACAAGATGCAGAATGCTAACAAGAGCTACATATCTCAAGAATCTCATAAGGTAACATGCTTTATTGGGTCCCTTCCCAAGGTTACAGAAACAGGTAACAACTGTTAACTGTTAACAGTTGGGAAAGAGCCTCATCAGAGATGATCTCTGAAAACAGGGCAGAGAAATTGAGGAAGGGATAATTCTTTTGTGCATTTTCATTCCTGTTACAGTATGATGTAGCTTTCACTCATGCTCATGTATGTGACTCAGTAAATCCATTAATTCCCAAAGTAGACCTGGGTAGAACCATTGCATTGGTCTGTGACCAGTAGTACCCATTCTGGGGTAAAGAGACATTCATGTCTTCCCAGGAAAAGTCACACAACAATATTACATCAGAAGTAAGCACATCATGTGAGATGTAGAGAAGCCAGGGCTGGCTGGACATTCTGCATCCTTTATGAGCTAGCTGAAAGACAATTTCAAAGTGAAGATTCTGGCCAAGTGGGAAATCTACAGCTTCCATCTGTCATTTCTAGTTCTATTTCTTACTACTGACATACTGTTTCCTGGCAACTGAACTACCACTTTTGAAAATAAACTTTCCTTTGAGCCCTACAGTAATATTTAATTGGAATGGAAATTCCAGAAATGCCGAGAAAAGGAGGAAACAAAAAGAAAAACATATGATGGTGTATGAATAAAATTTCTCACTGAATTAAGAAAAGATGCACTAGAATGTGAAATTCGTAATGACAAAGAAACTGAAGGGCCTTGTTTTAACCTAGCCAGTGTCCATTGTCATCAGTATTAAGTGGCTGGAAATTATGTAGTATCTTCAACTTTTATCCAGTCAGCAAGCCCTTTAATTTTGTTTTCCACTCGAAGCCATCTTAAAACACCAAAGCAAGTTGAAAAGGGAGCCCAAGGGATGCAGCCACTATTTTCTTACCCATGCCTTCAAAAGAGAATAAAAAATGCAGAGACCCATTTACTATTCCATCACCAGTGATCCTCCAGACTAGTATGCTAAGGCCATGAAACCAAGCGGTTTTCTATATGCTACAAGTCCCCCAAAGAGTGGAGGAGGTAATCAAGCCCATTAGACAGTGTGTACACTGCAGAATAATACTACACAGGCATGGTCAGAACTCTGCACTTCTACAATAGGAAGATAAATGGTAGGAAGACTGCAAATTAAGACCATGAGTTCTACAGATGCAACAAATGGAAGACAGAAGTCCTGCTTGCACTTTTTATGGCTTTTGCCCAAGAAATAGGTAGCAAGTGCCTATCTGTAACGTTTCATCCTTAAGAATAAATTTTCATTTCCTCCAGAGTGAGCCAATTCCCTTGACATCCAATGGGTTTCTCTGTACAGCTATACCACAAAGAATAGAAGAGGTTGGTTAGAGCTCCTGTCAATTGTGAACCAACTTATGTAGGTTCTGGGAACTGAACTCAGATTCTTTGGAAGATCATCAAGCATACTTATTCACAGAGTCACCTCTCCATCCCAGGTCACTGTCTTTTAAAGGAAATTCATTATATGGATTTAAGAAGATAAATATGCTAATCTCGATATTTTGATACATGTAGACAGTATCAATTTATGAAAATAAATAATAGGAAAGTTAAGAAAAGGTAGAATTCTCAACTAAATCACTTGTATTCTCTTTAAATTATATAACTGTTGTCATTACTTTTAATAAGTACTCTGAAAAATAAATACCTGAGAGCAATGGAAAGATGTATAAATAACCCCGTAGCTAATGAGGCTTGTTTAGAAGAGTAAATTGAAAACTGAAGCCAAATATACAAGAGGGCAAATAGATTTTCCACAGAACAGCATAATTTCTCCCTCACAAGTCTTTACACAGCTTTCTTTTGGGGAAGAGAGGGAAAGGTTTTAAGAGTGAGACAGTGAAAGTCCAATGGTATCTTCTATGTCCTGTCTTAAAAACTTAACAACTAATTGTCGCCAGCTCCATTCTGTCATTAGCAGGTTCCCTTCATTCAAGTGCCTTGCTTGTCTCCTGTCCAGCGAGCTTACAAGAGAGAGTTCTTATGCTATAGGTGCTAAAGCAAGGGAAAAAAACCCATTATAGGTGAGCAAAGAGGAAGGGGGACACAGTTCAGTCCTGCGGGGATAGAGTATGGCTGCAGATGTAACTATGCATCGGGGGTCATCAAGAGAGCAGCGATTGGTACAGACAAGAGCAATGCATGACCGCTGTCAGCCTGCAAGAAGGAGTCCAATACATGGGCACCAATTTAACATGGAAAATGTGTGGACAAGATAAAAGAGAAATATATTATCATACAGTTACTAGTTTTCTTAGCCAGGAAAGTAAGTAAAAATTAGAGAGAGGGAGCTCTCAGGAGATGAATCAATAGTTAAGTGTTTCCTGTGCAATACTATCTGAGTTTAGTAAGCCAGGTGTTGTGGTATTTGAGTGTAACCCCCAGTTTACGAGACAGAGGTAGGTTGGGGCTTATTGTTCAGCCAGACTAAAAGCAAAGTTTCAAACTGGTTAGACTCCTCCTTAAAATGAGGTAAACAGCTTTCTTAAGGAATGAAACCCAAGGTTCTTCTCCACCCTCTACATACAGAAGCACACGCTTACATGCGTGAACACATGCATACACAGGTATTACCATGCCCAATGAGATTCATAGTGTAGGGATTCACATATTTGATTACAAATCAAAATGTCAGTGATTTGAGGATTTGTTTATTGATAAATTTTTAAAAACTGGAGGGTAATAAGTAAAACATGAAAAGAGTATACACATACATGTGTGTGTGTGTTTGTGTGTGTGTTTGTGTGTGTATGTGTGTGTTCTTAGACCTATATTGATGTCTAGAACCTTATGGCAAGAAGAAATTGCCATTTATATTTCCTAGACAGAACTATGGATATATGGAAATATCACTACATTCCACATATCATACAAATGATGCCAACACTTGTACAGTTGTTAAGCCCTAACACCGAGTTGGAGCCTGTAAAAAATATTTTACTTTTATCGGTAAGTTCTGTCTGTAATATCTGTCTACTTCTCTACCGTCTTTCCTCCTAACACCACAGGTCCTGACACACTATCTCTTATGGAATAATACACTTGCCTCTCTTACAGACCTGTCTACTTCTCCCATTGTCCTTCTTGGTCTATCCTCCAGAAGAGGGGCGAAGGCAGACATTCAAAGCAAAGAGTATTCTCAAGAGCACCACTGTAGTAGAGAGAAGTAATACAGGATATTTCAGAGAGAATACAGACAGAGAAGATTAGGGAGACCACACCATACTGGGTGACTTAGAAATTTTCCTGTTAGCAGTTTAGTCTCAGAGCTTCTGGCAAATTTTCTTCATATGTCACCTTAATTCACATGCCTAAGAAAAGTAACCAGTCATAGCAAAGTCAAACCTAACCCAATGAGAACTGTGCTGTTGGATTGCTTTTTCAGAAATGGTTCTGTTGAACTGGGGTGGGAAAGGGCTGAGTCTTTTTCACCTTAGATTAGACTCAGAGTTCTAGAAAAGTGACATGTTCTGCATAAGACAACTTTCTAGGTCAGAGGTTTATTTCAGGGTACTGCTACCTTAGGTGGAAAACAGGTCATTCAGGCATCATGGGAAACCTGGGTGGCTGATGACACCACTCACTATAAACATCGTTTCTAAATATGAGAATGCCACATCTGCAAGGACATTCTTTGCGCAGAATAACTGAAGATGAACGTACAGAACAAGAAACCCAAAGGTTTGTACATAAAATTGAGATGGGGATTGGATTTTTTTATATATTAGGATAAAGAAAATAAGCTTGGCTCTGAAATCTTCATGGACCCATTCCTTTTCTTTTATGATTACTACAGTCTTTAAGATTATTATCATAAATAAAAAATATAACTCATGCCAGTGACTCAACAAACAGGCAATAGGAATAATCTAAAGTTTGATGAAAGAATTCATGGCCAAACTACATAAAGAAAATGATTGAATATTCTCCACTTTCCATTAGGAATACAGAAAGGATGTCTGAACTCATCACAAAGCCAGGCACTGTGGCACACACCCTTAATCTGTTGCCAAGCAATTTCAGGTATGTTTTGTATTGGGTGAATAAAGAGATGACTCACCAGGTATCAGGTCAGCACTTGCTTTTGCAGAAGGTCCAACTTCAGTTTCCACTACCCACACTAATTTGGTCACAATTGCTAATAACTCTTTCAATATGGGAGAAGATGTAATTTCTGGCCTCTGAGGGAACCTGCACTCAAATGTACATATCCACATGCAAACATACATAAATACACACACACACACACACACACACACACGCGCGCCCACCACCACCACCACCACCACCAAACCAAAATGCAAAATAAACAAACCCACAAATAATGGAAATTCTAACTAATCAAATGAGAAAAAGAAAAGAATATAGAATTGCACAAAAGATAAAGCAATATAAATAAAACTGTCTTTATTCATAGTCAGTTAGGAAGATGATCAGAAGGCAAATATAATCAAAATATAGTTTTTGTATGCATGAAAATATCATAAGAAAACCAAGTGCTATTTGTAGTCAATATATGCTAATAAAACCCTTTATGAAGAATATAAATAATTCAGGCACGAATGCATACATAGATGTCTTGAACCCTACCTTTTTGTGATAATTTAAATATTAGCTTAAAATGAATTTAAATGACAAACTGAAAGTTGTACAATAAGCTCATAGAACAAAGTTGATGTGGCCTTGAGCTATGTGAATTTTTCTAAATATACAAGAAAAATAATGTATAAAATAAAAATGGATAAAACATTCTTCATCAGAAAAAAAAATGTTGTCTTTGAAAAACACAGTGAAAAAAATAAGAAAGCAGGATTTGGTGACAGCCTCTCCTTGCGAGTTCTTTGGGGATTACAATGGCTTCAGTCCATAACCAGGCTTTGCAAAAATAGCATAAACTTGCAGTCATTTCTGTTCAATAAATAATCCACAAAAGGCAGTTTTTCACTGGAACTGCCACTGGCTTTGTTAAGATATGTTCAGACTAGACTTCAGAGAGTCTGAGGCCTCTGTCACCCAGTGTGGCCTTCCTCCACTTTCTGCTCCTCCTCCCATCTCTCCTTTAATTTTCAAACAAGTGACCCCTAATAGATGTTTTGAATACATGTCTCCAAAGAACACAGCAGATAAGAAAATATTGCCTCTAAGTTATGGACACATTTCCTATGAGAAAATGTACCTCAAGTTACATCAATTAGTATTGCAATTGCAAAAACTGTGCTTTACACATGAGGTGTGTGGCTTAAAATGCCTTTAGTCATCAGGGAAATGCAAATCAAAACAACCCTGAGATTCCACCTCACACACCAGTCAGAATGACTAAGATCAAAACTCAGGTGACAGCAGATGCTGGCGAGGATGTGGAGAAAGAGGAACACTCCTCCATTGCTGGTGGGATTGCAAGCTGGTACAACCACTCTGGAAAGCAGTTTGGTGGATCCTCAGAAAATTGGACATAGTACTACCTGAGGACCCAGCTATACCACTCCTGGGCATATACCCAGAAGACACTCCAATATGTAATAAGGAAACATGCTTCACTATGTTCATAGCAGCCATATTTATAATAGCCAGAAGCTGGGAACAACCCAGATGTCCCTCATCAGAGGAATGGATACAGAAAGTGTGGTACATTTACACAGTGGAATACTACTCAGCTATTAAAAACAATGACTTCATGAAATTTTCAGGCAAATGGATGGAACTTGAAAATATCATCCTGAGTAAGGTAACACAGTCACAAAAGAACAAACACAGTATGTACTGACTGATAAGTGGATATTAGCCAAAAAAGTTCAGAAAACCCAAGATTCAATTCACAGACTATATGAAGCCTAAGAAGAAGGAAGACCAAAATGTGGATGCTTCAGTGTTTCTTTAGAAGGGTGAACAAAATACTCACAGGGGGAAATGTAGAGATAATGTGTGGAGCAGAGAGTCAAGGAAAGGCCATCCAGAGACTGCCCTTCCTGGGGATACATCCCATACACAGCCACCAAACCCGGATGTTCTTGTGGATGCCAGGAAGTGCTTGCTGATGGAAGCATGATAAGCTGTCTCCAGAGAGGCTCAGGCAGAGCCTGACAAATACAGAGGCAGATGCTCACAGTCAACTTTTGGACTGAGCGTAGGGTCCCAGATGAAGGAGTTGGAGAAGGGACTGAAGAAGCTGACGGGGTTTGCAGCCCCATGGAGGGGAGCAACAGTGTCAACTGGCCAGACCCGCTGGAGCTCCTGGAGACTGGACCACCAACCATAGAATACACATGGAGGGACCTATATGTGGCACAGGAGGGCCTTGTTGGACATCAGTGGGAGGAGAGGCCCTTGTGCCTGAGGGCGTTAGATGCCCCAGTGTAGGGGAATGCTAGGGAGGGAAGATGGGAGTGGGTGGGTGGGTGGAGGAGCACCCTCATAGAGGCAGGGGGAGGGGCAATGAAATAAGGGGTTTCCAAAGGGGAAAACATTTGAAATGTATATAAAGTAAATAAAAAAAAAATGCTTTCTGTAAAAGGGCATAGTTAATATAGACTAGGGTAAATCCTTAATGAGGCTGGGGGTATCAAGCAACTACTTGAGATATCTGAAAAGTATAGCCATGTCTCAAGTTTGCATTATCAGCTTATAACTTTGATAGCAAAGTAATGCTTTATAAATGTGGGAACACAGGAAAGGCAGTCACTCGATTGGAGAGTGTAATTTCTGACTAATATTTTTAGCTTCCTTTTTCACAGAACAATAATGTATTATGTAGAGTTCACATGGTAGCATTGTGCTTTTTAAAGCCAAGTGGGACAGCTGTTACTTCAATAAAAGATGCTAAATACATCAGCACTTTACTTCCTTAAATATATAATGAAATCACGACTCATTCAATGTAAGCACTTTAATTTTTTTGAAAGAAACTTTGCCAACTTTCAAGGAACTAATATACTGTTTGAACACAGGGTAGTATGTAAATTCAATAAGCCTTAAAACAACTAATGATGCATGAAGACAAATGAAATTTACAAGAGTGTGAATTGATTTGCTGGAAGTAACCTAAATTGTTTCCAAACAGACAAAAATGTTCAAAACTAAGGTGAGGAAATATGTTTGAATATGTTGATTTTGCATATTTTGAGAAAAGAGTAATTAAACAAACAATTACATGAGAAACAGTAAGCTTGACTTTAACTGACAATACGAATGACTTGCTCTTACAATGATAGGAAAGAGGAAGTAGGTAAGATAGCTTTGCTAGAAGGGGCAGATGAGGACGTTAAGAGAGCAAAATCACAAGTCTGCAGATAAGAGAAAAAGAATGGGTAGAAACAGAAAAAAAATCTAAAACTTGCAGAATAAGTGAGAAAACCAAGAAATATTTGCACGAAGGTTTCCTTGAGAAAAAATTTATTAAAATGAAGCCAAAGGGGGCTGGCATAGAAATTAGAGTGAAGGTGATTGAGGTTAGCTGAGGACAGATTCAAAGGCACACTGACAAGCTAGTGCTGGAGGGGCAGAAGCTGAGGGGGTGGGCAAAATGGGAAAATGAAAGAGAAACAATATGAAGGAGGAGGAAGAGGAGGAGGAGGAAGAGGAGGAGGAGGAGGAAGAGGAGGAGGAGGAAGAGGAGGAAGAGGAGGAGAAGGAGGAGGAGGAAGAGGAGGAAGAGGAGGAGGAGGACAAGGAGGAGGAGGAAGAGGAGGAGAATGAGGAGGAGGAAGAGGAGGAGGAGGAAGAGGAGGAGGAGGAGGAGGAGGAGGAGGAGGAGGAGGAGGAGGAGGAGGAGGAGGAGGAGAAATAGAAACTAGGAATAGGTGCAGCACTCTACTGCATAGCACTAGCATCCCCTGTGCCTCTGAAGATAGATTAAGGAGCGGTCACTCACATCTATCTAGCTAAAGCAGTTGAGCAGAGCAGGACTGAAATTTATTTTGCTACCATGTGGATAACCTACATGAAAAGGGCATCCCCACATGATCATTTTTAACTTACTGTTTTTGGAAAACATTGGCTATTCTTTATATTTTTGTATTAATGCTATTTAATGTTCTTAATTGTTGGACAAAAATGGCACTCAGAAGAATGGAAATTATAAATAAATTAATCTTCTGAAAAAACAAGTTCAATAAACTCTCATTATTATCATCTGAGCATAATCCTTAGCAAAATAGGCTCCCCTTGGGTTGGCGGTGCATCAAGCAACCATCCATTAGCATGGACCACCTAGCTATCACTCACTTACTTACTCACCCATCTTATTCTGAAGTCATAGTACAGAATACACTGTATGATCCACTAGTAGGGCTCTTCCAACACTTCATATATATCACGCAGTCCCCTTGCTTATGACAACCCAGCTGTGCCTTCCTGCCCAGCTCATTCTTTCTTATTCTACACAATTAGTCATTCTGCTAAAGCCTTACTCTAAATCCCACAAAGCTTAGACCACAGATCTTTCAGATATCCACAGAATTTTTGTAAACCAGCTTTAAAAAGTGATGGTTTTTCTACCATCTGAAAAATGTTAGTTCTTACATTTTAATTCCTTATCATCTTCAACTTATTTCCAAATCATTAATCTGTTATCTAAATATTTTTTGAGTGAAGGTCTGCTTAATGTGTACTTAACTTATGTATACTTTCCTCATTTTGGATTTAAGTACTCAGAAATGCAATTCTCTTTAAAATAATCCACCCCCAATGGATTAAGCTGAACTGTAAATTTTATTATTTTCCTGTATTTCATCTCTGATTCAAACTGAATCGCAGGGGGAAATAAGCCATTCACTGCTGAAGAAAAAGTCAACAGTTTTACATAAGAATGATACAATTTTATTGGATTTCTAGTCCTCCTATCAAGTACATTGTCTTCATTTTATTGGAATGCAAAAAATATATGAGGAAAAAGAGAATATAAAATCAACTCTGCGAGGGAAACAATATAAGAGGAATTTTATTACCTGAAAATAGAAGATACATCCCAGCAATGTCCATAAGCACTGCACAAGTCAGGGCAGACGAAACGGACCAACAGAATCACCGATAAATCACATGTTTTATTGGTACTTCTTATGTGATTTTAAATTGACATAGAAGTTTTTTCTATAGCTTTTAACTTCTGAAAATATTTCGAAGCCATTATCTCATTTCATTTAATTTAACTGGCATTAAAAGATTATTTCTGATTTTCTTGTTGTTGCACATTAAGGGCAGAAATAAACCAGCATAATTTCGATCTGCATTCTAAATATTTATTGCTATTCCCATAGCTAAGTATAGCTCTCACCCCTCATCAAAGAAGCTTATTTGTTCCCAGTGGATGAAGATCACTGTAACCACAAAGCAATAACTGGTCAAAAGGCAAAACATAAGTGACTATAGAGTGGCCGTTCCTAAGTGATGATCCACAACACAACTTCTACACCCAAGGATCAAGGAACTTGCTGGACAGGGGAGCGGAAAGCATGTGAGAGTGCCACCCCATGCTCTGGAGTTCCGGAGTGAAGGCAAATGGAAGAGAACTGAGTACCAACATCAGCCTCTCTCAGCCCTATTGTTTAAGATGCAATATGATAGCATAATCAAATGTTTCATGACTTTGTTGTCATGATGGCTTTTGCCCTCCAATTGTGAGCCTTAATAGCAACTGCCTTTTTAACTTGATTTTGTCATGTATTTTGTAACAACAATGGGAAAAACAACTAAGTGCTTCTCTCTAAGATTTTTCTGTGGCCCCCAAATGGCTTCTTGATCAGATACAAACAATTATTAGTCAGTACACAGTGCAATTACATAACAACCAGCATTTACATCTTCTGTCTCCAATTTATCATACTGTAGAATGGGAGATTTTATTTTTATTTTTCATTTTAAATCAGCAGTTATCAGAATTTCCAGAATCTACCATTCCCTCTTGGACTCCTGACTAAGGTTCATGGTGATCAGAGTGGGTACCCATCAGCATCCTTTGAGGAACTAGAATCCCTTCCTTTTTGACATCCTATTTAGTTAATGGAATTAACCTCTGAATCCCCAGAGATAGCAGTCCATCTTCCACAAATGGGAATCCACAGTCAAGACCACAGCTGCTGATACGTTGTAACATTTTCTGATTTGATTAAATTCTGCAGACATTCGTCTAACTGATAGCAAATGCAGAAGGATCCAGTTTTCCTTCTAAAAATCACATTTTATCCCAATAGAAGTGCACATATCTAGACCCAACAGAAGATGCTTGCCTGGACCTGAGAAAAGAAGTGAGGAGGGAATTTATGATTCAAGAACGTGCATGGTGTAAGTCTGCCTGATTCAATATAAACTCCACATGCTGGTTTGACCAAGAATGGTCTCCATAGGTTCATATATTTGAATGCTTATTCACCAGGAAGTGTTACTATTTGAGAAGGATTAGGAGGTTAGCCTTGTTCAAGTAGATGTGGTCTTGTTGGAGGAAGTGTGTCACTTGGGGTGGGCTTTGAGGTTATAAAAGACCATGCCAGGACCAGTCTTTTTCTCTGCCTGCTACCTGTGCATAAGGATGTTACTCTCCGCTACGTCTCTAACACCACGTTTGTCTGCTTGCTGTCATGCTTTCTGCCATACACCTGATCATGAAGATATGGACTCACCTCTGAAACTGTAAGCTAGCCCCCAATTAAGTGCTTTCTTTTATAAGACTTACCTTGGTCATGGTATCTCTTTACAGTGACTATGATACTCTAAAAGAGAAAGGGCCATACCATCCTTTGAGTGAGCACAAAGCAGGGACAGGACCAGTACAGGAGACCTGCAGCCTTTGTTTCTCTCATAGTCACCAAGCCTCCCAACTTTTCAAAATACTTTATAATACGTTACAAAAGATCATTTACTTTCCATAATTGGATGATAGTCACCACACCTCACATCTCACGCTTTCTTAGATGAAATAAATGGCATTCAGTAAAATCTGGACTGGTCACATAATTGAGACCTTAACTTGTGTTTGCACATGACACTCCCTTGGACAGAACCTTGTTTCCCCCAAAATACATATGGACCATTTGTCCATTCAGATCACGTGATCATTTATCTTTCAATATTCAGTCAGTTCCACATCCCTGAACTTGTCCCTTCTAAGAAAAGTTTATTATCACTATGCTATTCCATAGAGTGCATTATTACCATGGTTACTGACCTACATCTGTCTAAGATGTTGCTTGCTTCATGACATATAGAATAAAATACATTTTCATAATAATTACTACCATAACCCTTTGGAAAAAGAACTTACATGTAGTTCATAGAATGAAAAGATATGCTAATGTGACATTAACACTGTGAATTTGAGACTCTTTTCATTTGAATGATGCTAAACAATTTTTAAGGGAAAAAAAAAACATAGAAGCCATGGTAAGAGTACTTTTACCTTCTCGTTCCTAATACATTGATTTTTTTTTCAAAGTTATCTCAGCCTAATACCTCCATGTCTTTGTTATATTCACTGTAATGAAGAGGGATTAGCATTTCTCTAGTCTTTTGGATAGCCTATATATGATGCAATTCTTCAATTCTAATTTTAATGGAGCTTCCTGTATGCCTTTCAGCACAAGCAAGGTAGCTTTAGGGGAAACCCTGCCTTCTCAGTGCAAGAAGAAAGTCACTTTCCAATTATCACTACTGGACTCCCCACTCGGAGGGGTCAGTATTCCAGGAAAGGCCTTGGTGTTTGAAAAATAAAGGAAGATCTGACATGAGATGACACTTCTGTGTTAGTGTGTTTGTATGGGTGTTTGTGTATCTATGTATGGATATAATATTTCAATACACAAAAACATAAACCAGAAAATGGGAAGTATATCTGAAATTTGATTTTAGGCCATACAATATTTTGAATATATAGATCTGAGAACAGATACACAGAACACTGGCTGTAGTTTGCTAAAACCAGACCCAGGAGCTGCCTAGGAAATTTCACTTTCTTTTAATCTCACATGTTCAGAATAGAAACACTGGTAATATGAAGAGAATGACATGGAATATGACTGAAATTCACTAACCTCGTTTGGAGGAGACTTAGTCTTAGGATTTGTCCTAAAGCTGGCAAGCCAACATCTCAAACCTTGAAAGCATCAGACTTGACAAGAACTCCAGTCATTGTTTTATTCTACATTTCCTGGGAGTTAAAACAAATGAAAAAAAAAACAACTGTCTGTACCTGAAGTGTCTTTGCTTGCTTGTTTGTTTGTTTGATTATTCATAACAGACGTTAGATGGAGCCCAGAGTCTCACTTAGCTGGGCAAGCACTCTACCCCTGAGCTAAGCGCAAATCTATTTGTAAGTCTTTGTTGATCAAGGCCGTAGCCTCAGAAACCTTCCAGGGGTTTCTGTCAAAGTTGTCACCCTGTAGTTCATGGTAGAGGTTCCAGATTTCATCTGCTGTTCAGCCAGCAACACTGGGATCCTCCAGACTGTCTTTGGGGCCTCAGATTAGTCACTTACTTCCCTGTGCCCTGTGGTAACTTTCTCCTTCTACTTGTACTGTTTTTCTAAAAAAAACAAAAAACAAAAAAACTTGTTTTATCGCAAAATTTAGACGTTATATGAAATGTATTTTATCTGGCATAACAGTCCTATATGGCATTTAAAACTAAAAATCTAAATTTGGGGGATTTTGGAAAATGGCTCATTATGCAACTGTTTATCATGAAAGCCCGATGACCTGATTTCTGATTTGAAAACACTGTAAAAGACATGGTGACAAATGTAGCAATAATCCAAGAACTCCTCGATGGAGATGGGAGGTAGAGACAAAAATGTCCCCCAGAGGCCTGCAGGCCAGCTAGACTCCCACATCAGCTCTGACCAATAATATATTGTGAATCATTTCTATAAATCATGATGTTTAAATACAAGAAAACCACAGCAATACATTTTATCTGGCAAGATGAGCTTCTCTTGAATAAAGTTTAAGTTTCCATTTAAACAAAAGAACTAAGATGACTCTTATCATCTTAGGGGACCACCCTGCCAGGCTTCTGCTGATGTAAACAAAGCATGCCACTGCATCTCCCCACCCTTCTCTTCTCACTTTCCCCACTTTCTTTTATATGGGAAGAGGGTTAATGATGAAAAGACCATCTCTCCTCATTCTAATGCTAATAACATGTACTGACAATGCATTTCACTTTTTATATGTTGTGTTTTGAACTTTATTGCTGGAAAATATTATCCAATATTCTTAATAGGAATTTTGGTAACAGCTAAAGGAAAGGGATAAAGAAGACCTTGGGGAGCTGTGCTAATACTATTGAAGTGCTCAGTTTCTCATGCATGACTAGACTATAAGCCTTGTGAACCATAGCTGCTTCATCCTTTCCACTGCCTGTGTCTTACAGAGCTCGTTCTGAACTCCAAGTTATGCAAGAATGGTTAGTTAAGTTTGGTTGGATTACATGCTACTAGCATAGAAAGAGAAAAATATGGATTTGTATTCCTAGTAACAAACTCTGATCATATTTTAGCCATTTCTGAAGTTTTTGAGATTTTCTTCCCAACTTAACACTTTTTTTCTGGGCTTGGAACTGCACTCATCAAAAAAGGAAACTCTTCACTAACCTGGGAATAGTTTAGATTTATTTTAAATTCTTCTCAAAATAATAATAACATCAAAAGCTTTTGGATGTTGCACAGAGATTGCATACTTAAGTTTTTTCCCTCTTGACAGGGTCCACTTCTGCTCCTAAAGTATTGAAAGAGAGCCTCAAGTATCTCAAACATAAAAATATAAACATGAAACAGCACTGTGCATTTAGGGTTCTGTGTCGAGTGGACCCACAATGAATCCTGGATCTTAAAGTATGCTCTGTAGTGGGTACTACTGATGGTAACGTAACTGAATGTAGATCATCTAAGACAAAATGCCAGACAAATATTTCAGGGGGTTTCTAAATTGGATTATCTGAAATTAGAAGACCCACTGTAAGTGTAGGTGCCACTACTCCATGGGCTGACATCCTGGTGAATAAGGAGGAAAAAACATGAGAACACCAGCACTCATCTCTGAACACACACACGAACACAGATGCAGCGTGCTCAGTTACCTCCCTGACGTGTGGCTATGCCGTCTCATCATTACGACTGGTACACCCAAGATATGAACTGGAATAATCCCTTCCTTTCTCAAGTTGCTTTTGCCAGATTTTTTTTTTAACAAAGAGAAAAGTAAGCAATTTATGCTCACTTTTAAGGTGTGTGAGGTCCTTTTTAAAACAAAAGGCGACTGTTCAAACACTAAAGATACTTTATGTTGTTAGAAAGAGATGTCTCTCATGAGAACATGGGGACTTGAAAAGAAAGATTTATTTTACTGAAAGGACAAATTAATTAATGACCTTTCCCTCTAAAGCTATAAAAAAGCTATATATTGTCTAGAGCAACACATTTTTAATAGCCAAATATATACTACTTTCTTTTAAATTGTGTTTCTCAATCTGCTATAAAATACCGCTGCATTAACATCATTTGTATGTAAAGCAGGTGAATATAATGTTGAACAATTCACAATAGTCTTAAACTTATATATATGTACATACATTGATCCCAGTTTACTATAAGTGTTTCATTTTCACACATGAAGTTTTTCAAATTATAGTTGCTATTAATGTATTTTCATAAGCCAGTTTCGTGGGCTTTAATTCAATTTTGAAAACAAAACATTCTGGTATTATTTAAATGCAACTGATTTAACATTTTAATATTCATTAAATTTATTGTCCTCTAATTTTACAAGTCTATTTATAATATTGAAAAATGCAAATTTCTAAACATAATTTTGTGAAGTGTTTTCACTGTGAGATAATTCCATTAATTGATCAGCTGACTTATTTATGTGACACTGAGGTTTAAAATCTGGCCTTTCACATATTCTGATCATGCATTCACTCCACATCAAATCATATACACAGTCCACATTTCAGTTAGAATATGAAGCTTCTGTTTCTGCCTATGCTATGAATTATAAAGGTTTTGTCTGGGACTCTCCTATCACTTACCAGCATCTCTGAAACTATAGCAAGTTATTAAGTCTCTTGACTAGTAGGGTCATAGCTGACTTGTTTTGCATAGGGTGGCCAGATCGTTGCACCAGTACAACAGTAAACCCAGGTGCCACCCAGTCTCCCCATGCTCTCTAAGTTATCCATCCACCTTAACATACAGAAGATATTTCACTAATATTTGTTACGTCCAATAATAAATATATTTGAAGCAGGGAAATGTGATAAACAAACATATACTCCACAAACTAGATGTAGTACAATATGCACTATGCAAATTCTGTTCTAGTACAATTACAAGGCAGTGAGACACATAAATGTGACAAAATAACTATATTTTACATACCTTATCATTGACAATGATCTTTGGATTATATAAGTATGTCATATGTCATTTTGCTGAATGTTTAAGATCAACACTGCCAAGAATATCACCAAGATATTAAGATTAAGATTATGAAGAGTTCTTCTCCAGATATTGTAAAACAAAGTGACAATAATTGTGCTCTTGAACTCATCCCAGCATATTTTCAAATTTTGCATAGGTAGAAATAAAGGCCATGATAACTCACTGTAAGGAAATCAGGACGATGCCTGTGGAAGGGAAAGTGACAGCACACTTTAGCAGCAGGCATTTCTACCTGCATGTCATACCCTGAGGTCTCTACTGCACATGGCCTCACTGGAAACTGGATTCTGCTGGGCATAGCCTCGGCTTCATTGTGAAATGAGTACTGTAACTCTGAATGCTAGGAGAAATATTTCCACCAAGTGTTACATGTCCACAAGGCTAGCACCGTGCCCTTGAATCAGGCCTGGCTTTGAACTGTACTCCTAAGATCTTCTATGTGACTTTATGGCACCTGTGACATTAAGGCAAATGACAGTGAAATGAAAAGAGAAATGCACCTTTTACAACAGTGTCAATCTATAATAAATAATGAATATTAGGTATAAGTTTAGTGATGATTGTATTACATCAATTAATCAATTTGTTCTATAGAAAAAAAATGTTCTCCTCATATTATCTGATACATTCAGTTTCTCAACAGCTAACCCCTAGACCTGTGATCACCATGTGGATTTAAATACCTCTGCATCTAAGCTCGTTCTTAATCTGCACCTTTCTCACCAAGGAATGTCTATCTTTTACAGTCTAAACAACCTATGTAATCCAATCTTTTAACATGCTTTGACATTATCTATCACACCACCATTGATATTCTTGACAGTGAATATTTCACTATGGTGGAAATCTCATTTTGACTACATTGTAAAAGAAAGAAACTGTATCCAAAAACTGTGGAATGACCTCTATAAACTATCCTTTCAATCATTCAGGCTGCAAAACAATCACAGTCTTCATTTGTATTCACCTGGTCCTCAAACAAATTTTATAATTTGGGAATATGTTTTCATTTGTCGGGTCAAAGAAAGAAATGCACAAATGTAGTCATAGATCAAATTGGTATTTAGTTGTAATTGATAATTTGTGCAGTGTTATTTTATAGGATAAAATGAGGGCTCTCTCAGAGCAGCAGTTGTGGGTTTTGCAAAGTGGGACTACAAAACAAACAATGGGAGGGAACAGAGGTAATCACATTAGATTACTTTCTGCTTCTTTCATGGAAGAAAACAATCGCCAGTTTGGGGGGCAGGAGACTATGTTTAGGTGCCTCTCTATTTCCTGAACATTTCAGTTCGATTATGTGACTTTAATAATGAATGACTTTTTTTTTTTTTTTTTGGTCTGGTCAATGGAAGACTAGTACTTGAATTCAACACAAAAAAACCTTCCGTAATTTTAGCAGTTGTCATGGTTTACAACTTTTATTTAACTAATTTTCTTGTCACATTTTAAAATTAAAAGCATTGTTTCTGACTCATAGCATGCTGAAGTACTATACAAGTAAAAGTATCTCTTATGATTTACTCCAAACATTTGTACACAATGAGTAGACACAGAATGGTACGGGAAATTGTAAGAAGGTTGCTTAGCGTTGTTCACAAAGGAAAAGAGGACTGCGCTCTGCAGAATAAAACAGTGGATGCTTCTAAACAGACGTGACAGGAACTGAGCTGAACATTCAAGTTCCCACAGGATTCTTTCTGGTCATTAACCTATAATGGAAACCCAAATTCTAACAACCTGTCATGAACTGGTCTGATTCTGCACTTCACAATTTGAAGGCATAGATTAATAAATTGGGTTTTCCTTCTTTCGCAGCGGTATTTGTATTACCACTTGAAGCATACATACCCTGTTTTTTCATTGACACAACAGTAAACAAATGCAGAAACAGAATGACACTGTGTATTTTAAGTTTTGTGCATACTGTGAAAGTAGAATCAATATTTGAAGACAGGGGTATCAGAAAGAAAAACGTCCTCTTCCCATAGGCTCAGGCATTGAACACTTGGTCCCTAGTTCTATCTTTTCTATCTTTGCTAACATCTGTGACTATCTTTGCGCTGAGTGTACTTGCTCAGCCTGCCTTGGTATGAATGAAGGCTCAGGTATTGAACAATTGGTCCCTAGTTAATGATGCTGTTTAAGGAGGTTCCTAAACATTTAGGATGGAATCATTGCAGGAGGAAGTTCATCATTGGAGAAGGGCACAGTTTATTCTCTTAACTGTGTGCATTGAGAAGCCAACTGTCCTTGATCCTGCCATCGTGCTGTCCCTCATCTTATGGATATCTAGCATTGGGAACCATAATCCAAATAAATGCATTTTCTTATATTGTTTCTCATCATGGTATTTTGCGATAGCAACAAAAAAAATCAAGTAATGCAGAGAGTTATTAGAGTGAAGAGACAGGCATGCGTCTAACTAGGACCTGGACATTTGTAGACAGTTGCAAGAACCTGTGTGAGTTGTGAAGCAAGAAATTCAGTTTTAAATGTGATAGGTTTCAGCCTTCTTTAGGGTGCAGTTGTAAAGGTGAGTCTTGGGGAGAAATGTAAGCCAAACATATAAATCCACGAGTTATAAGAGTAGCAGTAGCACTAGCACAGACATCTATGAGATTAGAACAAGAACTTAGGAGGTGAGTTTCTCTAGCAAAATACCTGTGGTCACTGCTGTGCCCTGCTTTTGAGGGCAAGGCACATATCAATTTGAACCTAGAAGCTTGAAATGCATATGTCACTTATATAACCCTGATGCAATATGCAAAATACAAGCTGCCTTTCATAGTAAGTTATTGTCGCATGCACGAAATACTACTCAACAAATATAAGTGGAATGTTCCAGGTATAATGTAAGAGAACTTGTTGACAGTTGGTTTTGATGCTTATAAGAAGACTCAAGGATCCCCTTAATGAGACAGGCACTTGTCTTCCTCAGAAGCTACTTCCTTGACAGATACTTATACAGCTAATCACCCTTCTTTTCTGGGTTTTAACTCAGAAGGTTTAAATTTTATATTCTTCCTTTTCCTATCTCTTCTTTCCAGATATAAACCCAAATTTTAAGTTTTTTGGTCCCAACATCAGGGCATCCTCATACTCTCTGAAAATTCATCCCTATCCTAATTCTCGGAGTATCTCCTCTCTCTCTCTCCCTCTCTTCCTCTCTCTCTCTCTCTCTCTCTCTCTCTCTCTCTCTCTCTCTCTCTCTCTCCCCCCTCTCTCTCATGTCTGTCTCACTCTTTCTTTCTCTCTCTCTCTCTCTCTCTCTCTCTCTCTGAAAACCTACCCTGTAAGCAGTTGCTTGTTGACTTCCATTGCTGAACTCACTTGATTTCTTGACTTTTAACTCAAAAATTATACCTCCCAGCCTTCTTCTCCTGCTTCCTCCTCCTAGGGGATTCTATAATTATTGACAGCTTGCCTGTCCTATTTTTTCTTGTCAGATTATAAAACTGCCCCCAAGTTACCTTCAAAGTCTCCTTTCAAGTTATTTTATTTGGAAGACCAAAAATCCTATAATGTGGACCTGAGTTCTGGTAACAGTAAGATGTTAACTCTTAGAATGTTAGGAGAGACTGAGATCTTCTTGTTTTGATTATGGGACACAGGGTAGTATTGCAAAGGCATACAAGTGTTCATAGGGTCTCTGTCTGTTTACCAGCTACAAAGTGAGGATGCATTCAATGCAACAGGACAGGCAAGGAATTCTTTTCAAATCATTTGCAAACTCCTCCAGTTTAGAAAGTTCTTTGGTTTTATCATTTGTACCTGAATGGATTTGAGTTTCTATACAATGGAATACATCATGGAGAGAACTGAGATATGGCAGTAAAGGGTCTGAAGTACTGAGCGCAGTGAGAGATCGTCAATCAAAGGTAAGAAATAATGGTGGCATACATTGAGACGAGATAGGACACAGCAAGCCACTCTTCATCCCATCCTCCTAAAGGGCTTATGAGCAGGAAGCTGTACAGAAGTACATGATATGTTGCAAAATGTACAGTATAAAGGGAAGGCCAGAAATGTGTAGAAAAAAATAAACTTCACCAGGACAGTGTGAGAGATTTTATGAGGGGCCACATGAACACAACCCTAGTAGAGACCTCATGTCTTCATCAGACACAGCAGCAGAACCCTGCCAACCTGGCAATGTGTGTCCAATTATTTCATGCAATTGGCAGAGCTACAAAGGTCATGTGACTGAATCTAATTAACTCAAAGCTCTGTGAGCCTGTGATTCTGTCCCTGGACACTCCTTGGCATAGAGTTTCCACTCACTGGCACTCCCCCCACTACCGAGTTTTCTATAAGCCCCCTCTCTCCCTAAGCATCTTCATGAATCTCCGTCAGGATGTGTGTGCAAAGGGATGTTGAGATCAATTCTGAATACTTAAGGGAACATTTTGGATGGCAGCTGACTCGAGACTGAAAATTACTGAGCACAATGGCAAGAAATTGGGGGATTCGCTATGAAAGCCAGAGAGACAGTAGCACGAGACAAAGAAACAAAGACTAACTCTGTGAAGATCAGTGTATCAGTGGCCAGAGCAAGCTGGAGACAAGCAAAAGATCATGTGTGTGGCGGAGGGGGCAAATGGAGGCAAAGCCAAGTTAGTAAAAAAGTTAAAGTGCCATCGGCTGTGGAGCACCGTTCTTCCCTTCTTGGAAATGGAGAAGCATCCTTTTCTGTGCCAGACCCCAGCCTGCAAGGTAGCAGAGCTTATGCCTTTGACAACTGCTCCCCACTACCACAGAGGCAGCTTCATTTCACTGTTGGGCAAAATGATTCTCATGTAGAGATTGAACAATTAAGTACTTAGGCAGACTGCCCAAGAAGGAAGACAGCCAGTATGCCCATACTGAATTTGTGGAGAAGAGAGGCATTTTTCCCCCTGAAAACTGAAAAGAAAAAAAGTCTTGGACTAGATTGCATACATTAAGGAAGGCAGAAAGCAGACCTTGAAATTATCTAAGCTCTTTCAAAGAGCATGTATTCATTTCCATTTTACATGTAAAATGAGGCAAAGGGAATGCAGTACACATGCTAAAAAAGTTTAGAAATTTGGCAAGCAATTAAACTGCTAAACCACAAAATAATTTGTCATTTTACTTCAAGCACTACAAATCCATGGACAAATGTGAAAGCAGATTTTCCATTTAAACTAAACAGAGGAGGTGGAAAAAGAAAATTTGGCAGTGGCATTACGGTTATATTTAGATTCTTATTAAAATAATAAAGAATCAACAATAAAGGAGTATTTTGTGCTTTTTATGTAAAGACTTTAAATTATATTTTGAATGATTGTTTTTAAAAACATGATTTATGTATGAGTGGATGCCACCTGTGTGGAGTGCCCAGAGAGACCGGGAATGGGTGATGGGCCACAAGAGATGGAGTTACAGGAAATCGTGAGCATGCCCTTTCAAGTGGGTGCTGGCATCTAAAATTAAGTCTCTACAAGTGCTCTACAAGAGTACTAAGTACTTGTAGCCACTGGGCCACCTTTCCATCTGAAGGATATATGATTCTCTTTAAAATTATAGTCCATTCTTCATTTTCTCAAATTTGATTTCTGTGGAAAGCTGATAATATTTTTCTCTATTTAATCCTAACTTGGCTATTACATAAAGTGGTTACCAGGTATATAGTTTTTGCTCTCCCAAATGACAGAAAGTAAAATCAGGTTATACTTAAGAAGACATTCACCATCAATACCTACCATGTAGCCAATGCAAAGCATAATAAGATAACTAGAATAGCTTCATCACATTTGTTTTCATAGAAATTTCATTTTAAGTAGTCAAGGTGACTCAGCAGGCAAAGGAGACTGCTACCAAACCTAAGTTCTATCCCGAGGTCCCACTTCATAGAATAAGAAAACTGACACCTGTAAGTTATCCTTTGACCTTGCTTGCACACACATACAAAATTAAATAATTTAATTAAAAAATTAAAGGTATTTACAAGTTGGTTCTTGAACAATAAATGAGAATGAAGGTACTAGCTTGAAATTTTCCCCTTGAGTTTCCTGAAACAGTACGCTGGCTGACTTTGAACAGATACATTAACAAATAAAAACTTAAATTAAACAGGGAATGTTTTGACATATTTTTTTTATCATCATGATGTAAAAAGACACATTTTGAATTAGTAATCTCAAGGATTTAACATAACTCATAGCATTTTCTTTGGACCTGAATCTAGAGGAAGAACTGCTCCAATATTTGTCTTCACCTCCTTGGGCCATTTAAGGAACACAACCAGAACACAAGGTACTTCCATGATGTTGCCTGCTGTGGGTTTGAGTGTGCCTTGGATTCTGTATATGCACTTGTTTGAGGAAAAAAGAGTCCTTATTTTTCTACAGAAGCCCAGCTATTCTTCTATTCCTACACAAAACCTTTAAAAACCACCAGCTAGAGCTCTATGAGTCTTTGAGATACCCCCCCAGCAAGCCAGAGGTCTGGGAGTCACAGGTGATCACTAAGTAAGTGTGTGTGCTTTGATATTCACACTTCAACCCATCCTCTCTGCAGGATTGTCATTTGGTCATTGCCCACTTGAGAACACACCCAAGATAATTGCAGATAGATATGGAGGCCTCAAACAAATCCAATATATTAAAACTTTCTGCCACTAAAATGACTGCCTAAATTTCAGCAAGTAGAGTGGTACCATGGCTTATAGGATATAAAAGGAGTGACAGTATGTGCAAATGAATCACACAGGGAAGAATTGATAAGGAATTGAGTACCAAACAATAAGTTTAACAGGACCTATTCCCTGATACACCGTAGGCAGAATCCAGATAACTCTCAGGCTATCTGTTCCTTCCACTGCTTACCTGTGCTGGTGGTATGTTTTCCCAGCCAGCCTAAACTATCCCTTCCTGGTACAATCCTCCAATAGAAATGCACCCTTGCAAAATCCCAGTTACTTATCATTCTTGCACACCCCAAGGGACTCCCATCTATTCCATATATTGTGAAGGTCATTTGAGAAATTTTCTCCCTAAAGAACAGATACAAGTGCAAGATCATTTATCCACTCAGGAAAAGTCATTTAAATTATAATTCAAACAAATAAAATATAATGTCATACATGTTTCATACCCACATCCATACAAACTAAAGAATAGGTTATTATAAAACAACTATCACAAGACAGCAGACTGTGTTGGAATTAAAAATCCAACTATATGGCCACTGGAGACAATTATGTCACTTGATTTACAGTAACTTAAGCTAAGAATGCTTTATATCGTTGTAAATGGCTGTAGTATATTGTAATCTAAGTTACCTTCAATATTCTGTAAACATCACATTATTTATATCCCAGAAGCATAATTTTCTAGTGCTGAGATAGCTTAGTTATAAATACAAACATACACTCACATATAGACTTACACACTAATCAAAATACAAGTTTAGGTCTGATTTAAATGACAAATATCACTGAACAAGAAAGAAGTAAAATGATTATATAATATAATTCTACACATCAGTATGGAATGCTAACATCTTAAATAAAATATTAACATATAAATTCAAAGTTATATACATGCACACACATATTCTTCACTATCAAGTAGAGTGTTTTTCTCAGGAATTCTAGACTGACACAACATCAGAATATTTAGAAATGTTATTGCTATACTGAGAGATTAAGTTAGAAATATTAGAATCTGTTGGCTTAGATTTTTCAATGCCTACTTTATTTTACAAAATGAAAATTTCTTTTTTTTTCCTCCTTTTTTATTTTTGATACTTTATATACATTTCCAATGTTTCCCCTTTTCTGAGTCTCCTCTTTGTATACCCCCCATCCCCTCCCCAACCCGCCTCTAGGAGGGAATTCCACCTCCCCCCCCCCCGTACACCCATCCCCATTTTCCCA
>CM052700.1:63921475-63960079 GCA_028551405.1 Uromys caudimaculatus | reverse complement strand
CCCTCAGCTCCTTCAGACCTTCCTCCAACTCCTCCATCTGGGACCTCACTCTCAGTCCTGCGATTACTGGTAAGTGAAACTTGGGCGTTCTGAACTTTTGGGCTAATATCCGCTTATCAGTGAGTACATACCATGTTCCTTCTTTTGTGACTGAGTTACCTCGCTCAGGATGATATTTTCAAGTTCCATCCATTTGCCTACAAATTTCATTAAGTCATTGTTTTTAATAGCTGAGTAGTACTCCATTGAAAATTTCTGGTTTCTTTGGAAACTCAGTTGTGTTATGTGATACTTTTCTGGAAGCTATCTCATGAGAGATGTTTTGCTGAAACAGACATGTGAGAGAATGTGTTGCTGAAGCAGACAGGTGAGAGGATGTTTTACTGAAGCAGACATGTGACAGGGCACGTGATATTTTGTTGGAGCTGACATTTGAGAGGGAGCGTTATGTTTGGAAAGAGTATAAATGGAACCACACTGTGGTGGTTTGAATATACTTGGCCCAAGGGAGTGGCACTATTATGAGGTGTGGCCTTGGAGTAAGTGTGGCTTTGTTGGAGGAAGTATGTCATTTTAATGGTGGGCTTTGAGACCCTCCTCCTAGCTGCCTAGAAGCTAGTCTTCTGTTTGTCTTTGGAAGCAGATATAGAACTCTCAGCTCCTCAAGCTCCATGACTGCCTGGAAGCTGCCATGCTTCGTGCCATGATGATAAAGGACTGATTCTCAGAACCTGTAAATTCCAATTAAATGTTGTCCTTTATAAGAGCTGCCTTGGTCATGGTGTCTGTTCACAGCAATGAAAACCCTAAGACACTCACAGTGAAAGGATACTCTTACATTGAGAAACCATGCATTACCTCCTCACCGGTCTTTCTGGCCATACAATGCTTCGCTGATCTTCACTTTGTAGAGAGAAAGATGCCAAAGAACATCTTGTGGTATTCTGGATGATTCCTGCTGCTTCAACTGACTTGTGCCAAGCCAGAGGAACTTTGTGGTTTCTGCTAGATTGAGATGCTACTACTGATGTTTGGTGTTTGCTATTGGATGATGGCTGCTAATTCGTGTTTGGTGTTTGCTATTGGACTAGACTGCTGGCAACCTAACAATGAATAGTAGAATTGTCCCAAAGAACTACTTCTAAATAGGTCCACAATTCCCTTTTCCTATAAAACTTTTTCTCTCCTACCTCTGGTCGGTGGGCTAGAAGGGAGGTTGAAGTGTTCTGAAACCCTAAATGAACTAGGCTTTGAAAATTATAAGCCTCTAAGAATCCTCACTGGAAACGTATTTAGTGATAAAATATAATGCAAATTGATTTTTGAAAATCTATCATGGTAAGGGTGGCACAAACTGTTTCGATTCATAGAGGGCCATAAGCACAAGTTTCCTGGATTACAGAAATCATTGAGTTTTGTTCTTGTTTCTGGAAAAGTATGTGCAAAAGTAGAATGCATCTATAACTCTGTGTGGTGCAGGGTTTGGCTGCCTGGACGTTTCTTCTTTGCAAAGAGCCGTCTATCATGACCTTACTCTCTTGTGATCAGTCTGATTGAAGCTGTGAGTTAGAAATGAAGGCATACCTCTTAAATTCACTTAAGGGGAGACATCTTTATAGCTTCTCGAGACTCAAGAGTTGTGGTTCTTTTCTTTTTCTGTAGTTTTGGAGTCATGGATCATACACCACATTTTATATGGGGTCATAAAGTATTCTGAACAGATAAGGAATGAGGCAACCACTGTACTATAGATCAGTGCTGTGGCTTAACGTGTCTTCCTCCTTCAGAAGAAATCCCTATATTAGTCATTATTAACATGTGATCATGAAAAATTAAATCAATGTGTCTCTAGGTTCTAATTTTCTATATTTTTTAAATAAAAGATTTGATTTTATTGTTTGCAATTTTGTTTATTTGTGTGCACATATGAATATATACATGCATGTGTGTGTTTATGCACCTGAGTGAAGATACTTGCATAGGTAATAAGAGGGGCTTGCATTCAGTAGAGCTAGAGTTATGGGCAGTTGTAAACTGCTACACCTGGAGGCTGGAATCCAAACTCAAGTCCTCTACAAGACTGGTGTGCATTCTAACCATTATATCATCTCCCATACTCACTAGTCAAGAATATGTCATGGATAATGACAGGTTATTATTCATAATTTGGTATAGAATAGAATAGAAACAAATAGTCCCACACACCTCACCAAACACACATGGTCCCAAGTATAGGTTAAGAGCCCATTAAACACAGGCTTATCTTCTATAGAAAAGTCATTGGTTTATATTATCACATGACATCAGTTTCCAGGTGAGGCACATGGAGTTCAGCTGTTTTCTGATTCCAGTGTATTCTCCACAAGTTCACAACGCTTTAGCTCCTCCTTGTCTGCTTTGTATGTGTTCTGTGTGTTTTTATGTTTGGAGATACAAATGATTTTTACCTTTGAAAATACTTGTGGTATACAAGCATCTACACAATAAACTCATTTTCCTTTTGTCCTGTAAACATTTTAATTATTTCTATCTCTTCACACAAAGTGCAGTTTTACTAGAACTGAGATAGCTCAGTGATGAATACACACATACATGCATACATAGTCATGCATACTCACAAAACACAACTCTGTTTATTTCTTAAGTGAGAGATACATGTCACTGTGAGAAAAATGATCCAACTGTAGCCTAGACATGGATAGGTAAGCTCAGTCACTGGGTCACAGTCATGCCAACCCCAGCTGGAGCCCAAGTACATTTAAGAAACCCAGTCAGGTAACCTGCAACAATCAACACCAGCGTTAACCCCAAAGAGAACTTTCATTATTTACAGAGAGCTAATTACACAAAATGTTCGTAGCTTCTCTTAAAAAATAAAGAGACGATTAAAATTGTACCGATGTGACTAAGCCCCTTAACAAACTCCATGTGACTTAGGCTCAAATAATAAAGGGTTGGAGATTAAGCTAAGGTTTTTCTCTACTGGGATGCATAACCAGGAAATATATTATCTGTAGAGTATAATCCAGCCATCTGTTCTCAATTAGAAAGTATATGCCACTATTACAAAAATGGAATGCCATCATCTCAGTGCCTTTGAAACAGGACTGGCAAAACAGGGGCAGTGAGACATTTAGCTAGCATTGTGGAATTACGCTATGCTATGTAGACTTGAATTCCTGAATGAAAAGATATATTGGGTAATGATTCTTTCCCAACTGAGTTGTTAATGGCTTAATTGTCTAAGAGATTGCATTTGTCTTATATGGTAGTTTATCCTTGAATATTATGTACTTGACTTCACTTAGAATTTCCATCAATTTTTTAAAACAATATAACTCCAAAATCTCTTTATTATTACAAAACTGTTTTGTACCCGTTGCCACATAAATGGCTTTGGTGGTGTCCATAGCCCCTTGCCAAGAAAAACAATGTTTCTGATTTATTTTTCTAACCTGGATTCTCATTAGCTATCTTTTTTTTTTTTTTAAAGATGAACAAAATGTATGAGTTTTGAAGGATCTCTTTAAGTACTAAGCTAATGCAGAAACTCATAAATACATGCACCAAGCCAAACAGAAGTCTTGCACCAGCCCTGGTTCTATAATGTCAGTTAATAAAGTAAAGACAACTACAGAATGATCAGATATATGAAGACACCACAGTTAGAAACTTCTTGTAAATGGAATTTTATTGATTGTCTTTAGTCTAAATCAGAATACCTTTCTGTTCAAATAAATTCTCAGGCAGACTCCTATTTCCCACATCTATGGAGTTGAACAGAGCAAGAATATAATCGCAGCACATTTTCCTACTTAGTGTTAATAAACTATGGCTAGATAATTACTTTCATGTGTTTCCCATAAGCCCACAGCCTTCCTGATCTATCCTTACTCTTCATAGTACAAAATAGAATTTACTGTATTTTTCTGGAAAGTTTGGGAGCCACAATGAGAAATAAAGTTACCCCTGCTCTTCTGGGGCAGTACATAGCACTGTAGGGTTACAGGGGCATGACAGAAATCATATTTTAAATATAAGCTAATTGAGAAACTGAAGGTCAAAGACAGATAAAAAACAGTGGGAACATCAGTTTCTCTTCCTCTTCCTTCTCTTCTTCCTCCTCTTCCCCCCCTCCTTATCCTTTGTCTAAAAGCCTTAAAAAAATAACCTCATGTCCAAAGCATTCTCTACTCACAGTATCACACAGTTTAATTTCAGTGGATCTGAAATGTTTATTATATTTTAAAAGCTCTACATTGTTTTGATTATGTGTCTATGTGTGCATATAGGTATGTATACAGAAATGCAGTTCCTGTACAGGCCATAAGAGAGCACCAGATTTCATAAAGCTGGAGTTACAGATAGTTGTGTGCTGCTTAACAAGGATTACAGGAACCAAACTCTAATCTTCTGCAGAAACAGTACATACATACTATTCATCAATGAGCCATCTCTCCAGACCATATATTCATTATTTTTAAAAGTTAAAAACTTAGTTATATCCTCCTAAACTCCCAAAACCTGATAATCTCTGTACTTGCCCATTTGAGTTGGAGATTTTTTTAAAATGTGGAATTCTAATACTCACGATGACACAATGTGACAAACAGTTTAAGTAGATTGCTATACAATGACAGCAGATGATGAAAGAATTAAGAGCAACATGTAAACGAAAATATGAAGTAGAGCTGGGGACATGACTCAGTGGATAAACACACCTGCCAACAAGCCAGATAAACCTGAGTTCACCACCAAAGATCCACATGGTGGGACTCCAACAACTTTTTCCTCTTACCTCTATTCACACTCAGTGACTCTGACATGCACATTTCACACGTAAAAAATATTCAAATATAATGAAAACCTAAAAAAAAAAGAAATGTGAGCTGCACATATAACTGCAAGTTCTACAGCCACAGGACTATCGAAGTACAGGATCTTGAAAACAGAATATAACAAGTCTTAGCACTGTAGGTGTTTTCTAAACCTCTTTCCAATGATCATTCTTGCCATGTCAGCCATACCAAGATGAGGAAAACCCAACACTGCCCATTTGTCAGCAGCTGCTGACATTGTTCGAGACACTGTGCCTTCCCAAGCAGATCTTGAGCCAGAGGAGTCCAGGAGCACTAAAGACATAGCCCTAAGAGGATGGTTATGAAATATTCATTAGAGATAAGCTTGACTCTCAATGTCATCGAAGCAACCCAGCATGTAGGACTACTTCATCTTCTAAAGTTACACATGTCTAAGTGAAAGAAAAAAAATGATTTCCTCCACACTAAGTCTTAAGAATCTATGCCTTGCTTAGTAGGCTATACTAGAGAGAGAAAGGCACAGAAACTATGTGCTTAAGAACACATTTTAATATGATTAAGAGTTTCCTTTTTTTCTTCTTCCTTTAAAAAATCCCATGAGCAAGAACAAATCCCTGACACCACTAATGATACTGTGTTATGATTGTAGACAGGAGCCTATCTGTCCCTGAGAGGCTCCATCCCTGACTGGAACAGATACAGAGGCCTGCAGCCAAAGAATAGATGGAGCTCACGGAGTCTTATGGAAGAGTTGGGGGAGAGGACTGAGCAATCCATAGTGAATAGGAACTTTACAGGAAGACTAACAGAGTCAATTAACCTGGACCCTTGGTTTCCAGAGACTGAACCACCAAAGAAAGAGAATGCATGGGCTGGAACTAGGTCCCTGCACACAGGTAGCAGATGTGCAGCTTGGTCTTCTATGGATCCCCCAACAACTAGAATGGGGGCTGTCCCTGACTCTGTTGCCTGAATGTGGATCCTGTTCCCTTAACTGGGCTGCCTTGCCTGGCCTCAGTGGAAGAGGATGAGCCTAGTCCTGTACTCCTGATGTGCTAGGGTAGGTTGTTACCCAGGAGGACCTCTCCTCTCATCAGAGGAGAAGGGGAGGGAGTGTGAGAAAGGTGATGTTTTAGGTGGGGGCTGTGATTGAGAAGTAAAGTGAATAAATAAATAAATTAATGGAAAAAGAAAAGAAAAGCAAAAAAAGAAGTTGTCTTTGATTTCTTTCTTGATAGACTTCAAGTTCTTGTCATACAGATCTTTCACTTATTTGGTTAGAGTTACTCCAAGATATTTTATATTATTTGAGACTATTGTTAAGGGTGCTGTTTCCCTAATTTCTTTCTCAGCCCATTTATCATTTGTATAAAGGAAGGCTACTGATTTATTTGAGTTAATTTTATATCCAGCCACTTTGCTGAAGCTTTTTATCAGCTGTAGAAGTTCTCTGGTAGAAATTTTGGGGTTGCTTATGTATACTATCATATCAACTGCAAATAGTGATACCTTGACTTCTTTTTTGCCGACTTGTATCCCCGTGATCTCCTTTTGTAGTCCTATAGCTCTAGCTAGAACTTCCAATACTATATTGAATAGATACTGGGAGAGTAGGCATCCTTGTCTTGTCCCTGATTTTAGTGGGATTGAGAGATCTCCCATGCCCGTGGAGAGGTAGATTTAACAGAGTAAAAATGGCCATCCTACAAAAAGCAATCTATAGATTCGACACTGTTGTGGGAAGTATTAAAAATAAATCAGCATGTTCCTGTGCTAGTGCTGGCAACTAGCCGGCCACAGGGCTCCTGCTGGGTGAACTCACTCAGCGGTCTCTCTACCTGCAAACTCTACAGTGGGCCCCCTACTCTCCGTGTTCCTATTGCTTCCATACACGGCTCCACATACCCCATGGTCAGCCATCTCAACACCCAATTACCCTGTAGAACTGAAACTCTTAAACTTATAGTTAACCAATCAGATTTATGTATCAATAAAATCACCATTTACAAGATGCAAATACAATAATTTCAGAGCCAATTGGTAATGATAAAAGCAATATCCTAAATATTCTAACCTTATGATATCATAACTGGATGGTTCAAGCCACACTGCTTCAGGTCAACCTCTATTCTCCTTCTTTCTCTCTCTCTCTCTCCTATGCTCCCTGTCTCTGTCCCTCTTAGCTCTGCCTCCCTTTTTCCTATCCAATCACAGGCCTCCTCTGCACTAATGTAATTGGACAAACAAAATCCCGTGACATACCACACTCTTTGTTTAATTAAAAAAGACTTTCTCTCAAAATATAAATTGAGCACAACTATTACTATTAGCATGGGAACATGCTGGTTCCTTTTAATATTTCCTGCAATACAACACAGACCCCATCAAAATTCCAACACAATTCTTCAAAGACATGGAAAGAGCAATTCACAATTTCATATGGAAAAACAAACAAACAAACAAAAAAACTGAGGATAGCGAAAACAATTCTTAACAATGAAAGAACTTCTGGGTGAATCACCATTCCTGACCTCAAGCTATTCTACGGAGCAATAGTGATAAAAACTGCATGGTATTGGTACAGAGACAGACACATCAATCAATAGAATAAAATTGTAATAAATAAATAAAATAAATAAATAAATAAAATCACACACTATGGACACTTTGACAAAGAAACCAAAAATATATAATGGAAAGAAGAAACCATCTTCAATGGATGGTGCTGGTCTAACTGGCAATCTGTATGTAGATAAAAAGGAAAATAGATCCATATTTGTGACCTTGAAGAAAGTTCAAGTCCAAGTGGCTCAAGGACCTCAACATAAAACCAGATAGATGCACTAAGTCTAATAGAAGAGAAAGTGGGAAAGAGCCTTTAACTCATTAGCAAGGGAGTGGGGGGGGGATTTCCTAAACAGAACTTCAATGTCTCAGGCTCTAAGATCAAGAATTGATAAGTGGGACCTCATGAAACTAAAAAGCTTCTGTAAGGCAAAGGACATAGTCAATAGGACAAATAGGCAACCTACAGATTGGGAAAAAAAAATCTTCACTTACCCCACTTCTGATAGAGGGCTAATATGAAAATATGTAAAGAACTCAAGAAGATAACCTCTATAAAAACTAAACAACCCAATCCAAAAATTGTGTATAGAACTAAAGAGAATTCACAACAGAGGAATCTCCAATGGCTAAGAAGCACTTAAAGAAATGTTCAAAGTACTTAGTCATCAGGGAAATGAATATCAAAAAGACCCTGAGATTCCACATTACACCAATCAGAATGGCTAAGAACAAAAAAAAAAATAAAAATAAAAATAAAAATAAAAAAAAAAATCAGGTGATAGCACATGGTGCTGAGGATGTGAAGAAAGTAGAACACTCTTCTATTGCTCGTGAGATCGCAAACTGGTACAACCTCTCAGGAAATCAATTTGGAGTTTCCTCAGAAAATTGGAAATGCATCTAACTGAAGACCCAGATATACTACCCTTGGGCATATACCCAAAAGATGCCCCACCATGCCACAGGGACACATGTTCCACTATGTTCATAGCAGCCTTATTTGTGATAGCCAGAAGCTGGAAACAACCCAGATATCCCACAACAGAAGAATTGATACAGAAAATGTGGTTCATTTACACAATAGAATACTGCTCAGCTATTAAGAACGAGAACATCCTGAGTTTTGCAGGCAAATAGATGGAACTAGAAAATATCATCTTGAGTGTGGTAATTCAGACCCCAAAGGACATGCATGGCATGTACTCACTAATAAGTGGATATTAGCCAAGAAAGTACAGAATACCAGGATACAATCCACAGAACTCAAGAAGGTTAACCAGCAGAAGGGCCCAAGTGAGGATGCCTCAATCCCACTTAGGAGGGAGAAGAAAGCAATCATGGGGTGAGGGAGAGAGGGAGGGACCTGGATGAGAGGAGGGGCAGGGAGGGAGAAAAGGGGAACATGATCAGATATTGGGGGCGGGCAGGAGTGAAGCCCTGAGGGCCAGTAGAAAGAATGGAAACAGGCAACCTCGGGAGGTAGGAGGTGAAGAGACCCTCTAGAATGTACCAGAGACCTGGGAGGTGAGAGACACTCAGGACTCAAACGGAAGAACCTTAGATGAAATGCCCAACATTGGCAAGAGGGAACTTGTAGAGTCCACCTCCAGTAGAGAGACAGGGCATCAAGTGGAGGGACGGGGTTGCCATCCCACAGTCAAAACCTCTGAATCAGAACTGTTTCTGTCTAAAAGAACTGCAAGGACAAAAATGGAGAAGAGACTGAGAAAAAGGAGGCTCAGTGACAGGCCCAAATTGGGATCCAGCTCAGGGGAGGCTCCAAAGTCTGGCACTACTACTGACGCTTTGGTGTGCTTACAGACAGGGCATTAGCAAGGCTGACCTCCTATAGGCCCAACAAGCATCTGATGGAGAGAGATGCAGATACTTACACCCAACGAATGGACAGAAGCAAGGGACCCCTGTGGAAGATGATGTGGAGGAGGGTGACACCACAGGAAGACCAACAGTCTCAACTAATCTGGACCCCTGAGAACTCTCAGACACTGAGCCATCAACCAGGGAGCATACAGTAGCTGATATGAGGCTCCTGACACATATACATCAGAGGGCTCCCTGGTCTGGCCTCAGTGAGAGAAGATGCACCTAACCCTTGAGGCCCCAGGGAGTGGGAAGTTCTGGTGAGGTGGGAGTGGGAGGTGGGGACATCCTCTTGGAAACTGGTAAGGAATAATGGGATGAGGAACAGTAGAAGGGTGGACCAGGAGGGGGTAAAGACTGGACTGTAAAAACATATTAGATGATGATGATGATGATGATGATGATGATGATGATGGTGGTGATGATGATAATAGAGATAATAGATAATAAAAAATAGTTAACTTTGTGTACTCGCAAAATTGAAATATACTGTTGGCTGTACACTTTAATTATCTTCCTACCTTCTTCTCATAGACATTTCCTGAAATTCTCTCACTAATGGAGGCTTTGACCGCTACACGAATAAAACTGTTACCTAGGGCATAGCCATGTTCTTACATTACTCCATCCTTCGGCTGCAATGACAAGAACAACATAACAATTAGTTCTTGCTTAACCAAAATTAAAAACAGAGCTGAAGGTGTAGCTCAGTTGGTAGAGTGCTTGCCTAGCATGCTGGCTGATTCAGTCACCAGGGCTTCACAGTCACAGTGATAGTATATGCCTGTAGTTGCAGCACTTAAGACATGGAGATAAGAGTATCAGAAGATTGGCCATGCTGCCAGTTTTCTATCACCGATGGACTCTTGAGATCCTGTCTCCAAAACAACAACAATAATATAAATAATGAAATAAGCAAGGAACCAACCACAACCCTGAACAACAAACATGCTTCCAAATTCCATGGCTTAAAATAACAACTGAGAACGTGGTGGGAGGGGAAGTTACACTGATCTTACTCAGACTCCATCATCTTGAGGGTGTCAGAAAGATGCACATGGCCCCACTCATTGTTAACACTTAATGCTGGTGTTGGCCCTAGCTGGAGTGAGTTGGAATATCTCTACTTCCTTTTCTAATCTTTTCCATTGGGTCTTCGTGCCTCAATATGTCAAAATAGTAACAACAACAACAACAACCAAAGGGTGGCTTTAGGCCTTGGTAAAAACCTCACCTAGGTCTGTGAGTCTGCATGTCCAAACTCAAAGGGAAGAGAAGCAGACTACTTTCTTGGAGACAGAAGCATATAGCATGGGAGGGGCTTTGTTGATATTATGGAAAACAATAGGACAGCCTCTCCAAAGGAGCATCGAATAGGCGCTTTCACATACACCGCCTCATCTCATCTTAGCAACATTATGTATAAAGATGTTTCCAATGACAAACTAAAGATATAGGGGTGTTCATATAAGGGATAATAAAAGGAAGTTAACTCTGAGCCACAAACTTTAATTTGGTTTTATGACCCTTACCAGAATGTAGTTTTTATCCTCACTCGTTTTAAGATAGCTAGCTTCCCACAGCATCCAAAGTGTTCCTGCATTGTTCCCATTTCAGGCTTTGGTTCACATCTCTTCCCTGCTTGGTAGATAGTGTATAAGCCTATGCATCCTCCCTCCTCATTAGACCGAGAAATCAGAGGGTTGTCACACTCCTGGGATCGAATTCTGGCTTTATTGTCAGGGAAAAAGAATTTGGAGAAAAAAATTAAAAACTTGAAAGATATTAATCCTGAAGTTCTGGAAAACATTTGACATAGCAAGCCACGTCTTTCCACTGTTTATTGAACACATGACCTCAGCCTAACTGGGGTGTCAAGAGAAAGACAGGCACACAGATACACACACACACACACACACACACACACACACAAACACACACACACACACACACACACACACACACACACACACACACACACACACATACATATTCTGAGATCTGGTGGGATATACTCACTCTGATGGAAGGCAGCAGCCTAAAGCCTTAGCACATTTATTTCTTTACACCTGAAGACCAGAGAGGCAGGCTTAGCTGATCTCAGTAGGAGGTCTCTGTACAGGAGCACTCTCAGACTCTAGTCATTGAGGATGAAGCTACAACTGATAGTTTTTGCACACACTGAGCCATCCTCTGCAAACACTTGTTACTTAGACAAGTGGAAGGCTTCAGCATTTCTCTGAGCCTCACTTGGGGAGGGCTTCACTACTCCCATGAGTCTTGACTCCTTGGCATGGCTTTGTACATATCAGCAATACACAGTCACGCATCTGCTTCCCACACAGATGCAAGTTTTACGACTTTAATGTTTACTTGGGATAAGATCAAGATAAAATTTAATGCCAATGTCAGATAAAAATTTATTTCTTCTTGCCTTCTTGCCTGAATGTAAGGAGGAATGAGGGTGAGGGTGAAGAGCTCAAGCACGACAATGACTTCATGTCCTTTGCTGGCTTGGTTTCTCAGAGAACTCTCACCTTCACTTCACAGTGAAGAAAGAAGGTGGAACATGACACAGAAGGCTTGAGAATGGACCTTAGATCAGTGAAGGGGAGAAAAAAATTAAAAATTGTTTTGATAGCGGATACACACACACACACACACACACACACACACACACACACACACATGTATTTTGTTCTTACTGCCCATTTTTATTTTAAATCACTATTTCTCTAGCTGCTTCATCACTGATTTCATCTTTTTGGCATTTGTAGTTGTACATAAATTTCAACACTAGTTTAGCCTATTTTTTACATTACTAGAATTTAACCTATGTACTTTCATATCTTAGAATCCTCTGTACACATCTACTGTTAATGTAAATACTGTATTGCATGAATGATATTTGATTACTAGTATATTGGCAGAGTCTCAAGGCTTCTGAAATAATAGGAAACATACTGTTAAGATAAGTAAAATCAAACTACTGTATTATCTTTAAATTTGGTGGATAATATCCTTTAAAAGGACTCTTGATTACTAAATCAAAGGTAATTCCCAAATATTGCTAACTCAAATTGGCTCTAAGTTGTTCCATTAATTCTGCTAATTTTTACAAATCATTTCTGCACCTTCCCTTCCACATAGTAATGAAGGAAGTCACTGGGCCCTTTCTCCCCTACAGGGCTCCTTTAAGACAGCCTGAGATGCAAGCTTCCTATACAACTGTGTCTTCTGGAGGAGAGCATTGGTCCCTTAGTCCTTGGTCCACTTTTCTGTTTCCATTCTTTACCAGGAGCATGAAGGCACATAGTGTACTGTTGTCTTAACCCCAGTCCTAATGAGCTGCATGCCAACATGACTTATCCAATCTTTAAAACATGGCCTATATGGATTTTGTATCCAGATTAAATAATACCAATGATGGATTGTTACACTGTATCCCTGTTTTCCATGAATGAGTTACAAAATCTAGTGAGCCATTTCTAGGTTTCTAGCCATTCCTCAGATTCAGAACCTTAGCACACAGGACAACCTTCCAATTCCTTTTTTGAAAAAAATCATATGATTTCAGGCCATGAGTTTGGCACAAAGCAGATAGATAGAATTTCTATAGGACATTAAGTGTAAAGACGAGTAAATAATACAGAGATAAGAATAATCTTACTATCTAGAGATTTTAGAAAAGGGTATGAAAATAACAAGTAATGTTTTTCATGCCTACTATAATCTTTCCCTTTCAATGCCCTCTGATATAAAAGAGAGAGATGGGATGCAAATGGACAATATTGGTCGTCAGGGTTAAAAGAAATCACACGAGTCATAAGCACCCAGGCTGCTATTTTCTGGATGGAAAATTCAGTGGAAGAAAAGCTTCTGAGAAAGGAGTTGGTATGAGAGTGTGTAATCAATTCTAAGCAATTCCTGTCTCATGAAAGAAAAATACCAGGGTCTGTTCAAGACCAACATAAGGCTGAATTATTCAGCCAAACAGGAAAGATATATAACCGCATGGCTCTCATTGTATACCTGGAAAGCCAGTTGGAGTTTATAACTTCATTTTCACAGGGAGAAATGCAAATCAATGAATATTTAAGAAAACAGATCAAATGTTATAACAATGTAAAAAACTGGAGGGGACCAAATTATAACCTGCATTGTTAATCACCAAAATATCACATAGCTGTGTTACTTCTAAACATCTGAATATAAAGAAATGGCAGAAGACCCTGAATTACTGGGACAGAAACATATGAATTCTGATACTTCCAATTAATTATTGTCTAAGCATAGAACATTTACCCTAATCCCTGAAGACTCCACAAATGTGGATTGCTATTCTTCAAATTGGAGACACTCATTTCAAATTTGGAAAAGACAACATGCAATTATATTAGCGCATGTAATTTGATTAATTAAATATCACTAGAATTAAATCAAGAGCCATTATTAAATTCAGAAAACTGCACATTTCAAAGTGTATTTTTTCATAACATCTCATGAGGAAAAAAAAATAAAAGGAAAGAGGCAGACTCTCTAGTTCCTCGATGACTACATTTATTTCAATCAAGGCATCCCAAACCTAGACAAATATGAAAAATGACAATTTTTACTACACTCCGCTGGAAAAAAAGAAGGATGCGAATGCATTGCCCTTCAAACTGTGCTTTATAATATTTCATCTTTATCTTTAAGGCCCAGCACACTTGATAAATTTTCATCTTTAATCTCCAGCGTACTTGATAAAAAAGGGCATTTTGCTCAGAATTGGAAACAAAACTAATAAAAATAATGTGGTCTCACTACTATCCGAGGGTTGAAACTCCCAAATAAGTTGATGGTCTGTTCCCAATGCTAAAACACAAAAGCTGTGAGACGTCTCCTGAGAGAACTGCCCTTGTTTTGAAGATGCTCTTGTGTCGACTGACAGCTTTTCCAGTGTCCTGGTGATTTTAGCTTCAGAGTGAGAATGAAAACTTTGCAGGAGACAACCCCTATCCTAATTGATCATTCAGAACCATTCACCCACAGAGCTTAATAAATTGGCTTAATTCTTCCTTTTTGAAATTTTAATTTTAAAAGCAAGTCATTTTTACTTTTTATACCACAACACAGTCCTTCCAGTTCTATTGCATTTTGAGGAATTATAATAGCAATAAGAAGGGGAAAACTAGGAATGGTTAAGGTTGTGAGAAAAGACAGAATTTACATGAAAGTGAGAGAATAGCAAGGAGGCTCAGGTAAAGTCTGAGTTGACCCTAACTGTTCATCTTCATCTCCTGTAGAGAGAGTTACCCTAGGTGTGCATCACTCAGAAATAGAGGACAGAGGCTGGAACCAGAAAGTTGAAAAAACTGCTGCTTATGCCCATATGATAATAATCAGAATTTTCCACAGAAGAACTTTTATTTTTATACATTGACTATTTATTGAAGGCCAAGCCAAACTAACACCTTTGAGTTCCCAACAGGGGTATGATTCAGCTGTCATTCTAAGTCACTAGTAAGCCTTCAGACCAAGCATTGAGCTTTATCTACGGGACAGCACGGCAGGCCAACATGTATATTTGGAAGCCTGTGAATGACCTGACAAAAGGAGAGAAGACAGGAGGACAAGGTCACAGGGCAGCATTTCTTCTCATCAGACACAGTGGAAAGCAGAAAACGGCATTCTGCAAGTATTGCAGCCTAGATATCACCTACAGACATGCAGACAACGTTTTGATTTGGGAAAGAGAGTTAAACATTGTGAGACTCCAAACTGAGTCACTATCAACCCTAACTACACAAACACCCAAAACTAACCACACAAAAACAAACCAAACAATACACCAACAAAAACAGCAAATAAAAACCTTAACTAAAAGCTAAATAATGCATTCAAGTTATAAAATAGGGTTTCATGGCAAAATTGCCTAGTAACATCACAACTCTCCTGGGCTACCACTTTGTACAGATGCTACTATAATTTTATACAGAAAGCATTTCCACAATAACATCTGCCCAGCAATGGTCTAATAAGCATTGATCTCAATTTCGTAATTCGTCAATGTGCCCAAAGACTATTGTTTCAAATATCTTCATTTTTGTCTTTCAGAGAATTCTCTGATCTTACTCTCCTTCTCTGTACCCACACTTTATAGGACTCTCACATTTCCATTATGATGTTCTGCTGCTCCTCAATAGAAATCATTATTATTTGGAGGATCCCCTTGTGTCTGGGCTTTTAGTCAACTGGAAAGTCTTTTCTCTGGGTTCATAGCAGTAGTAAATCACACTCTTGGACTGAGTGCAAGCATGTGATGATTTCATAGGGAGGAGGATGACATTCCTGTCACTGATTTCTACCACTGACCTCCTACTCAACAAAGCAGTCGGCAAGACTATGTGGTCCATAGTGACTCACAGTGTGAGTCAACAACCCAGAGATGGTATCTTTAACACTGTAGAATGAAGAGCCAGGTATAGCTTTAAGTCAATCAGAATGTCTGGCAGCCATGAAGGACTTCTCCAGATCCACAGCCCTGGAAAATCTCTCTCCATCAAAGGTCATATTGTTCGACAGTGCTTTCTCTTTTTGGAATACAGGGTCTATGGCCTTCTCCATTTCCTGTACATATCTATAAACCCATTAAACTAAAGAGATAGGTAATATGTAGCTTCCTGTAACAAATGTAGTTTATGTCTATATTTTAAAAGAATGTGTCTTTATGGATGAAAAGCAGCCAATTTAAGTCTCTAAAACCAGTCTCTATGCTAAAACTGGACTCTTTCAGATCTTCTGACCCATCTTTCTATAGTGTTAACCCACACAGCCACTGGCCCAACATGATACCTAGGAATGCCTATCTTACTCTACCAAGGTGAAGACCTCACCATCTTGGTTATTTTTGGGTCCTCAAACTGCCCATCCTGGTGATTACAAACTCACCATATTCTGATGACCTCAGCTTCACTTGTGGAGGAAACAGGGGGACAAGTGTGGTGTTCTGAACCATTGGGAATTCTCTACCAACCCCAGTATCTTTAAGGGCTCCATAACCCCCAACTGATCTGTATCTTTTATCTTTCTGATTCTATGGAGATGTACTCTGGATGTCCACCTAGTATACAAATTATTAACATGACAATTCTAACTTTTACCACTAGATGAACAAGAAACTTATAGAAGACATTGTTCGGCTAGACTGCAGATCTTTAAGAATAAAAAATGCAGACTGTGGAGGTGGCTCAGCCAGCATAATTCTTGCCTTGAAGGCAGAAGGATCAAAGTTTTTAATCCCTAGAATCTATACAAAAAGAAAAGCACCCTATCACTCATGAGATAGAGACAGGCAAATCTCCGGGATTCCCTCACTAGGCAGGTAAGCTAGCCTGTTCAATGAGTTCCATGTCAGTGAGATGTCCTATTTTAATATATATATGTATATATAACTACTTTTTATTAATATCATATAACTCTTTTGAAGAACAACACTGAGAATGCCTTCTAACCTCTGTACTTGCTTATATAGGCAGCGCTGTTTCCATTCTTCACACACACACACACACACACACACACACACACACACACACACACCAGACAAAAAATTTAAAGAGATATTAGAGAATAATTCATTTTTTGTTTAATTTTTAGAAGAGAAATTAAAAGCAGATATGAAAGAGGGCAAATTCAGGGGAAGATAGACCAGTTTGTAGTGAAAACTTTGCTTTTGTCTGTCTCTACTGAAGGAGACAAACACATCATCGTGTAGGTCTCAGGAGGGTAATCTATGCAGATGACCATCCCTGGCTATTTAGAGCCCTGGGCTTGAGAGGTGGAACTTTTAGTGATGATGCATTCTGATGTAAATGTCATATTTTAAATTTATTAGGTGATATTAGATATGGCTGCTACCATTTCAATAAAAGCCCATAGATAAATAGGTCAATATTTTTAATTGTGACATTTAAGAAATTACCCAAGCATTAAGTTCATAAAGTCTGTGATTGGAAATAAACCAATTAATTCCTCTCCTTTCTGCTTATACTGAAAGATCACATTTTAATGAATGTAAATATTTAATACTTGTAAACTTTCATCCCATAAATACACCCCTATGAATCCACATGGGGCTCTATAACAGAATTATACTAGGAGCACCAAACAACATCAAAATCTAATACAAAACACGCTTTGAGGATTTTTACAATGGTAATACCACTAAATATTTTTTTAAGATGATGATGGGGGATGGAGAGATGCCTCAGCAATTAAGAGTGTTCGCTGATCCTGCAGCGAACCTGAGTTCAATTTCCAGCAAGCAGTTCAGGTGGCTCCCAAGCCTCTGTAACTCCAATTCCAGAGCACATGATGCCCTCTTCTGGCTTCCACAGAAATCTGCCCTCATAGTCACATAACCACACACAGATCTACAAACATACTCATACTGAAAAATACCATAAATATTTCTAAAAAGCAATGAAGGAGACTTGGGAGGTAGGTCAGCTGGGAAAGCACTCGCCACCCAACTGAGTAACTGAGTTAGACCTGAAGTGTCCATGTACAGAAGCTAGGAGTGGCACTGCATGCCTATGATTTCAGTACTCCAGTTAGGCAAGTCTTTCTATGTTTTGAAATATGACATAACTGTATGCCATTTGCACTGCTCCAATAGCAATGAAGGCACTGGGATTTTGGGGCTAAGACCATCATCTAAACAGAATTCTCCAAAGCACAGCATAGGGAAATGTCAGAAGCACCAGAGAAAAGACTATTGATTGGGAAAAATAACCTCCTTTTTCCCTGTTTATCTGAGGGAACAGGAAAATAAACACACATTGTCAGGATCTTCGAAAGGATCAAGGTTTCCCTTCAACTCCTTCCCTCTATCCTTCCTTTCTTGACTCTCAGTTTCCTTTCTATTTTATCTGGAGGCCCAGGTTCAGCCTCCGAAGACAACGACTTCTTTCTGTTCTGCCCTGCAACACTGGGGTGGTTTCTCGATAAGTTATTGTATTGATTGCATGTTGATCCAGATTGTAGTCCTTTGGGACGTTGCATTAGCAAGCACTTAGCAGAACACAGAATGGTTTGGGGAATATTTTTCCCCAGGCATCATTTATTTTCTTACTAAAAGCAGTCTAATTTAGAAGCATGCTCACTAAAGTCTCCCTTTCAGAGGGATCCAGACCTAATGAAGACAGCTTTCCTCATATCAAGTTACTGACATAGATCATAATTAGGGAAGCCTGAGTGAGCCAGCTTCGTCTTGGAAACCGCATCCTTCTGTAAGTCACAATGCTATGTCAATTGCATTGTTGATTGAATTACAAACTAAGCTCATTCAGAAAGCCCTTGATGATCAAATTTCTTTATGTGCTAATGCAGGGTGATTTCTTTGATGCATTCTGGGATCAGATCATTGGTTTAAGGATTTTCCTTCAATTTTTGGATTTGCAATTCAAAGGTGATTCACAAATGGAGTGAAAGTGGTTTAGGGCTAGACATCAATGGTAGCATGTTTGCCTAGCACTTGTTAGGCTCTAGGTTCAATCTCCAGCATAACCAAAAAAGCAAACAAGTAAAAATCCCAAATTTAAAAAAAGAAAAAAATTCAAACAAAAATGAAGTGAATGAGTGATCTGCCTGAAGTACTGTAGCATTTGGACATGAAAAACAGTCTTTGAATGAGATTCACCAGCAATCATCTAGACAGAGTAGCAACCCAGCCTAGATTCCCAACAGCGGCCAGAACAACGGCAGTGGTGAGAATGGTAAAGGCCCTGGGACCGGATTTCTCAAGACTTCTCAAGATTGTAGTATTCTAAGATCCCATTGGCTATTCCTCCCCTTGTGTCTGAGGGTGTATGTAAGACTGGGAAACCGGGAGCTCTTGAAAATCCTGATATGAGAAGAGAGCTCCCAAAGCACACAATAGAAGTGTCCTGGAAAGTGAAAGAAGTAAAACTTGACAAGGACACTTAGGTGACAGCAGATGTTGGTGAGGATGTGGAGAAAGAGGAACACTCCTCCACTGTTGGTGGGACTGCAAGCTGGTACAACCACTCTGGAAATCAGTTTGGTGGACTCTCAGAAAATTGGACATAATACTACCTGAGGACACAGCTATACCACTCCTGGGCATATACCCAGAAGATACTCCAACATGTAATAAGGACACATGCTCTACTATGTTTATAGCAGCCATATTTATAATAGTCAGAAGCTGGAAACTACCCAGATGTCCCTCAACAGAAAGTGTAGTACATTTACACAATGGAATACTACTCAGCTATTAAAAACTATGACTTCATGAAATTTGCAGACAAATGAATGAAACTTGAAAATATCATCTTGAGTGAGGTAACACAGTCACAAAAGAACAAACATGGTATGTACTCACTGATAAGTGGATATTAGCCCAAAAGTTCGGAACACCCATGATTCAATTCACAGCAACTGTTGGACTGAGCGTAGGGTCCTAGGTGAAGGAGTTGGAGAAGGGACTGAAGGAGCTGAGGGAGTTTGCGGCCCCATGGGGAGGGAGCAACAGTGTCAACTTTTCGGGCCCCCGGTGGTCCCAGAGACTGGACCACCAACTAAAGAGGGACCCATGGTGCACCCCACATATGTGGCAGAGGAGGGCCTTGTTGGCCATCAGTGGGAGGAGAGGCCCTTGGATCTGAGAGTGTTAGATGCCCTAGTATAGAAGAATGCCAGGGATGGAAGAAGGGAGTGAGTGAGTGGGTGGGTGGGTGGGGGAATGCCCTCATATAAGCAGGGGGAGGGGGGAGGGGATAGGGGGTTTTTCAAAGGAGAGACCTAGAAAGGGGAAATATTTGAAATGTAAATAAAGTATCAAAAAAAAGAAAAAAGAAAAGGACCTTCCTACAAACCTGCCCATTATCCTAGCACACACTCTATAGGATGCATGGCTTTGCAGAAGGCACCTGTCTTCTGATGTGTGTGACCATTAAACACTTTCCCTGAACTACTTACTCTCTAACATTGGTTTTCTCTCTTGCTTTTCATAGACTTCCATCTTTCTTTGTCCTTACTTTGGATATCCTTCTAAGCCTCTTCTATTTATATTTTCTTTCTTTCTCTCTCTCTCTCTCTCTCTCTCTCTCTCTCTCTCTCTCTCTCCCTCCCACCTCCTCCCCCTCCCTCCCTCTCTCTCTCTCCTCTCTTTTTTTGTCAATATAGCATCTTTCCTAAGTGTGACAAATTTATATCTAAATAAGAAGTGCTAGAAGAAACAAGACTCTATCGAGGAAGACTATCTAACCTAGATTCTAGACTAGATTTCAGAGTTGCATCCGTGCAGATCTATAACTAATCACTTCTTATAATTATCACTCATCCCTCAACTCAGATTCAGAATAAAAAATCAGCAGTATTTCCCTTTTTCTTGCCTCTTCTGCAAAGTATCTCAATCCCACATGTGTTACTCTGCTTCTTTTTCTTCCTGCACATAGTTCAAGCAATGAAGTATCAATGCTGATTCATACATTGCAACAAACGAACTACAAGGCTGTCAGGTATTGGAGATAAGAAAAAATGGGTGTCTAGCATATTGCAAGTTTTAGTACTGTCTTAAAAAAAATCTCTACAATTCTAAAATTATTCCAAAACAAAAAGTTTATAGATAAAATGCGACATGTGTACGTACTGTCATGTACATAACCAATTGGAAATCAAGACGTTAATATACAAGGTTGTATAACACTTTTGTGATAATTTTTTTTTTCACAAATTTGTCAGCATACATTCCAGAAAGCATGGTCATGTCATCGCACCATCACCAGAGCGCAGTATCTATCGCTCTATGCGTCTGCCCTGTGGAAGGAATGAAGCACAGCCTCACTTGTTTATACCTGTTCTCCCACCCCGACTCACAAAAACCGAATCAGTTTTCTCTGTGCTTCTTTTTCATCTCTACATCTTCTCTAATGAGAAGTCAGCTCCAACCATTCATTCAATTTTTGAATTAGATTGTCATTGATCACAGTTGAATTTTAAGGGTACTTTGTGTATTACAAATGCAAATATTTCATCAGCGAAGTAAGGTACAAATATTTTTTTCCTAGAGTGCGACTTGTCTAAATTTTATTAGTATTTTCTTATTTTTCACTTTAAAATATACTGTAATTGTGTGTGCGTGATGTGTGCATTGCCATGCTCAGGAGTGTACCTGACAGAGTATACCTATGGAGACTAGAGGATAGTTTTGTAAAATTGCTTCTTTCCTTTCACCATTACGAGAGTCCCTGCTGAGTCATCTTTTCTTCTCCTCTGATTTTCATTTTAAGAGTAAGTTCAACTTATTATTTATTTTTGTTTGTTTTCTTTCACTTATTCAGCTGTTGGCTATTTCTCAATGTACAGTTAGACAATCAGAAATCACTAATCTATATAGGTTTTAATTAATTTGTGTGTCTCACTTTGAGTGCAATATTGCCACAGGCAGGGAATGTCTGTTTTCTTAATTTTATATTCTCAGCGCACAAAAGAGTGCTTGTGTAAAGCCAACACTTAGACACACTCTTTGTAATTATGCAAGGGTGATCTTTTAGAATAGTGTCATTGATGAAAGAATATGGACAGTAATGCTTCTGATGGGTAGCACAATGACTCTGAGAAAATATGCAGTCTGACAATGGATGAGCAGGCAATCCTCAGCAGTAACTCTTGTCATTATTTTTGCTGCAACACTGCAGCATTCTCAAAAGCCCAGTGCTCCAGAAAGAGGAAGAGGTGAAAGGGTTCTTTCCAGTTCTTTTACACCAAGGTCACTTTGTAGACCTGGAACACACCTGGACCCTGAATTAAGTCAAAGTTGACATGCAATGTGTTTTATTTAATAAAAATATGCATGTGTAAAAATCCTTGCAAATGTTACCATCTGCATTAAGATGAATTTAGAGGCACGTGATATCTCTACAGAAATGCATCTCTATGCTATTTTTATGCCCTCCTTCGTTTATCTGTCCAGTGTTGCATGCATATTTGGGTTTTTTGCAAACTTCTGAGGCAAAAACGTCTGGAAAGTGATATCCATCTTTGGTAGCAGCTTGGATTGTTGAGATTTGTTTTGTTTCTGTGGTTTTGATTTTTTTTGTTGTTGTTGTTGTTGATGGTTCTGGGGATTAAAGTCCATGAGTATGAGAGGCATTCTCTACACCACTAGACTACCACTTTACCATCAGCCTGATTGCATCGCTTTAAAAGGAAATAAGATCTACCCAAGGCTAGAAAAGTGTTTGCCATGCGAGAAGAACAAGGACCTGAGTTTGATTTCCATTATCCCTGCTTTAAGACAAAGAGCTTAAAGTCATGGAACACACATAGAATCCCAGTGGTGGGGAGGCCAGAGCAGGCAGATGGCTTCTTGGATATCCAGCATAAACAAATCAGTAAGAGATTTTGCCTAAAAACCATGGTCAATAGTCCCTAAAACATAACACCCAAGGTTGACTTCTGGCCTCTATACACACATACATATGCATATACATGTACATGTATATGAACATGAACATTTACATATATATATATACATATACATACATGCATGTGTGCCTGCAAACTCATGTGCAGTCTTACACATGAACACACACACACACACAAACAGAGATCTACATTAATTACAAGTGAACAAAACACATTATATTCATGTATGGAATTCTCAAACAATAAAAATAAATGAATTTTCAAATAAAAGATGGTATTAATAGATAAGTTTTAATCTCTGCCTATGGTGACTATCAAACCATGGAAGCTCAAAACTCTCTTGGGGCACAACCAAGTAGTAAGGATGTCTATGGTCTCCTAATCAAAGTTTATGGTGAACTGTGAACTTAGTTTTTATACACATCTTCTGTTAGATCCTAGGTATTCTGATATGGGCTGTCTGTGATCTTCACCCCGAGAAATCACTGTAACAAGAAGCTTCTGTGAGCAAGGGGAGGAGACCATAAACAGAGAGGGAATTTCCGGTTTGCACATCTATAGGGGACTATCTGAAGATCCAGTTCTGTCGCATGTCTCATCTGAAGAAGAAGTCACGTGGCATCCCAACTTCAAGATCTGTCCTAGGCTTGCATACATGTTCACTTTCCTACATTAAAGTTGGCACTCCATATGTGAAACTTTAGAATCTGTAGATTCAATGAACTGTTGAAAATGAGTTCTACTTGTACTGAACATGTGCAATTCTATTTATTATCATTCTTTCTCCAAAATAATACAGCCCACTAATGGCTTACAGTATATTGGGCATCACTAATGGATGTGAAAACAACCTGAATGATATGGGAGCTAAGCACATGTTACACGGAAAGCACTGTGTGTACTATTTCATGTAAGATGCTTGAGCATTTGTGAGCATTTCAGGACCAATCACATAAGGATGCCTGAGGACACTGTATTTGAGTAGAAAAAAAAATTCAAACTATTTTACAAACTATTTGCATGTAGCAAAATCTAAGTTCAAAGAAATGAACTTGGTGGAACGGAATCTGCACTCCCATACAGAATAGGAGGGAATAACATGCTCAGACACTGCTATAGGAGCACATTCTAAACAACGGCAGTGTACTATACCTATTAAAGCAGTCAGGCTTTTGGCAAAAGAGCAGACACACTACACATCAAATAAACCCCAGTGTGCTACCATAATTCAGAGTATGAAAAGTAGAAGCCCAAAGCAGTAAAAAGACACAGGAAAAAAGAGCATCATTTTAGCGATCCTTCTCTTCCAGAATGCCCATTGTAAGGATATCCCTTCTACATGGGTGATTTACTCATTTGTAGAAAAGTTGGAGGTGGACTGGCAAAATCATGTGATAGTGGGAACTCCCAGACCAGGTTCTGACAAGTTATCAGCTAGCTGGGCCACATAAATGGTATCAAAGGGAGTTTCATTGAAAGCATGCCATTTCGTCAACGGCCAATAAACAAGAAGTGAGACAGGTTAATTAGGTCATGAGTAGATACCTTCTTGAGGTTATGAAGGGTTTCTTTCTCTCTTCCTCTGTTTTGTTTCCTATGACACAGCCCATTGGTTAATAGTCAATAAATAGGTGTTGACTCAGTAGGAATAAAATAAATAAATAAAACTAAAAAATAAATAGCTATTTGGTATCAATTTATCAATTCATCTGGAAGATTAGCTCAAACTAAAGAAAAGCCAAGAGCTTTGGCATAAGTAATAGAATGTAGAATTATAATCCAGCAATATGGCTGTTCTGGCTAGGGATCACATCCAAAGACCTAGTTCTGTACAATCCAGCAGGAATGTAGACACAGCACATACCTTTATCTCCTCTGGTTGTAATACAGACATGACCTCAGTACATACCTTTGAGAGAAAGTTAGGTTGTAGAAGGAAGCAGCCATGTTTGAAAGTCATGTCTAATTGAGGAACAGACAAATCTTAGACGAATCAGAGAAAGATATAACAGAATGAGTTAGAGATGATATACCCAACTCTTATGAGAACAGCACAGGAAAGAGAAGCTAGGTCAGAGCAGTGCAGAGAGTCAGTCAGCTGGGAGTCAGTGCAGTGAGTGCAGTGCCCTGGTCTTTGTTCCTGAGTTTATGCAGTTCATTGCATCAGGTCAGCAGAGGTGGTTGAAATCAAAAATAAGCAGGATCCAGAAGATTAGAGCACATTGCCACAGTTAGTTTGAGGCAAACAGGGAATTCAGTGAGATGTCAGATTGAACCAGCAACTTGGAGAAGAGTTGTAGCCAGAGCAGCTGAGTAGAACCAGCCAGTCAAAGTTCAGAAAGGACTATAAAGAGTGAGTTTATTTAGCAATATGCCTGCATGACCACAATTGCATCAGGCAAATGAAAATTAATTTTACAATGGAATGTTGCACCATCAGCTTTGTTAGAAAGTGGATCCATGAAGGCAACACATGTTTTCACCTGCACATCTGTCACTTTAACAGATTTCACAGATGAATGGGAGCCACAATCACACATGACTTGGTATATATCACTCTGATTCAGGGATATTTCCTAATACTTTTGATTTGTAATTGTCTAAATAAATAGTGGGCAATGAGGGTGTTGAGGTGTGAGATGGTAAGACATCTAGGACACTGTTCTATGTCCATGAGGAAATGGAAATGTAATATTAAAAGGTCAAGGGGGGTTAATTTTCTAAATGCGAAGGTATAGGACTAGAGGCTGTGTTCAATCACTGAGAATCAGGCAATAAAAATGATAAGAACAATGGCTTTATTATCCAAACTACAGTTTTTGAGTCTTCTTCAAATCTATGAAGATTCTGTAAGATGGTGCTACACATTGAAGAAATAAGATTCTTAGACAGTGATGTTTGTTAAACCTGTTATAAATTGATCTTTTCAACTATACCCAAAAAGGAATAGTATCAGCTCTTTTTCAGAAACAGACACAGAGAGAGAGAGAGAGAGAGAGAGAGAGAGAGAGAGAGAGAGAGAGAGACAGAGAGAGACAGAGAGAGAGACACAGAAAGACAGAGACAGAGACCGAGAGACAAAGAGAGACAGAGAGACAGAGAGAGACAATTAGATAAGAGAATTAAATAGTTCCCAATGACAAACATGTCTGTCTGTGGCCCACTAAACCCATCTATATTCACACTTCTTTATGTTTATGTGGGGAAGTCAGAGAAGAAATCTCAGGTGTGGGTCTTTTCCATTACTTTATTTGATACAGGGACTCTTTTAATATTTGCTAGTACTTACATAGGCCTAGCTCGCTGAGAGCCTCCAGGAAGGCTCTTCATGATCCTATTCCCCTTTGCCACTTTGCCATAGGAGCACTGAGATTACGGATGAGTGCTACTGAGCACCAACTTTATGCTTGCTGAGGAGACTTCCTGAGCTACCTCTCCAGCCTACTGTAAAGCCTCTCTAGACTTGATCTCTCCTTATTTGATCTTCATGTAAAGGTAGGTTTCTTATGCATCTTGTGCTTCCATCACTTGATCCTTTTCCCGTTCTGTTTACACCTATGGCTTTCCTCCCTCCCCGATTTAGTCTGTAAAGCATAAGCAAGGAAACAATTATACACAATGTTTTCTCTCAATGTTTCTCCATTGTTCTTCTATTTCTTTCCTGCAATCCAATCCCTTGGCAATCAACCAATGAATCTATTAAATGCCACTGTGTGGCAGGCATTATATTAGTTTCCCAAAAGATACAAGGTAGCACATAGTCAGTCAGCTACACCTCAAAGGATCTACAGGGGCAAGAAGAAACAAGTGAAGTAAATAGTTCAAGAGTAATAAAGGCAGGATTACTTTGCTTCCGTGCAGGCTCAATTATTCACCCTCTACTCTCTTTTTTTCAGTATCTCTCCTCTGCCCCCATCTCATTCATTTGTGTATGATGTGGACACGTGTGAATGGACATGCATTGATATGCGTGACATGTAGACACATAGACATTCAAGGTCAGTGTCTGCTGCCCTCCCTGACCTGTCTCTTAGTGATCATCACACATCACATTTATTTCGATAGGCTGCCTGCACAGGCCTCCCGGCTCTGTCCCCCACATACTATTATTGGTTTTGCTCCTGTCTTCGCTGCTATCTAAAAATTCAATTTTAAATGTAATAGATGCCACCTTTCTTGCAAAATCTAAAGTGTTCATGGTCTGTAGTGTCAGAAAAATTCAGCATGTTGACAGCATCTTAAGGGAGCAGATGGATCTCTGTCCCCTTTATTAAAAGTCCTCTTTCTGTGGATTTCAGAACTCTACTGTTTCTCTTCACATTTCATGGCAGCTTCCCCTTTCTAATTCGTTGATCTCCCATTCTCAGTTCTAAATGTGGGCTTTCTTCCCAAACTCTACCTTCATTCCTTCTCTCTGTCATCTGATAGCACTTACTTAAAAGAATGCTTCTTTTCTGAGAAGATCATTTATCAAATTCAGAGACTTGCAAATCTCTCTGTTTTGCCAATGTCCCATCCCTGTGGCATCACCATCTGCTAGGAAGGGGCCATAATTTATCAACATCTAAAATCAAACCGGTTTCGACTATGGTCCTGATGTCCCTTAAGACTCCCAATCATGTTGCCTGTGGTCCATACAAGAACAAATGTGCACTCTTGTTTCCTTTCAATAAATGGGAAATTTATTGACTCTTATCTGCAATTTTGTATCATTCAATTTTCTGAATGTTCTTTCTCATGGTTACCACCACAATCATGGTAGCAAAATGCTAATGTTTGCCTTTGTTGGTTGAGGTAACTGCACATGAACCCTGTACCTGCACCAGGTGTTTCCTGGTTCAATTAGATTTTTACAAACTTGGTGTTTCAGTCAATGTTCTATTACAACAAAGAGACGCTATGACCTCCGTAATTGTTATAAAGGAGAAAACATACAATTGAGGCTTGCTTATTTTTCAGAGGCTTAGTCCATTATCATCATGAAGGTAAACATGGCAGCTCATACGCACAGGCAGACAAGGTGCTGGAGAGGTAGCTGAGAGCTCTACAACCGGATTGGCAGGCAGCACCAAGAGAGAGTGAGCCACCTGGCTTGTCTTGAGCTTCTGAAACCTCAAAGCCCACCCACCTTTAGTGACACACTTAGCTCCAACAAAGCCACACATATTCCTACAGGGTTGTATCTCCTAATGTCACTTCCAAAGCATTCAAATAGGTAAGTATATGCGGGCTATTCTCATGTAAACCATGATACTTGGCATGGTAATCTTTCAACATACCCCTTAGAAGGTAACAACCAACCAAATGTCTAGTTTCTGTTTCCCTCCCTCCCTCCGTTCCTCCCTTCTTTCTTTCCATTATATTGTGTGTAATAATCTTGGTTGTGAAATTTGCTCAGTCTGGAGTTGCCTTGTCTGGCCACAGTCGTAGAGAATGCAACTAGCCTCAAAGAGACTTGATGTGCCACGGTTGAGGGATACCCACGTGGGCCCCCATCCGTTCATAAGAGAAGAGGAGCAGGAGGTGGGAGGATTGTGGGAGGGGGTGACTGGGAAGGGGTAGTAAGTGGGATGTGAAGTGAATAATAATAATAATAATAATAATAATAATAATAATAATAATAATAATTTTGCTCATTCTGGTCCCTCCCCACTGTCACAGACTACTTGAAATGGTAAGTGCTCATTCAGTCTGATCTTCTGTGTCTATCTTCACTCATCCACAGCACTCCTTTCTCTATGCCTTTCAAAGTGACTTGAAATCCTCATCTACAATTATTACAATTTTTCAACATTTAGCTTTACCATCACCTTTCTTATTAATTTCATCAGTATGCCTTTCTTTTTCTGAAACTTATTTAATACTTTAAAAATATAACAGACAAGATTGCTAAATAGTCTCTTATACATTTCCCAAGGGCCTGCAGTGCATCAAGATTGGAAAGTCCAATGTCCTAAAACATCACCTATCTATTATATTTTAATGTAAAGTATTAGGTTGTTGTTTTCTATATAAATTTATGTACCTACATCAAAGTAAACTACAGGCTGGAGGCACTGCAAAATCCCACTGAGATTTAACTTTTGCATGGCAGATGATGTGTATTTACTCAAGTATTCAATTTAAGAGGGACACATAAACTTAGCATTGATCACCTGTGCCTCCAGTTACCAGGATCTATCACCCATCTATGCACACATAATGCAGAATAAGAAAAATTTTCCATTTGTTCAGAAATAATTCATACAGAGGAACAAGAGTGGGGCTTAAATCATTGATGTCCAGGTCATATTTCAGGAGTATGATTTCTCTGGCAGGAAATTGATGTTAGGATTTTAACAACTTTTCATATGATTCTGATACTAACCAAAATTGGTGACATGCTTTCAGTACAGGAAAATCTTGGTGTTAAGCACTCTATATGATTTAAGCTTTCTGAACACAGAGTTGCAGTGTAGACTTGTATTTATAACAGTCTCTCTGGTTCCTGTTTTGGAAAAGTTGAGCTACATGTGGCTCTTATAAACACATCCATTCTCCTTTGACATGCTGGGTGTGTATTCAACTCCCACCATTTTGTGCCAGACAATCAGTCCTCAGGAAGACCATTGGATACTACCTTGATGTTTCAACAATCTACCCAAAAGAACTTGAGTTTGTTGGTTAATAGGCAGGAAATGAGGTCTACAGGATGACAACAGCCACTGGGGTAGGGAAAGGCATTTTATTCAATGCTGTGGTCATTAGTATGTTGCCTATGCTTCTGTAAATAGTCCCTCACTCATTCTCCAGTAAGTAACTACAACTGAACTCACTGGCTCACCAAGAAGAAACAACAACAGCAAAAACAAAACAAATGAAACAAAAACAAAAAAACACCAAAACAAAACCAAAAAACTTAAGCAAGAGAACAATTCCCAAGGACATGGTAAAGTTAACAAGCCTTGACTTAAAAATCTACTGCTGTATTTGACTTTTCTGTTCTTTCTTTCTTCTTTTTTCTTTCTTGTGTGTGTGTGTGTGTGTGTGTGTGTGTGTGTGTGTGTGTGTGTGTGTGTGTGTTTGTGTGTATGTGTGCAAGCACCCATTTACCAAGGCATCAGGATGTGCTTGTGGACATCAACAGACAACTTATAAGAGTTGGTGCTCTCCTTCTATCATGAGGGCTCCAGGCCTGGTGGCAAGACCTTTTACTGGTTGAGTCACCTTACCCAACAGACACTTAATATTTTAAAATGCCTTTGACCTCTTTGAGTAAAAGCAATCACCTAGGAGTAAACCCTGTCATTGTCTATATTTTAAAATTGGAGCTACTGACTCTGAACTTACATGCTTCACTATACATCAACTAGTTATTTATAATATTAGAACTTGAAATTTCAACCAAATTTCTAAATATCTACCGATTACCCAGGAAAGCCTTCGTCTTAGTCAGGGTTTCTATTCCTGAACAAAACATCATGACCAAAAAGCAAGTTGGGGAGGAAAGGGTTTATTGAGCTTACACTTCCACATTGCTGTCAAAGGATGTCAGGACTGAAACTCAAGCAGGTCAGGAAGCAGGAGCTGATGCAGAGGCCATGGAGGGATGTTACTTGCTGGCTTGCTTCCCCTGGCTTACTAAGCTTCCTTTCTTATAGAACCCAGGACTATCAGCCCAGGGATCGTATCACCCACAATGAGCCCTCCCACCCTTGATCACTAATTGAGAAAATGTCTTTCAGCTGGATCTCATGGAGGCATTTCCTCAAGGGAGACTCCTTTCTCTGTGATAACTCCAGCTTGTGTCAAATTGACACACAAAACCAGGCAGTCCAGCCCCTGTGTAGGTTTGAATGACAATGAGAATGAGCCTTAGGCACTTATGTTTGAATGCACATGTAGGCTGAATTATTTGAAACGGAAGGTGTGGCCTTCTTGGAGCCTTGTGTGGGAGTGGGATTTGAGGTTTCAAAAGGTGATACCATTCCTAGAGTCCTTCCAAGCTTCAAGCTTGTAGAATGAGATGTGAGCTTTCAGTTACTCACCTAGTACCATGCCTTCCTGCCTGCTGCCATCCTCCCCACCATGTTGGCTCTGCAATGATGAGCCCCAAATTAAACACGTTTATAAGTTTCCTTAGTTGTGGTGTTTTGTCATAGCAATTGTAAGTTAACCCAGGACAACTTTGTCCTCATCATCACTTAATGTGTAAGCATTATCCTCCAGGATGGAAAGACAGTGTAGCAAGCACTGTCCCTATCCAGATGAAGCTCAAACCTAGCCTTGGAAGTTTCTGCACTTACTCAAGTATTTTATTTAAAATAAAACAGTCAGACAGTTGACAGAAACAGAGACTTGGAAATCTTATGTTCATCCAAGTGTAAGTCAACAGAGTTCTATGTTTTGAATACAGAAATGTAAATATTGAAAATGTATTTTTACTACATGCTTCTTATATAAACATTATCACAACCTTATTCAAAGAATTCTAGATTACAATTTAAAAGAATGAATAGTCTGTAGAAGTTTCTATGGCTAAATGATAGTTCCCATGCATTCGGAACACTTTAACATCAGTTGTGCAGCCTAGATTTAATGAGATAATAAGTTTTCAAATGATAATAAATACATTTAAACAATACAGAATTTAATCATAGTGAGATACAGTGACAGCATACTATAAATGCATAATTTTGTATATGACCTTACCAGATTAGATAATTAAAAACACAAACCTCCAGAAGCTATAAATAAACAAAATCCAATGACTATCAGAAATCTCAAAATGGACTTGTGAAATCCTCTGCAGCTCTCTATGCTAGAAAAATAAGTGACAATGTTTGAAGATTTCATTTGAAAATGCTCAAACAAGGCTGATGAATGGAGCTCAGAGGTAAATAGTTGCCTGGTGTGGGCAAAAGCTTGGAATCAATTTCGACATGCGAGAAAATGAAATAGAAAGTGAGAAAGGGGAGAAGGAAGGAGAGAGGGAGAAGAGGAAGAAATAGCATGAATAACAGAAAGAGAAAGAAGAGGAGGAAATGCAGGAAGAGCATTTTCTATGCAATATTAAAGCTGTTAAATTTGTTCCCACCTATATAAGTAAATAAGGCATGAATGGACACGGAAGAAAACACTGAAAGAAAACTATTACTTCTAATTGTAAATGGTCACATACTGCTTTTATCTTCTATGCTGATAGAGACATATATTTCTACAATGGAAGGGATGCTTCTGTATGCCATATAACTAAGTACCCCTGCCCTCCCCCATACCTCCTCCTCTAGACGCCTTTCTTCTTATCACTCTGAAAATCAGCTCAACCACCAACTTGTATATAAAATCCCAAATAAAGAGACAATATGAAAGCTGACTGAAGCCAGATGGGCACAGAGATTACACAGAAGAAAGAGAATTACTTGTCATTGGGGAAGGCGAGAAAGGAGATAGGATGATCTGTAAGCCCAGTAGTAGAACCGGAGCTTGAGGACTTTGTTGCCTGGGAAGAGTCACACCTCTGACAGCTGGTAAGCTTCTGAAGTGTAAGAAGATAACCAAAAGCAAGGACACTAAAGGGGAGCTTTACGTGAGTTTTTCAGTAATTTGATTATCACTTTGTATGTACCATGCATGTGTTTGAATATGACACTGTTCAATGAAAAGAGCACATGGCCACAGGGCTTCATACAAGTTACACATAAGCATCGGTTCTTTAACAGGAAATATATAACACAGAGTCATCTTCAAATATTCTCAAAAGAACAACCACTGTAAGCTATCCTAAATTAGAATCTTTTATTCTCATACAACAAGAGAAATCAAATCAATTGATTATTCTTTTGGAGTTATGATAGACCATAATGATAAGCCTCATGAAAACTAAACATCAAGTTTAAAAGACTGCAACTTAGACAGATACAAAAATGAAGAAAAATCTAAGGAATCACTGCAGAAATTAAACAAGGAAATTTACTATCAAAGGGAATGCATAAAGAGGTAGAGACCAGTCAAAACTCTCTCTGCTGTAAAAATGTTCAGTATTTTGAGAACATTAAGGGCTCCACAGGTGTAAACATTTGTCAACCTGAACACGCCTCATCATTTTCACATGTGCATATTAGTATATATAAGAAAACAACAACAAGAAGTAATTATCTAGGGCACAGATGCATGCAGGCAAGCAGGTGTCTAACTTCAGGAAAAACACCAACTTTCAGGTGCATTTCAAATTTTAGAGATATCCATGCTCCCAGAACATGTACACTCTCATGCTCAATTCACACAAGGTAGAATATGGAACATTAAACAGGCCCAATTGTAGAAACAATTTGAGTGAATGCTATAAGTTAACTTTTAGGAGAAAGGAATTGAATAGGGGCATTAAGTGTAGCCAGAGGCTGGAAACTTAGCTTAGCGGTTAAAGTTCTTACCACAAGATTGTCAGGACTAGAATTCTGATCTCCAGAAATCCATGTGAATTTTGGATGGGTATGGTAGCCTGCATGTAATTGTAGCCTTAGAAATTGGAGACGAGGCTTCCAGAGAGTAAGCTGGTAAGCAAGACTAACTATATTGGCATTTCCCAAGTTTGACTGAGAGATATTGTCTCAAGGAATAAAATAGAAAATCAGTACAGAATGATCCCCACATCAATCTCGTGTCCCACATACACAGACAGCAAGTGTATGTGTGCTCACATACATGAAAAACTAAGTACATACATGTGTAGATCATACACACAAAAATGAAGAAAATATGTGTGTTTGCATGAAAGAAAGGGAGGCTTTTAATTTTAAATACTAAACATTCATCTATGAACTGCAAAAGGCAGTATGATTGAATAAAGAGTATAAATATACCATGAATTCTTTTAACAATTATTTATTGAAACATTTCTCTAGGCCTTAAAAATCAGTGTTCAGAAAATCATTTGGTCTAGCTTTCTTTTTCATTTTGATACAGTTCAGGGCACTTTGCCTAAGAAATGGTGCTGCCTCCAGAAGGCTTAGTCTTTTTACATCCATTAACTTAGTTAGGACAGTCTCTACAGAGCACCAAATGTATGCAATTTCTTATGGAGTCTCTTTTCCCAGGGAATTTTAAGTTGATAATGAAAGTAAATTGTCAAATTAATAATTAAAGCTAACCATCATAAATAAGTATGTTTATTTAATTTTGTATACTATTAAAGTAATTTTGTTCACAAGAATAATGAAATCCACCCAAGAGTGTGTGGATATATATGTATGTATGTATGTATGTATGTATGTATGTATGTATGTATGTATGTATATATGTATGTATGTTATGTATGTGTGTTGTATATATATATATGACTATTATTTAGTCATAAAACTAAAATACAATGTGTATGGTTTTTGAAGACATTGTACTTAATGAAATATGCCAGAAATATGCAGAAAAAGACATACAGCAGGATCCCACTTCTGTGAAATATGAACAGTTGTCAAACAGATAAAAAGTGATACAGACACTTTTGGGAAGGGCATATATGGATAGTTGACTAAGTATATATTGATTTTTCTATGAAGAGAAATGTCTAGTGATAAGTTTCTCAAAGATGTGCATAGACATGCCAACACTAACTGTAAATGAACATTAAAAACAGTTCAGATGCTATTTTTATGTTACATATATTTTATTGAAAATAAAAATGTTCAAATGCCAAATACACAGGATGCTAACTAGCTAGATGTGTGAGAAAAGCTGTGGACAGAAAAGATAATTTGAGAGTCATGGGGACATTTGCCTTCATGGTTTTATATCCTTCTCCCCAGTCCATGTTAAATAAGGATGGAATCTTCCAAACCCATCCCAAGGCAATAGTTTGACAGGAGAATTTGTTTCCATCTACTAAGAGCAAGCAACAGGAAGATTTTTAAGTAATAGCAAAAGTGGGGAGTTTGAAGCCATGCCCACATTTCAACAGCAAAATACTTGTGAAAATAACCCCCTGTAAATACTGAAAACAGTAAGTGCAGAGAGCAGACAAGGCAAACTATTCCTTTGATTCTAAAGAGCAATGTGCTGTTTACACAGCAACCCACAGGCAGGACAGTGTTATTCCACCTACCTTGCTTCCGCACATCCTCTACAGCAGCCACCAACTCTTCTTTGAGGTCTTGGCTCTCCTTAGCGATCTGTTCACCCTTTTCCAGGAAGTTCTGAGTAGCTTGTTCTACAGATGCTGCCAGCACATGGGCTTTCTTTGACCTCCCTTTCTTTTTACCAGACGGACCTTTGTTGCTTGTGTTGACAAGTGTTGTCACCTGAAACACCAAAGAAAAACTATAAAACTATTCTGTAAGACGTTCTTGAGATGTGCTGTTGCCTCATAATTTCCAACTATCCATTAAGGTCAGGAAAATGTGTCAGATACTCTAGAGCTATGGTTACAGGCATTCATGGACTGCCCAATCTGAGTGATGGAACTGAACATAGAACCTCTGCAAGAACAAGTGATCTTAACTGCTAATCTATAAATATAGCCCTAACTCCTTCCTAAATAATATAACCTGAGCATATATCTCAGTTGCAAATTTCTTTTACCACTATAAAGGAAACTACTTAATTTGCTAATAAAGCTTTCAATATTTTTCAAATAACTTGGTAACTGCTATAGACACCAGATCCTTTATTTACCAGAGAATAATCTGGAGGTAAAGAATACACTCAGATGTCCTATAATATATCAATAACTGTCACTTTTCTTGTTTGCTATTGAATAAGGATATTATCATCCTCATGAAAGGTAGAGCTTTGTGGTCAGCTTACATTTACATGTATCATGCTCATACCACATATATGCTTTATTAAGAAAGTCAATCCAAAGAAAAGTTCCATCAAATGGAATGGTACAGTTCTAAAGTTTACTCCACATTGTAGAGCAGGCTGAATCAATAGTCAATGTCACAATTAGTGTTCAGGCCTTTTTACAGTCACAGGTAACACGAAAGGAAACAAATCTTTAAATCACCATGTACTTTGGTGGTCAGTATAGTTAGGACAAGCACTTCAGAAGTGGTCAATAGAGTGTTGGTCTATAGAGTGGTCAACAGAGTTTTTCAGGTCTTTTTTGGTTAATTAAACACATAGAGCAATCTTCAGAAGAAAGGGGTACTTGTTACAGGGGCTGCTTTTCTGAGGTGAGGAAGTGTTTCCTGTAATGGTGACATTATCTACACAACACATTGGTACTCCTGCAGGAAGATCAAGGCTCTAGAACAGTCCAAACGTCTCAGTTCCCAACCTGGGAACAACCTACACACAACCCAAGTGAGCCACAAAAACCATGTGAAAAGCCGTGCGGGCTGTGCACTATTCACCAGAGCTAAATCTTTTCTCTTTTCATTTAATTGTGATGCATTCACATAATATCTGTAGTTCAGTGAAGATTTGTGATCAATGTTATTACACTTTTCAAATTAGAAAAGAATAAAATGGAGAAGGAAATACTAATTTTAGGTAGTCAGACAATTTTTACAAACTTAGAGCTGGTGGTAAAGCTACCAAAATGGCTAGATGTCTACATCCCAGTTTCATTTTCATCCTTTATAAAGGCAAACAAATGTCAACTCTTCTGCTATCTCAGTGCATTACTATATTAGGAATAATTTAGACGATGCTCGTAATAGCAAGGCTATCTTAGGTTCCTTTCAGAATGCTTTCATAAAATACCATCACAAAAACACCTTAATGAGGGTTACAATACATAGTTTCAGAGAAGTCAAGACGGCTTGAAATTGAAGCAGCTCGTGTATACTGTATCCATCATCCTGAGCAACGAGCAGTGAAATAATGTTTGTGTGTTAGGGCTCAGCTCTCTTTCTCCACAACCCAGGATCACCTGGTAAGGTTTGGTGCTACCTACACTGAATAGGTCTTCCCTCAAATCAAAATAGCCCAATCCTGAAGACATGCCCAGAAGACAACATAATTTAAATAATCCACAATTGAGACTATATTCCCTGTAGATTCTAGATTTTTATGGGCCATCATAAAGGCAGAATAAATATTTGTTTGTATGGACAAAAATACAGATGGAAAATGATCTGGTGACTGCTAAGACAAACATGATTATTTCTAAGCAAAACAATTTAATTTTCTTTTAGTAAAAGCTCATATTTACTCATTAGTAGATGGGAAGGAAGTGAATAAAGAGATAAGATAAAAAGTGATATGCATGCATGAGAGCATATATGTCTTCATCAGTTAATAACAAAAAACAACTACCCACATTTTTAGTTGATATCTGCTGTTTCTTTCCTTTCCTTTCTTTTTATTTTTTTGAAGGGCAAAATTAATAAATTAGGTAAACCAAATAAAATGATATAAGCTAGCAGAAAAGTTTATTATATCATCTCTTTAATTTGAAAGTAAGTCCCTATCGCTTCAGAGGAATCAAGCTGGATCTGACTAGAAAGCCTCCTCCCTGACTACCAGAAGACACTATCAAGTTGACAAGGGAGAAAAGTAATGAAGAGACCTATGGCATGGCAATGCCAATGAATCACAACAATGACTAGAATGGCAAGATGTCGCTAAGAGTACAATAGTTGTATTTCTAACTTCCTACTCAATAGGTTCACGTTGGTACTATAGACTTAGCCAACTGTGACTGGTGAGGCCATGGAACATAGAGCAGAATCTCTCTTGCTACATTTCCAAACCAATATATTCTCTAACTGAATTTTAAATATCCAGAATCAAGTATAGATTTCACTCTCACAAAATAAGCTTTTTGCAGAAGCCACAGACCATTAAAGAAAGTAACTAGTTAAAATACAGAGAATTATTGACTGCCCAGCCTCAAGTGATACATGTGCAACACAATCCCTATACCTAAGGGTCAGGGAAAAAAGCCACACAGAACAACTTGTGGAAATTTGGCAAAAGCCAGAAGACCAGAACATCGTTGTGAGACTGTATCATTTGTATATGGAAGCTACACTCATAGATTCTTAACACTATGGCTACATAAAGAACATCTAAAAAAATGACAACAGCAGTTGTCATTTATGTACATAAGGCAAATATCACAAGGCTAAGGCCAAGATCAAGACCTATAAGCAATTAATGACATACAAGCTGAGAAAGAATCAGTTTTCCCCAAGTCTAGGCCCCTAATTGGTTATCCAATACCAAGTCATCAGTACTGAAAACAAATATATATGAGCAACACTAAATCAACTCAGAAAGTTATATATATATATATATATATGTGTGTGTGTGTGTGTGTGTGTGTGTGTGTTTAAAACAAATGATTAAAGAAAAATCCGGGAGACAGGTCAGGGGCTGCAAATGGTTTTAATATAGTACACATATATGCATTTTTAAAAGATTGTCAAAAAATGTAAAAAAGTTAAAAGAATCAGAATGGCTACAAGAACAAAGAGGGGGTTGATTATAAATTATTTTTTAAAAAATCTAATAAAAAAAGCACTAACCTGTAAGTTATGAAATGAGTAACTAATACATGTGATACTCTCAAGGGTCCACAACAAAGTCCATATTAACAGAGATATTTTTTTTAATTTACTTATTTATTTATTTTTGGTACTTCATTTACATTTCCAATGTTTCCCCTTTTCTGGGTCTCCTCTTTGGAAACCCCCTATCCCCTCCCCCTCCCCGCCTTTGTGAGGGAATTCCTCCTCCCACCTACCCGCCCACCCATCCCCTTATTCCCACCTTTACTGGGGCCTCAAGTACCCTCAGGCCCAAGGGCCTCTCCTTTCTCCTGATGGCCATCGGGGTCATCCTCTGCCACGTATGTAGTCCGAACCATGGGTCAATAGATGTGTATTCTTTGGTTGGTGGTCCGAACTCCAGGACTACGGGGGGGGGGGGGGTTCAGGCCCATTGACGTGCTTGCTCCCTCCATGGGGCTACAAATACC
>CM052700.1:63905764-63920975 GCA_028551405.1 Uromys caudimaculatus | reverse complement strand
GCTAATTTGCTATGGAGCCCTGTGGCCCAAGCTGAGGTCCCCCCAGAGATATTTCCAATACAATATTTTTAGTGTTTCATGGAGAACATGATAGCATTAATGAAGAACATTAAAGATAACCTGGATAATTGATTATCTACCATACTCCTGGGAGGACTCAAGGTAGAATGGGTATAATTTTTCCCAGATTAGACTGTAAGTAGCACATTCTAAATATACAGAGTAAATCCATAAGATGTTCCTGAAACCATAAACCAGATTTGAGCCCTCTTCACCTAAGTTATGTCAGGTGTTTTGCTCTAACTATACAAGGATGCATCCAGGGTCTCAAGTGAGACAGTCAACAGTGTATAGGCCAAAAAAGCATTTCAAAGATCTTATAACTGAGCCTTAATGGACAAAGAAGAAAAGAAAGTGATAACTCACTCATAAATAGCAAGCAAGCAAACAAACCAAAGAAATACTAATGAACAAGAGTTAAAGAAATGTTAAAGAAGAAAACCATTATTATCCTCAAAGATATATTTAGCTCCTATCACATAAGGAGTTCCAAGATTTGCCAACACTTGCAGTCAGCATCCTTACAGGAAGATACCTTGCTTCTAGGGGTCAGAGCATCAAAGATGTATTCTGCTCTGAATGTGGTAACATGGAGCCGTTGCAGTATCTGTGCCCAGGGCTGGATATTCAGACTGACATGGTCTTGGATAAATGATACATTCAGACATTCAAATGTCCAGTAACATCTGTTCACAGAATACCCAGGGGAGATTCAATGGTACTGACTATGAATGTCCTACTCTAAACAGAGATTCTCAAATCAAGATTCTAAATTTTCATGCTGGACACATTGTCCATTACTCTTTACCAAATTCCAAGTGTATGTGCATGTTGTGAGACTAAAAATAGAAAAACACAGAGCCACAACAAGAAATATAGTGTCAAAGTCTGACTGCTGGTACACAAGAAAAATCCTGGGATTTTTTTCTTAGGCAGTGTAAGATGAGTCTTAAGAGTACATTTAATCTATGAAAAACAAATAAGACAAATCTGACTTTTCCATGTTCTCAAGTATTAAAATTACTTTATGGTACATCGAAAATTTCTAGTGTATTATTAGTATTTATTCATGGCATACAAAAATGGTTTTTATTACGATGTTATTTTTAAAGCACATTTCAAAATGTGCTTATTGACTTTGTGTGTGGTTCTCTTATCAATGTAACAGTGCCATCATCAAGCGTGGTAGGGATCTCAGTATGGACACTGAGAAGTTACTATTGAGATGGTCTTCTCATTACACAAGGGAATTTCTATAATGTTACTGCTAAAATATTGGTACATATCTAAAATAGCTTCAAATTTATCTTGTGGCCACTAAATTTGTTATAATTATGATTTATTTTTATACTGTCTTGAAAAATGTTAAAAGTCTATAGACCACACATGTTAGTATGCTTCTCCCATGCTACAGACCCTTGCAGAACATCAGACTAAATGTAAAACCTACACCAGTATGGTAACTGTGCTTATATCCAAACACATGGAAACAAGTTTGTTTTTTTTTCTCGTTTTCCTTTTTCTTTTTTTTCTTTTTGCAAAAACCTCTAAAAACTCAAGTAACCACACTGAGCTGTAATGTCACCATAGCATTACCTCTAGGCAGCATTGTTCATTCATATCAATTCTAATATAAGGGACTGTGCCATACACAGTGCTGACCACAGTGTCCTTCTGGGCCCTAAGGCTGCAATGTAATTTTTTTTTTTAACAAAGCAGCAAATGTTTTGAACCAGGAATGTGAAATGAGTAGGAAGCCATTTGTCTTTTTAAAACCCTTAAGCTGTTTAGTCATCTGCACCCATGACAGGAAACCCATGCTGTCTAGAAAGTCCCTAAAATAATTAGGGAAAGATTCCACTCTATACATGATTCAGTGTTTTGCATTTACTAACTTTAAAGCAAAACAAAACCAGACTGCTCAAAGGAAGACTAGAAAGAAATCTGAAACCAGACTAAATACAAAAATATTTTCCAATCAGCTCTAATTAAAGGACTCAGTTAAGCCAAGTTTGCCTTCTCCTAAAATTCATCACAGGCCTGGGGAGATAGCTGTATCTGTAGAGTGCCTACAGACCAAGTTTCATCCCCAGATTCCACAGAAAAGCAAACCACAGAGGCAAACACCAGTAACAGAAACACCAGAGAGGAGATAGAGGAGTGTTTGGGCATTGAATCAGCCAGTCTAAGTGAATATGGGAATTTGTCAGCCACACCAGGGGCTGATGTGGTTAATTAACAGACAAGAGACAGTGGAATGTCCAGGTTCCCCCACTTGTACTACTATTGCTATCATCTTCCCGACACTCATTAACATCAGCTAGCACAGATAAACGTGCCAAACGTAAAAGGAGACTCAGGTCTTAAGTTTTCCTTGGAGAAGTATAAACCACAGCTTAGAAAAAAAAAAAGTGGATATTTTCCAATACGAAGAAAATTTCCAATCTGCTATTCATGTGAGATTTTAATGAGAAACCTGGCACTGTAGCTAATATTAACTGTATTTGTATATTATCTGTAGTCAATAAATAACATCTTGAAATTTTAAAACCATTCTTATTAAGTATCTATGCATAGTGTACAAGGTATATAATGTTATTAGTAAAGAAATGGATGGCTGTTAATTAATATATCACATTCAAAATATATGCAAATAGATGCAGACACAAAGTGTTTGCTTATTTGATAACATGCACTTTATATATACACATGTATACACATATATAATGTACAATGCATTTTGTTTATTTTGATGTTTTAGGTTACCATTGCAATATTTATATTTTAATATTGGGTAGATTAATGCTTTAGGCTTGCTGGTAGTATTTCCTTTATTCCACTTGGTCAAGACTGTTCCCATGTGTAAGAGAAAATCATTTTTATTATATTTCAATGACCTAGGTATAACTTTGTGGGAACAAACCTGGCTTGGTGGAATGAAGCCCCACGTGTCTGTCCCGGGACTCTGCGGCTCTGGGTGGGACAGCAGATACTCGGGAAGTGGCCATGCATCTTCCCACACAGTCCGACGGGCAGGTGGGGGCTGTGTGAAGCCTTTGGGGATCCTGCCCATGGGTGGGAGAGGGGGCCATTCCCGGGGAACCCGGGGCAGCCTTCTCCTTGGGTTCTCTAGCCCGGGACACCGCAGTTGCTGCAGGGTGCCACAGACAGACTAGCCGAAGCGCACCTGGGAGTCCTGCCGAGACCGGGTTTCAGCAGCTTGGGGCGCCGGGCTAGCCGCTTAGGCTTGGGTGAATGGGTACCATCTGGGAGCACTGGGAAGCCCTGGGCAAGAGATTAGACACAGCTCCTTAATCGAGGGTCAGATCCCTCGCTTCCCATGGTGGGCCCAGATGAAAAGACAGTCCATAATTCTAAGACATTTATTTTCATCGTGATGAGTGGCCTGGATGGAATTGTACCCCCGCCTATCTGGGAGAGGTGAGGCAGATATAGTAACTGGGAAGGGGCATGGCTAAGCCTCTAGGTGTCTCATTAACATAGGGATGGCTTGGGGCTGTGTGGCCATGCTGCTACCTGAGGAGGGGTGGTACATGACCTGTGACTGGAGCCAAAGCCTCCTGGAGGTGTTGGCATAAAGTTTCAGGGTCCCTTGTGGACTGTTCCACTGGGTCGCCCAGATTTTTACGCCTGTGCTCAACTGGGTGCCAGATTGCCTGTCACAGATCACTGCCCCATATAACTTGATTGCTATCAAGCAGTGTTTTAAAGAGCAAGATGCATTTTTCACATTTACAACATAGAGACACTAGTCACAGACCTGAAGGCATTCACATCAGCTGCTTTCTCCAGGCAAAGGTCTCATTACTGAATGTAAGAAATGTCAGTTACAAAATTTCCAGAAAGTAGGTTGGAGTGACTGCTGGTCTTGCAGAGGACTACATTTCAGTTCTTAGACACACATGGCTCTTCATAATTGCCTGTAACTCCAGTTATAAGGACTCTACAGACCTATTTTGCTTTTTTGGAGTACCTCCTCCATATGGAATACATTGATAAACATAAGTAGAAATAATTGAATTTATTTGTTTGTTTGGAGTGATGACTGAGCAGTTACGAGCCTACTGTTCTTGCTAGGAACTGACTTTGGTTCCCAGCACCTACACAATTACAACTGTATGCAACTCCAATTCTGGAGAATCCAATTCCCTCTTCTGTTCTCTACAGTCACTGCACACACTTCAAGTTTATTATATTTTAGTGTTTTTATCATTAGTATGTGTTTTTGAGGTATCATCTCCCGCAGCACAGAGTAACACAGTTTCATACATGTAGAAAAAAATACACATATAAAACCAAAATTTAAAAAACAATGTTTAAAAAAAACAATCAAGAAGCCAGTTAATGTCTCTTATCATTTGTATTTTAAGTGTGCCTCAACCATTCATAGTTTGAAGGCCTGATCTCCAGGGTGGATTGATAGGAAAATCTCGCAGCCAATAAGAGGTAGTCCCTGGTGAGATGTCATCAGGTCTTTAGGGGTGTGTCGTTGGATGGGCCAATAATATTCCTGCACCCTCATTTTCCTTACCCTTCCTTATTCTCCTCTGCACATGACTCTGCTCAGCTGACATGTTCTAATCCATGCAACTGATCACTGACAGAAACTGCCAACCAGTGAGTCTCACTGAAGCATCTATCTTTAGAAGTTTTTGGGTTAATATACTCACTATAACAGAAGATTCATTAAGTATTTTGTAAATGGGGACATTAGCATCAGTATTGTTAAATGAATGTATAAAGTTGGCCAGCTAGCATCATTTAAAGATATATGATCTAACACGTTTATTATCTTTCTGTTTTTATTATTGTTGTTAGTTAGTCTTGAGACACTGTCTCCTATAGTGTAAGCTAACCTGAAGCTCTCTGTGCATCTGAAAATGGTGTCAAACTCCTCATCCTCCTGCCATCCCCTTGCATTAAGTGATGGGATTACAGGTATGTATCAACACACATAAATAAAATGGGAAATATTCAAATTAAAAATAGAAATTCCTTCTCTTCCCTGTGAAATGATTGTGATTTCTTCTAACTACACAAACTTTATCTGAATAATTATTTTTATACTTGAAAAGGTAAACTACACATTTGAGTGAGATAGAACAAATTCACTGGATAAATAGTTTCTTTTTCTTTCTATTTTATTAGTTTGAGACAAAGATATTGTACTGGCAAATGCTGCAAAATCTCCTAATGTCAAGATATCTTCCTTAGTACCACCAACCCTGATGTGCCTCAATACAAGTCAGATTTGCCACTTACTAGATACTTGGCAATGCTTCCAGTCATGCACTGGTTACTTCTGATCACTCCAAAGAGGAGGCTATAAAAGCTAGAAGAGAGGGAAGGGACTCTGAAAGGCTATTTCCTAACAATGACGCTATTATAATCACAAACTTTCAAATACTACAGATTATGGCATTGGGCCTGCCCCAGAATGAGCCAAGTAACAGGGAGACAAGGATGAAGAAGGAACTCAGGGGGCATTTCTTCTCAGTGTTGAACTATTTCCTGTGAATATATTCAAGGAAAGGAGGAGTTGTCTTTAGCTCTGTTCGCACTGATTACTCTAACTAACCCAAATGGGTTGCATAACAAAAGGGAATGTTATGAATTTGGAAAAAGATCAGTTAGGGGATTGGGAGTTGGTAGGAGTGGAAGGGAGGTAGGAAAAGATGGGAGGAGATTACATTATATATGTATATGAAAGAATCAAAGAACTAAATTAATAAAAAGAACATTCATATAATTAATACTTTAAATAAAACCAAAGTTTTCTGTTGAAAAGACCTTCACATTGTTCCTTTCCTTTGAACTAAAATGACACACCAAACTCCATAACTAACCAAAAACGTGTGTCAGAAACAAGTGGGGGGATTGCTCATACACTTTCTTGTGTCTTAGACCTGCTGTATAGAACAACAAAGGACTAAACATTAATTCAATATAGATTAAAGTAAACTTGAAGAATCAGAAAAGAAATGATTTAGGAGTGTACCAAACATGTCATCCAAAGGTGATGAGAAAGATCAAGACTTCCAGAGATGGCAGCATGAAGGAGGAGGAGGAGGCCTAAATCATCACCAAAGCCATGGTAGCAATGTGGGTAAAGGACATACTTTCTTACTGGCCCTGTCCACTGTTATCTAATTTGCAAGCCAGCATTCATGCCTATTATATTCATCAAGTAAGGGCAAGTACAAAAGCAGCAAACTCCTGAACAACAACAAAAAAATCTTGCAGTGATTAGTGAACTAGTTCTACTGTGCTATATCATGCTCATCTTGAGTTAATAATAATATTATAATATAGTATCTTAAACATATTAAGGAAAATATATGTTTGCACAGGGCAGCACAAACATAAATTTCATTTTGACATGAGGCTGAAGAAATGGCTCAGTGTTTAAGAACACTTGCTGATCTCCCAGAGGACCCGAGTTTGATTCCTACCATCTATACAGGGTTGTTCACAGCTGGTTGTGACTACGTCAGAGGAAATAACATACTCATCTGGCTTCTGTGGGCAACTGCTCTCATACACGTGATTGAAAGTAAGCAAAAGCGTCATCTTCTTGGATAAAGTAATGCACAGATTTTCTCACTTCAATAAAGACACTAAGTTCTGTGTGTGCATGCCCCCCCACACACACACTTTTTTAGAAACCTTTGCATATAATTTGTCTGTGTGTGCCTGGGCCTTTAATGTACAGCTTTGTTATTTGACATATATCTAAAATTTATTTTCATTACACCTTGATAAGTAGGATATACAGAAAAGCTTAACTTCAGGTCACCTTTTAGAGATTCCCATGACTATGGTTTTTATATAAATAACTTCCTTAATAGTAGCAGAAATTAAAGATAAAATGAATATGTGCATACACATGTGATCAGTTAGTGTTTCTTGGCATGGAGGCGACATCACTGTTCTCACATGTAGTCTCTAGTTCTTGCAAGCCATAGGTGGACAGGATGACAGAAAATCTACTATGAACTACAACAAAACCTCCTACGTCCCCATCAGCACACACAGAAAGTTTCTTTCAAAAAAAAAAAAGATAAATAAAATTTCCAAAATATCAGTCTTTCAGTGATTGGCTATTTTCTCCTCTAGAATCAATCCGATCATATATAATGATTAATAATGACACTTTGCCCTTTTCTTAATGGATTCCAAATACTGAGCACTCTCCGGTTATTCCCAGCCCATTACACATATGTGCTTGTGAATGAATATTTCTAGGTTAAGTCCTTGAATCAACTAAAATATAATTTCATTTTAGAGGATATTTATACCACCTGCTCTAAGGCTCAGGGATTATTAAGGAACTGAGTGGAAAGAATTTAAGAGTCAGAAGAGGGGAGGAAAGGCTGTGAAATTCTGCCTTCTGAGCCTTGCAGAGACAATGCTGCCATGGGCTCCCTGCATCTGTGACTATAGATAAGAAATATACAAAAGATTAAAACCCCTAATAACCCACCATAGACCAGGAAAGGGTCCACTGGATCGTAACTACTGGCTACAATGGAGGAGAGCAGTCATTTTATTCAGCTTTGCATCCTCTGAAGCACCCACAAAGCTCCAATGTATGCTTCCAAACCCACAATGAAACAGGCAGGTAATCCTGGCAAAATGCAGTGACTTTCAAACAAGAAATGAATGACTGAAAGGAAACTGTAGTGGGAGGGAGGAAGGTCATAACAGAAATGAGAGGGAGACTAGAAAGATGGGCGGGACAGTAACCAGAATGAAATTTATACATAAATAGAACTGCCAAAGAACAAAAGCAAAGAAAATCTTTTTTTTTTTTTTTTTTTTGGTAAAAATTTGTAATAGAGGCTGGAGGGCCTTTCAAATCATAATAATTGAAGTTTTAATTTATCTGACTTGCAGTTTATCACTTAAGATAATGGTGAATGTAGGATTGTTTCATTTGGTATATTATATAAAATTCTGAAATGAAATTCAATTGTTCTTAAGGCTAGCTAACTCATGTGTCTGCAGAATTTCCTCTGAGTATGCATGACATATCCCACTTTAAAAGAGTTCCTACTTTGTCAAAGAGATAATTACAAAAACTGCTGACATTTTCTCGATTTGATATGTATGTGTACATTATTGTTCCCCCATTAAACTACAAACTGCTGGTGAAATGCCAAGAGCATGAGAAAAGACCAGGTTGACATTTGCTGCGGGTCATCTTCACAGACAGGACACCCGCACTCCACTTGACCACGCTGCCTCAGTGTGCAGCCGCGCTCCTTCAGCATTGCTTCTCAGAGGCTTCTGGGGAATTGTTGATGAATGAAGGGCTAGCTGAGCAGGATGTAATTATATCTGTCAAGATTGTTCTTCTGAACCTTTATTTGGACAATTCGGAAAAAGGGAGGCAGCTAATTTTCTCACTAAGGATATAATTTCTCTTTAAAACTATTAGTGCATGGAAATCGGAGAATGAATCTTGAGTGATCAGGACTGAAGTATTCATCACTGCTAGATGAACTGACAGTAAATTGGGAGCAGTGCAAGTTGGGGAAAAATGAAAAGCTATGAAGACTGCTTGTGTGTGTGTGTGTGTGTGTGTGTGTGTGTGTGTGTGTGTATCTGTGTGTGCATGTGTGTTCAAGTGAATGGGTATGGCTGTGTGCTTTCATGTATATGTGTGTGCATGTATGTGTCTGCGTCTATGTCTCTACATGTGCAACATGTGTAATATATTCATGTGTATGTGTCGGTATGTCCTTCTGGATGCTTTGATTTATTTGATCATTTATCTATTTATTTTTGTTCAGTTGGACTGGTTGATAACAAACTCTGGGGCTCCTCCTGTTTTCTACCTCCTCAGATCTGAGATAGTAGACACATACTAAAATACTTAGATCTATCTATCATCTATCATCTATCTATCTATCTATCTATCAATTCATCTATCCATCTATTTATCTATCATTTTTTAACAATTTACACCTATTCACATTGCATCTTGATCACATCTACCTCCATATCCTTACTCCCACTTTCCCAGAACTTCCGAATAAGAATCCCTCCAACTTTCATGTCTTATTTATTTTTTATATTTCTGAGTTAGTAAGAGTTGCCTGCATGGATATGGGCAACTTGATACCAGCCATACCCACAAACTCAGAGATTACCAAACAGCTATGCTGTCCATTCCTTGTGTAGGTTTTGTTTAGGTAACCATAAATGCACATGAGTGCAACAGCCTTGCCTTGGCTAGGAGACAGCATTTCACAGCACTCTTTTCCATCCTTTGGCTCTCAAATTCTTCCCAATTCCTCTCCTGTGGTGTTCCTCAGCCTTGCAGGGTGGGTTTCTACAGATGCCTCATTCAGAGCTGAACACTCAATAGTCACTTATTCTCAGCACTCTGTGTCTCTGCATCTGCTCCTGGAAGCAGAAGCTTTTCTGACCAAGGTCAGAGCAATGCTCATCAACAGATATAAACATAAGTATTTAAAAGACAGTTTAACAGCAAGTATGTTTCACAAAACAACAGTAGTAGGTGTCCCATCCAAGGCCTAGTCCTGCCCAGCCATGGCTCTAGACCAGGTTTATAGCACTAGGCATAATTTCTATTGCTTGGAACAGGCCTCAAATCCAATCAGAAAAGAGTTGATTAGCTCGTAAACAGTCTTGCTACTGTTAGACCTGTGCATTGATATTTCTGGACAGATCAGTGTTGCACATCCATGGTCCATTACTGGGTAAATAAATTATAATTTTCTCCACCTGTAGCCTGCATAGCATCTTTGAGCACTATGAAATCTAGTCAGCATATGTGAGTCTTTATGTGGGTGAAGAATCTCACTCAGGTCCTCAGCCATCTTCCTAGCTTCTGAAGCCTGTCACTTCTTAGTGGATGGGAGAGGACTGAATCTGATATTCATTGTTCTGTTTTGAAATGATAATGGCACTGAATTCACAGGGAGGCTTTGAATTTTAAATATAACAGTTTATGTGAGAAACTTTAGCTCTGTAACGAATGTGACATCAATCATGATAATGAACTTATAATCACTAACCATATGGGACGGTGCCCTGACATACAAGGTCATGGCCAGGAATATCTGAATGTGAGCTTCAATTAGCCATTCATGTACTGTGTGCACCTTAGATCAATCAAACTCTTGATGTTTCTTTCTCTTTCTTTCTTTCTTTCTTTCTTTCTTTCTTTCTTTCTTTCTTTCTCCCTCCCTTTCTGCCTTCCTTCCATCCATCCTTCCCCCCCTTAATTTTCAGCTATAAAATAAAAAGAATCACCCAGAATCTACAAGCGCTTGCTTTCTGGAGTGTTATGATGTTTTCCACATGTGTCTGGAGATTCATTATTCGACTGTTGCTTCAGTGCCACCTTCTATCATCAAACAATACAGGTGTGTCTTGTCTTTGTTTGTGGAGACTGAGGACACCTCCCCCCTTGCTGAAATGGTCAAGGCCTTCTTGACGAATCCATCTGAATTCCTGGCTTCTGCCTCTGTGCCTGAGACCATCAGTGTTGTTCCTGCCAGTACTACACCCCAGGCAAAAATGAAGGCAAGGAAGAGTTGGAGAATTCAGGTGAGGATATGGAGTTTGGTCTCTGAATAATCCCCTCAAAGTGACCAACTCAGACAGCTTACCTTGAGAAACATGAAAACAAAGCCTCATTTCTTTTTAAAAGATGGGGAAAAAAGGATTCACAGTTCATATGTATTTTCTTTATGTATTTCCCTACAGAATTCAAAGAATAGTTCCCCAAACTTTTCAAATAAAATACTTTCATTTGGAAGTTATATTTTTAGCAGTATGCTAGTGGGGAGCTTGCTAAGCTAGGAAGTCTTAGGCAGGTGTTTAATTGGACTAATTAGGCAACATGTAGTCACTTCCGGTTTCCTATGAGCTCTTTGTGGGTGCAGATAAGCAACACAACTGATTGCCTAATTAGACTATTTAGAACAGACTAGTTTTTTATAGCCAAGAAAAAAATTTAAACTCACAATTAAAAACCAAAGCATAATATGTGTTCTAAAGTCCTGCACTTCCTTCTTGAGCCAATCAATGTTTTATACATTAAGAAATCAATCAATCTACCACCATTACTACTGTATAGAGAGATATAAATGTGTATCTAAAGCTATACACACAAACACACACAATTTATATATATATATAAATTTTATAAATATATAAATATCCAATATATATTTATATATATATAATTTATATATATTTATATATAAATATATAAATATCCAATATAAAATTCACTAGAAGTTAATCTTAGTAGTTTCTTATCAAAAGAGGTAGAGGTACCTAGAGTCAAAAACAAAAAGTTGTTCTTTAAATGTAAACAAATACAAAAGAATTATTTTGTAACACTACCAACTACTGGCCAACTTTTATATGGTCTATGCATGTGTCACTAAAATTCTTTCTCTGGTAGAGACCCTAAGGTCCCAAAGACAAGCTGGCATATGATTCCACCACCAAAATTCACTCTGAGGCACCAATGAGTTCATGAGATATATTTATAGAGGAATGGGTAAGGGTGTTCAGGAAAGACTATGGATGACCTTAAAGGTGTGACACTAGAAATTCTGAGCCAGCATGGATGATCCCATCTCCATAGCCACATTGACAGGGCTCCTTCCCTTGGTCTTTCTTGCTTATACACTCAAGCTACACCCATTAATCTCATGTAATTAGTGTAGAACTGTATATACCTGGCTGAGGGAAGTTTCTAGATATGGGATGAGGTCCAATGCTCCCCACGTTTGCACCTCCTTCATGAAAAGAACATCAACAGCTAACAAACCCAGTTGTGATGATTTTTTTTTTTTTTTTGCAAACCACATTGATGATCTGACAAAGATGATGCCAGCTTGACTTGGTGGATAGTCCTGTATGACAATGTGTAACTCAAAATCAGTACAACCTTGTACTTCTATACAGATGAGGTACAGACCAATTGGTCCCCTAGCCTATAGCAGATGTGAGAAGTAACTGGGTTTACATGTACTTCCTCAGCAACATCATCCACTCATTCCAGTAGCTTTGACTACTTCTTCATCAACATACAGATCTCAGGCATCATGGAAGGTCCATGCTAAATCTATGGGTAATAGATAGATATTTTAATAGAAAAATTACAAAGGCATGAATGTGAGAAGAGGAAATAATTCAAAACAGTGAATTGCTAGATAAAAATGAGTGCTATGCCCACTTTAACTGCCCCATTAAGGGTTCTAGAAAAGCAAGAAACTAAAATAAAGGAGCAAACAGACCTCTAAAGGGCTGTACACAGCATTAAACCATAACACAAACTTTACAGTTTTGTTTTTGTGGTCTTTCCACTACTACTTGATTGAGTTTCACAAGACCAAAGTTAGTAATACCCCAAGGCTTGAAATGGAGTCTAGGTCATCCCATACTGTCAATGATCGCCTAGGTTAGGTAGCTACACTGATATCTTTTATTTATTTATTTGTTTATTTTTTGATACTTTATTTACATTTCCAATGTTTCCCCCTTTCCAGGTCTCCTCTTTGGAAATCCCCTATCCCCTCCCCCTCCCCCACCTCTAAGAGGGTATTCCACCTCCCACCTACCCGCCCACCCACTCCCATATTCCCACCTTGACATTCCCCTTTACTGGGGCCTTTAACACCTTCAGGCCCAAGGAACTCTCCTCCCCCTGATGGCCAACAAGACCCTCCTCTGCTACACTGATATCTTGATGGCCCAGGGCAAGCTGCCCATCAGAAGCAATAGCTTGGCAACTGCTGAAGGATGTTAAGAGAAGATTCAGATCTTCTGACTTAGTGAGAAGAAAATTCAAACAGGAACAATGCACAGATTCAGGCCCAAGGTCCATGAGTTTTAATGTAAACTTCAGCACTATGAGAGGGCATATAAATGAGCTGAACTCTTAATCCTAAAAGTCAATTCAGTGTAGTAGGAGCCAGAATCAGTACAACACATATGACAGCATCTATTTTGTCCAGAGAACGTAATGAGTGAGCACCAGTACTCAGTTTGAGAGTAGTAAGCTAAAAACTTATTTCAAGGATGCTTACTTCTCCTTTTGTGACAGATGTGGAAACCAGGTATGATTTCACACTTGGATTAGGCCCACAAAACAAGCCTAGATGTCTTCAGAAACCCAGAGGCATGTACACATACAGCCACTTGCTGACAAGTGTAAACCTGGGAACTCAGTTGATAGAGAGTGTTAATGCATGTTAGGATCCCAATGTCAAAACAAGAAGACAGTAAGATGTTAACATGCTGACAATGTCTCCCTGGGTGTTCACTCTCAGTAGGAATACTGACAACAGTAGGAGGAGAGCAACAGCCATAGAGAAGTGACTTAATAAACAGAGCAAGTGAAACCTTTGCAAGACAAGGGAAAGCCTGTGCAGTTGTTTCAAGAGAGGTCTACGTTAAATCCTCTCAGTATTTTAGAGTTCTATCTCTCCAGATTCAGCAGAGCCTGGAAAGGTAAAGGGGGATGCAAAACTGCTGGGAGGAAGATGGATAGTGTACTGGCTGGTTTTGTGTCAACTTGACACAAACTGGAGCTATCACAGAAAAAGGAGCTTCAGTTGAGAAAATGCCTCCATGAGATCCAGCTGTAAGGCATTTTGTCAATTAGTGATCAAGGGGGGAGGGCCACTTGTGGGTGATACCATCTGTGGGCTGCTAGTCTTGGGTTCTATAAGAAAACCAGCTGAGCAAGCCAGGAGAAGCAAGCCAGTAAGAAACATCCCTCCATGGACTCTGCATTAGCTCTTGCTTCCTGACATGCTTGAGTTCCAGTCCTGACTTCATTTGGTGGTGAAGAGCAACCTGGAAGTGTAAGCTGAATAAACCCTTTCCTCCCCAACTTGCTTTTTGGTCATGATGTTTGTGCAGGAATAGAAACCCTGACTAAGGCAGATAGTCACCTCATTCCTTACTTCTTCAGCAGATAATGTATATTGATGACAAGAATATTAAAAATTGATAAAGAAGACTGGAGAGATAGATATTGAGCATATGGTGACCTTGCAAAGGACCCAAGTTCAGCAGCCACATGGTACACCATACAACCACCACTCAATCTAGCTCCAGGGAATCCAAGGTCCAAGGTGTTCATCTGCCCTGTATTGTATTCATCTGCCTAAGTCCACACACACACACACACACACACACACACACACACACACACACACACAGACACACACACAATTTTTTATTTAAAAAATTCTTAATTAAAAAGAAAGGGCTCTTCTATTAGATTCAGTGTATCTGGTTTTATGTGGAGGTCCTTGATCCACTTGGACCTGAGCTTTGTACTGGGAGATAGGAATGGATCAATTCTCATTCTTCTGCATGTAGACCACCAGTTGAACCAGCACCATTTGTTGAAAATGCTGTCTTTTTTCCACTGGGTGGTTTTAGCTCCTTTGCTGAAAATCAAGTGACCATAGGTGTGTGAGTTCATTTCTGGGTCTTCAGTTCTATCCCATTGATCTACCTGCCTGTCACTGTACCAATACCATGCAGTTTTTATCAGTACTGCTCTGTAGTACAGCTTGAGGTCAGGGATGCTGATTCCCCCAGAAGTTCTTCTGTTGTTGAGAATAGCTTTTACTATCCTGGGTTTTTTTTGTTGTTCCAAATGAATTTGAGAATTGCTCTTTCTAAGTCTATGAAGAATTGAGTTGGAATTTTGATGGGGATTGCATTGAATCTGTAGATTGCTTTTGGCAGGATAGTCATTTTTCCTATATTAATCCTGCCAATACATGAGCATGGGAGAGCTTTCCATCTTCTGACAAAGCCTTGAACACAAGGGTACAGTGGAAAAGTTCCTGAACAGAACACCAATGGCTTATGCTCTAAGATCAAGAATCGACAAATGGGACCTCATGAAATTGCAAAGGACGCTGTCAATAGGACAAAATGGCAACCAACAGATTGGGAAAAGATCTTTACCAATCCTCAGTCTGATAGAGGGATAATATCCAACATATACAAAGAACTCAAGAAGTTAGACTCCAGAAAACCAAATAACCCTATCAAAAAATGGGGAACAGAGCTAAACAGAGAAGTCTCAACTGAGGAAATTCGCAGGACTGAGAAG
>CM052700.1:63858516-63905264 GCA_028551405.1 Uromys caudimaculatus | reverse complement strand
CCAAAAGTTCGGAATACCCAAGTTTCACTTTACAGTAACTGCTTGACTGAGAGTGAGGTCCCAGATGGAGGAGTTGGAGAAGGGACTGAAGGAGCTGATGGAGTCTGCAGCCCCATGGAGGGAGCAACAGTGTCAACTGGTCTGACCCCTCCCCCCAGTCCTCCTGGAGGCTGGACCACCAACCAAAGAATACACATGGACGGATCCATGGCTTGGACCACATATGTGGCAGAGGAGGGCCTTGTTGGCCATCAGGGGAGGAGAGGCCCCAGTAAAGGGGAATGCCAAGGAGGGAAGAGGGGAGTGGGTGGGTGGGTGGAGAATATCCTCGTAGAGACAGGGGGAGGTGGAGGGGATAGGATGTTTCCAAACAGGAGACCTAGAAATGTGGAAACATTGGAAATGTAAATAAAGTATCCAAAAATAAAAATAAAAATAAAAAAGAAAGGGTTCTGCATATTTGTTATTTGCTTTTTTTCTTTATCATATTTAATAATCCAAATTTTCTTTTAAACAGTCAGATCCTCAGTATCCATGAGTTTCACATACATGAATTCAACTGAATTTTAAAAACTTAATTTCATCTTCATAAAATAGTGCAAATCTTATTTAACTGCTATTATTTCCCAAATAATAGGGTATAGAAACTTCTCATATACACATTAATGTTACATTGGATATTAGAAGTAACTTGAGATGACCTTAACTATGTCAGTAGGTTATAAGCACATTTAAAACATTTTTAATAGGAAGGCTTTTTGTATGTTTTGAGGAATAAAGGAAGCAATGGATCCCTCAGCAATGGCCAGAGGGAGAATTCAGCTGTGAAGAATGTGTATTTCCCTTGCAAAAGACTCATTATTGGCTCCCATAGTTCAAACTGGGTGGACTACAATGACCTAAAATCAGAAGATTACATATTAAGAACATACTCTGTTTAAATGTTCACCAACATGCAGGCAACCATGACTATGCTTGGCAATTGAAAAAGAGATTTTCTTTCAAATGACACTACTAAGTAAAAACCAGGGACAAGGAAACAACAGTATTGTAAACCTCAGTTTATGACATGAACCTTAACCAGTGTGATAGAGAAAGCAAGCCCTTTGACTAAGATGGAAATATAAAATACCTTGAGGTAGGTCAGCAAAGAAGGCAACAGATTAATATTTCTGAGAGGACTACAGATTACAAGTCTTGAGCAGTGCTTGAGGATGACACAGCTCCTTAAAATATTTGAGTGTATTTCCTTACTCTATTACAATTGCTAACCACTCCATAGCATATGTTAACATATCAACTAATCACTTGGTCACATGATTCCATGAACACTTTAAGAACATGAGTACCCCTATTGTACTATCCCCCACTCCAACAACAGAAACCTTACGATAGTCAATAAAATTCAGTCTCTGTATTCATTCTCTCTCTCTCTCTCTCTCTCTCTCTCTCTCTCCTCTCTCATATACATGTGCACACATGCCTGTGTGTACACAGAGTCGTGTACATGCCATGGCACATCCCAGAATGGAGGTCAGTGGACAACCTTTGGTGTAGGTCCTTATCCTCTACCTTGTTTGAGACAGGATGTCTGGTTGATTATGCTTTATATGTCAGGCTAGTTGACCTATGAACCTCCACTGATTTCCTGTGTTCATCTTCCATATCTCCATAGAATTGCTTGGATTGCAGATGTGTCCTCCTATATTTGATTTTAAATGGGTTTTGGGGGTTTAATTGAGGTCCCCAGGCTTGTGTGACAAGCACTTCACCCTGTGAGCCATATTACTGAGCCATATTTTTAAAACTTATTGAACATTTTTAACCCATTATGTCTTTTGGTCTTTGCTCATCTTTGCCTCACCCAGGACATGATCCAAATCAGGTACCCTAAAACTGAAATGTCACATTGAATAAGTGGCCCAATGGGATCCTATTGCATATTTGTGTAATATACTCTATATAAAGCTCAATCAAATTTAAGCATAAAAGCAGCTTCAGAAAATTCATTTGAAAACTCATATAAGGAAATACAGAAAAATATTCTGCACACTTTACATCCATTTCCCCCATGATTTCTTTGCACTGACATGATAAAACCCAGGCCTATCTCACTATAATAACACATTATGGGAAATCATAAGCCATTTTTTTCATTACATCATGCCATACCTCCATAACTGAGTTGATATCCATTCCCATCAAAGATATTATGTAGAATCCAAAGGATAAAGGATAATAGAGTGCATTTCCCCTCTTAGACTCTGATCTGAACCCTGCTTGACATTCAATAGATGAGATACTACTCCAAAAGACCCACCTTTGTGCACAAGGGCATCACTAACTGAATTCAGGTGGTTTACTAAAAAAAAAGAGGGAAAGAGGTGCTGCAAGGAAGGAAATGATGTGGGGGTGTTGGAGAGTAAAGGAGTTGGAGATATGAAGTGATGAATATATATGAACAAATAACTTTATAAATGCTTGAAAATAAATAAATAAATAAATAAAACACTCATTTTAATAAAACACTAGCCTTCAAAATTTTGTGATATGTATAACAAAGTAAGTGATTTTACTGGATAATATTCAGGAAGTAAATGTGTATGTATCTGTGCATAGCTATCTCGCTATGGTTCTTTGCAAACACTTTGTAAATAAGACAGAGCAGACATGACCCAGGATCTTAAACTTACCATTAGAGCAGAGGGATCTAGACATACAATGGATAAGTGACAGAGTGTAAGCACCATAACCTGAGTTTAGTGATGGAAGTAGTGGCTACAGCCAGAGGGATAAATATGGCCAATATTATCCTTTTCTGGGCCAATAAGAAAATAAATGAACAATTTTGCTGCTTAAGGTCCCTTATTAATTAATATAATACATAAACTTCTTATTATAAAACACACACGGGGAACACTGTGCTATTTGAATTTTCTCCCTTTTGTTTAAGTAGTGTTAAAACAAAGGTGAAAGAGGAGTGCCCTAGGCTTTGATGTCCATTGCCAGCATTTCTATGCACTAAAAAGGCCACTTAAAATAACGATAGGAATTTCTCATACACACATTGTTATCAAACGGTAATAATCCATCAAAGAACACAACAAATGCAGTTCTAAAACATTTACTTTATTAGTGCATATGTGTTTGTGTGTGTGTGTGTGTGTGTGTGTGTGTGTGTGTGTGTGTGTGTGTGTGTGTGTGTTTGTGAGCTACACATGGAGGGGTGCCCACAGAGGCAATACATGGACATTGGATCCCCCTGACTTTGAGTTATGGGCAATTTCAAGTGTCTGGATATTGGTGCTGCTACTAAACTCCATTCTTCTACACGAACAGTGAATGCTTTTAGCCACTGAGCCATTTCCCAGTCCCTCCACAGTATTTTTTTAATAGAAAAGATATACGTTTTCTATACAACTGGGAACTCTTTTTGATTTTTAGAAATAATTCATCCCCGAGGCTGAGGAAATATGTTGGTAGGTAAAGTGTGAGGACAAGAGATTGGATCCGCAGCACCAATGTAACCCCTAACTAGGCCTGGTGGTCCCTGTGATCTCAGAACATGTGAGACAGAGAATTTCTGAAACAAAGTATCTAGCTATAATAGCCCGCTTTGAGAGTATTGGATTCAAGTGGGAGAGATTAACTCAATGCATACATTGGAGAGCAATTGGGAGAGTTAACCAATAACAATTCATCCCTTCAGATTCACGCGCGCGCCTACACATGCACACTCCCTAAAACTAATCCCCTGCCCATTCACACACGCACATGCACACCACACAAACAGACATGGAAGAGAAAAAAATAGAGAAAAAGAAATAAGTCATACCTGCTGCTTCATCCATAAGTCACAGCCCGAGTTACATGAGTTTTCTTCACACATCAAAGTAACAAACCAATAGTACAAGAATTCTAATGTGGGGGGAAATAGGGCCTGACGGTTTCTCTCCCTGTCAGTTACTTGACCCAGAAGAGCTAAATTCTTTAAAATTTATTAGCAAATTTCATGGATAGTTAAACTATGCATAGTATCAAATTTTATGATAGACTCATTGTAAGTAATATAAAAATATGTTGAACATGATCACTCTAGTCTTTTTCATGTGTTGCCATTAATAAAGGAGATAACTCTACACTGAGAAAGAAAAGCCATCCCTCAGTAAATTCATATGTTAATTTCATCAGGAAAGTAGATGAACACAAGTGTTTTGGTTTACCAGCATTGCACTGTGACACTGGAAAAGATTCTAGACTTCCCTAAGTAATCACTAGCTCTTAAAGACTGAGTTAATACTGTCACATGCAGAGTTGCTTTGCGGATTAAATGAGACAAAAGTATAACGTTTGTTACAGAGTGATTCAAGTAGAGTCAGGACTTTTACATGGTAGCCATTGTAAGTGTTGTGAGGACTTCATACCCACAGGCATATTCGTTTTAATGCTGTGCTCAAACTCTATGGCTATGGAGTGAGACAAGGGCCATCACTTGCCTCCTAGGGATGGAAACCAGAAACTAATGACAAATCACCATGAAATTCAAACGTTTTGATGAATGTTGGTTCACCAGACAGTGTCTTGTTTGCCTATCTGTATTATTTATACATAACCATTATTAGTAAAGACATAAAGAAAATGGAAGACAGGAAAGAATGAACAATGTGCTACCATTTGGATAAGTTATGGAAATACATGTAGCATCTTCCTATTTATTTATTTTATCTTGATTTATTTGCATTTAGGGAGCAGAAAGAAATTAGGTTAACCAAACAAAGCTCAATAGCTATCTTCCAGATGCATCTCAGAAACCTATTTCTCTGATAACTTCGAGTATGTCTGCAATCCAAACAGCAACTGCAGAAAGAGTTGCTCAGGGCAGCACTGTTCAGCTAAGCATAGTGACTGTCAGGAACAGTCTTCACACCACTTTGTCTTCAGTCCAGTCTCATTGCCCACTAGACAAAGAAACAATCAATCAAATCATATCCATTGAGAGACTGCCAGGATTGTCTTATTTCAAACCAAGTTGAAACTCAGCTAGTGTTAGCATTCCACTGAGAAGTCACATGGGAGGAGCCAGTGCATTTGGTTTTGCTTAATCCCTCTAGAAACTATGAAGCCATTATTAGCCAGTTTTCTATTGCTGTGATAAATAGTATGACCAAAAGCAACTTGGGGAGAAAAAGACTTATTTCATCTTGCACTTCATGTTAACAGTCCATCACTGAGGCAAGGCAGGAAATCAACGCAAGTCAGGAATCAAAGGTGAGATCATTAAGCAATACTTCTCAATTACTTACTTCTCGTGGCTTGGATACAACCCAGGCCACTTGTTCAGGAGTGGAACCATTCACAGTGAGCTGGGCATTGCAACATCAATCATTAAATCAAGAAAATTCCCAACAGAGTTTCCTCTAAGCAATCTGATGGAAGCATGGTTTCAGTTGAAGTTCCTTCTTCTGCAAAGCCCCTGGATTGTATTAACTTTACAAAAAAGTCCACCAGAAAATATCCTTTAAACCAAATGTAATATATGAGAACATAGTAACAACCCTAGATCCCCTTTCTTCTTGTATGGTAGAAAAACTTACTCCTGTGAGTGCAGGAAAGAATCTTATCAATGCAGGGGCCTTAAGGTCCACTCAGCCCAAAGAGGCTGCAGGTAAACAGTAGTCTGAAGTAAAAAGTAGATAAATGGAAGTACTTTAAGGCTTTTCTCAGAAAAGAGAGGATGTGGGTTGAGAACTTAGAACATTTGTCTAGTGCATGCAAGGCCTGTGTTCTACTGTGTTCTATCCCCAGCACCAAAAAATAAAAAGAAAAAGAAAAAAGAAATAAAAAGCAGGGAATGCATGTGTCATTAAATGTGAAGGCGTGGAAGACATAAAGTCACACATCATACAAACGCACATATATTGTCTCATCTTAGAACTCTCAATAGTTGCCATATTTGAAAACTGCCTATATACTGGCTAAAATGAATTTCAAAGCAGCCCTAACACCTCTCATACTGAAAGAGCAAGAGTGCTCTAACTATATACAATGGTTTCTCCTGCCACCCAAAACACCACTTGCTCACACACATCTATTGGTGATGCCTTTATTAAGACTCTAAAATCAAAGGGAATGAGTATTAGCTACTTTTTCTCATTGCTGTAACAAAATGCCCGACCAGAAGCTGTTTAAGGAAGGAATGGATTCCACCGGCTTACAGTTTGATGGGAGAGGCCATCCGGGTGGAAACCCATGGCACCAGAGCATGAGAACACAGACAATGGTCTTTTGATTCATGTTCTCACTTTCTTTGGTAAATTCCACCTGAACACTTCATTCCACTCTGATCCTGGTTTGAGTTTCTTTTTAGCACCTGACCAGCGATACTGCAGAAGCTTCTCACTCTTTTTCCTTATTGGATAAGCAATTCTCATAGTTACTGAGCTTTAGACTAATACAGTGATCACAATACTTCACTGGATTTCTATCTGCCAGCAAAAGAAAGGAAATGCAATGTTCTTATTCAGCAGCTAACTGTTATCAAAAGGAAAACTCATGAAGTGGGAGTCCTCTCTCCTTGCTGCCTCCATTTCCTTCTTAATTCCAAACTTCTCACCCCATAAATCCTAATCCTAATAGGAGCTCTGTTAAAATTGCCTCTTCTAAATAATAATCAACTTTAGACAGATACAGTTACCTCCCATTGTGTTTTGGAGGGGAAGTGTTGCACAGGCCCTCATGTTTGCACACTAGGCATCCAGATGATGTTGATATTTAGGGAAGCTTCTAGAATTGTGGTTCTCAACCCTCCTAAAGTTGTGATCTTTCAATAGAGTTTTGGCGCCCCCGACCATAAAATTATTTTTGTTTATACTTCATAACTGTGATTTTGCTACTGTTTTGAACCATAATGCAAATATTTTTGGAGATAGAGTGTAGCCACAGAGGTCAGGATCCACAGGTGGAGAACCACTGTACTATGGGAGGTGGAGCCATTATGAGAGAATTGGATGGCTGGGTGGCAAAGGGTTTATAGCGCAGTTTCACTTCTGGTTTGCTCTTTCTGCTTCTCGATGACAGATACAATGTGACTAGCAGCCTTCTGCTCCTGATGCCATGTCCTCCCATCACAGTGGACTGTATCCCTTCAAACTACTAATCAACAAACCATCCTGTCATGTCATTGAGCCTTGTCAAGTAAATTATCACAGCAATGAGAAACTTCGTGATGTACCTTCCCTTTCCTCTTAGTCCCTGGCATATTTTTATGTTCTTACATATTTCTTACATAGCTATTTTCTCCTTTCCCCATTTCTTTGCATTATAATGCTAAATCAGGTAATGTGACTTTTTGTTAAATTCTTCATCTTCAGATAGAATGGCCTTTGAATAACTACTAGAAAGCCTGCCAAGTCAGATTATAATGTAAGAGCTGCCACCTTCTCCAGGTGAGAATGTTCCTTATTCAAAGAAGAGATGACACTTTCCTCACTTTTATGCTAATTAAAGGCTCCAGTTCTAATATATAATAACCTATATGGGGAATATAATTCATTTTACCTTTCAATTTTATTCCACCCAAGCAGCTTGGTTGAAATGGAAGCCCTCACATGAAGCATTAAAAACTGTAATAGGTCAAGAACATCAAGGACTTTCTCCAAATTCTCCACCTAATTTGCAAAAATTAAGACCATTCTGAAGAGAGTCAAAGAGTACATTATCCCTGCTAATTACATTAGAAAAATGTAAAGAACTGCTAACTCTGTCTGTGTCTTGACAGAAAAGAAGAAATGATCACAAACAGCACTCTGTAGAAGTAGAAATATTTTTATTAAGATGAAGCCTGTAAATACTAATTCATAAAAGTTGTTACCAAAATGACAGGTGGATGACAATTGTTTATAAAACAATATAATTTCTTGAAAATGTTTTTATTGTTTGTAAAATTATCCCAGTTTAACATTGGAATAAGAATTGCATTAAAGTGACAAAATCTGAATTGCATAAACTTCATAAGAGTATATACAAATTTCTTAACTTCATTTTAAGACATTCTGAACGCCTTGACTATCAACTTGAATATTTATGTATGAAGAGAATAAAGTATGCAACATGTATAAAACAAGTCAAAATATGAAAAACTAAGAAACTTATTAAAACTTATTCAACTAGATTAATACTAGTTATTATTAGACTTATTAAAATTAGAAACAGTGTCAGTCAGTGAGATGGCTTAGCAGATCAAGGCACTCACTACCAAGCGTGATGACCCAAGTTACATCCATGGAACTCATAGAGTGGAAAGATAGTGAAGTTTTCACTTTGTCCTCTGAATGTGCATGGGCACTTGGAATGTATATTATCATAAACAAACACGCACACACACACACACGCACACACACACACACCCCTCAATATGTACAAAATATAGTTACACGAAAATTCTGGGTATTAATATCAAAACAGAAATGGCATTTTACTCAAGGCAAAGAAACAGAACCGTAATATAAACTGGACGAGGAAGAAAATTATCATCTTATCTATCTACGGGGTGTGAATAATTAAGATGCTATAACCAAGGAATAAAGCCTAATATGGGAAATGCTTTTACAGCTTTCTGAAAAACACTGCAAAGCATTTCACAAGAGTAACATACTGAAATAGACACAATTGATTGGGAAACCTGCTGTGGAAATGGGAGGGTATAATGAAACCTGCTGCACAACCACTTGATCTAGTAATATTTAGCAGACATTCCTGTAGTCCTTGCATACTTTGTTTTCCACAAATTTTATTATTACAACATTGCATACAGAAGAAAATTTCATCACTTAACAGTTAACTTTGACTCAATCACAGTAGAGCTTAGAGCTAGAGATGAGATTTCTTTAATGTCTTTATATTACCTTTATTCTAAGACATAGAAAAATATACAAAAACAAGGTTGGCATTACAGACCTAAGCAGGGTCTTAATACACAGTGCACTCTCAAATTATTGCAGAGTGTTAAGTGAACATATGAGGCACCTTCAAAGCGTGGAGAAGAAGGACAACAGAAGGAAAGTCTTCTAAGGCTAGATTCTCTGGAACAAGGCAAGACAGTATCCTCTCAGCTCAGGCAGGTCAAAAAGCCTCCATCACCATTACAAGGCAGAGATCCTACTTCTGTAAACCCAGGGTATAGGAACATGAAGGACAAAGATAGTGATGACAAATATACAGATATCTAACCACAGAGTCCAAGCATATAAAATACATGATTCTGAAAGGGTAATAAATGCTGAAAAGGGAAAACAGACAGAAATGATGTGGCTAGATGTATAGTTATAATAAAGAAATATACAGTGTATGGGTATGGATGGTTGCAGAGAGAATCAAAGACAGTCCTCTGAAGGCAATGAATGCCCTTCTGAGATAATGAAGAATGTCTATGCAATCACTGTGCAGATTGGAAGCTATGGAAGTGTCTAAATGCCACCTGTTAAAGAGATGTCCACCATCTTAATATGAACTGTTGACAGACTAATGATGGGTACAACTTCAGCTATACTCTTTCTGTCACAGATGTAAACATGTTAAGGGTACATCCTCATTACATTTTATCTCAACATAAATGCATCAAATAAAGGGAGTAAATGGATATGAAATCGGACCAGCCTCTCTTTCAACAAACCAGCAGCCATTACCATTAGTCCTAGAATAGGTTCCAAAGCAAGCAGAAAGCAGGGCTTTCTACATTTTAGAGCGGGGGGAGGATCTTCTGGCTAATTTTAAAGTGTCTCAAATGGACTAATTCTAGCTCATATTCTTGTTTGATGGTGCCTGAGTTAGCAATCCCACTAGGGACACATGTCCAGGGTATATCTGCATCACACTGTCTTTGACTCACCATCTCTGTAAGGCAAGACCTGGTGGTTGAAGGATCAATCAAGATAAGTAGCATCCCTTATCATATTGTAAGACATTTACTCTTGTTAGGGCAACTAACTTTGGAAAAAAAACCAAAATCACAAAACAAGTATAGTTGTCATTATGAATCATGATCCCATAATTATTAAAAATCTACTTATGAAAGTATCCTAAGACTGTCTGATCAGAGTTCATGTCAAGTAGGAACCAGGCTTGGTAGGGCCCAATGTCAGTCCTCCCGCAATATTCTTGTTCTTTTATTCACTAGTGATGAAGTTCTTCTGTGCCACCAGGGACCACCATCACTGTGAAAGTTAAGTATTCTGATAAAAAGAAGTAGTTGGATATGCACTGTCCTGTGAAGGTATTTGAGAGTTCCAATGATTCTAGAGAAACATTTCTTCTTGAGATCACAGCATGGAAAGGGATGGTTTTTAAGCCAAAGAAAAATAATTTCCTGTGGTGAACTTTCAAATGTTGTAGCAAAGAAGTTGAAGTCTTTATCGCAAAATAGCTTTCTCTCTTGACTCATGTTTTGACCTCAAATGCTTCCAATAGGCAAATTACTACTATCTGTAATAATTATTTAATGGCATAAAAAACTTGTGCATATTTGTGAGGCTCAGTGTGATAATTTGACACATACATTCTTTGTGTAATGATCCAATCAGGGTAATTAGCATTTCTATGTCTTCCAATATTTAGAGAATGTCAATTCTTCAGATTCTTAGAAAGCTATATAATAAGCTGTCTGAAGCTGTAGTTACCCCACTGTTCTAGAAAACACTAGAACTCACTGTTCCTATCTGATGAAGGACTCAGTATTCACTACTAACCAACACTCATCACTTAACCATTATGCTAACCTGTGCATGGAGAGCACTTTATCTTACCTTTCTTGTGGGAATAAGAACATGTAACATCTATTTTTCAATGCCTGGCTTATTTATCTTAAAATAAGGTTTTCCAGTTCCATATATGTTGCTGCAAATTACAAGATTCCTATTTCTTTATGAATTATATGTACGCTTTGAAATCTTTATAATGTATATAATTACTCTCATCTCTCACTTTCTCTTGCTCCTATTCCATGTCTGACTTTCTTTCCTACAATTATGTTAATGGGTGAACAATATTCTATTATGTATATAGACAAAATGGGTCAAATTTTCTTCAATCATTCTCCCACATGTGGACAACTTGGTGGGCTCCATACATTGTCTGACTCCACATTGCCTTAAATATGGAAGTGCATGTTTTTATTTTCTAGGATTTGTGATGGCTAGTTTTAATTGTCAGCTTGATAAAACCTAGAATCACCTAGGAGGAGAGTCTCAGTGATGGATTGCCTAGACCAGATTGATATATGGGTATGTCTGTGGGGACTGTTGTGATTATACTAATTGATAGAAAGAGACTCAGATCAATTGTGGGTGGCACAATTCCCTAGGCAGGAGAGCCTAGGGGGTGTAAGAGCTGATCAATTAGCATGCACACATTAACACATTTATCTTTGCTGTTGTATGTGGATGTGACATGAGAAGCTGCTTCAAGTTATTGCTGTGTTGGTGGACATGCAATTACAGACTAGAATTGGAATAATGAACTAAAATAAGTCCTTTAGACTCTAAGTAGCTCTATCATAGTATTTGGTCCCTGAAACAGAAAATGAATCTAGGATATGGTGTATGCTCACTAGTGGAATACTAAACCATATGAGACTATGAGCCTCATAATGTTAAATCTTTTATGAGCTTTCATAAGGCACTTTGACACCCATGCTTGTAGCATACAGGGTTCTTTTCTCCTTCCCTCCTAGAAAATTTTTATTTATTCTTTAAGGCCTGCTTATGTGTTACCAATTCTCTATAGCTCAAACTACATTCCTTTATATCAGCTATGAGAATAATAATGTCTTATCTCATCTACATTTATACAGCAATTTAATCAATACTTTATGGACCTACTTATTGATTCCTATTTACTTATCTCTCAGTCAATCCCCCCAGATGAATAGCACATTGCAAACAGGACTTTTCCAGCACACTTTTCAAATAGGACTTTGCAAACAGATATTTCAATCTTTGTTGTATTATTACCTAGATGTCTGAGAAATATATACTGCAATGAAGAATAAGGCTTGTACCAGGCAATGCTATTCTTTTATTTACATTTTGGAGATATTAATATTATTTCACAGATATTTTTAACTAAACAATCAACAGCATAAAGTAAAGGAATTAAAAGACTGACTCTGACCTAAAATGAACTATGTCTCTGGACAAACCTGCCTGTGTCACTGTGGATAGTTTCCTTATCTCCAATTTCATCAACAGAGCTTCTTACCTTTGACACTATGGATACTGCGGTACATAGAACTGTTTGTGTGGAGGGCTGCAGTGATTGTCCTGCGTAACCTGGTCTCTAGAAGCCAGTAGTGCCCATGCAGATATGGAGAAAAAGAAACAAAAGCAAAAACCTCTATGCAACGACCAATGTCTCTCATGGTGCGGTGTTTCTGATGGCCCTAGGTTGATAGGACTGGGAAGAAGGGTCATTAGGTAAAGTCCTTGTTACAAAAGCATGAGTATCTTAGTTCAGACCTTAGTATCCACATAAAAGCTAGGTGTGACGTCTTATGCCTGAAATTCCAGTGCTGGGATGCAGAGACAAGTGGCTTTCTGGAACTTGCTGGTTAGCCAGTCTAGCTGAACCAATAGGTCCCCAGATTCAATGAGAATTCCTGTCTCAAAGAATTAAGTGAAAATTGATTAAGGAAGACTACCACTATGGTCCATTGTCATGCATATAGATACACACAGGTGTTCGGGTCTCGACATAAACATACCTTCACATATACAGACAAAGGAATATACACGTGCACACAACATCATCTCATATGAGAAGCACTCTTTTATATTTTTAAAATTTCCATATTTTGGAGTATATTAACCTCTCTTTGTAAGAAATACCATCCAAGGTGTAAACATAGAAGAAGTAATTTAATTTAAAAATCAGACCTAACTGAGGATTAAACATCTTCAAAATTTGCAACGACTTAATGAATACTTTTTAGTTATATAAGAAACATTGGTTTAATACTTGTTACATAGTATAACTATTTTTCACCAACTGTGTATTAACTTTCTATTAATAATCATCATAATTAAAATGAGGTTTAAAATTGAAATCATTATGAATTTAGAAGCAGCATTATTAATGTACATATACAAGGAAGGGCGGCACCATTTCCTGGGCAGGAGATTCTGAACTTAATGTAGAGAAAGGAGGTGGGGCAAGGATACAGGCACCGATTGCTCATCTCTTCTCTTGACTGTGGGTGTGATATGACTGCTGCTTCAATTCCATGCTGCTTTGACTTCTCTGAAATATTTGACTATAACATGAAACTGTAAGCTAAATACACTGTCACTCTCTTAAGGCATATATATAAAATCACCACAGAAAGAAATTAAAGGATATAAATCATAATATACAAAATGTTAAAATCCTTTAAAATTTTTTAGATATTAAAATTTTTAATCATTGATTTTCTATGTAACTAACATAAAAAAATTTAATGTAAAGTCCTTAAAATTCATTGGTTAATATTTTAAAATTAACTCCAAATTTAAAACCTTAGCCAGCATTCATACCCAATAAGAAATTCAGGTCAAAGTACATGCTTAGTAAGTATGATGAACTAGAATTAAAATTAACAATCACAGAATAGTTGGCAGGTGCACCTAATCTGTAGTCAGCAGATTAAAAAATTTTACAAGAAAGTGTTCAGTTTGAAATCCTCAGAGTAAAAGCAAAAGAAATATGATCTCCTGTTATGGAGAGGACCAGAGCAGATGAGTAGATTCGAAAGGGAAGGCTTGTCTGTGCAAATGCAATATTATCAAATGATAATAATGAGCAGAGTGACACTGAAAGATTCCCCCTCTTTAACTAATTACAATGACTTTACTCCAAGTTCAAACCAAAACAAACAAACAAAAAACCCACCATTTATAATCTACCATGCTTCTGATAGCAAGTAATAGTATTTGAGTCACTCCAATCTCTTTCCAGTCAGATGTTTGTTTCTTGAGTAGGCAAAGTTTCAAAATATATATGAAGATTAGAACACATTCACGTGTCATGTTCTACAGAAAATAACCTCTCTTTTAAACTGCTGAAAGGATCATGGTTCCCCATAGAGTTCTGGAAAGCTCTCCACAGTTCCCTTCTCTGATGTAGATTTTACTTGTGCAGACATAAGTGTCCAAAGTCTATGTTCCTGCTTTTATTTCACAAGTGCTTCTCTTGAGTGGATTGTTTGTGTAAGGTACCTGCAAGTAAGTATTCTTGAACAGGTGTCACAGAACTGTACTTCAAGTGTGTATGAGCAGATTTGAGGAGATTTGGATCTTGAGAATTAACCAGTTAACAACACAGTTGAGAACCAAGACATATTACTTGGTGGAGAGTGCTTGCCATACAAGCATGAGAACCCATGTTACCTCAATAGCAATGTAAAACACTGCAACAGCATCACGAATGTGTAATCCTAGTGCTGCTTAGGCAGAGGCAGTTGGATCTTTGAGGTTTACTGGCTAGCACTACTTGGAGAACTTTAGGTCCCAGTTAGAGACTATCCTATAAACAAGATGAATGGCTCTTGAGGCATGACAGGACTTTGATATCTGGCCTTTACACACACACACACACACACACACACACACACACACACACACATATATTACAAGTGAGTCCACAGTATGAATTTATGTGTACAGGTAAACAAGACCTAAAGTGGTGAATGCAGATAACAAGAATTGATATCTAACCTATTTCCAACAAAAATCATCTCACCTTTCCTAAGTGCTACATTCTTATAGAACTCAAGAAGCAGCCTAAATAATTTCAGACTGACTGTAGGCAAAAGGTGCTCTTCAGAGGATTAAGTCAAGAACACATGACAGAAGAAGTTAACAAAGGGCCAACAAGAACCTAGGAGACTTGGAGTCCTTTCATTTCCCTCTCTGTTCTGCAGAATACAAACTAATGTCCCTTAATGTAAGGGACAATACATTGGTTCTTCATGCTTTAATTGCATCTCAATCTCTCAACTCCTGTAGCATGTATCAGCAAACATTTTTATAAATTTCTGTCACAAAAGGAAAAGTGCTACATGTCCCATGGACCGTGTGATTTCTGCCAAGATTACTCCAATGCTGTCTTGAAAATCCAAAATACATACATACATACATACATACATACATACATACATACATACATACATACATACATATATACCTCCAAGTATCAGGTATAGCCTGAACTGAAGAAAATAATACACAGTAAAATAGTAACAGCACAAAAAAGTATTTATATGATTGCATTATGATACAATTTTAATTCTGGGGATTCAGGATATGGTTCTGTGTGAACATAAAAGTGAGTGCCGGAGTTAAGAGCTTCAGCATACGTGCAAATGTTGGGCAGACTTAGCATCCTGCTTATAGTCCCTGTGTTCAGTAGGCAGAGATGGGATCCTTGGATAAATAGTAACTATACTAGACAAATCATCAAGTTCTGGTTTCAAATGTTAGTGCTTGCTTCAATCTATAGTGGAAAAAGGGATTTAGCAAGATACCTGATGTCAATTTCCATATATACTCAAGCATGCGTGCCCATACACACATGAACATTTATGCCCACCACATGCACATAACTTAGCCTATTGATATTAATATTGATATCACCTAATTTTTAGTTATCACAAAATATAGGTGTTATATTGATTGTTAACCTGACTATATCTGAAATCAGCTAAAACCCAAATAGCTGGGGATGTTTGTGAGAGATTTTCTTCGTCAGATCATTTGTGATAGAAAAACCTACTGTAAATCTGGGTTACAATTTCTGATGGCAGCCCACATAAAAGGACATGGAAGAAGGAAGTCTTTGTGTTTTACCTGCTTGCCACCACTCTTGCTAATAATTTCACCAATCCTGTTGCTGAAGCATTACATTACAACTAAGTTCTTAGGGATTCCAACACAGATTGAAAATCAGTAGGTCTTTAGGAATCCTCTAGAACTCCAGTACCAGATTGGGAATGCAAAGACATGCACCCTCATGGACTGAACAAATACTAAATTCTCAGTCTTTCTGTCATGAGACAGACATTGTTAGACTGTCTGGACCTCCTACTATAAGTTACGTTCACATACTAATATACCATATATTCATTTCATATATTGTGATAAATACATATAAGTATATTCATTATATAGTGCTCTGTTCCTTTAGAGAAGAACCATGACTAATACAGTCAGATTTCTATTATTTTTTCTTACAATTCTTATTTTAAAATGTAAAAACAGGAAGGATATACAGAAGTAGATGAGGGTCCAGTTCAAAGTTTCCATGAGGTAGCTTACTTATCTCTGCTGAATAGCCACCAAATCATAAAGTCAACCCTCTGATTTGATTGTCAAATATTTGAGTGTTTTACATGTTTCTATAGTTTAACAGTCCCATCCAAAATGCATGTTGATATTTATTTGTCCCTATGAAAGTACAGGGGAGTGGGGCATTTAAATGATAATTAGATTCTGAATTCTTTACTTTTATTATGACCTAATGTTTGTTTTCCATCAGAAACTGGCTAACTTACTCTACAGTCTTTCAGGGCACTGCCAGTGTATTTAGAAGATGTGGAACCAAGATGATAAAACAGATTTATCCATAGAGTGAGAGTTTACAGCTCCACAATTTCATGGTGACTCTGATATATATGCAGAAGCTATGTGCTTCAGATTCCCCATGTGGCTGCAGAGTACTCAAGGTGGCTGACCATTCAGAATGTCTTACTAAAGAATGCTAGATGACAGGGAGCTTCTTTTGCATGAAAGCTGGTGCCTCTTCTCTATTCCTTCAATGTCCTGGTCATATGATATCAACAAAGCAATGACATTCAGGAAGGATTAGTGACCACTTATGTCCTTATGTTCTACTATGGCGATTTGCAAGCCTTCTAGATTTGTGCTCATTGTGTGTGTGTATGTGTATGTGTGTGTGTGTGTGTGTGTGTGTGTGTGTGTGTGTGTGTGTGTGTGTGTGTGAAAATTCAGTCCTTTTATGCTTCCATCCATTCTGTGAAGGACAGATAGCAATCGTATGTCTATAGTATCCTTGGTTCCCGGAAGGTAAATATCCATTGTGAGTATCCGACAAGGCAATAGAGATGGCCAGATCAATATAACTGAACAATGTGAAGACCATTACTTTTTGTAATGCTATTATCTTTCTGTCCCAACTGTCTTTATTCTTGACTGAATAGAATAGTTTCACATTTAAAGTGCTATGAAGCAAACCCTATGGTTCATTAGAACAAATGAAAGAATAGTGAAATTTCTATTGCTGAAATGTTTAAATAAATTTCATGATGGGGCATGCATTACCTAAAATACTATGATAATTATTGCATGGGAATGTTACATTCATAACCAGACATTCTGAAATTCTTACAAGCAAAATTAGGTAATTGCTACGATTGCAAATGGATATAAATTGGTGACTGATTACATTTGAATAATGTAATATGCCTAGATCCTCAGCAAAGGTTTCTACCATACAGTACATCCAAAAGTCCTCCCATCTCCTATAATGTGTGCAATATTATCTTCCTTTCCACCTGTCCCTATATATGTATATATATGTATTGTATATGTATGTATGTGTGATATCATATATATATATATTCATATATACAAATATATATGTTCCTATGTACCTGAACACACATATTATAGATAGATAGATAGATAGATAGATAGATAGATAGATAGATAGATAACTACTGTATCATATGTTCCTATCATTTCTCTTAAGCATAAAACTGTTTTTGTCAATTTAAAGAGATTTTAAAAGTGTCAGACATTCTCTATAAAATACAAATCATCATGACATTTTTTAATATTCAAAGGAAAAGAGCTGATGAACAAAATATTTTTTAAAACATTCTCCTTACTTGTCTTTATATCACGTTTTATCTATTTTCTGTGTATGAGTATGTGACTATGTGTGTCTATGCATGGATATGCTTATACTATGGTATACCTGTGGAAGTCAGTAGATGGCTATGGTCATTAGTGCCCCCTTCCAATACCTGATCTTGAAGCATCAAACTCAGATCAGCAGGACTGACAAACAGTGTTTTTACTGCTGATGGAGTGTTATGACGAATAATGTGGTAAAATATGGAAACATCCCACTTTTTAATACTCAACTATGCTAACCGTACAAATTTTTGTATAAATATTTCATCCTTAAAAATAGGCTTCAATGATCATGACTATAAGCTAATATCTATTAAAACCCTAGCACATGCTACCATAGTTATCAAATTGTCTGTGTATGGGCTTCATTTCTTTGATGTGATTTTTTATTGTCTTATAAGGACCATAAGTAGAAAAGCAAAGTAACTGCTAGTTACTAGTGAAAATCAATGGTGAGTCCTATTTCTCTTCACTAGTATTCTGGAGTATAGAGTTTTTCTACTTTGATGTATTGTATCTTAAGTAAGGCTTTAGAACCACGTTGTCACCACTTGTTGTAGTGATAGCATTGTTTACTGTTCTACTGATTAGTATATGTTCTAAACCAAAATTGGAGTTGCTAAGGCAAAACCTAGTCCTCCAAGTAAGTGAAGGAAATATATCCAGTTAAAAAGTTCCTATTCACTACTGAATTTAGTCACACAGCAAGAGAAAGAGAAGTAGAGGCTTCTTCTTGGCTGTTGATAAATTCAGCAAATGGGTCAGACCAGTTGACAGCTGCCTTTTGTCACTGCACTGCCAAAGCACACACTATCAAGGAAGTCACCTTATACTGTCAGATCTTAGCTTCCTGACTCCAATATGGGAATCATGTTTCTCAGGAATGAAATATAGGATGAGCTTCACTGATCTCGAAATGACATACACAACACACACACACACACACACACACACACACACACACACACACCATCCATTTTTTTTATTCAAATCTCCGTTTCTTCCATCATGCAAAAAGAGAAGTGTATATCAAATAAAGAAGCACATTATTTTACTACTGTTCTAGGAAGAGCCTTGTCCAAGCCTTACCCAAATGACAGCCACACCTCTGTTCCTATAGCGTGGTCATTGTAAAGTTTCCTCTACCAGGTGAAAATACATCCTGAAATACACCTCTTATTTTAAGTTCTAAACTTAGTACAAAACTCAGGGTGACAAATAAGGAAAGAGTGTAGGGACTCAAGTACAATTTCCTTTTCTTTACAGCCCTGTATTATTACTGTTCACTTAGGGTTTACTGTTTAGTGTCCAACCACAGAAAATTACAGGTTTCGCAGCCAGTTGATGCATCCTGAGAAGGTATGGATCCCAAATTGTTAAGAACTAGATGCATTACTTTCATGATGTTGTAAGGAATCACCATGACCAAGACAATTTATAGAAGAAAGAGTTTATTCGGGCTCGCCGTTCCAGAGGGATAATAATCTATCATGTTGCATAAGCACGAAGCATCAGCAGGAATCTGAGTGTTGATACCCTTGACTACAAGCATCAAACAGAGTGAACTGGAAATGGCGTGAGGTTGTAAACATTCAAAGTCTGTCTGTAGTGCCATACTTCCTCCAGCAAGTCTTAAATCTTCTCAAACATCATCATCAACTTGAATCAAGTGTTTAAGTACCCGTATTTATGAGAGTCTTCTCATTCAAAGCACCATAAAGCCTTAACATAAGTTTTGAAACAAACATAATCTATGAGTCATACATAAAACTGAGTTATCCAAACTTCCATAAACAATATAGTATCTAAAATGTAAAATGTGCTCACTTGAAGCTTATAAACAGACACATAAACACATTTACCAATGTGATTATAATTCAATAAAAACCATAACAGCATCTAAGGGAAATTTAAAGGGGAGGACAACTTTTAGGCAATATTTGTTCTCAGAGTAGTACCATTTTAATTAACACCACACTTTTTACAGAAAGCAGATCAAATTTGGTTTTATCAGATTTTATCAGTTTTCAGATCGCTATAAATGCTTCCCGACTCTTGATACCAATTTTAACTCCCAGGGTATGCTAAAGTTTTGAAGAAAGTTAGTTGTTGAATATTAGTAAAAGTGATATGTCCTGTCCAGTTTGAAACTATGTATAAAAATACAGAGAAATTTATTTTTTAACAATATGCCATTGAGGAATGAAAGAACCTTTTCCAGGAACTATAGCAATGGTTCAGTAGTGACAAAGTTTCAAATACATTTGAAGAAATGGAGAAACACTTGTTATTGATGACTTGCCCTGCACACGTGGCTTCGGGAAATTATAAAGCCAGTGAAGGAGAGTGGCAATGTGAGAAAACTGAAAGATTACCTGGGTTTTCTTTGCAATACATTTGCAAAGACATCTAAGGGACATATCAGCTCCTGAGCCACAAACTACAGGACAGGAAGCTGGATGGGTTGTTTTGACAGAGTGCCAGAACTCCAGGGAGCTTGAGGAAGAACACGTGGGAGGACAATACACAAGAAATGGAGCAGCACCACAGATTCATTTACTACATGGACGTTTAGGTGGCACTGCCAGTTTGGAAACTATACAAAATGTAGCAGGGCCAGGCATTTCATGACTGTAGGAAAATGATTTTCACACTTACTTAACATTTGAGTGATGCTGCCATTTTAAGACTAGAGTTCACATGAAATTTGCTAACTGATAATCATTTTAGTGTATTATTAGTATACATAGCCCATAATCTAAAAAGATAACAGTTTAACATATTAAGCACATAACCTTGAGCCAACCAATTGACCTTGACCCCAAATTTCCTCATTTATAAAAATGTGGTTTTAGACTCAAAAATCTAAGATGTCTGTAATTTTAAAATCGATGATCTTTTTAATGACATGACTTATGAGGTAGTAATTAAAATTTCTTGAGTGTCTTACTGCTGTGAGGAAGCCTGAACTTCCTTACATACTGCTGGTTTTATTCCATTCACATGCCAAAATGAAGGTATAGAGCAAATGACTTTGACAAAACCTGATTATGATTTAGATTTGATTCCAGGATTATCTTAAATGATACAGTCTAGAGTTGAATACAGTAAAGTGTAGTCAAGATAAAATGAGTGCCCTATGTCCAAGTACTTGTGGATGAATATAAATGAATCCATGACCTTCAGAACATAATAAAATGTAGATTAGCAGTTGTTAAAATTCTAAGTGTGCTTAATACTTTTTGCAGTTGTAATTAAAAAAAAAAAAGACAATGCAAAAAGACCACGTTTTTCCTTTGACAAAATTACTAAAATAAATAAGGCATGGGTTAATATGGCCCTGGAGATTTGGCTAAATGCTGCTGCTGCTGCTGGCCACTGTGAAGTGGGTCATTTTCTGTTAACAACATGGGCCTTGTGTTTTTGTTCTTGAGTTTGTCATGAATCCCTCCACAACTCAGCTCGCCACAAAAAAGAACATGTCTCTTTCTTATATCCTCTCCTTTGTTAACTTAGTTCTTACAGCTAGAAGAAACTAATGATGGCCATTTGTTCTCTGCTCTCTATTCACTTTTATCCTCCAGCGAGCATGTGATAGAATTTGGAGCAATAACAGATTTAGATCCATACAGAAGTAAAACACAGAATCTTCCTCAAAAGTCATGACTAGCATATGATACCTCTGTAGCCCATCACCCTGGCAAAAAAAAAAAAAAAAAAAAAAAAAAAAGTAAGGAAACAAGCTTCTAGCCGAATGATTTGTTACTTCTGGGGATGCAAAAAAACACTTAAGCAACCCAAGGAGAGCAAGAGACAGTTAACTTTGATTTCTATATAGTGAACAAGGCCTGGGAATAGGGAATATGGATTTAGTCTGCCCACAATGGTATGTGCCAAATTGGGAGTGGCTCCAGCAACATTCTACAGTCACAGATCCAAAGAAAATCATAAATCAAGACATTTTTCAAAGACACAGTGGGGGCCTCTGGTTAATGGGGAATCTTTGCCACAGCTGTGGCTTATTAATATTTTACACAAGTTCTCCTTGATGGTAAAAAGAAAGTTAGGTATGATACAGAAGTGAGCAGTGGATGGCCTAAGAAGATTAAAACTAACCCAAGATAATTTAGGCTCAGTATTTGCAACATTCCAAATATAGTAGTCATAATGTTTTTACCAGCCAATTCAACATTGCAGAATGATCAACATAGGCATTTCTACTCACACATGCACATACAAAAATACACAAAGATGACACACACATGCTCATGGATACAAACACACACACAAATACAAACACACAGCGCAATCAAGAACCTCAGCTAATACTTCCTTTCATTCCCTGTTCACATTCCCTGAAATCACATTCCAGTGAAAATGAACAAAAATGAGACCTAAATACAATGGAGGTTATTTAGTAAAATGCTAATAGCTGACCAGGAAAAGAGCCTGACATTTCTTATCCTGACTCAGTTAAAAGCAAGTCCTTCTGAAATTGTGTATTGTTTAACATTTCTGAAGATTAATAGAGAAGACATGATTACAATCAAAATGCCTCCCAGGCAAGCAAAGTCAGAAAATCAAATGGCTGAATGTTCCCTTTCCCAGCATGCATTTAAACAATTTATTTTGCCATTTTGAACTTTACTTAGCTTAAATAAATACTATGAATAGATTTCCCAGCTTATGGGTATTTAATGTCTTTCTAAAAGTTGGTATTTTTCACTTAACACTTCTTAGATGAGACAACTTGACAGCCACAGAAGGAGCATAGGCTTATGACTGTGAGGTTGTTGAGATGGCCAGAAGTACTTGCCTAGGTCTTAAAACAAGATTCTCGGAAATTAACCATTGTTAGGATATTGGCATAGGCATATGTGCCTACAAACTCTTAGTTGCAATGTTTGAAAAAATATTTCCCACTTTTTTCAAAAGCATCCCATACATTACAAAAATATTCATTACCATAATAAACATAAAGGTTTTGAAGAAGACTTAGGACTCTTCTCCATATCCCACATCTTCACATCACACTCAATTCTCAATCCAATTCTAGTTTTGCCAAACTCACTTTTAGCTGGCTAGCACCTTACAGCTTGTTTAATTAATTTCTGGGAAAAATGAAAACTATGAGACCATTTACGAACCCCACATCACTACTGCCTACCACTTGTGCATCAACCTCGCTTTACTGTCTCCCTACATAACGCTCTCCTGATAGAGAATCTGAGTTCCTGCCTGCACCCGGGAGATGGGAGACAGCTTACCTTTCTCACAAGTCTCCATCCAATCTTGACCCTCCAAAGCCTTAATTCTATCCAGGTACTGCCCACTCTTAAAATTCTGAAATATGTCTTTTCTCTTCTGAGTGCGAAACTATGAATTCAACAACTTTGCAACATAATCTGAAAATTCATTATGTAGGAAAAGCACTAATTAATTGGTTTATGAGAGCACAAATACAGCAAAAGCTGTGGGATTTTTTTTCAGGTAAAGACACAGACATCTTCTGTCAAAGTCTGGTATAATGTTGAAGACTTATAAAATGTTATAAAAGATCCTAATGGAATGTCTCCCAGCAACTATGAAAAATAATTCATATCTTTCTAGATCAACTCATTTCTAATTATCCATTAGACTCAGAAAGCACCTTCTTCACATTTTTATTCCACTTTTGCATTATGAAAAATTTATATTAAAGCTGGATTGCACAATGTTCTAATGTTCTATGTTCTAATGTTCTAATGCTGTTGTGATGAACACCTTGTCCAAAAGCAACATTGGGAAGAAAGGACTTATTTGGTCTAAAATTGCATCAAAGAGAGAAGTCAAGGCAGGAACGTGAAGAAACCACTTGCTATTCCACGTAGAATTATCTTTTAACAAGGAATTCACTTCGCAGCCAAAGGATGGTGGCAGGAATGAGAGAGGAAGTTCATTGATGGACAGTAGGCAAGATTATGTTAAGCTAGCGCTCACATACCTGAGTTACCTGTCTAGGAAATGGAACCACCAACCAATGGGGTCTCATAAATCAATTAACAATTAAGAGAACTCCCTCAAAACATGCCCACAGGGAATCCTGTTCTAGCCAATTTCCCACTTGATATTTACTTTCCAGATAATTTTAGGTTGAATCAAGTTGACAGTTAAAGCTAATTATGGCATAAGTATTTATAACTACCCAACATTTGATGCCCAAATTTTTGTACCATTATAATTAAGACATATTTGCTAAATAACACCTAATTTTGTTTTTTAGCATATTCTGAATTTATCTTTTGATTGAAATAGTATATACTGCTATGATTATTATAACATTATTTACATTATCAATATCATGTTGATACATCTCAAATACATATCAAAAATTGCTATCTTTTCTACATAATAGATTGAATGATAATCCTTATTGTTTCACTGAGAAGGATGGATAATAACACATCACAAGATATGACTGAATAAAAACTAATATAACATGAGGAAAAGGAAAATATGTATAAGTAACAAATTGCTATCTTGATCACATCCTGAGCAACTGGAAAAAACCTTTATTTCCATTACTGCTGTTTCCATCAGTGGGAAGTACTGTGTGTGTGTGTGTGTGTGTGTGTGTGTGTGTGTGTGTGTGTATGTGTGTAATTTCTCTGAGATATTCTATTTCTTTATAATCTATAATATTTATTAAACTTTTATAATTCAACATCCATTTGTTTTTGCACATATGGAATCTTTGAACTTTTTCTCTATGTTCTTCTACACAACAAAATTTTTCTTCAGCAGGAAAATGCCTCCAGTATTTCTTTCATTTTAAGCCTGCTGCTGCCAATTTTTAAGGTTTTATTTACAGGGAAATGCCTTTAACACAAAGACCGTTTAGAATAATGTTGTGTGAGTAAAGACAATGGAGAACAGCATTCAGTTTCTTTATCAGTCTGAACTATTTAATCCTTTAAAGTTTGCTTTCACGTTTCTAAAAAGTGACTTGAATAATTTTGACCAATTAAACACAATAGTACTAGTGAGTAATCAAAATATAATGTATGCATTTTTGAAATTCTCATAATTAAAACATATGCAATCTTTCTCCTTCCTCCAGTCCTACCCATCTCCCTACCTATGCAACTTCATGTGTTCTCTCTCTCTCTCTCTCTCTCTCTCTCTCTCTCTCTCTCTCTCACACACACACACACACAAAATTAAACAAACAACAAAAATCAAAAATCAACCCTAGGTATGTGGCCTTCCTTAAACATGTCTGTGTGTGTGCGTGCGCGCGTGCGTGCGTGCGTGCGTGTGTGTGTGTGTGTGTGTGTGTGTGTATATATTTGTGTGTGTATCAATGTATATACACATATACATACATATATATTAGGAAGTTTAGTTAGTAGATTACATGCAATGTAATGCTTTGGGTTGTGGATTTAGCTTAGTTACTGAAGAACTTATATAGCCTGCACGATATGCCACTTGGTTCAATATCTAATATAAAGACAAATGGTTATAGTGTTGTCCACTAATAATTCCACTACTTAGGATATGAAGGCCAGAGAATCAGAATTTCAATAACACTCTAAGATGGAAAAGTAGAGGTTCAGTCTCATCCTAAGATGAAAGAGTAGACAGTCAATGTCATTCTAAGATGGAAGAGCAGAAGTTCATTGTCATCCTAAGATGGAGAATCAAAAGTCCAATATCTCCCAAAGATGGAGGAACAGATGTTCATTGTGACCCTAAATGGAGGAACAGAGGTTTTATGCCATCCTAAGATGGAAAATCATAAATTTAATGTTATCCTTTTAAACTTACTGAATTCCAGGCCAGCTTGGGCTGTCAAAGAACCTGAAGAAGTTAATAAACATCTTTTAGATCTTGAACTGTGATCTCAAGTTTTGTTTTGTTTTAACCTGTGATCTTGTATGTTTTACTTTGAAATACGTCCATGCAGGTATTTTGCAGTGCACAGTACTCTTGAATTTGTGGCTTAACATTTTTCTTAATTTTTACATATTTATTTAAAATTTAAGTATTTACTTTCCTTATATAATTTTCTATTCTTCTTCAGAGACTCCAAGAAGAAATATGCTAAATGGTACAAATGATGGTTCTCTGGGAAGAAAGAGAACCTAGGGCAATGAAAACTCCTAGGAATCTATGAGCTTGATCCTAGCTAGCTAAGACTCCTGGCAATGGGGCATATGGAACATGGACAAGCTGACATCTGTAACCAGGTAAGACTTTCAATGGAGGGATTGGGACACCAACCCAACCACAAAACCTTAGTTCTATAATTTATCCTGTCAACAAGATGGGCATGGGTAAAGATGGAGCAGAATTTGAGGGAAGGGTCAACAAATGATTGGACTAGCTTGAGACACAAGCCATGTGAGGGAGCCAATCCCTGACACTACTGATGATCTTATGTTATACCTGCAGACAGAAGCCTAGCAAAACTGTCATCAGAGTCTTATGTTATACCTGCAGACAGGAGCCTAGCAAAACTGTCATCAGAGAGGTGTGTCACCTAGCAACTGATGGAAACTGATGTAGAGACCAACAGCCAAACATTAAGTAGAGCATGGAAATCCTGTGGAAGAGGAGAAGGAAGGATTGAAGAAGCCAGAAGGGTCAAGGATGCCAAAAGAAAATAGTAGAATCAACTATCCATGGCCTTTAGGGGCTCATAGAGACTGAACTGACAACCAGGGAGCAAGCAACGGGTGACCTAAGCCCTCTGCACATATGTTACTGTCATGCAGCTGGATCTTCTTGTCGGACACCTAACAGAAGGAGTAGGGACTTTCTCTGACAATGTTGCCTGCTGTGGGATCATTTTCCCCTAACTGGGCTGGCTTGTCTAGCCTCAATAGAAGATGTACCAAGTCCAACTGCAACCTGATAAGTCAAGGCTGGTTGATATCCATGTTAGGTCTCCCCTTTTTTTGAAGATAAGGGGAGAAGGAGTAGTTAGGGGTAGGGTGGTCAGATGGAGGGACTAGAAGGAGAGGAGGGAAATCTCTGGTGGGGATGTAATGTAAATAAATAACTTAATTAATTTAAGAAAAGGAAAGAAAAAGAAATCCTTGAAAGGAAAATAAAAGAGTATAGACTCAGATCTGGGGAATGTCAGTCTGTGTGCTTTAGACAGTGAACGTAAAAATAAACTCTACACAGATGAGAGCCAAATAAAGTAGCACCAAATTACATCTTTTACTTTCTTGAAGCTGCTTGATACTGTATTTACATGTCCATTTTAACACAAATTCTGTTTTTCATATGTATATACTTTAGAGCCAAATGTTCCCCTAAGAAATTAAACATGAACAAGACTTCAGGGAGCATGATCTTGGAAAGCTCAGTTCTAACTTAATTGGGCAAACTACCACTGGGATTTGAAGCCAGCCAGGACATATCTGCACAGGTAATTTTAAGTGCTTTTAGGATATTTTTAGGGTGGGTTATAGTAATTCTTTCAAGGAAGCCATGTTCAACTCTGATTTGATTTCATATTGCTTAACTAAGTAGCAATACAAGCTGAACAAAGTGATGGGAACATTTCCACTGGTTGGGACCAATGCAATGTTCATAGTCTTCACATTACTCATGGGATGCTTTCAAGATATTTTCCTATGTAATTTTAAGTACCTATCAGACATCTCTTATGTAGATACTGATCAGGCCAGTATTTTTTGTTTATATAATCTTTTGTAGAACTGTGAAATTCAGAAAATCAAGAGGAATATCTTTCAACTTGAGGCAGTAATACTGTCAGGAATACACTAGAAAGTGGGCGGGATTTAATGGAGTTTGAAAGAAAATACCAGGTATCTCTCTGTCTTTAAATCTTAGTCATCAATCTGAGCCACTTTCCATTTTATGTCATCTGTAGTTTGACTGTTTGCTTAATGGTAACTTACTTTTGGTAAGTTACCTATGTCTCCCATGCTGTCAATCAGTCTGTTTTCAATATTGACAAACTCTTTTATGATCATTTTTAAGTAGTGACATATTACTACATTTCTAAGTATAGCCTAACTCAGTCAAGGAGACTATATAGTAAGGTTAAAAATTCAGGTGTCAATCACTACATAAAGACTTAACAGTTAAAACATCTAAAGTAAACTAAAATAAAATATAATATAAATCCTTAAGTATTTCATGCCTCCTTCCTATGGCTCCAAGAGTAAAAATCTTAGCTCTACCTCAGGATACAACTGAAATCCTGAGCAAAAGCAACCCATTGCCATAACCAACACTCTTAAGTAGATTCTTCTTGCCTACAGAATCAAGTCCATCCCTGCAGCACTGAGCAAGGCATAAATGATGTCCTTCGTGTTTAACTCTTAAAGCTGCCTTTTCTGTCAGGACCTGAGTGGTGATGTACCAACCCACCAAACTAAGTTTTTAGATACTTAAACTGGCCATTTTCATTTTCATGCGATTACTGTTGCATTTCAGAGTACATTTGCCCTCCAATCATGACCTATCTGGAAAGCCACTTTACTCTCCACATCCCCACCTATGAGGGAAAGCTGCAACCTCATATGTGGCACTGCACTAGTCGGTACTTTTTGTATTTTGTACAGTGATCAGTATTCTGAGAATCCCCTGCAGTGGTCAGTACTCAGCTCCCTCTCTCCTCCCATGTTTTCAAAGCTGCTGCACAAATGGTCTGTTGGCATTTCAGTTTTATCTCCTTGCTGCAAGTATTCTTGAAGAGTCTCTGGGCCCCTTGTATTTCTTGCCTAATTGCTACTTACTTTTCCAGACCTTTCTGTAGGAAATACTAACTGCCCTTTGTGTGCATTTCCTCCTACCTTGCTTAGAACAACCACAGTTTAGCTGCTTATCTCTTTGCCCAACACAGGCTGAAATTAAATATAATTATTTACATTAATTTACTCTTTAAAGGCACTTTTCCTTAGCAAAGGAGTTTTTGGAAAATTTTGATATTCTATTGGAAATTATGAGTCCATGATTTTAGATTATTTAACTCTTTCACTTATCTATCAACTTTTGATTACAAAAAAAGTTGTGCATAAGGTATCTATCTGTTCATCCCCAAGACAATACTTACAAGGAAAGCAGGAAGTATATACATATATACCCTAGCAGATGTAATATCAAGGTTCCTGTTTGTATGCATTCCATTGGTCACAGCCTAAGAAACATAACAGTCTCAGGCTTAAAGCTTGGAAGAAACAGAGGAAAGCACTGCACTTTGGAGAAGTCATGCACGTTCTCCTCTGTCAGCATTAATTTTGTCCGCTGGCTCTGGAGAAATTGAGTACTGAAAGGTTAAGTAAAAGATCAGCTCAGATGGGAGAATGGGAGCAGAGCATTGGAGTTATCTGCAACAAGCCCTCAATTTTCCATTAACATAAAGAAAGAGAAATATGGGACAATAGACTGTGGGCAATATTCCATCATGAAGTTTATCTAAAACAGTTATTTTATCTGCCAGAGTTATCACTATTATTATTTTTCCAGTCTGCTTTTCAAAGTATTCAATATAGTAAACACTGAAACTAATAACTTCTCCTTCATAAATAAACTGAATACCCTCAAATAAAAGATTTTATGGCATGTCAAAACTTTCAATAGACCTTAACTATATTATTGTTCAAATGTCTTTAATAACTCAGGAATAAGACAGTGATATCCATCCTCCCTACTCCTGTTAAATCTGGTAGTTAACGTCTTGGCTAAGGCAGTAAGACAAGTGAATGAGACAAAGAGGATACAAGTAGAATGGGAAGAAGTCAAAGGATGGTAGATGTGTAAATATTATGATTTTATGCAAATCATAACACACATTATGTGTAGATAATATGATTTTATACAAAAAGGACCCTAAAGAATCCATGGTAAAACTCATGCAGCTGGTAAATATACTCAACACAGTTGTAAAATAGAAATTAATACATAAAAAGTTCAGGAGCCCCTTATATACAAACAATGCCAAGTACACAGAGAAAGGCGTTATGCCCAGAAGGGGTAAGAACTATTCAGAGAGCAATTTCAATTGAAAGAGAAATGGGTAAGAGTGTCTTTAGGATTGCTTTCTAGAAACAATACCAATCACGATCTTCTCGAATCTACCAACAAGCAATACACAAGATTACCACTGTCAGGGCGGGCATGCATTATTAACACTCAGAACTGTATAATTATAATAAAAATAAACTAGTTTTTCTTTCAAGTTGCAAGTCACAAATTGTTAGTTGGTTGCACTATTCACTTTATAATCTGAGATCAGACTTTACTTTGAACATTATATCATATACTTTATACAAGAACAAAAAGTAGCAGACAGAGCAGAAAGTATTAGAAAGATAGACTAGAAGCTAGGTGTGTTGGTGCCTGCCTCTCATTTACCATCTTCAAGGCCAGTCTTGGAGGTTTATGTACTGAGTTCCAGGATACCCTGAAGTACATAACCAGTTCAAGACCAGCTTGAGCTGTCCTGGGAAACACTGTCCTGAACTAGCAAACATGACAGAGGGATGGCAAGAAGAACTGGAGAAAGACACAAAGGATAGAGAGGAGAAAGGGACAGCAAGAGGGGAAGAGAAAAAACCAAGAGATCTGGTACTGCCTTGAATACTCATAACTAATGCTTGAAGAGCATTTATCTGATTGCATACAACTAATCACAGATCCATCAAGAAAATTTTGGAACTTTGTTACTGCAAGTGCTCAGTCCCAGATTCAAGTCAGTTCAGTGCACTTATTTTCCAGTCAACCTGACTCCATGTCCTCTCACTCCATCCTGCCCAGTTTTGAGTGCTGCCTGGATTTCTAACCAGTACATTCAGATTGTTCTGAATTCATCCATCTGAATACAGATTGCTCCTTGAGTGATTTAGAGGAAAGACCAGCCCCAGGGCACAATGCTTTGAAAGATAACACTCCTGCAGTGACAGAAGGACTGATTTTCATGGCCACCTTCTGTTTTCTGTCAAGTAAAAACAGGCCTTTGAGTGATGTGCCACAGTTGAAAAACATCAAAGTGCTTCTAAATCCTAAGCCTGCATCTTCCAACCCCAAATCCACCTAAGTGGCTTCCTTTCCCCCTTGTATGCATCTGTTTTGTCAGTTTCGCTAAGCACTAGATCCAGTGAGAATCTCTATAGTCTGTAGGTAATTCAACCCCAAAAGTCAGCCATTAGATGGAAATTAACAGACTGGAACCAAGATAGTAAAGAAATGGCCTCTGGGAAGTGGAAACTCTTAGCAATTTGGGAGCAAGCATTTTGTGGCTAATATATGCCAGTGATTTTTTTTTTAATGCATTAGGAAGAAAACCTATACCATTCCCTGAAGGATCCCTGGGGAACTCTTATGCTTAATACAATCACCACTTCTAAGCAAGAGAGGATAACATGTATCTATTCTTAGGTTTATACTGCAACCTCAAATTGCCCTATGTTGTGCTTCAAAGACTAATTGTTGTACAGAAAATGAAACAGGACAGAATATGCTGCTACAATTTCTATAGGCATAAGTCATAACACTATAATAAAAAACCAATCAGACTGCATACACTTTTTAGCAAGAGTTTAAGGAGATAAATCTCCTGTGGGAATTAGAGTCAATCTATGTTGACCAAGAGATCACCAAGATCAAAGTAAATGGAGTGGGGAGGACAAGGCTGTTCCCTAAGTCACTGAGACATGTGCCTTAGGGATTAGCTGGACAAAGCAGAATGGATGTGAGAGCTGAATTGTCCTCCTGAAGTCAGTGAAGTAACAACACCATATCTAAATAGCAAAGAGCCCACAGGCCTTTCCAAATGTCTCCAATTTGAAGAGATTTCAGTCTGATGTTTACCTAACAGTACACGCTGTTTACACCATTCAATATAATTTCCATAATCTCTTCTCAAAAGTACATGAGAGTTAAAAGCAAGTACTATAATATCTGTATTTTAGCAGAAAAGTAGTTTATTTTTAAATAGCAAACAGTTCCTCCCACCCCCTGGAGGCTTAGGCACATACTGAGGCAGCAAAGACGAATTATAAAGATGTAAATCAGATTTATAAAAAATCACAAAACTTATCTTCCTACCTATCCTTTATAACACCAAGAACAAACTCAACTCCAGAAGCATAGCCTTTGTAGCAATTTAAAAAGTTTTTCAATTCATCTCTAATAAAACCCTGAGGATTCACATACGAATCTACACAGGGATTTTTTTCTCCCTTGTACTTTGTGATTCATTTGTAAATCCAGACATCTGGAACATTTTTATATGTTTTATTTATATTATGAGGTTTGTGGGCAGTTTTGAAATGATAAAAGCCTTACTGTGTTTTGCTTAGGCTTTATGTCTTCAGTCTTGCCACAAGAATGAAATCAGATCACTTTAAACTAAACAAATTTAGGTTCAGAGTTTTCATACAAAATTCTTAGTTATTAACATTCAGCCTGCAAACATTGTCTTTTAAAAAATCATTTCAAAAGATAAACAGCAAGTAGTTAAGAATTGACAGATTCATCATTTAAACACTTTTCTTCATGTGATTTCTTCATCTTAATCTTTTAAGGCATAGTGGTGACGGCCTTTTTCTTTGCATGGTTACCAAATGAAACCCCAAAATAGGCCATTCAAGCAGGTAAGCTTCATATAGACATTGAATTTTGAGACATGGCCTAAATAAATAGCCAGACAATTATCTTGTGACATGATGAGATTCCCCACAGTATTTATAGTATCTAATTTTTATCATCTTAAAGAAGTTCATTGTTTTCCATTCTTCATGCCTGTTACCTACACATACTGGGTCTACCCATTTGCATACAAATCATAATATCTACAAGTTCAGTGAGATACAAAGGTTATGTTATAGTGTCATTACATCCCTAGAGGCTTTCAAAAGAAATAAACCAGAGGGTGAAGAAAATATTTTTTTTCAACTTATTTAGTAGTGGTGCAAGGTGGAGATCAGAAGACAATTTGTGAGAGTCAATTCTGCCCCAAAGATCAAAACCAGGACATCAAGTTCTGCAACAAGTCCCTTAACTAGCTGAGGCATCTTGCAAGACTTGAGGCAATGAATTTTGTTTGTGAAGCCAATCTATCCCAATTGTCTTGTGTACTGCTCATTTTGCTAATAATGCATTCCTAATATCCACGGACATTCATCTAAAGACCCTGTACTTTGTGTTTATCTCATATGACTTTTACAAAACCCAAGGGTGTGGGCATTGTGACTGTCATCACCCGTACAGGCCTGGAAATGGGTGCAGGAAGCTCTGGAAATCCATTCAGAAATCCGAAGCTAAGAAAAGACAGATGCTCTTCTCATACCCAAAGCAGTGCATACAAGAGTCTGCTAATGATACTGAATAGTCCCACTAACAAGGGAAAGGCAGACAAAATCAAAGCAGGAAAGTCCTCAGAATGGCAGGTCCCCAAGGACTGTACTTCAAATACAGAAGAAAGATTAATTAATAATAAAAAGTAATAATAATAATAAAGTGTTCAAGGTGACAGATGTAGGGGAAGTGAACCTTGTTTTTAAGAGCATTGAAATCCCCCAGTCTTCTGTTGTATTCGTGGAGTCCCACAGAACCTCAGGTCCCAGATGTGACCTAGGGCAACCATTTAGATGGGAAGTTGAACATGCAACACTTGCTAACCCTTTCTCTACCACAGAACAGTTTATTTAATTTTAGAGTATCATAGTGATCCTGAGTAGGAAAGCTAACATTGTCAGCTTGACAGGTTACAGAAGCAGCTAAAAGATAAACCTTGGGATATATCAGCGAGGTGGTTTCCAGTTATGGTAGAAAGACTCATTCTAGCTATGGATGGTACCACCCCATAGGTGGAGACCTCAGACTGCATTAAAAACAAAGCCACCTGTACCTGTGGATCAATGTGACCAGCTGCTTCATTCTGCTTTGTACACACCTTCCCTGTCATGAGGGACTGTCTCCCTGCAAAGAGTGAGCCAAAACAAAGTCTTCTTTCTTCTGTGACTTTTATCGGGAATTTATGCTGTAGCAATCTGAAAATTAACTGATATTGTAGTGAAAGAGAAAGAAGAGGAAGAGAAGGTGGCAGAGGAAAATCACATCAGTGATAGTGAGGCACCATATTTACGTTGAGTCTGCATTTCAGAAAACTTTTAAGGGTGAATTGATACATCAGCAATGTCCTATTATCAACTCTTCCTGAAACTCTTCTGAAAGCTGTAACATATAGATTGCTTCTTCTCTCGGAACACCGAAATGCTCAGTGTTCTTCCTATTGTTTCAGACTCACAAGCCTATGAAAGGAAAGCACCATTTCTAAGCCAGTTGGAATCCCAATAAAATGACAGTATATTCAAAGAATTGTATTGACATTATGTATACTGGCGCTCTCTCTCTCTCTCTCTCTCTCTCCTGCCTCCCTCCCTGTGTGTGCATGTTTCTGTGTCTGTGTGTCTGTAAGTTCAGGAATATATAGAATTGCATAGAGCTGGAGTTACAGATAGTTGGGAGCTGTACTAGCTAGTTCTTATGTCAATTTGGCACAAGGTAGAGTTATATAAAAAGAAGGAACCTCATTTGAGAAAATTTCTCTATAAAATTAGGCTGTAGGTAAGTGTATAAGGTATATTCTTAATTAGTGATTGATATGGGAGGGTACAGCCCATCATACTTATTGCCACCCTGTGATGATTGTCCTGTATTCTATAAATAAGAAGGCCATGAGAAGCAAGCCATTTTCTCCCCAAGTTGGTCATGGTGTTTCATCACAGCAATAGAAAGCCTCATTAAGAAATCATCTAAGGTAAGTGCTGGGAACCAAACTCTGTCCTTCTGCAAGACATAGTGCTCTTAACTATTTAGCTACCTCCTCACTCCTAATGATTTTCTTCCCTTCTTTAAGCTCTTATTCATGTGGGAGCCAGAATGTGCTAGTAGTGTACTCTCCAGAGGACTGCCTCATCCCTTCATGGGAGACCAATGGTGGAGCAGAAACATCTGCACCAGCAAGTGCCTATGTTGATTGGTCTCAAACTAAAAATAACACCAGAAAAGCCTACCTCTTCAGTAAAAAGGAATTAACAGGATCTAAAGTATAAATATTCATGAAGTACAGCCATCCTAAGAGAGGCAAATCTCTAAATCCCTGAGATTTTCTGTTTCCTTCATGTGCTGGCTAGTTAAAATCAACAACAAAACCAGGAACTTCTAAGTTAAAAGTGCCTGCCAAATGCTAGTAAAGGCTTGTCTAAAACCAAGAACAAAACCCAAGTTTCCAAAGGACAAATGCATTTCTGCATCGCATTCCTGTTCCTGTTGCTTATAGCTATCATCGAATTGTGTGCAAAATATTTCAGGTTCCTGAGTTGGTCTGTGACGAAGTTTCCAGGCTTTAGCAGTGAGTATAGAAATAGCCTCATTTCCAGCGATAACTTGGATGTGACACCGGGGATGGGAGGTCTGAAGACATTGGTTTCTGTGACAAATCCTGGGTGGAAGAAAACATGGACAGTTGTGCACATGTTCACCTAATGGATCTTTCCCAGAATGAAGAGAGACTGAGCCCTGTCCTTCCCTTCCTGCCCACTGCCTGCTCTTTTATACAAGCAAACAAGCTGGCTAGGTAGTTATACATTGATGTAGGGGGGAGAGTCTATGTGGACCAGGAAAAGTTTAAATACTAAGAAAGCCAGAAGACATCTATGCAGCACATATTCACTCAAAAGTCCAGACACTATAGGCTGCCAGCAGCAAAACTAAACTAACAAAGGAAATAGTCTATGGACCATGGACATTGGAAAGGAATTAAGGGGTTAAGGGCTGCATACTGAAGTGAGTGGGGATGGGGCTCCAGATCAGGTAGCATAAGTCACTAAAACTGTCGAAAGGAAAGTGCTTAGGGACACCACAGGGAGGGGAAGGACCATAAACATCAGAGATCAAGATTAACGCATACATCACTGGGGTTTTTATTAACATACAACATCAGCACCATCTCTTGTTCTATAGCCTAGGCATGGTGTGATCATCAGAAAACTAACACTTTCATTATATTTGCCCAATACATTCTTTTCTAGGTGTTAAATTAATCTTTTAAAGGAGGTTAAACTGTATTTTACCATGCTAGGGAAACTGGGTGTTCAAAGTAAATTACAACAGATACTCCAAAGACAAAGAAGCATTGTTGTATAATGGAAGTAGTCCTTTCCCAAATTACTTAGTTTATATGTGTGCATTGCTGTGCTTTAATTATCTGCAAAGTATGCCATGTAAGTTATAGGTTACTATGAATCTCTATCTCTATTTTTCTCTCTATGAATAAATCTGAGCCAAAGAACAAGACAAAACACAACAAAATCCAAGCAGCAGAAATCAGGTCCAAGAGGTATATGTGTGGGGGATGGGGCCTTATTTCACATACAGGAACAGAAAACTCTATGGAGCCTATTTCAGAGTTTGCAGACATATAAGAGCTATCAGTTCACATTGCACAGAGTTTTTCATCAAAGATTGTGGAGAGAGACCACTGGATATTTTCAAGACCCAAAGGCCTGAGAGAAATCATATTTCCCAGGGTAGTTAAGAGAATGGGAGGCCAGGAAGATGTTGGTCAGCCTAGTGTCTTGAAATGCTCATTCAAGTAACTTCCAGCGAGAAACCACTGTCTCCAACAGAGAGGGCTGCATAGTCTGTACAAAGCAAATATGGGAAAGGTAAGGGCTCTGGGAGTCAGACAGGGACACATCCTCTCATTGTGGGTTGTAGTAGGAAACATGAAGAAGGTTTCTATATTACAGTGTGATAAATGCTTAAAAGAGGGAAGTCAGCCAGGATCTGTTGCTTTGCTTCCAGTGAAAACACAATGCATTGTCTTTGGAGACAAATATCAATATCTGTTTTATAGTTTCTCTCTGTTGCTGTGACAAAAGAGCTTGGGAAATAAACTGAAATAGGACAGAGTTGTTTGGTCTCACTGACTCGGAGGTTGTAGTCCAAGGTCGCTTGACTTCATTGTTCCCGGACCTGTGGTGTGTATTGATGGAGAAAAGTGGCTCATCTCAAGACGGACAGGAAGAGCAAAGAGATCCCCATTGAATAAGGAATATCCCCGACACACAAACCTATCAAACCGCGAGTCCATCATTAGATTAAACAATGAAAAGGGTATCATCAATCACCTCCCTAAAGTCCCACTTCTGAACACTACAACATGTGGAAGGGAGACTGCCACATGTTCTTTTAAAGAACATTTCACCCAAACCCTAACAGATATATAGTCTGTTTATAGAGAGTCTTATGTCCAGATCCCTAAACCCAAACAGCACCATTATCACTGTAGTAGGAAGAGGTACTGTCAGCATATTAATAAACCATGTTGTTATTTTGGGTTGGTACATATATTTTCATTGACTCCTCAGTGAGTCATCACACACCTGGACTGTCTTTCTTGAAAAGAGATGTCTTTTGGACACAAGTCCTGGGTCATAGTCATTGACTTGTTCCTTGTCACTTCACTTTGTTTTCAGAACTTTTGAATTTCCTGTCCAACACATTAACATTATTTCTTTTATAAATAATTTTAGTATTACCTTTTCTGTTCATCCCATCACTTAACAACTGGTTGTTACAGTAGCTGATTAGATAGTAGAGCTATGTGGAAAGAGAGCTGATATGAGGTAGAAGGAGAGACAGGCTGATTTGCAATGTCCTGCCTACTCTAAATTTTGGAGAGTCATCATATATCTTAGGACAATGACATAGTCTGGGTGCTTTCTACTGAGGATCAAAAAAGCAACTGAGAGATCTGTTAAAAGGTCCCAAGTCTAATTAGTCATCCTCCTCTTCCTCCTCCTCCTCCTCCTCCTCCTCCTCCTCCTCCTCCTCCTCCTCCTCCTCCTTCTCCTCCTCCTCCTCCTCCCCCCTCCTCTTTCTCTTCCTCCTCCTCCTCTTTCTCTTCCTCCTCCTCCCCCACCTCCCCTCCTTTCTCTCTGTGTCTGTCTGTCTGTCCACCTATCTTTCTGCCTGTCCATGTATCTGTCTGTGAGTATGAATGGGGTATGTTCAGGTGTACTGGAAAGGCCTGAAGACATAGGGTGATCACCTGCTCTATCACCACCTTATTCTTTGAGGCAAGGTCTCTCCCTGAACCTGGAGCCAGATTGGAAATAAGCAAGCTCCAGTAGTTCACATCTCAGCTCCCAGCTGCACTGTGATTACAGGCATGCACACAGTTGCTGGAGAGTGGAATGCGGATATGTGTGCCTGTACAGTAAGCTCACTTACCCACGGATCTAGCTCTCTAGCATTGTCCATGTTTAAAATACAAATATGTGCTAATGTGGATTACTGTTACCTTAGTGTTGACTTTCATCAAATATTTGTATATTCTTAATTATGTGTTCAAACTGAAATTTTGGAACCTCCCTCTTGCACTTTGTCTGTTTATATTGTTTATTTGTTGAGGCCTGTGCTAACATCCTAAGTATTTATTGACAGGGCCAGAGTCCTGTTTCTGGTGATCACTGGCAGAGCTAGTTACCCGCTTAGTGATACTCCACAGACTGGGGATACTTATATCCCAGATCACCCTGGCTTTCTCAAACCAAGCTCTCACATTGCTACTCTCAACTGGACCCAGAAAACCATAGCATGCTGGGAATGAAAGCTAGAGAGCTCGCTGGCTCCTGTTCTGGAGAAGCTTCCTCTTGTATGTGACTGAAGCTGACCACCACAGATGCACACAAAGCTTTGCACTGCAGTTGCCTTCTGTTTTTGAGGATTCTTTACAGTTCTAGAATATCTTTTTTTAGCTTATCTATTTATACATATGCTCAACTATTTATTTAAAATATGTTTTCTTCCATTTCTATGACTTTGAGACAGAAGAACGAGCTTAGATGGTCCTCCATTGCACACAGTGAAGAGAAAGCCAAAAACCTCACTCAGCAGGGAGCCACTTGCATGCCTAGAGCTGGTTCCCACTAGGCCAATGGGAATCAAGCCTCTGCCAGTAAATCACTTTAAAGCAAGAGAATCTACCCAATATTTGTTAGTATATAAACTCCTGAGAACCTGGACATAATTCCAGTGGACCATGTGGGAAAAACTAGAATCATGTAATAATCTATTCTCCCCACCACCAAAGAATAAGAACTTAGAATAGAAGTTAAATTTAGTTTAAAAAGAAAGAAATTATATATTTTATATTTGTAAAATAAAGTCAGAAACAGCCATTCAGTCTGAGCACAGCATGAGTGTATGCTGAACATTGCCCTAGGCCCTAAGGGTTACATTACAAAAGAAAGTCTTTCATTCCATGCCTTCCCTGTGTTTGGATTCTGTTTCGTTTAATATTTATAAATAATATCATAATAGGCTTGTTTTCCTTGTACTCAGTACTTGGTTTTGTGAGGACATTTTAATGTAGGAATACAATAAAATTGAATCCATCCACTCTCACAAAGACGCCTCCTTCCTCCCGATTTTTTTGTTTTTCTCCTAGAGACTATTTGCTTCTACCTTCATATAAATGATACACAGATGATTTTATTTATCTATATAAAATGTAAGATCCAGAAATGAGAGGAAACATGCCACACATGGCTTTTTTGTCTTATTTGTCTTAATTCACTTAATATGATTATCTCCAATTGTATCCATCTTCCTGAAGACACAACAACAAAAATAATTCCTCTCTGTAGTAAGGATTGAAAGCTAAAAAGAGATACACATATGCTTATCTCTATCTCTGACTCTCTCTCTCTCTCTCTCTCTCTCTCTCTCTCATCACACACACACACACACACACACACACACACACACTCACACACACAGCAGATGGTGCATGTGTTTAGTAATGAGCAATGTCATATATATCTTTTCTCTATCTTTTAAAATTACATTTATTTATTTGTATGTACGAATGCAGATGTGTGTCTGTGTGTGTATACATGGTCCATGGCATTCCTGCTATCAAAGGGTAACTTGGGGTTGGCTCTTTCTTCTTACCATGTGGCAGTGGGTAATAAGTCATCAGATTTGGTGGCAAGTACCTTCAGCAGCTGAGACACCTTGCTGGCCCAAGCTAGAGAACAATGACATTAGAGAACAATGACATGACTCCTAAACCCTAAACAACTTCAAAATCAATGTCAACATGCATCTTTTCTGAAAAGAATAAATGTCTTAATTTACCATAATATACATGTTTTGCCATCTCTTGACTGACCAGAGCCCTAGGTTGATTCTTACTGGAAGAAGAAACACTCATTGTGTTCTGCCATAAAATTAGGAGCTATAGTTTTCTTACAGCATGAATGACTATCAATTATGTTTATATTCCTATTACTACAGTGGCTTTTGGCAAGAGACGAAGCAACCCATTCTCCTATCCTTTTTCGTTAGGAAGTAAACTGCAAAAAAATTCCTCTGTTTTGATACCTGAGTTCATGACCCTTCCCCCATTTTCCATCACAGAACAGGAGGTCATTTCAAGTAAGCCAATATAAATAACCTCAAAAAATAGACACTGGAAAGTCTCAGTTGGGATTTTTTTAATATCTAACTACTATCCTGGACAAATACTTAGAGGTAAGGTAGTCAGAGTAATCTTGAATTGTTGGAGATTGGTTCTAATGCTGTGAATTAAAATCTGGCCCCCAAAATCTGTAATTCGTGTAACCAAATGCTAAAGGTCCTTCTCGCAATTGTTTTTTGATTGATCAATAAAGAGCCAATGTCCAATGGCTGGGCAGGTAGACTGAGTCAGGACCTTTGGATTTGCTTGGTCTAAGAATTGGGAGAAAGGAAGACAGAGATTCATCGTGACTAGGCAGAGAAGGATGGGATATAACAACTGCAGGAGAGAAAGCCAACCAGCCGTATAAGAATTTGGGTAAGTGGCCACTGATCACTTCCTTGATTGGGGCTGGGGTAGCAGGGGAAGGTTTAAGAGTCTCAGGAGTGTCAGAGGGGAGCATTGACTAGCAGGGAAACGTTTAGTAGTACCCAGCCTTTGAGTACGTTAACTGATGTGTGTGTGTGTGTGTGTGTGTGTGTGTGTGTGTGTGTGTGTGTGTGTGTCTTGCATTCATGAATCCAGATTGTTCCTGGGTGGGTATACACATGAGACCTACCTGGAGCCAAAGTGGTGTAGCCCATTACCACTACATTGAATTACTCCAAAGTCAGCAGTGAAATAAGTCCTGTGCTCTGAGTAGTAATTTTCCCTTTATATTTTCTCTCTTTAAAAGTAAAATAGATTTAATCTAGAGAATGGTTCTAAAATGTTCCATCTTATTTGGTTTGTTTTTCTCATTTTAATACTGACCTGTTCTTGGTTCATGCCACATAGGAATGTCTTGTCTCATTAGGTCTTTGAAGAGTGCTTTATTTGTGGGCTAAACAAAGGCAGTCAAGAAAACAAAGCAAAAAACAAAAACAAACAAACAACAAACGCAGGTTGCAATGCGTAGTGTGGAACTCAGCGATCTCCGTGCACAGTGAACTGTTGGCTTCTCTCCAGCAAATCCAACTCTTGAAGTCAGTTGTTCCCAACTTCCTAATGCTTTGGTCCTTTAATACAGTTCCTGATGTTGTGGTGACTCCAACCGTAAAACTACTCTCATTGCCACTTCTCAACTATAATTTTGCTATTATTATGAACTATAATATAGATATCAGTGTTTTCTGATAGTCTTGGCAACCACTGTCAAAGGGTTGATTGAACCCCAAAGGGGTCATGGCTCACACACAGGCTGAGAATCACCACTTTATGCACATCTCAGTGTCTCCCTTGTCAGAGAAGGACTGCAGAGCAGTCTTCAGGCACCTGAACAACTGCCATTTTTCAGAAAATGGTTCCAGATCTGTTTGAATCATGAAGAACAGTTTTGGTTTTTATTTTTATTTTTTGGTTTTGCTTATTTATTTGTTTTTGGTTGTTGTTGTTTTTGCTTTTTATTTTTTTGTTTATTTGTTTGATTTTTTTGGTATGTTGCCAGGTATGGTGGCTCATAACCATAATTCTAGCATTTGAGAATCAGAGGCAAGAGTACCAAAAATCCAAAGCCAGCTTTGATTACCTTGGAAGACTAGAAATATGAAAACTTGTCTCAAAAGAACTAATAAAAAAACATACAAACACAAAGAGGAAAACATACATTACCAATTATCATCCAGATGAGACTTTGGAACCCACAAGTTACTGAGTTCTCCAAGTGACTCTCATATGTACTGAAATTTAAGAAAAGCATTGCACAGCTCAAAAACATGATATAGACATGTATGTTGGGAGTTCAGTAATAACTGTGTAAGTTATCATTTAGGGCCACAGGATGTGTGTGTGTGTGTGTGTGTGTATTTGTATTCGTATATACACACATGTGTTTATGTATTATATGTATTATGCATTTATGTATATATGTATGTATGTACTATGTATATATGGATGCATAGTTGTATGTGGTTGTGAGGTGCTTGATAGGAGTGCTGGGAACTGAGCTTGAGTTTCTGGAAACTCTTAACCTCTAAGCCATCTCTCTTGAACCTAGGTTTATTTATACATATCTAAAAGACAAAAATAACCATGTATTTGAAAATTTATCTTTTTTTTTTGATACTTTATTTACATTTCCAATGTTTCCCCTTTTCTGGGTCTCCTCTTTGGAAACCCCCTATCCCCTCCCCCTCCCCACCTCTGTGAGGGAATTCCTCCTCCCACCTACCCGCCCACCCATTCCCATATTCCCACCTTGATATTCCCCTTTACTGGGGTCTCTAGCATCCTCGGGCCCAAAGTCCTCTCCTTTCTCCCTGATGGCCATCGAGGTGATTCCTCTGCCACATATATAGTCCAAACCATGGGTCAATAGATGTGTATTCTTTGGTTGGTGGTCTGAACTCCAGGACGACCAGGGGGAGGGTCAGGCCCATTGACGCTCTTGCTCCCTCCATGGGGCTACCAATTCCCTCCTCTCCTTCAGACCTTTCTCCAACCCCTCCATCTGGTACCTCGCTCTCAGTCCAGCGGTTACTGTTAAGTGAAACTTGGACATTCTGAACTTTTGGGCTAATATCCGCTTATCAGTGAGTACATAAAATTTATCTTTAAATTACTAGTAATTTTATGAGCTAAGATAAGCTAGCAATTTTTAAAGCTCAAAGAATAGATGCTATGAAAGACATTATTGAAGTAAAGTCAACCAACTCTGGTATACAAGGATATACTATTCAAATTGGAGCAATTCAGGCTATAAGGAAAAAAACTGGGGAAATCTATATAAAAGGGTGGTTAAGCCAACTCTTCAATGAGTAATGCAATATAACAATGGATTATATAAAATCCAATAACATTGAAGTATAAAAAATTACACAGGAAGTCATTTAATGGCAAACTATTCATTCATGATATCAGGCAAATTAATTCATCTCAATCATGCTGAAATTTTTGAAATTTAAAAACAGTAAGATAAATGGCTATTTTGGGTACTCATTTTAATGTTCTCTTCCTCTTGGGTGATGTGCTTAGGACTTTTCATCTTTAAAGACTGTCAGTTTGGGATCAATAAGATGGCTTGGTGAAGCAGGTGCCTGCCACTGAGGCTGCCACCTGGGATTCAATGCTTGGGACCCATATGATGGCAGGAGAAACCTGATTCATCCAAGTTGTTTTCAGATTTCTCTATGTGTATGTGTGCCATGGAAACACATGCCACTACCACGCCCCCCACACACACATCAAAAAAAATGCATAGATGTAAAAAAAGGTCTAAAAGATGTTTACGTCTGTGATAAAAACATATAAAGAGCACAGAATGATTCTGTTCTGCTTTTGTTTTTCAAAGCATTCAAAGTGCATGGTGGGATGTTTCCCTTTCAATACCCATTCTGTTAACGTGGCAGTTCCTCACCACTGATCCCAGAACAACTGGACATTTTCTAGTCTGTTCTCTAACTTGATTATATGTGCTTTGCTTTACTGTTGTTTCTCCTTATTAATTATCACAAATGAGTGATTTCTGAAATTCAGCCTGGCTTTATTTATTTATTTTTTTTCTGTAGAAATGTAGAAAGCAACACTCTGCTGACTTACGGTGGTACACAGCTAAGGAAACACACTTGTGGAAAGCAGGCCCTGCCTGCTGGAGCAGAAGGCAGGCAATGGCACTGAGGCAGAGCAGGCTCCTCCCCCTGCATCTGGGCTGGAAGAACCCACCAAACAAAAAATAATGGATGGAATCTTGCTGCTGACTGTTTGGAACAACACACTTCACCGAAACCTCTTTGTTTCTTGCTTCTTTGCTTAAATGCATTTTCGTCTCTCTAACAGAAACACCTGAAACAATGTTCGTGTTTTTAAACCCCAAAATTGTTCTAAAACATTTTAGTTTGTTTAAAATTTGCTTTGAGCTTCAACAAATCATACTGGATCTACCTCCCACAAGTCAAACGGACTACTTTATTAACCATTATTCAACTCTTAATTAATAAAATAATACTGTGTACTTAAGCCAGTTGCTTTTTCACAGAGAAGCTGTTACCACCTTTCCCACATACATAATTAACGTGGTATTTTCTTCCTCAGCTACCTGAAGCAGAACAATTCCCAACTCCTCCCCTAATGTAACACAGGTGACTTCCCACTTAAAGAACTCCTCCTAGGACTAAAAATTCCTTAACACCCTTACCTCTTTCCTAGAGTTACAGGAATGAACCACCAATGTGCTGCCAATCAAACTGTTACAGGCTTAACATGTATGTTGGCCCCCTTATTCTGGTGATGTATATGTATACATAAATACATATTCCCCTGTGCAGACATCCCAGGCCAGGGTTCTGCACCCCTTTATGATCATTCCACAGGCTTGTCTCTAAGAAGAAAGAAAGATCACACTGCTGCTGCAGGCCAGACTGAGACTACCACTTCCCTTAGACCTGCTGTGTCCACAGCTGCCTTGCTCAGACACACCAGCTGACTGCAAACTTTTCTGCATAAGTAGATGATGACAACCACAGATGACAACCTTGGGTTCCATCAGTGACAGATGAACTTTTGCTAGGGCCTAATGACTGCTAAACTTGGGGGCACTTGCATCATATTGATGTTTATACCCTCAACAAACTGTACAGACTTGCTCTGGAGATTTCAATCCACTGAGCAATTACGTTGGTTCAATAACACCTTCTCTTCCTGGCCCCCACCCTGCAGTACCCCTCTGGCTTATGCTGTGTTTTATTTTGATGCTTACACCATGCACTAACTACAGATAACGTAAGAGACAGATACTCCAATGACACTTTTCCTTTATAAAATCCAAAAGGAGGAGTTGTGGGGCAAATGGAAAGTGCCACCAGACCAAAGAACTGGTAAGGTGGAGTCAGCCCAAGCCCTGTAAATCTCAGATTTGAGAATGGTAGGAGCAGGGCCACTCCTTACCTAATTATACCTGCTCTGGAACAACTAACCAGGACATCCCACTGAGAGGACCTTGGCAATCAGTAACACAACATAGAAACCTAGAGTTCTCCATGCTAATGAGGTATCTGGATAGACCCCCAGTGTTTAGCCAATGAGCTTCCATTCCTGGGCATTTCTTCCTCCAAAAGGTATTTAATCCCTAGTTCACCCTGAATAAGGTGTATGCATTCACAACTGCCTTCAAAAAAAGCAGTTTGAATAAGCAAGGACCTCTTCATCAAGGATCAAGGCAGGAGAAGGCCTTCTTCAAGAGCTCAAGTTAAATCTCTCAGAGAAGACCCTCTCCCTTTCAGGCCCTCTACTCTCAGCACTCACTCGAAATCAAACTGGGTTCTGCCCAGTCCTGGGTTCTGCTTTCTCCTTCCTGCCCTGGAAAACATGGACTGAGGACCACCATTATGGACTGAGTTCTGCTCCCGTAAGCAGCATCCCATTGGCATTTGGGACACCATGTTTTCCATGCTAACATGTTTTGCCATGTTTTCTCAGCATCTTTCCTGTTAACTGTTCTTGGGTCCCAGATAACGAATGCCTTAAGGACAGCTGCTAAAAGGCTGTGCATTTTGAGACACCAGCCAGGGACCAAAATGTCTGTTAACCTTCAAGGAACAGAACTCTGACCTTGATATACATCAACAAGTAAAGCTTGATTTTGGAAAAAAAAAATTTCGTTATAGAACATAGCTATTTGTTTAGCCCCTAAAATGTGTATATATAGAGAAAAATCCAATTTCCTCTTTTCAGCTGTAAATTAATTTGCCTGTGTTGTGTTTATCTTCCATTTTCCATAGGACTTTTTTTTCATTTTTTAATTTCCAGAGCCTGCCTGCCTACCAACCCCCACTCTTCACTTGGATAATAAAATCCCCAGGCGTCCATGATCCATGAGACTTCATCTCACGGTGGCTAGAAAAATAATAATATAGAAATTAAACCTACAAATATTTGGTGTCATGGTGCCTTAGTCCACATTTAGCCTGTTTGTTAGAAATCCTATGTAATTTATTTTCGTAATAGTGTCACAAGGGTCAAAACTTACTGTGCGCCAAGTTCTAGAAGTTTCCCAATTATTATCTCCTTTGTTTCTTACTATTTGTTTGATAAATTAGAGCCCATACCAGTTTAAAGGTAAGCATGACCACAAGGTTTTGTTTGCCTATATTTTTCAGAATTTTGCCTTTCCCATTTCTTTCCTCATCTCTCTCTCTCTCTCTCTCTCTCTCTCTCTCTCTCTCTCTCTCTCTCTCTCTCCATATATATATATATATATATATATATATATATACACACATATATATATATGTGTGTGTGTGTGTGTGTGTGTGTGT
>CM052700.1:63847056-63858416 GCA_028551405.1 Uromys caudimaculatus | reverse complement strand
AACTAAAGAAGGAATCCACTCCACTCTGTTTTTGTCTGCTACTGCATTAAAAATTATCTTTCCTTTTTTTCCCACTAGACTATAATTTCAGCATTTCCTCCCTTTCCTTTGCCTCCCCCCAAATCTCCCACATAACCCTCTTTGTTCTATTTCATATTCATGGCCTATCTTGCATTAATTATTTACATACATAAATGTATGCAATATACATATATATATATATATATATATATATATATATATATATATATATATATATATATTCCTAAAGACAAAAAAATACAAATTGTTCAGTCCATATAATATTAGTTTTAGGCTCACTAACTGGTACTATAGAACCACAGGGAAGAGCACACTTATTGCATTTTAACATAATACATGTAGAAGAAAATGAGTCCTTGACCAGCAGCAGCCCTCTCTTCCTCACAACGACCACCTAGCAAACATCTTTTGAGGTTTTTCTGACTTGCTTACTATGTCCCAGGGAATCAAGATCGCAGGCTGTGCAGCAGATGTTGAGCAAGGAAGTTCTTGCCTCTCTGAAGTGTGACAGACAAGTGTACTTTAGATCCATAAATTTTAATTTTTGACTTTTTAGTCTCTTGATACAATTCTTAAGACATGGTCCAAGACACATGAGAAAACTTGTTTACTGAATTAACTTTGAAGGTAGAAAATGAAATATTAATTATTTTTTTTAAAGGCAAGAATTAAAAACGAAGCATCTCAAGATCAAAGTCGGTCTCCTAAATGTGTTAGCAAACAGAATGTGAAAGTGCCACAAGTGTTCCAAGGCCAGAAAGATTAGCCACAGAACTCAGAGTTACTCCACCATGCTTAAATTTTCTAAAACCGCATTTTCGATATTTTAGAATTTAATTAAAAAAAGTTAGATGTTGATGTATCTGCATGTATGGAAGTGTGTATGTATGTGTGCATGTGTGTCCACTCAGTATTAGACCTGGAAAGAGGTTGGTCAGCCACTTAGAGCAAGTCACTCTACAAGACCTTACAAAGGCACCACACAGCCTTCAGCTACTGATGAGTGTCGTCCTTGTGCCGTCTGATACATTCCAGCCCCATACAACATTCTGGTGCTGAGAAGTGTTTCACAATCTTGTCCAGACCCCACAGAGTTGCCCTAATGCCACCAAGGCCTTCAGAAAGTGACAGGTATCTCCTTAATCCTGCCACACAAGCTGAGAAACCTATCTGGGCCAACCAGAGCAGCCCTACCTAGTAGACACTGAGAAAACTTAAGGATGCTCTGGATCTGAAGCTGGGTTCACATTGGTTAGAGCTAAAGATGTCCTGTTAAGGAAAACATCCATAAACCCCTGCTTTTAGATGGAACATGCAGAAGTGTTTTAAACAGTGGTCACACTTAAGGAAGATGCAGAGGTGTTATGCTAAATATCCTGGACCTGTGCAACTGACCTAGAAGTACCCTCAGTACCAGAATTTCTAAGATTGAAACAGGTATTTTGAAATTAGAAGGAGGAAGAGAGAGGAGACAAAGACAATTTAAAACTTATTAAAATTATGATAAACTATTAATTAAGCAAATATCTGAATTATGGATTTTTAGAAGGGCAATAGAGGAAAGAACATACAAAAAATATTTAACAGAGTAAGAGGTGAAAACTTCCTTTTTTATTTTTTTTAGTATAGAATAGAGTTTATTTAGGGCATGGGTAGGAGAGTTAAGAGGGTAGTAGAGGCAGAGAAAGGCAGAGAGAGGGAGAGAGTAGAGAAGTAGAGGAGCGGAGGCCAGCCATGACCACATGGAGAGAGGGGGGAAGGGAATGGGGAGAGGTAAGAGATAAGAGATGTAAGAGAGAGGCAAGAGAAAGAGATAAGAGCGAAAACTTCCTTAACATTGGTAAAGATTCTGATGTGCAGGTCCGGAAATTGATTGGACCCAAATAGGACTTTTACGGCATATGTTAGCTAAATTTTCAAAAATGTAAAACAGCAAGAGAAAAATAATTTGTTACATGAGACTTAAATGCAGACTTCAGTTGAAATCTAGAAAAACAAAATAAAACAATATATACAAAACATTTTCACGGTGGGGTGAAGATGAAAATACCATTGAAAAAGTTATCTTTAAAGGGCTGGTAAAGAACATGTAGGGTTAGGGTTAGGGTTAGGGTTAAGGTTAGGGTTAGGGTTAGGGTTAGGGTTAGGGTTAGGGTTAGGGTTAGGGTTAGGGTTAGGGTTAGGGTTAGGGTTCTAGAGGACTCAAATTCTGTCCCCAGAAACCATGTCTGGTAGTTCACAACTTCCAGTAACATTATGTCCTGCATATCTGATGCCCTCTTCTAGCCTCTGAGGGTTCCTGCACAAACATGCAGTTATATACACACAATCTACACATACAAAGTATATATACATATGCAATCGTAAAAATAAAATAAACTTTTATGGATAAGATTATCTTTCATAATTGAAGAAAAATGAAGATAGCATAAAAACAAACAAACTTAGAGAATTTCTCATATCCATATCAGCCTCAAAGATGTCAGTAAAGATGGGTCAAAGCTTGAAATTTGCAGGATGATAGCTACCATCATGAACACATGTGAAGTATAAAATTAATACACTACCAATGGGGGAGATACATAAAAAGATGTTCTCCATATAGAAAAATCACCAAGTCTCACAAATGACTGTGAAGGAGAAGAATCAAGGACATATCTCTATGGTTAAATTTAGTAGTATTTTAACATTGTAGCTGCTTTAAATGGACTTTTATTTTGAAAACTCAATACTGGTGTACAAAAATGTTGGTGGGTTTTATATATTAATTTTGAATCCCAAGTGAATTTCTTTTTCTTTTTTCTTTTTGGTTTTTTTTTTCCTTTGATTTTTCGAGACAGGGCTTCTCTGTGTAGCCCTGGCTGTCCTGGAACTCACTCTGTAGACCAGGCTGGCCTCGAACTCAGAAATCCACCTGCCTCTGCCTCCCAAGTGCTGGGATTAAAGGCATGCCGACTGAATTTCTTTATACCTTTCAAAAGAGTTTGAACCTCTGTAGTGAAACACTGACAAGTTAAACTAAAAAAGACAGACACATCAGTATGTAAATGGATCTTATGTTTGTGTATTGCAAAAATTAGCATTGCTAAAATCTTCACATAATTGACTCAAAGCAAAATCAAATACTAATGGCATTTGTCACGGTCATTCATTGTTAAAAATTCTATAAATTCTATGGAAAGACAAGAAAATCAACTTCCAAAATGCATTGATTTAAAACAAAAGAAGGAATCTAGAGTCATTTATAATACCTAATATCAAAATATCACATACTTTCATAAAAGTTTATTAGGCTCATGCTTGAGCTGACTGCTAAAACACAGAACTCAGAAACAAATAGATATTTGTACTGTTTTCAACAAATACACACATTAAAAAAACAATCAAGCAAATAATGACAACAGAAAAAACAACAACAACAAATAACCTTAATAGAACAAAGGGAGACTCTTCAACTAACTGGTGGTGAAGAAGCAGAAATCCATTAAGTATATACAATTTAAAATCAATCAAGTTGTGACATGAATTAAATCCTAGAATCTACATGATGGAAAAAGAGAACAGACTCCTATGAGTTATACTAGGACACGCACCAAACATACATACACACACACACACACACACACACACACACGATTAAATGTAATAAAATATTTAAAACCAGTATCAGAGTTTAAAAACAGGAGTTCTGGCCCAGCATAGTTTACAGAGTTAGTTCTATGATAGCCAAGGCTACACAGAGAAACTCTGCCTTGGAAAAAAAAAACCAACACAGTAACAACAAATAAATAAACAGACAATCCCACAAAACCAAAACAACAACAAAAAACAAAACAGATAATTGAAATGAATGACCCATTGAACTTCCTTCAAATGTTTTAACTCACAAATGTTTTGAACTTCAGCCCAACTAGAAACAAACTGTGGAATAAAACTCCATGATTTCCTAAAATGGCATGAAAGAGTATAGGATTTCAGAATAGTGTATGGTTCATTAAAATACTACAAATCATGCTATAAAGTTCATTTCTCCCTCCTGACAGTTTTCATGAATGTGCTTAATTATATAAACCTGAATAGTTAATTAGTGTCTTCTGGAAATAATTCAATGCACAGTAGCCATTCAGTTTATGCTTCCTCAGAAACAGCAAGTGATGAAATGACTTGCTATTAATGTACAAATATAAGATTCATTTTCCTGTTATAGATTCCAGTGACAGAAATAGTGAACAGCAATTCCATTCTGAGATGTTTATATGCATGTCTATAATAAACTCTCTAGTCTTAAACTGTTCCTGACTGAGAGATAGAATCTCAACTATTTAAAAACAGTCAACAGGAGCTTAATGAGTTTGAATTGGAGGGGCGTGGACTCAGATGGCCTCCTAATAAAGAGTAATGACAGGAAAAGGAAAAGTGAGTTCATCTGAGAAAAGACAAAGCATCTGAAATTCATTAAAACCATCAATCGATTTAACTCTAAGCATGAACATAAAACAAAGCAAGGGACAATAAAAGGAGAGAGAAAAGGAAATGTCAATGTCCTTGCCATAATGTTCTCCCACAGCAAGTTTTGGATGGCCTGAGAAACATCCCCTTAGCCCTTGGAAACTGATGAAACAGTTGGTAATATCTGAACCACTCTATTGTGCAAGCCATTAGGCATATAGAGTGTACTTATTTTATACTTAAAACCATTATAGACATGGACTCTAGACAAAGTTAATGTCAAGATGTGGGAAATTTTTTTTAAAGAAATCTGATGCTAATTTGTCTTTCAGGGTCTCAGTATTTTCTTACAAACAACTTGTTTAAATTCCTTTTTGGCTTTTTAAAAGAAAATGATACAGAAATAAGGCCTCAGTTCTTTCCTCTGTATCTGAAAATTTCTAAAGGTCACGATGATGGATACACATCATTGTAAATCTTGATGAGATCAGGCCCTACACAGGAGATCTGATCTTTACCCCGATCCACCTTAGATATGGAGCTGCCCCACATTGATGTGGGCTAAGGATACTTCCAGAAAGATTTTCACAAATGCAGTTGAAAACTGTTCCAAACTTTCAATCTTTGTGGTTTTACTTCTCCATTTTACTCAAAGTACCACACAAAACAGAACAGAATTTATAGAGTTTAATGGTAGAAGTAAGTCAATTGAAGGCCCCATGGCTAGAAGATGTTAAATAAAGACGACTGTCTAGAAGTGAGAAACGGATGAGAAAACAGTAATTTGGTACCTTCTCTTTCCCTAGTCTTTCTATGCATTCATACAAAATAACCACTATAAAAGGCTCACCTTGATGGAATAACATCACTTATGGCCATACATTAAAAACACCTCTTCATGGGCTAGAGAGATGGCTTAGTGGTTAAGAGCATTGACTGCTATCCCTGAGGTCCTGAGTTCAATCCCCAGCAACCAACCACATGGTGGCTCACAAACATCTGTACTAGAGTCTGATGCCCTCTTCTAGTGGGTCTGAAGACAGTGACAGTGTACTAATATACGTAAAATAAATCATCAAAACAAAGCAAAACGACAATACCAAACAACTAAAAAAAACCCTCCTCATGTGTCCTTGGTGCCACACAACATACATGGGTAGAATATATGTCTTGTCTTCGTAGCAAAGACATGGTACTGGCTATTCCTGGTTTATCCTTTAGCTGTGATAAACACTTTGGCCAAAAGCATCTTCTGAGAAAAATGAGGCTTACCTGACTTATACCTCATGTCACAGTCTATCATCAAGAGAAGTCAGAGGAGGAACTCAAGCAGAAAACATAGAGGAAAGGTCCAGGCTGGCTAGCTAATTGACTTATGGTTAGATGGCTTTCTTATACTGCCCAGGACCAGATGCACAATAGATGGCAGAGCCTTCAGTGGGCTGGATCTCTCTATATTAATTAGGATAATCAACAGTCCTTCACAGACTTGCCCACAAGACAACCTGGTACAGACAGTTAATTACTCTGTTGTGACGGACTCTTTGTAAGTGCTTCTAGGCTTCATCAGATTGATAGTTAAGGATAACTAGAACATTTACATACATAGTGAGTCTTACATATTTGTACCAATGAACATGGTGAAAGAGTGATCAAAGATGATTCCTGATAACTTTGTCATTTGTGCAGTAGCATGAGTGTACTCAGACACACACATATACACAGACACAGACACACACACACAGACACACACACACAGACACACACACACACACACACACACACACATATGCATTTGCACCAATTCACATATACCCATCTATGACACTGACCAAAACAAAATTTTAAAAACCAAAATAGTGAGGCTTACAAAATCACCAGAGATCACAGGAAAAAAAAAAAAAAAACAGCCTTGAAATCACTTCCTGCTCTGAATCCAGGGCAAGAAAAAATGTTTTCCACCCTTCTCCATGCCCCGTAGCACTTCCTTTCTGTCTTGGTTACATATAACCACGTCCGGTCCATTAGAACTACTTATAGAATGATACAATTAAGTGAGCACCACTTATTCTTCCAAACTCAGGAATTTTAAAATTTTAAGGAAGATTTTAAGAAGCATTCATCCTAAGAGAAATTAATTTTTTACAAGTCTTTACTAATTTGCCTTCCATTGCACTGATAAACACCATGATCAAAATCCACATCAGATAAGTATGTTCTTACAGTTTATAGTCCACCATGAAGGGAAGTTGGAGCAGGAACTCAAGAATGGAACCTGGACACAGGAACTGAAGTAGAAGTCATGGAGGAATGTTACTAATAGGCTTGCTCCTGATGGCTTGCTCAATTTTTTACGTTATACAAATGAAGAATCACTGCTCATGGGAAGACCACACCCATCTATCATTAATTAAGAGAGTGCCTCACAGACTTGCCTACAGGCTCAATGGATAGAGGCATTTTTTTCAATTGAGATGCTTTTTTTTTTTTTAAATTGGATATTTATTTACATTTCAAATGTGATCCCAGTTCCGAATCCCCCCCCCCCCCAGAAAAACCCTATCCTATCACCCCCTCCTGCTTCTATGATTGTGTGCCCATACCCACCCACCCACCTACTCCTGCCTCCCTGCTACCTAATGACCCTGGCTTGAAAAATCCAAGCCAGAAAGTGGAAACGTCTATGACATGCTCAACAGTGATAATTCCATAAAGCAGACAAAAACAACAATAACCAGATTATCAGCCGTTTGGTAATGCAAGTGAGTAAGGGAAAGCTGAATGTGACTAGAATAAGCCAAGAAAACACAAAAGAGCATGCGCAAGAGCTCAGGGACACAGGTATGAAAGACAGGGTCTACAGTATAATGTAGATGCATGTAGATACAGAATAGCATTTAGCAAAGGAAAAGAAGTGAAATTTGCCAGCCTTTAACAGCATTCTAACAAAATGATCTGATAGAAGCCACACTGAACTAAAGAAAAACATTTTGCATGATTAAAATTGTAACATTTTATCTTTAACTGTTTTAAATGTCTGGAGTATGTTAAATTACTCTGCCTGTCTTTTCTGAAAATATATACCGATGTGAAAGGTAAAGCATTGGAAAGCATTTTAAAATGTACACGTCACCAGACTATTCCCAAATTTTAATAGTTGGGAAAGTGTTATATATTTGCCACGCTTCAATAAGACAGCTAAAGAGATTTCGATCTCATCTCTTTATGAAACTCCCTTGGGGCATGAAAACAAGCTTGAGAAGTTTCAGTCAACAGTGTAAATTGGGAGTTCATGTTAAATAAGCCATTGAAAAACTACACTTTAGGATGAAATTATCATCTCAGCCATTGCCACGGGCACCACCGCACATTTGAAATAATAGCTCTATTTTTAATAGCATCATATTCAAGCACTTATGGTTTTTTTTTCTTTTTGTAACTAACTCACACACCATAGGAGACCTTTAGAAACCAAACCACTTTATTCTCTGCCTTTCCTGTTACTATTCAGAGCTGAAGAAATAACATAGTAACATTATCAGCAGTTCCTTCTGGGACCCTAATGTACAAAACAGTTGGCTTATAAAGCTAACATCTTCCTAAGCTTAGTACTGTTTTAAAATACACTTTTAGTAGATAGGACCATCTGTGAAATCATTCCAAGGGGGTTGTTTCAGGAGGTCAACTGTGTATAGCTTGTGGTCTTGCCTCCGTGGTGGGAGAGCCCAGGGGGAACACAACATGGAGATTTCCCAATTTTCAGAGACAGACATTCTCCGTGTCAGCCAAATGCTCATTATTCCATTCAGTAGAAACTCCTAAAGTCATTCATTCATGCTAAGCCAAGAGAAAGAGGTGAAGCCAGAGAGATGGCTCAGAGGTTAAAACCCCGTGCTTCTCTGCCAGGGAATCTGAAGTCATTCCTAGGCTTTACATCAAGCACCTGTAACTTCTCTGGGAAGAGGCAGTGAGGGGAGGCTGAAATTCTTCTGGCTTCCACTGACCCACCTAGACATTTATGCATACACATGAATAAAACGATAAAATGACTTTTAAATAAGGAGAAGAAATTCAAGAGAATGGAGTCTATGGTCTTGTGAGTTACAAGCATAGTGAAGCGCATGCGCACGCACATAAATACACGTGCTAGGATTTACATGGTGTAGAATGATACCCGACAAAGAAAGCCCAAGATAATGGGGGACTATGGTAAAAGTTATGTCCAAAAACTGGTAATTTTGAGCTGGAGAGAAGGTTCAGCAGTTAAGAGTGCTTGCTGCTCTTGTAGAGATCTAGGTTTGACTCCCAGAGCCCTGACTGTGAACTCTCAACCACCCTAACTCCAGTTCCAATGAATCTAATGCCCTCTTCAGGACTCCACAGATACCAAGCACACATGTGACACATGTACGCACAAGTGGACAAAATACTCATCCATAAGATAAAAGTGAATAAATCTTTCTTTAAAAAATTTAAAAGCTGGAGACAGTGACTCATGAGAGTGGTGTTCCAAATGGACACACACGCACCAGCCAGAGCAGCAAGCAGGAAAGCATTCCCATGTACATGTGAACTGAGACACCCCTGAGTTCTACATTGAAAGTTCTTTTTATTGAGACTTGAAACCATTATAGAAATCATAAGAAAGGAGACTGATCAGGTTAAGGAGAGAAATTACAAAAGAGTTTGAAATTAATTTAAAATGGTCAAACTTTACCTTATTAAATTTTCATACGCACAACTTTCTGTAAGGCAGGCAAGTGCTTCAGCATTGAGTTGTATTTTCAGCAAGAAAACTACCTCGAAAAACCAGTACTGATATCTCTTCTTTCCAGCACTGCTAAAAATAGTCACTTGAGCTACAAAATTAAACATATCTAGAATTTACAAATTAGCAATAAATCAACTGTTATTTAGAGTTAACGTAATAATTAAACCCTTTTTAAAAAAAAGACTGGATATCTCGAATATGGCATAATTCTGCTAGGCAGGGTTTTGTTGTTCGCTGAAAATTCAACTTTACTTAGCTGTCCTGATACAAGTCTGACAGCCATGGCCAGGAGATAGAGAGGGTAAGATTTGTGGGGTTACACACGGAAGCTGCTCAGAAGTGGAAAGACAGAGGAGACATCTCTCAGTGGGCAAAACTTGTGCTGCAAGCTTGTTGACCTGAGTCTGGGTCCACAGAACCTACAAAAATATCAGGTGTGTATGGTAGATTGTCTGTAATTCACACCTGTGATGAAAGATATAGGTGATCTCCAGAGTGATCTGGCTAGAAACATTAACCACATCAGGGGGCCCTGACTCTGACTGAGAGATGCTGCCTCATTGGTAAGGTGGATGAGTGAATGAAGATAACCTGACTTCGGCCTCAGACCTCCACATGGATGTACACCCATGTGAATGCACACCAACATAACACGCCCATGCAAACATGCATACCACATGCACACACATAAAATACAAGGGAAAGCAGTAGAAAATAATTGTGTGTGGAACTAGCATTTGAGTGCCAGTTTAATAAAAGGGAAGTTCATAATATTTTAGTAAACTTTAATTAGAACACTTTACATTTCAACATTTAAAGCCTAACAGTTATTATGAAGGAGGAAACTTTCTTCTAATTTTTAAAAAATGCATAATTTTGTATTTTATGTGTATGAGTGTTCTGCCTGTATTTACGGAGGTACACTGCAATGGGGCCTGGTTCCTGGTGCCTGGTGCCTACGCAGATCAAAATAGTGAATATGATTTTTTGGTATTCAAATTAGAGATGGTTGTGAAGCATGCACGGGTCCTGGGAGCTAAACATGGTCCTTTAAAAAGAAACACGTGCTGTCAATGATTGAGCCACCTCTCCAGTCCCAGGAAACTTGCTTTTAAATATAATATCAAGAAAACTTAACTTTGTAAAGAAAATATAAATTAAGTACAGAAATTTAGAAAAGATTCACCAACCTTTTTGTATAGGCACATAAATATGTGTATAAAAAGTTATATATATTTATATACATACTTACATAAAATATATATATTATACATTTTATTATTTAGATAAAAATTACCTTATTATTCAATTTGGTTATTAGGTATTTAAACATTGATATACTTTTATTTAAAAGTTAATGAGTGTTTTTACCTTTAACAATCACACAACAAACAGTTATTAAAACTATCAATGTCTTCATGAAACATGTGCTTCAGTATGTAATTACTTTCCACCACTTGCTAATTCTGGAAGAATCAAGAAGGTACAGCAATATACCTTTTAAAATATAGTTTAAAGAGAGAGTTTTGTTTAATCCTTCAGTAAATGTTCACCTACCACTCTCTATGTGGATGGCAGTGAAGATGAATATGGACTTGTGTTGTCCCTGTCCTCAAGGATCTGTCCATCCAGTGTAGAAGCTGGAGAGACTATATCCACTCAGTGAGACAAGTGCAGAAGGGGCAAATGCTTTGAAAAAACAGGATGGGGAGACTGAAGGAACGAAAGAAGAGGAAGGGACACGAGCAGAGAGAAGTGGGAAACGGGACAGGGAAAAGGCCGGAGGAAGAAACAGAAAAAGAAAACGAGAGGGAAAATTCTCAGTCTCAGGGACATCAGGGAACAGTATAAAATTGCTGCAAGATATGATGATGATTCAAGCAAATGATAGTGTAGAGATGGAACACATTCTACAGGGTCCAAGGCACTGACTGATGTCTCAGACTTGAGACAAGTCACTACAAGTCAGGTTTCACTTTATCCTGAGATAAATAAACAAACAAAAAGCAAGTGCAATTTCTTAAATAGTGTAGGGAGATGACACAGTTATTCCTTGTTTCCAGTGTTAAGTCTGCATCCCATGAAGAGACAGGCCAGG
>CM052700.1:63839556-63842056 GCA_028551405.1 Uromys caudimaculatus | reverse complement strand
ATTAGCTTACTAATGATGGAGGGTGATTCTCTCTTTTAATTTCATGACTTTAATAGTGAAAAATTTCTCAAAAAATAATCTATCAATGCCAATGTTGTCAGACAATTCTATAACCCTTATATACATCTTAATTAATATTATGTTATACTAGAGAATTTAATGCTTATTAATAGTAAATTCCTAATGTCATTTCTCTTAGTAGGGAAGGAATTTGATTGAACACACTAACTTCTACTGTTTGTGTTGTTTGTTTCACCCACTATCAAATCTTTCAAGAAACTAGGAAGTAGTAGTAAAGGGCTTTCCCTAGGCATTCACTTTTGCTAGGAACAGTATTTTATTCATGAAGTTGTGTGCATGCATTTGATACACTGGAGTTGTGGTACAATTTTTCTCTGTGTTCTACATTTCTCTTTAAATGTCTGTTATGGAATTTATGTCTAATATTTTCTTATCTATCACCCCTTTGTATTTCATAAGGACTCCAAGAAGCATCAGTCCCATCACCTGGATCAGTAAGAGTTCATTCCGGTGCTGGAAGCACTTCTTTACATGCCACCATGTAAAAATGTCCAGCTTAACATCATGCCTGAGAGAATTTTTATCACACTATAGAATGCAAGTTAAAGCACACAGACACACGATATTTCACGGGTATTATAGTCAGTTGCATAGCTAAATCGCTTCTCACAACCCTAAAGTTATATGTCTGTAGTCTTTAAGTTACAAGATATAACCGTGGTAAACCATGACAGAAGCAACTAGAAAGTAATACAGTCTCTGCCCTGGCAAAGTGGGGCTCTGTGAGTAGCCCTCAGACTTATTAACGGAACACAATGGATAAAAGAAGCATTAATAGTAATGATAAGTAATACCGATGATAAAAATAATCAAACTTCTTGGGCCAGTGAGATGGTTCAGCAGGTAAAGGTGCTTTCCAACAAATCTGATGATCTAAGTTCTATCCCAAGACTCCAGAAAGTAAAATAACTCTCAGAATTTGTGCACTGACCTCCTCACCTCACCACAATGAATGGATGTAATATTTTAATCGTTGTTTTCCTTACTAGAAGGTGGATTTTATTTTTGTTTGTTTGTTTGATTGATTGGTTTTAAGTATATCTGCTAAAACCTCTTCTGGTGATTGCTGAGAACACCAGGAACACAGTGTAGTGTCTATGATCATGGAGACTCACTCAAAGCATCATAAAGAGACTTATCAGAAATCCGATCATCAAAGGAGACATTAGCAGGGGGTTGGAATGAAATATGTATGGAGCATGATCTTGAAAAGAAGAAAGGAAAACTTTGTTGGAGAGTAACAAACTTAGACTGAATGGATTCCTTCAACTATGTGAACACCAGAAAGTGATAAACATAGATATTCAACTGAAGACATTAATAAGCAAAGCCATTAAGGGATTGCTTCATTTCCCCAGGCTGGTTGTTTTCAAAATGTGAGAGAAAACAGGTAAACACAAGGAAGAATTATTATGGTTAAAAAAGAGAAAAGAAACAGAAAATGATCATTTGGAAAGTTCTTAGCCTTCAGAGATTGCAAACGAGGACTAAATTAAAATAGTTGCTCTAAGGATCACCTGCTGTGAGATGTTCAATCACTCTTTGCATCTTTAAAACCCTGGTCACCTGAGATGGGAGATCCCACAGATTCAAGATACACACCAAGGCCCCAGACCCTGGCTGGCAGCTAGATTCAGAAGCTGTTCTGCTCTGTGGTTTCAGCTCAAACTTTGTGATTCTAACTGATGCCTGACAAGGTACAAATGTGAGACAGATCCTTTGGAGGATTTTCCCTGAAGGCACCCTTGTCCTTTTTATGATAATTCCACCATCTTTCAAAGACTCTCATTTTCAGTTAATCTTCCAACCTTTTTTTTTTTTTTTTTTTTTTTTTTTTGAGACAGGGTCTCATAATGTATCCTAGCTGACCTGGAACTCACTATGTATATCATCAGGTCTGCCTTTGTCTTCTGAGTTTAAGGATTGAAGGTATAAGCCACCATAACTAATTCATTCTGAAGATCCCCTCCAGATTTTAAGGGCAAGTCCTTCCCTGTTAATACTCTGTTAAGTGATTTTTAATGTATTATTGTTTCTTGCTAATACTTTCTCAATTCAAGGCTCAAACAGAGTTTCAAACTAATAAACTTCGACTCAATTTGCATTCTTCTACATGTAGACCGCCAGTTAAACCAGCACCATTTGTTGAAAATGCTGTCTTTTTTCCACTGAGTGGTTTTAGCTCCTTTGTCGAACATCAAGTGACCATATGTGTGTGGGTTCATTTCTGGGTCCTCAATTCTATTCCATTGATCTACCTGCCTGTCAGTGTACCAATACCATGCAGTTTTTATCACTACTGCTCTGTAGTACAGCTTGAGATCAGGGATGCTGATTCCCCCAGAAGTTCTTTTGTTGTTAAGGATAGCTTTTGTTATCCTGGGTTTTTTGTTTTCCAAATGAATTTGAGAATTGCTCT
>CM052700.1:63780520-63839056 GCA_028551405.1 Uromys caudimaculatus | reverse complement strand
CATGTAATAAAGACACATGCTCCACTATGTTCATAGCAGCCATATTTATAATACCCAGAAGCTGGAAACAACCCAGATGTCCCTCATCAGAGGAATGGATACAGAAAATGTGGTACATTTACACAATGGAGTACTCCTCAGCTATAAAAAACAATGACTTCATGAAATTTGCAGGCAAATGGATGGAACTTGAAAATATCATCCTGAGCGAGGTAACTCAGTCACAAAAGAATGAACATGGTATGTACTCACTAATAAGCGGATATTAGCCCAAAATTTCAGAATGCCCAAGTTTCACTTAACAGTAACCGCTGGACTGAGAGTGAGGTCCCAAATGGAGGAGTTGGAGAAAGGTCTGAAGGAGCTGAGGGAATTTGCAGCCCCAAGGATGGAGCAACAGCATCAATGGGCCTGACCCCCACCTCCCGCGGTCATCCTGGAGTTAGGACCACCAACCAAAGAATACACATCTATGGAACCATGGTTCGGACCACATATGTGGCAGAGGATGACCTCGATGGCCATCAGGGAGAGAGGAGAGGCCCTTGGGCCTGAGGGTGTTAGAGGCCCCAGTAAAGGGGAATGTTAAGGTAGGTATATGGGGATGGGTGGGCGGGTGGGTGGGAGGTGGAATTCCCTCATAGAGGCGGGGATGGGGAGGAGATAGGGGGTTTCCAAAGAGGAGACCCAGAAAAGGGGAAACATTGGAAATGTAAATAAAGTATCAAAAATAAAAATTAAAAAAAAAAATAAACTTCAACTCAAGACTCAGCGTTTCTCCTAATAAACTTCATTCCTGAAGACTTATTATGTATCAGCTCCATTCCAAAACAGTAACACTTCCTTCATTCCCTATTTAACAAGAGAGGGGACCTATTGTATGACCCAATAGCCTTTTGCTAGTGAATACACAATTCAGAGTATCAAGTCAATAAAGGGTGCTGTGAAGAACCTACACCTGTGACATGGGGTTCCCTTGACCATTGCATCAGAGGCAGTGCCTGGACATGGAGATGTTGAAGAAAGACTTTCTGGAATAGATTATTCAAAAGAATGAGGTATCAGAGGTACACATGGGAAACCATGACATTCTTGAAAAGGTTAAAAGCTTCAATTTAAAGGGCAGAACTCAAAGGGATTACTGCATCTCCCAAATTTTGTATGCAGAAACTAGGGCCACATATGTACATGAGCAATATGGCTAGCAATCCATGAAAAACAAAACTATTATTCAATGGGAGATTCCCAAGCCCCAGAGGGTTGTTCACAGGCCTTGGAATCTAGTGGCACTTGCTCATGGGAAGCTATAATCCTGAGGTTGGCAAGGTTTTTCTTGTATTTCCTTGTTTTGGAGCTGGAATGTCTATAACTGAGATCACCTGCCTCTCTTATCAATTTATTTCAGAAGACCACGCCTCATTCTCTCACAGGTGGAGAAGAACTTTGGTGGACTTTTCCCTAAATGACTCACAGGAGTTTGGAGACTTTGAGGGCAATGAAATCGGTGAGACCTTGAAATGCAATTGAAGCTATAATGGTTGAGGCTTTCAGTAACTGGGGGACTTTATGAAAATGTTTTGCACGTGGAAAGTACCCAGAAGGTACCATGTGTCATGATGAATCATAATCCTCAGTCCCCTCAAAATTGCTGCCTTCTATTCATGGAAACTCTAAGTATGTTCCCTTAAATAGCAAAAGGCCTTTAAAGATGCAATTAGGTTAAGGATACAAAGATGTAGGTAATTATCTAGTATATTCTAGTAGGCTCAAAATAACAGAGTTCTAAGAGGATCAATATCAGAGAGGATACATGAATATAGCAGAGACCAGGGGATGAAATGGGCAGGTTCTATATTGCTGATGTCAAGTATACAGGAAGAGGTCCCAGAGGTCAAGAGGCTTCTAAAAGCTAAAAAAAGCAAGGACATGGTTTTCTGCTTAAGTATCCAATAAGAATGCAGCCTAGCCTGTGCCTTGACTTTAGAATATTTGACCTCTAAAACCATCAAATAATAAATCTATGTTGCTTGAAGCCATTAACTTGATGGTAATTTGTTAAAGCACACAGCACAAACCAATAAAAATAGCCTCAAGCTTCATGAATCTCTACAAATGCATCATAAAAGTAGTTCACATTTTCATATTCCAGGAACTTAAGGGTTCAGATTGCAAAGGACATTATTCATGAGACACTAAACATTAATTCTCAACACTTAAAATCCTGATGACATTCTGTGCTCTTGACAGTCACCTCGTGGAAATGTGTCAACACAAAAATTGAGCAACTGTCCAGTCTAACAAGACAGAATTTGCCCTAGTAAACTGAGAGGAAAATATTGAAATAAATTTTCACCGCTAGGGAACAGTCAACAGTTTTATGTACCTGTGCATTTACATCTGAAAGTGATTGAGAAATCATTCATTTATACAATGAAACCAATGTTGCAAGTGAGGGCTCCCTTCACCAAGGACCTCCTCTTTTATTATCTCACCAACTTAAAAAAAAGTCATATGAAGTGTTGCGAAAAGCTTCTTTAAATCATATGAGGCAACGAGACAGTCCTCAATTGAAGAAATGATATGTACTTAGTAGTCCGCATGATGGCAAGGTGCATCCTCTTTAAAAACTTCAATAACAACAACAGCAACAAAAAATATACATGGTAAAAAGCCCCTTACCTGTGTCACAAGTGGTTCCAACAGTCTTTCTACTGTGAGTGTCCGGATTTCCAAACTTTTGGGATCCCATTTTAAAATGATAGGTGAAGTTGCCGAAGTCATGCTCCCTGCAGGAACATATGGTATCCATTAGAAAGAATGTTCAAGAACATATGCCATGACCAAGAAGTTCAAAAAGAGTTCATCACCCAAACCTAGAAGTCGTGTGAAGACTGCTTTATGTCTAACCCTGAAAAGTCAGAGATGGGAAAACCTGAGCTAGTACTGTTGTGAAATTCCTGGATTTGAGATATTTTTAAAGGTCCCTTAGCACTCCAGTATATATCAGGACACTACAGATAGGACCTGTAGGAATATAATTAGACCTCAAACCAGAATATGGCTCAAACCACAATACCTGGAGCAGACCTTCACTCACAGACATTAGTAGATGGCCTACTCTAGACACATTTGTGAGTCTCTAGCTAAAATGCTTCCAGGTACTAAATATTTCATCTGGTGTTCTAGCTTGCCTTCTGTTGCTATGACTACATGAAACAACCAAAGACAACTTACATGTTATATAGCCCATCGTCAAGAGAAGTAAGGGAAGGAATGTAAGGCCTGACCTTGAAGAAGAAACCACAGCTTACTGGCTTGCTTCTGCTTTATTCTTCACTAGGTTTTTTATATAACCCAAAGTCACCTACCTGACAATAACTACAATGAACTATACTTCCTCAAATCTATAAAAAAAAGAAATCGAGAAAATGCCAAAGAGACATGACCAAGGGATCTATCTGATAGGAACACGTTTTCAGTGAAGATTTCTTCTTTCCAGAGGTATCAAGGTAACAAAGAAGATTACCTACTGCACCTGAGGACATGAGATGACTTCAAAGGAAATGTTAATAGTCAAACATCCTATTTCTCACCCATTCCCTGCTTGCTGCTTAAGAATCAGACATCCTGGCTTCAGTCTTCTTATGAAAAAACCACCAACCTTAGGGAGCTATAAGAAATGGCCCATGCTTCTGTCTCATGTGTTATGACCCCTTTCTACAAAGCACCTTCCCTTCTGCCTGTCTCTGGTACTGAGACCTCAACCCTCTTCAGAGCCTCTGCCATTTTATTGTCTATGTCTGTCTGTCCATGGCATGGACAACTCTTCTAATAAATTCCTTACCCCCAACAATGTGTCTCAGTGTTCCTCTCAACCCACATTCAAGAAATTTCAGGACCCTGATATTACAGACGCATTTCATTCATTCAGTGATTAGCATGTACTCATTTGCTCTCTGTAGACAAAGGCTTGGACCTTGACCTCATTCAACTTATGCTTTGAAACTGAAGACAGCTAAATCAGAGAAGAATTATGTCTTGGTGTGACAAATGTTCTAAGGAATACAAATAGAACTGGGAGAATTGAGAAATTAACATTACAGCCAGTGGAAAGACATACAAAGAAAAACTGTAAATCAAAGTATATTCCTTATGATCATCAGATGCATGACCCAGAGCATTACAAGACCACTTGTCTGTTTTCTTGTTAACTCAAGCCTTAGAGTATCATATGCCTTGGGGCGATAGCTTCCATCACAGAAACAGGAAGAGTATCTTGTACACGTGGTACTCATGGCTAAGCATTACCAGCTATCTCCAGAATCAAGTTACTTGGCAACATTCCATACTGACCCCACAGCAAGAGTGTCTAAGAAGTTTATTTCTCTCACCTAAGAACAATGCAGAGGTAGCCTACTTAGTCTCAAATAGGTCAAAACAAATTATGACTCTGCCCTCAAAAATAAATTATACATTCTACCTGGGGTATGTTAGCCATCAAGAAATTGCTGAATACGTTCTGACATTTAAACACTAGGCGACCTTAGATTGTAGAAACTGAATATGAATTATTTGCCTTAACACCATCATAAATCAAGTTGTTCATGGCTGCTCTCTTCTTTGGAATCAATGTCACCACCAAATTCCATCCTTATAAATCAATACAGATGATTATTCCTACTCAAATTAACAACGCAAAGAAGGTCTACTACAATAGGCACCATGAAAAAATACTTCTTCACCAGTCTTCCCTCCTACATCCCAGAGCTAGCTAATCATTCAGCAAAAAGACCCAACCAATTTGCTCAGGAAAATAAGAACAGGCAAAAACACAGCCTGCTGGTATTTTATCTCTCTCCAAATGCCATGTTCTAAATAAACTGAGCACAGCAATCCAAGTACACAGATTTAGAATTGGGTTCCTTTACAACAACAATAATTGGCACTCACATGTTTCTGGTGCTCAGAAACCTACAGACACTTTGAAATTTTCCCATTCACACTAGCAACTGCTACAGGCAGTGCTGACAGGCAGGGAATTCTGCAGCTGGGCATGGGACTTCTCCTGCTATAGAGGGGGTAAGGATGCCAGAAGCTTCCTGCATATGTTTTGATAGCGTTTTCTTGTACTGATATTGTTACCAAACTTGGTGTTGTAGCCTGTGCCACAAGAAGCCAAGTTCAGCCCTCTGTCCTCAGGAAGCCAATCAAACATCCAAGTTAACAGTAACAAGCAGAAATAAAAAAGATGACTTGGTCAACTTGGCCATGTTATAAAGAGGAACAAAGAGAGGCTAAAGTGTAGAGGACCAGGAAGATCTGCATCTCAGCAGTCCAGGTCAAGGTGTGCTCTCATACCTTTCTCCATCATTGTCTGGACCACCTTACAGACTGAGGCAGAAGTCCAGACAATGATAGACAAAGGTGGGAGAGAGACCCTGACTCAAAAATAAGCAAGATGCATGATGAGGTGGAGAGATGCCTCAGAGAATGTTTATTGCTCTTGCAGAAGAACAAGATTCAGTTCCCAGGCATCTTACAACAGCCTATAACTCCAGTTCCAGGGAATCTGCTGCCCACTAAACTCCATGAGATCCTGCACATGTGCAGTACATATAAACAAATTCAGCTGCACAAACATTTGCATAAAAAGACACAGAAATACACACACACACACACACACACACACACACACACACACACACACACAAAAGATGGACCTCACCTGAGATAAATGACAGACAAAGTTGTTCTTTAGCCTCCACATGCATGTGCATTCAAATATGAACATGTGCACCCACCCTCACATATACACCCTCTGATCCAAACAAACTAGAGAATTTCCTTTATAAATGAAATTGAAATGGGAAGGGCAGGATAGTTATATAAGTGAGCACATCAAGGGAGGCACAGAGAGTCCTTTCAGAGTGTCCCAATATATAACTTCATAAAGTAACACACAGGAAAAAACACTGGGGTGAGAACCAAAAATGCTGGCACAGTCACCTCAGATCCACTGATCTGGCTTCATATAGAAAAGAGAAAGGCTTCATAGCAGAACGCCAAGCTTTCTGTGAGCCAAGAAGCCGAGTTAGTCACAGCTCAGTCCTGAAGGTTACAGGAATATTCTTTTTCTAAACATTAAAGAAGAAGTTCTTGTCAAATCACTCAATGTATCCCCTTAGGAATAAACCTCAATCATTTCTTTGCTAAACAGGTCATACTCAGTCACAGAGAAGAGAAGTTTAAGTTTGATGGATTTGTTAAAAGGAAACTTAAATGCTGATTTTCCCAAGTTTGCTGTCATTGCTGCAGTAGTTAGAGTTGAGACCTACTCCTCGCAGTCCTAACAAGCTGGAAGCAACTAAACACACAGGTTAGAGACAAAGTATAAAATGACAATGTTCTCAATATGGCCAAAGGGGGTGAGGTGGTGAAGAACAAGTGACCTCTATCTCGGTCCATTTGTGCTCTGTTACTATGAGTGTTAGGGTTTAGAAAGAGGGTAAGAAGTATACACAGCTAAATACTTCTGTTCAAAATGTGGTCCTGCCGATCAACATTGTCTGGACTCTAATCTTGCCTACAAGCTCTTTTGACAAGTTGTCAACACTGTGTGAAATCTCTTTCAGGAGGCAAGCTCCAACTCTGACTGGCACCAGGTTTCATCTTATTGCTTCTCCCAGCAGGATAGTCCTGGAGAAATTCCAGTTCCATGGGTCCACTGTCTTAGTCTCATAGCCAAATGGAGGGGCAAGTTTCTCTGCAGAATATCTTCAGCACTGCCAAGATTATTACACTGTTTACTATAAAGTTAAAACAAAGGGAGAAAACCCACCTGTACCCCACATCATCCAACCACTTGTCATATGTCCACACTGGCAACTAGAGGCAGAGCTGGGACCATAATGCTACAGTTTGAGACTCCAGCAGACTAACTCTGAAAACAACCTAGAAGAGCTGGCTACTGAGCCTCAGGCAAAGGTAAGAATTTTCTTCATCTTTGCTTCAGTGGTTGATGTAACCCTGGTAATCTGCTATTTTCTACAACAAATGCATCTGCCTTACTATTCAGAGTACTATTGCTTTATACAACATCTAATCTCCTTGAACTGAAACACTTAAAGAGAAAGTCTGTGATCAGTTGAAATTGCATGAAACTGTTTTTAAAAAGTCTGTATATTTTGGTCATCATGTCGACAGTCTTTTAAGTTCACCAACTAACCTCTGCTTCTAGAGTCTTAATGAACACAAAGGAAGACACAGAAGAGAAGAATTGAGCAGACACACCCACCCTTTTGACATTACTGTCTTCTACAAAGTACTCTTTGGAGAAATGCATAATTAAGTAATCAAAATGCACATAAAAATTCATGCTTCCATAAGTTAGTAAGTTTATGATTTAGTATTTCGACAATTTTATCTGGGGCAAATGGAACCTGGATGACATTGGCTGCACATGCCTGCAAGAAGTTAGTTTAGAAATTGACAACTGGGCATCTGGTCCATGACACAGTCAATAAGGCTGAATCCTGCTGAGGACACTATACCACTGAGACATTTAGTATTTATAAAGTAGCTGTACTGGTTTTGTTTTTCTGTTGCTGTGAAAAAATATCATTTTGCGAAGATGTTTCATGTGAGATTACAAGTTATAGTCCATCATCAAAGGCAGCCAAGTCAGAAATTCGAGCCAAGAGCCTGAAGGAGAAATCATGGAGGAATGCTGATTATTTGCTGACTTCCAGGCACAAAGCCAGCTACTCTCATATAATCCATGTCCACACCTTTATGGATAGCAATGCCTGTAATGGGTTGAGCCCTTATATATCAATTTGCAATCAAGAAAATGTCCCATAGATACACCCACAGTCCAATCTGAAGAAGACAATTCTTCGGGTGAGGTTCACTCTTCTCAGGTGCATCATGTTAACAACCATGATTGATCATCCCAATAAGTGAGCCCAAAACTCAGTGGATTTTAATGAGGATGTTGGTGATTGATGATGATGACGACGACGACAACAACAATGATGACAATGTTTGGTTGCAGGCACGTGCCTGCCACAGTTCATGTGTGGAAATAAAAAACCTAGTTCTTTCCTTCCACTACCGGTTCCTAGTGTGGAACTCATATTGTCAGCGCTTCAAGGCCATGTGTCTGCAGTGTATTTTCCTAGATGGAAATCCCCACTTGTGCTGTGCCATTCTGTTATGGAAGTCAAGGAAGGGAATCAGGGAAGTCACACCTCGAGCTAGGCTGCCATGCCCAGCCACAGCAAGCCCAGTCAGGCAACCCTCAGAAAAGCCAGTGTGGCGACATAGAACACACTTAGTTTTACACATCACAAATCAGCAAGATTTCGTCATGGATGGCTATCTAGCAGTTTGCTACCACAATGATATCACATAGATGTTTTTGAATTAGAGCCCTGTAGCTCTTCAGTTTGGGAATAATGTCCAATCATTTGTCTTCCCTTAGCCTCTGATTCCTCAAGAAAAAAATCACAATTACATATATTTCACAATGACACTATTAAACACTTCAAGGAATAGGATGTATAGCAATATTTCTGGAAGGACGAGTTATTTTTGTTAACAGTAATTATTTTGCCAGAATATAATATGTATTTTCATCACCAAAAGGTGCGGGAAAATATATATATTCAAAATAGCCTCATCTAGCAAGACCAGGTTTAAAAAGTTGGAGACTAGAGCCCCAGCAGCATAGGTTTGTGTTTCAGCCAATGATCTTTACTCAAACACAAAAGAAAACACCAAGTCTGTAGTTTCAGCCACTTTCATTTTTTCCAGCCTGGATCTTCCAATTAACACAATTTCCTATGCCCACAAAAGAGTGCCCCAGAAATAATTTTGTTTCTTATTGATTCAAATGGAAAGGAATTTTATTTTACTTCACAAGGAGACTTCAAATACAGAGCAGTAACAGTAACAATTATTGTATATGTCTCTCCTGTGTGGCTGCTTAATTTGACACAGATACATAAAAACAAGTAAGTATATGTGTAGGACAGGAATCTCTCTTGGGGGAAAAGAGGACTAATGAGTCTGGGGGCGATGAGGAAGGACTGGAAGAAGACCATGTTGGAAACAATATGTTCAATGTATGTGTTTGCTTAAGATTTGTCCTTGTGTAAAACAGTGTTCTTAAAAGTCTGTAACAAGATGACAGGATGTCTTCCATCCTACATTACAGTTTCACAAGCACAAAAGAAAGCTCCAAGCAACCCATTTAATATCTGAGATGATTTACTTCTTGAAAGAGATTGAATTGAATATTCATAAATGGTGATCACACAGCCCATCTGGTGATCTTTTTGATAAATATGGAGTATCTATAGTTGTAAAGAAGAGGCTTTGGTCAGCAGTCACTTATCAATCACAATAGAAAGATAAGTCCATTAAAAAAAAAAAAAAAAAGCCATGTCAGAAAGAGAAGAAATCCCTATTGGCAGAGAAGGTCAAGTACCTTGTCTCCATGTTTGACAGGCAAAATCCATCTTGAAGACAACCGCTCCATTGTCTGCTTTCAAGCGCCCAAAGTTAATGCTATGCATCATTACTTGTAGGGATCCCCTTTTCAAATCTTCCTGGAAATTGCCTTTGAACCTCTGCATCACCCCATTTCTTTATTTACTGTTCTTTTAATCTCATGCTTCTTCCTAATTATCAAGTGGCTGTCGCAATCTGTTTTCAATCTATGTGGTTCCAGCTTCAGACTCATATCAGGAAGTCTAGCCCATCCTCATTGCTACCAGTGAATGCCACAAGAACTTCTATAAGACAGGCTAACACTTGCTGATGTGAAAATTCAAAGAAAAATAAGAACTAATAATATCTATCCTTATTAGACAGATAACTACCTTCAAATATATTTGGCAAAGTCAGTTTATTGATTTAGGCTTCTGTTTGTCACTTGGTAAACAAGGAGAGTAACATTTTGTTAGGAATGCATTTGCTTTGGAAATTAATTAAATAATTGTAGATAAGAATGTGATATATTCTCTTTGTAATATTTATAGGAATCTCAGCCTACTCATCAAGATATGTAGTGGGATACAAGTGAAACTGGAAATTTTGTGAGAGACAGGAGCCTCAAAACTCAAACTTCACTGCAACGTGGGAAAAGATGTAAGAGAACGCCTCTCAACATTTTCAGCATTCACCCGAAGCAGTACTGGAAAATGTATGACACAGGTTAATGTAGAGAATTTACATACAAGGCAATGCAATGTAACTTATAGGTTAATGTAGAGAAAGCATCATATAGGTTAATGAGATGTCAGTGTTGCTACCTCATATTTTGGGTACCACACAGTTAATGAAGTAGCTCATGGTCATAAAATTTAAGCTGTAGGTATCTTGATTTTTTATGGTTTATGCCCTTGAGCCTGGTATATGGCCCTGGATAAGAATCTGGAGCTCATGAGTTCCACTATACCAGGTGTTCCTGGAAACAGGGTCCCTTCATGGTTGCCAGATAACACTGGAGAAATAGAGATCACTTCTTGGGTTTTTAGACTCATCAGGAAAAGAATTTAAGAATGAACTCAAGAGAAGCTTGAGGACACATTTATTAAAGTTAAAAATAAATTCTAAAAAAAAGTAGCAGAGAAGCTGTAAAGCTTGGCAGTTGCCTGGAGCATGACAATGGAGAAGAGATGAAGATAGATAGATAGATAGATAGATAGATAGATAGATAGATAGATAGATAGATAGATAGATAGATAGATAAATAACCAACCCTGATAGCTTTTGAAGTAAGTCAGCTGAAGGTCAGAAACATGATGTACAAAGAGCCACCCACAGTAGGGTAGGGCAGCTCTAGAGAAACACTGAGAAATCCAAACTACCAGACAGACAGAATGTGTAGGCTCTGACAAGTGTCTGAAAGACAAAGAGGAAGAAGAAAAGGAGGAGAAGGAAGAAGAGGAGGGGGAGGGGAGGGGAGAGAGAGGAGGAGGGGAGGAGGGGAGAGAGAGGAGGAGGAGGGGGAGGGGGAGAGGAGGAGGAGAGAGAGGGGGAGATGGGGAGGAGAAGGAGGAGAAGGAGAAGGAGAAGGAGAAGGAGAAGGAGAAGGAGAAGGAGAAGGAGAAGGAGAAGGAGAAGGAGAAGGAGAAGGAGAAGGAGAAGGAGAAGGAGAAGGAGAAGGAGAAGGAGAAGGAGAAGGAGAAGGAGGAGAAGGAGGAAGAGATGCATAAGATAAAACTACCCCTTCCAGAGTCAGGACTCAGGACAAGGAGCTGCAGTTGAGCCTAATGGTAGGGATAGGGCATACTCTAGAAAGGAATATTACATTATTTCACTAAAGGACTAATTATTCTTCCCATCTTTTTTAAGATTTAATTATTTTAAAGTGCCTGCATAGCACATGCCCACTTTGTGCCCACTGAGAGCAGAATAGAACATAAGATGCCCTGGAACTGGAGTTACAGATGGTATGAGCCCCCATCTGGGTGCTGAGAATCAACCCCACATCTTCTAGAAGAACAGCCAGTGCTCTTTACCACTGGACCACGTCTCCAGCTTTCAGCATCATCTCTAGCATAGCTTAAGGTAAGCCTGCCTTCCTATAGGTAGTCCCTTAGACAGACCTGCTCAGCTGAGTTAACTCTTAAGGAAGCAGACATCGGCTTATCTCCACCTATTGGTAGACTCCTTTCTTTACTGTAGCATTCTCCACTCTGAAGAAGTAACCCTCATACAGTTTAGGAGATGGGCTGAAGTTGGGCTTATAAATAACCCATTAAAATGAAAATCTAATAGATCCAGTTCCAAAGCTATTCAAGAAAGGAGTTAAGATCTGGACTGGAATTTTACTTCCCAGCATTACTTATAGCTTCCAGGCAGGGTGCTCACTTAGGAATTAAGAACTCTCTTCAGGCATTTCTGTCCAGAGAAACCAGGGCATTTTGAAACTGCCCTGAGCTCCCCATCCATTGTCTTCTGTTTGGAACAGTGTCTTGATATCATGTGAGGTTGTGAGACTGTGAAATTCCTGATAAGAGATTCCAGTGAAATTCATCTGAGCCTCTGAGCCCAGACAACAGGGAATAATAAATATAGCTTTCAGTAAAGGACTAAGTTTGTGGCAGTTTCACTGCTGTGAGAGTAAATGGACACAAATGGTTTTCAAATTTGCTTTTATCTTGAAAACTCATCGGAGGGAACATTTATGTACAGACTGTTAGGACTCATAGAGAGTGCTTCTGACTCACTACAATCGGCTGGGTCTAAGAATGTACACTTGTGTCAAGCTTCCGGACCAGAGTTCCACACTTGGCTAGAATCCATTCTTTAAGAACCACTATGATAATATAGCATCACCAGATTCCTTTGATGTATACCTTCACTTATTCAGAGGGTTTTCTAATTATATTATCTAGAATATCATAATAGATCTAACTTGTTAATAAAGGGAAAAAAATCTATTCCTACTCAGGGATCTTGCAAAAGGTTTTTTGCTATACTTGAGGATAAATCATAAAATGTATGCTGATCCCCAGAAGGCACATGTTATAATGATAGCACATCTGAATGGGAGCAAGGAGGGAGGAAGCTTGTCATTTCTCCTGATGGTACTCTGAGCTGAAGATGCTCACATCTAAGTAGTATAGAGAAGTCTTGCTTGCTTTCCCCCACAGACCCTGCTCATTTTAAACACTCTCCCCTTTACTTTAACGATAGACTGCCCTTTGCATAATAACCATCGAGGTCCTTTACATAATAACCATTCAGAGCTTTGGATCAGTGAACTGAAAGGTGACCTGAGATTCATGTGACTGCTGCAATTACAGGATCTGTCACTATGTCTATTCAAAATTGAAATAATATACAATTTCCAAGTATTTTTTGCTTTATTGTGGGAAAAGGAGTCAGGCAGTGAGGTGTTAAAGTGAGTAAAAGGAGTTAAAGTGAGGTGTAATACTCCCCCATGTAGCTAACTGTATCCAGGTCCTCTGTTGATGGCAAAGCCATACCTGTATTAACAAGAATGCAAAAGAGAATTCTGCATAGCAAAAAATAACATTCTAGTAACTTCAAAAATCTATATAATAACACTTCATGTCAAAGCTTACATGCATGGTAAGTAATGCCTTGATGACTTATGAAAAATACAGAGCAAAAAGAATTGAATTACCATATCTCTCTCAGTGCCTCCTTTTTCTTCTGTTAAAGTAAAATTTCACTCCGTGGAAATATGAGATAGAAGCTAAATACCCTCATGCCTTTAGTTGACAAGGTGAGACTAATAATTTATAATCCAGCATTTGACAATTAAAAAGAAGTATCTGTGTCCTTACCTTGCTTAAGTGGCTTTTTAATGGATTTCTAGACTTAGAATAGTGTATACACAAAGTATGAAATGATGTAACATCTTAATAGAACATTGCTTCTCCTGGGTATCCTGGTAGAAAGTCAGTAATTTGAAGTTGAAAATGGATTCTGCTATCTGCCTATTTCATTTCCTGGCTTCTTTCTGCATTGAAAATCTTATCATTTGTATTAATATTGGAAGCAGAATCAAAATCTCTTCCTATGTTATGGCTTTCTTCTCTTTTGACTAGAAATGCGTATGAAATACAAATCGTAGCATCTACTTCCATAGGATGTGTTAAGATTCCAACATACCACATGACATAGAGATTTTTAAACTGAGTTGATTGACTAATGGTTAACATGATCTGTCAGAAGCCATCTAGAAGAGGTTAAAGGCTTAGCAGATGACTTTCCTGAAAGAAGGCCCGCCATTTTTGCATGGTCTGTGATGGTTCTACTCAATGGCAAGGTCCAAAGAGACTTCATTTCAGGATTGCTTCTCACAGCTGTTATGACTTCTCTGACATTATTAAGATAATATAATAATCCTTGGTCATTAGCCAACCATATTGATTGGATTTGCTGTAGATAAGCATAAAGTTGAACTTTCATGAATTAAGCTGTTTAGATGAACTAAAGATTCTATAGAATTCCTGATTTGATTCAAAAAGTTTTAGGAAGAAAGTTTTAAGAGATGGTCTTAGTTGTTTTGCTGAAAAGATGTAGTAAAGTTAGAAGCAAGAATAAAATATAATAATAGTAGTAATATTAAGTTAAGGCTGCATAATAAGAAATACAATGAGCTTTCATAATCACCATAAAAAGAGAAATAGGTTTAGGACAAATTTGTGTTCAAGGAAAAGCATTTAGGTCAAGGATGAAGCCACAGGTGTAGACTATGATAAGGCAAGGCCATGTAAAAATTGTTGATTTGAACTTATAACAAGCTTACAACATGAAACACTGCTTTGAATTTGTTATTGATATCCTTCTGTTACTCCCACATTATATAACATTTTATCTACATGGTAATTTTCTAAAGAACTTTTTTGTCTTAAAAATTATAAAAAGGCCAGTGGGAAAAAAATAAAGTTGTTGGATGGGTTGACTTGGGGAGCTCTGCCCCATCCATCCATCCATCCATCCAAATGTATATGTCTGCTTGTCTATATGTATGTATATAGATACATGTGTGTATGTAAGCATGCACGAATACTTGTGGAGCATATGAGACAGGTGGTTGGGCCCAACAAAAATGTGAATGTGTTAATGTGTAAATGAGGATGTGACTCTGAATATTTCTGTATGGATTTGCCAGTGTAAAAGATTTTAATCTTTTCCTTTCCTTCCTCATTGGTTCACAAAGAGTTAACCAGTCTAGCCAGAGAGGCTTCTGCTGCCTGGCCAGAGAAGGGAGCTAAAGCATTTTTTTAAAACTAAATCCCTCTTCTGCTAGGCAACAGGTGTTAATCTCCCAAACCAGTGGTTTTTAGCCACAGAACAAGCAAGAAAGTTTTTAGGGTTTTTGTAGAAGTTACCAGCAAGCATTCAGTAGAGTCAGAGAGCTAGAAGGCCAGAGACTATCAGTCTTTAGAGCTACCTCTACATCCAATGCTATGTCCCACTCCAGCCCATTCCAGGCCTGGCTAGCTGGCTCCAGGCAATGATCCTTATTATACAATTCAGGACCAAAATCCAGCGCTATTAGCATTCTAGATAACATACCTTTAAGGTCCAAAAGGAACTTTGAATAAATTAATCAGAGCATAACTTCTTTAGAAATTAACCTATTCTCTGTCCCTCTAACCTCCCATAAATTAGAATGCCATGTGCAGCAATTATATACTTTAATCTCCAACATTCATTTCGATGTAATCAATTCAATGTAATCACAGCATTCATTTTGCAGAATGCAAAGGAATATTTTCCAAACTGCCCTTGTTATCCTTGGTTTCACTATATAATTCACATAAACTAATCGTCCTAAATGTTCCTTTAGAGAGAACTTGAAGGATTGCTTAATTCTCTTCTCAAACAAGTCCTAAGGACTTCTTGTAAACAAGCCATCACTCCATTTTGTGACATACTTTATTTATATAGTTGTTGGCTGCAATTTGGATTCAACTATGTAATAACACATTATCTCTGACTTTTCCCAATGTTACTACCTCGGAAGGTTTCTGCTCCCTCACACTGAGAAGCACAGAGTTGGTCACTGAGTAAGAAATAGTATGGATACCAGAGATATGGCTCACAAAGTTAAGTATTGGAGTCTCAATATGTAAATTAAATATACTGTGTGTGTGCATGAGTATACACACTTGTATGCACACAGAAGTCTGTGCACACGTGTTAGTAACAGTTAAAATTGAATGCCAAAATTCTTATGAATACTAAAGATCTTTGACTCAATAGTATCCTTTAGATGCCACTTGTCTGATAAACATCTGATAAATTGATGAGTAAATAAGATTTCAATCTCAAATGACTTCCTATGCTAAGCAGATAAACACATCTTATATCAATAACATATCATATAAATTAAAAAGCTTTCTACTTCATTCCTTTGTCTATTGATTATTCATTTGGTAGATATGGATTAACTACCCAAGGCATGCAAGTCCTACAAGAATGCACTAGAAACATCAGGGTGAATTATACTCAACTAGTTTTGAATGAGTCTCTTTATCATCAGGTGTTTTGACAGGATAGTCCTGTTAATGTGAGCAGATTTAGAATTACTTAGTAGCCAAATATGTGAGGATTACTGTGATGAGGGGCTTCCTATTGAACTGAGGTGCGAAGATGACCCTACTTGTGAGTGATACCACTCCCTGTGCTGGAGTCCGAGCTTGAATAAGAGGGCAAATCCCAGCTGAGCACTAGCATTCACTGTTCATTACATCCTGACTATGAATGCAATGTGTGCAGCCATATTACCTCCCTGCTTTCATATCTTCCCTGTCATGGTGGGTTGTACTGTCAAACTATAAGCCAAAACAATATCTTTCTTCTTTAAGTTCCTTTCATCAGGTGTTTACTCTCAGTAACAGGGAAAGCAATTAACACCAAGGTAAAATCAGATTTCACTCCAGAGATGGATTCTCACAGAAAGAGCATGTTTAGGGACAGTCATTTGAGGAGATGCCCTCCTTATGGGCAAACTAGATATTTGGAGCAGAGTACAGTCAATCAAAAGGACACTCACATTTTGAACATCTTTCTGGAGCTATGTTCAATGTACTGCTTAAGAAAGTAATGGACAAATAACGAATGCCCTTTTGAGTTCCAGTTAGGAAAATGTTCAAAAACAAAGAGGGGACACTATAACAATGTGTTTCAAGTAGCTTCAGGGAAGAAAGTTTTAAACACACAGTAGTAATAACATAATAGAAAAGTAAAGGTATTTAATTAAGACCTATATTAAACAACAAAGTGGTTATGAGAATACTTCATTAGCACATAATACCTTGCATTTTGAAGCAAGTCCAAGTGGATTATCATACTGTATTTTAAAAGTCAATGTTAAATCCACAGATGTGCTGGAGACTTAATCAGGATTTAGGTTGCAGAAACGGATAGGAATACAATTTAAGCCTAATACCCCTGCGGCATGAAGTTTCTCCTGGTCTAAAGTAGCTTGTTTACTGAACTGAATATAAACACATAGAACTTCTCTGTACAGCGGCAGCTATAATAAATGGCAACTAGTTTTCCTGCATGGGGCTAGCATTGATCCTTCCCATTGATTGACAGTATTGGAAAGGTTACAACACATTATAGCAATTATATTTGTTTAGCAGTCTTTTACAGTGAGGATTGATATTTCAACACCAGCAGCACTAGCATGTGTGCTCACTGCTAAATTACCTTATTAATCTTGAGAGTCGTGTGTTTAAAAGAGAAGCAAACTATAATATACATTTCCATCTGGTCATCTGCAGCATTAATGTTAGTGTGTATGAACCTAAAGGCGCCTTGAGAGGTCTGCTTCTGTAAGTATAGAGTTGAATCTGTTTCACTGCATTTAGGAAATGTATGAGTCTGTTGTGGCTGTGCCTTTGAAGGTAGTTAACACTCCCCAGTAGATTCACAATGTTTATATTCTGCAACAACAGTGGTTACACTGATGACTGCACATCATTGACAAGGTCGATTATCCTTTCTCATAGCTGCACATGTTATCATCAAATCCTGGTGTGCTAGAGTTGATCAGAAGTTACAGATTTCACTAAGTGACATGTACACAAGACAGCCATGCAGGGGAACTAGCAGGAGCTCTGTGGTTTCCCCTGAGCAGTAGCTCTACCAACACTGTTTAGGCTCTACCTTAGGGGTTTTCTTCAGACAGCAAGACCAATGGGACAAGATCCCAGTTTTAATGAACAGAACTAAAGCTCAAGGATTCAGACTCACTTATCTGAAGTTTAATAGAATTCGATCCAAATTTGTTCAAAATCTGTCTTTCCAGTACACTTCTCAGAATATAACCACATCTTCTCGCCAGATAGTAAGTCTTGGGGAGAAAAGTAGAGCACTCTCATAAGCTTCTTAAAAATAGGTGATTCTAAGATACTCAAAGTTACTTAAGGTAACTGAAGTTTCCTTTAGTATTTCTAAGCTTTTATCATGTGAAGGAAGGCTAGGTTCTTTAAAATAAAGATTTATTCATTTTCATTTTGTGTTTATGATTGTCTTCCTGCAGTTATATGCATCGTGTGTGGACAGTTCCTGCAGTATCCAGCAGAGGGGGGCAGATCATGTGGAACGGAAGTTACAGATGGTTGTGAGCTACTACATGAGTACTAGGAACTGAGTCCTTGTGCTTGCCAAGAGAAGCAAGAACTAAGGAGCCTTTCTCCTGCCCCTAGAGAAGGTTAGACTTTCCTAGCACCAATCTCTTGGTAGTACCATAATTATACGAGGGAAAACCTGGTAGATTAGATCTAATGTAGAAGGCATTTGTTTCATGCAAGATCAAAATTCAAAATTCGTCAATGATAACTCAGTACACATAGGTATCACATCTGCATTCTTAGGTGAGAAAACACACCTCAGAGGACACATCTGCAAATGTTTCGGCTTGTGTTTCTATCTTTACCTATGAAACAATTATCTCTTGCATAAGAAATACCTTATTTCTTAATTTCTACAACACATCCTTTCTGGCTTACGAAATTCCTTTATAGACACATCCTCTTCCTTGTCTCCTCAGTCTTTTGTGGCTCTTTACAATCAGTGAAAAAGTCATATTAGTGTAAGACTAAATTCACACACACACACGCACGCACACACACATACACACGCACGCACGTAAGTGCACACACACATTCATGAATGCAAATAGGCACAAACACATGTAAGATACACACTCTTCTATTTCTCTCTTGACACTCTCTGCTCTCTCCTCAGAGTCTACCTCCCAAGCAGCTAGTGTAATCCTACCATTTCCTCTCTGTCTCCTCGCCCACCACAATCTGGCTTCTGTCCTCCATTCCAGCAAAATTAGCCTTGCAAAGTTACAAATGATCCCCTAGTTGCTTGATTCAATGGGTCCAATGTGACGTGCCAGCTCATACACTAAAATCAGATTGCTGTAGAGATTATCATGATCCCCCGGTTGGGATGATAGGCAAATTCATGCAGCATTCCATATTTTTATAGTATGAACTCATTTTGTTATATATAGATGTATATTTTGATGCAGCATACATTTGCATATAGAAAAGTCTGGAAAGATGTATCAAATTTGAACAGTAGTTATTCAGGGTGATGGGATTTTGGGTGACAAATTATATACATAATTATATATTTCTACCATATATATTCATGATTCTTATGTAATGATTGCATAGTTCTTATCTAAATAAAAATAAATCTATCTTAAAATATCACGGGCCCCCTTTCATTTCTCATTTTATTTGCCCTCACAGCAGTGTTTTGACAATTTCATTATATCCCTAGTTTCAAGGACACCATATTCTCTTGGTATTCCTTCACCTTCTTAGCATATGGTTCTCAATTCTCTTTGAGACCTCATTTTCTGTATCTATCTCCTTAAATCTTCCACCCCACACTCCATCATTGTCCATCTCTAATACCTGATCTTCCAATACTCTCTGGCTCATCTCCTTCCTGTTCATAGATTACCTGATGTTGAAATTCCCCCAAAGTTCTGTCGCCATGATCAGGGCTCTAGTCTTGACTCTAGCCTCATATTTCAACCATTGGCTACGTTTCAAAGTGCTTAAAATGATTTCATTTCCCACAAAATTGTGGCCAAATCTTATGATTACACATCACTGGTTATATTTACTCTTTAAATGAAAATCAGCTAAAAATGTAACTGCTGTCTGTCTTTGATTCCTTTTTCTCACTTCCTACAGCAAAAAGCCAGCCATATATAACAAGCTCTATGTCCACCTATATCTATCATGGCCTTACCTCCCCACCCCTATTCTTATGCATTAATTAAAGATTTCACCATTTCTTCTTTATTGATACCATTCCTTGGTCGCTGGTATCATGTTATTCTTATCCATCCTGCTTCCCCCTCTAATCTGCACCAAGAGTGGATTTCCTAAATTACAAATTATAATATGTTGCTATATTAATTAAAAAGCCTTATAACCCTTATTGCCTGACTATGTAGTTGGAGATATTTTAGTTGTCCCCCAGAAGAGATTCTACAGTCAATTCTCATTTACCTTACATCTTCATTCTTCTAAAGTCCAGACCTGCTAGTGGCTCTGCAAACAAGATCTCAGTGATCTTCCCTGCCTCAGAGCCATTTTTCATCAGCCTTGCATAAAAACTATACTCCTCTTTCTTTACTTGTTTTATTTTTTCTTATCCTTCAAGCCACCGAGTCTGCTCATTTCATGACCTGTCCAGTATCTTCTTTGCTGACAGAGAACATCACGTGTCTACAAGGGAGCCATAAATCATGTCCTATTTCAGTTGTTCATTCTGTTGACTTTTCCATACCTGAATCCCAAGATCAATAAGCACAGGTTTGTGTATTTAATTTATGCAGAAAAGCAAATGATTGGCAGAAAAGTATATTCCAAGATCAGGCATTAAGGGGAAGGGGCCAAAGTACAATCTCTTGAACAGACTTATCCACAGTAGATTATAGAGAAAATCTTTTAAAGTAACGCAAGGCACAAAGATTCATCGATGAGTATCTGTTTAACACTAATCCTGTCAATTTATGGAGCTCAAATTAAAAAATAGAATCCCGGGGGAGGGGATAGACAGTGGAGAGCAAATCTCAGAACTCAACTTAGAGCCATGCCTACTGAAAACATGACATTTTCTAAGCAGTCCTTTTGCTATAGAAATGTCATGCTATAAGGAAGTTAACATGCATACAGAGGTAAGAAAATCAGGTTTTAGTTACATCTCTCTCTAACCATCACCCATTTGATTGTATGAGCAAATCGCTTGGCTATGTGAATCACAGGACAGAAAATTTCTGAACCTAGACCCAGTTCCTTCTCTGAATTTGTATTGCACTAAAATACAAAATTGCAATACTTCAGTGGAATTACTTTTTCATAATTTATTTTCAATAGTTATAATAAAAACCAGATGGTATGTACACATAGATCTTATGCACACTCTATCACTACCTGGGGCTAATTTGAGAGGTTTCTTATGGATTACCAAAGAATATTTGCTAAGTTCACTGGCCTTTTACACACTAATATTTATGATTTTAACCAACATAAGGACAGCCTATTTCTTTAAATAGAGATACCCTGTAATCAATGGGTTGAATGTTGGCCCATGTTCTATTTTCCCCTCAGTAAAGATATGAATTAACAGGGCTGAAGAGATGGCTCAGGGATTAAAAGCACATTGCTCTCAAAGAAGGCCAGGGTTCTCCTTTCAGTACCAATATGGTTCATCACAATTTTTGTAACCTTAGTTTTAGGGATGTAAAAAACATAGACATGGTACCTACACATGTATGTAAGCAGAACATTCATATGCACAATCATAAAATAAATCTTTTTTAAACATGTAAATTAATGAAAGAGTTCCGTAGCTTGTCAAGAAATGGAAATAAAGCACCTCTAATAACATCTGCAATAGAGTTATAATCCAGGTGTCATATGCTATATACCACAAACATCACCTTCCACTCTATCTTCATGCCTGGTCAATGCTCTTTCTTCTCTGTAAAACAAGAATCCCACCATAATTCATTAAAATCTTAGTCATTCTGTTGTCTATTTTAAAGCTGAATCTGGGTCACTCCAGTTCAAAGAAGATTGAAATCATTATTCAATGATAAATATGTAGACTTCTTACCCTTTTTTATCTCTTCAATAAGATTTGGAATGTTAACCAATGAGATCTGAGTTAGAGTATGCTGGGCAGTTTGAAGACTTATTTTATTGAGAATATATTCTACATTATTCTCCCCTTGCAGTACTGTTACTATGAATGACAGCATTAAATGAATTATGACAAAGAGGAGTTCATGACCATAGATAGCCAAAGGTAACAGAGTCTCCTAAGACATCATAAATTTGATTAGCAGTTACTGAGCCACATCATGCCTTTAGTAACAATAGATAATATTATGTCTTGTTATTTGTAGTTGAATCCCACTAACTATTAGCATGGTAACACTTATTTGTCAAATTGCATTCTTTGGGCTAAAATCATTGACTTTTTGTAACAATAGAATGAATTGGCTGATAGCTATATCTGCATGGTAATTGCATCTTTAAAAGTAAGGTTTTACTAGCTCACAGCTACTCTTATTTTGTGTGTGTTGACTACAACCACCGTAAGAGTGTTGAGTGGTTGTGACAGACCATACTCCCCTCCAAAACTGATAATACTGTCTGGCTCTTTACAGGCAATTTAAATCCTTCCCCAATCTATGCCAGCAAATATCCACTAGGGGTGATGTCACCCACAGTATTTCTCAAGGGGTACATATTGTATGACCCATTATGAATCCCTATAAGGCTAAGGCTGATCAAAATGACAGTATCACAGAACAAAACTATCCATGTCTTTGACCCCAACAGTGATACTATTGAGAAATAATATCCATACTCAATACAATAGTCCTCAACATAATTGCAGGACATATCTAAGGCATGTAAACTCTTTCAGTGTACAAACCACAGTGGTAACCAATGAACTCTGAATCATTGACACAATACCTCTCTATGTATGGTTCTGGAATGTCATAAGGATAGCAAAACTGAATCTTGATGTGGGAGAGCTACATAAAGAAGGAAGCTGCTGTGTACAGGACATGCACTGTGGACTGGTTGGTCAATATATGTGAAGTATACTCCCAACCAAATTCACTATAATTACAAATTAGCTAGCTCTAGGAAGGTCAGTCTGTTCAAGTTTGCAAAGTCTCTGAAATATCAAAACAAAACAAAATACAGACAATCCAGAGACAAATCAGGTATTAATCTGATTAAAGATAGCTTCCATTTTTAGTATCTCATGCTGCTATTTTCCCTCAGTACCATGAGATTGCTACATTCAGATCATGGATTCCTGCTTAAGCACCTGCCTCCTATTCTTCCTTACTCCACCTTCTGGGTTATTCATGGTGGTCTCCATAAACATTCCTTACAATAGCCCCTCAGTGACATTATTCTTAATAACCCCAAATAAGAACTCATTGAATCACTATGCTGAATATTGTCTGTCGTGGATGTTCTTTTTGGGTTAAGTAGAGGGGTGCGTGTTTGTATGTGTATATGTGTGTGAGTGTGGGTATGTGGGTGTATGTGTGTGTGTGTGTGTGTGTGTGTGTGTGTGTGAGAGAGAGAGAGAGAGAGAGAGAGAGAGAGAGAGAGAGAGAGAGATCCAGGAAGACCCTGTCACACAATAACCAACACCACTTCCAGAAGGCAGTGCTGCCAGAAGTTTAAGTTTTCAGAAATTAAAACAAATAATTCATGAAATCCAATTGAAGTCCTTCTAAGACTAAAGAAAAAATTATGTCCAGTATAGGACCAACTTCAAAATATCTGGAAGAAGAGGAAATCCTTATAAGAACACCCAGACAGATGTGGGAAGCAGGAGTCCCTCATTCTCACAAACAGATGTTTTTGGCATGAGACAGCACTGCACTAAGTTAACTTTCCATTTTTATCAAGTATTTTATTTTCATATTTTTATTTTATCTTCTAGATAAAATCCATGCAAAAGACAGAATTTTCATGACATTTGGAAAAGAGCCAGAAACCCAGTGTGGCTGATGTATAGAAGAAAAGACAAGAAAGGATGGAATTGGAGACCTGGGAAGGTCAGGTCGTAGAGGAGGTCACACAAAGTATACGCAAGAGTCTAGACTTTGTTCTCAGTGAATGGTGAGAAAAAGCATGGGTCTCTTCCTCAGCAGGTGAGATGACTGGACACCTTGTGTTGTTTCATTGTTCCATTCACAGGGAGTAAGGCTAGTCAGAGTTATATTTCTGAAAGAAAGTTCTTGAAAGCACAAGGCTGTGAAGATTAGAAAAAAATATGAAGCGAGGACAAAGCTGTGGCCTAGGAACAGGAATAAAGACCCGTGGAAAAATACTTACTGGAACGGGAAAAGAACATTAATAAGGAACCTTTTGAAGTGAGGAGAAAAATAGGAATCAGAAGTTGCCCAAACGCTGTGGGAGAAAAATTCTGCCAGGAGGAAAAGAGCTATGGTCTGAAGGATCTCCATGGAGGAAATGAGAGGAAAGATGCCCACCTTTACAACAACTATTAACAATGGGCATACCAGCTCTGTGATACCAAGATTTTTCAGCTTGAGCAAGGCTCTGGGTTCCATCTTAAAAAATGGAGAGAAACCGAAAAGAAATAAATGGAATTGTCACTGGTTCCTTAAAAAAATCACAAATACTTACATTTTCATTATGTTTTGTGTATAATATATCTATTTATAATTGTGAACTGTGTATTAAGGTAATTTCACAAATTTTAAAATAATTTGATAATATTTGTCAGTGAAATAGGACAAAAACAAACCAAAATACAATGAACTTTTCATTTGATTTTCTCTAATCGTTTGAAATCATAAGTGTTTCATGTTAAAATAGCTCATGGAAAAGTAAAATAGAAATGCAACCTACTGTCAAGAAATTCATGTTTATCATTATCTACTAGATGACCCCTGAGCTTTATCACAGGGTCAGTATAAAAATGCTGATATTGAAATATATTTCTTATCCTTTAAATATAAAGGAGCCTTGGACAAGAAATGCTAATGCTTTTGCAGTATGTGACCAGTAAGAATTCCCACAATCAAGCATGGATGAAAAGCTTCAACCAGAACATAGGTGTAAAATTTCTAAAGTATTAGAAGCACTCAAGATTAATGGTCAAAATATAGTAGAATGGAATTTCAACCTAATACTGACAACAGAACATAGGACTCAATAGCAAAGGTGCCAGGATTTATGAAGAGAAGAAGAACAGATGTTTATGAAGAAAGACTACCTTGTGCTATCTTCTGTTAGGATATAACCAGAGCCAGAACAGCAAGCCAGCATTCTATGGTTCAGCCTGATTTGTCACACATGGTGGGAAATGTAGTTACCACCGAGAATCATCTCACAAACATGCCTGAAGTCAGTGCTGAGAGTGAGAAGAGCCGTCTTACAAGGGCCGACTCTTTCACAGTTCTTTGCAAACAGCTCTAGAAGCTTCTTTCTCCTTATTTTCATAGCTTGTCTTTACAGTTTAAAAAACATGGGTTTTTACAGTTGGATGAAACTGGGTTCTCTGTCACAATACTTTCTTCAATGGCAAACATCCTATAGCATCTTTTGAAACAGAGTTGTTTGGGCAAAAATGTTAGAAGATAACAGGTCCCTGTCTGGGGGAGAGCTACTCTCTCAACACTCATTTTGTACCCAAACCCAGTACTCATTCTGTTAGAACTGAAGACATGGAGTCACTTCTGATGGCTGCTGGCCATTTCATGTAAAATTCCACCTGAAGAATCAATACCTGGCTTGAACTTCTAGACGAAAGAAAGAAAGAAAGAAAGAAAGAAAGAAAGAAAGAAAGAAAGAAAGAAAGAAAGAAAGAAAGAAAGAAAGAAAGAAAGAAAGAAAGAAAGAAAGAAAGCTTCTCTTCAGGGATGTTTGTCTTTCCACAATTCACACCCAGCTGCTAAAGCAGGAGGGAAATCCCAGTGCCTCTTATAAAATGCACACATACAATCTTGTTCTTTTTTTTTCCATTGAGGTAGAACTAGAAAGAACATAGACTTAGTTGATGGAGCCCAGAAATCTTCACAAACCTGACCATGTCTTAAAGGGTGCTTCCATAGCCAAGCAGCCTGGCTTGTCAGCTGCCTAAATGGGGAACAGCTACTCTGACTCTTCACCAAAGAGAAGATAAGCAGCGTACTTCGTATATATGAAGGCTTTCATCTGGGCTGAAGGCCAGGTGTCAACACTATCATGCATGAGACCCAAACACACTTTGGCTTCCTAAAGACTCAACAAGAACAGTCAGGCATTTGGCCTCTGATCTCTTCAATGCTACCCCAGGTTTGTTCCAGGTATATATATATAATGCGTGGGAATCTCCATCTGACCTTCTCCATATCTCTGATATCAACGCCTAGAAGGATACCCATTTTCAAACTTGGATCTCTACCCAGAGCTCACAGATGTACATCTAAATAATTGGAACAACTGAATCTTTTTCAGAAGCTTTATTCTATTTTTGGTTTACCAAGCTTCACACAGCAATTTCACAGCCAACTAAGAAAAACCGATGTACATACATCACCAGTGACACAGACATTAGCACAGGTGTGGAATCACATGACATAAAACTAGTAAGAATCATAATGCTTGAGCTGGAGAGATGTCTCAGAGCGTAAAGGCTCATGTCTCCAAGACTGACAACCTGGGTTTCATCTGCAGGATTCAAGTGGTGAAAGGAGAAAACTGACTATTTCAGGTTTTGTTCAGACTTCCACATAAGTGTCACGACATTCACACCTACACACACACACATACTCCAATAAAATAAATAAACATAATTAAAATTTCTGTAATTTTCCAGTTCTCAAATACTGCAAACATAACATCACTGTTCCTTACATATTAACCATAGAAGCATTTGTTGGACCCAATTATGTGACTACAGGGTCCTTTCCAAGCTCCTCCTCCAGCGCAGCTCATTTAAGAAGGTTCATCTTCTTATTTTGATGTTTAGCAATACCAACACACTTAACTTTTAACATTATCTTCAAAATTCTAGACTTAGATTTTAGTTATTTTCAGAGCCTCTGTGACACATCTAATGGATATAGGGGTCCATAATATGCTGTCTATGAGGCATACACACTACCCCAATAAGGAGATATTGTTCTTCACTGTAACAGTTTTCGCATGTCCAGCTCCTGAGCAAAAACCATAGAGACCAAGACATTAATACTAACTCTACCCCCAGAACAAGGCAGAAGTCTTTTGCTCCATCAAATTTACACATATCCTCAGTGCTCCACAACTGTTCCCAAAATGCATGCAAATTTCACGCTGTGCTGATTGCCACTGTTAGATTATGAACCAACAGCACAAAATACAGCATCCCCAGCAATAATTCAGGTAGGCTTCGGTGCGGAAGCAAAGTCATTGTAGATTATTAATCAATAATGAATGAGTTAATTAAATCATACCAATGTTGGTGACTTAGCTTGCAAGTATAGAGCCAGTACCATCTACTTGATTAAAATCCTCCCGACATTGCAACACGTGAAATATCTCACCACTGTACAAGCTCCCTGAGGTGCCCTTCTCTCCACAATTTCCAAGCTCTTTCCCAAGCTCCTTTTAGCAACTTCCCTTACCTGGTAAACATTCTTCAATTTTAATTACATGCTTATTGTGGGTGAATCACAATTGAAGTAATTTTAGAAGGTGAGATATTTGCTAACTGTAGAAGAAAAATGCCTAATGAAATTCAAATATACTTCCCTGCTTATTATCCAAATGTACAGCTGTTTGCATAGCACTGCTTAATGGTTATAGCTATTTTTATTCCCAGCTGAACCCCTAATTTTTTGTTCCCATTTAAGACCATTGATCCTCCCCCAGAAATCAGGGAGAAATCTTTTCCTTTTTTAAAAAACTAGACTTGCACAGAACTTCTCTTACATATGCTATGAAAAAAGAATAACATGTATGGGAGTTCCCATATATATATACACATACACACACACACACACCAAGAAGGAAAAAAGAGGGAAGAGGAAGAGGAAGAAGTTTTATTTGGCTCAAGACTCTTTCAAAAATGGTGGCGGTGGTAATGCATGCCTTTAATCCCATTACTAAGGAGGCAGAGACTTGCAGATCTCTGAGTTGAAGGTCAGCCTGGTCTACAGAGTAAGTTCTAAGACACCCAGAGCTTTATAGTACAACTCTGTCTTAACCAACCAACCAAATGGAAAATGGTTTAAATGGAATTTGGAATTCACTCATAATGAGCCCAAAACAGATTAGTTCAGTTATCAATTGAAGTCCTAATTTGTTTCCTTTCACTAAGTAATTTTTTTTTGTTTTGGTTTTGTTTTTGTTTTTCGAGACAGGGTTTCTCTGTATAGTCCTGGCTGTCCTGGAACTCACTCTGTAGACTAGGCTTGCCTCGAACTCAGAAATCCGCCTGTCTCTGCCTCCCAAGTGCTGGGATTAAAGGCGTGAGCCACCACTGCCTGGCTCACTAAGTAATTTTTAAAAAATTAGGTGAAGCTCTTTGAGGTAGGGTTTCCTGGTCTCGAAATCATGATACATTTGCCTCATCCTCCAGAGTGTTTGTAGGGCACACCAACATCACTAGCCTCAATTCAGTTTGTTTTGTAAAAGTGATAGACTGATATCAACTTGCATTAAAATTTTTAATGAAAATGTACAAGACAGTGGAAAGTAGTTATTTAATATTAAATGTTTATAGTCTAAGCATGTAAATAATTTTCCCAGTCATTGTATTGGGTCTCAAAAGTACATGCAGAAGTCATATGCACAAGGCTCCTACCCCAATAAAACATTTTGTGTCAACTTCATGCAAATTTCTGTAATATTTTATTTCAAAATATAAGCTCATCAGCAAGTCCTTAGGAAGAGCAATGTTATTTACTGTTCAGGTCCCAATGCTGCCAGAGAAAGCTCTTTGTGGGCTACTTAGTTCTGTATGTGTGAATGTTCCAGTCTCCAAGACTAACCCTAGCTAGCCTCTCAGGAAATTCAATAGTCAAAATAGCTTAAAAGATATATGAGTATCCATGTCTCAGAAATGTCAAGTGAACATAAAAGGCAAAAAAGGCTTATTCTCCTCCCAAATACTAGGGGGCATGGCATTATTAGCCCCAAATAATCAAAAAACCAAACCAAAACAAAAACCAACAAAACAAAAAGGAAAACACAAAACTCACCATTGAAGCTACAAAAACGTTGATAATTTATGATTCATGAACACGTATCAGATACAAGCAACTTCTGGAAGCCTTATTTTAATTATTTTCCAACAAAAACAATCCAGTGAAATAATTTGCAAAATCATTTGCTGAACACTCATGTAATGCCGTTCATGGTCAATTATTGATGAGTTACCGGATCTATGGTCAGTTAAAAAGAAAGACTTCTCTCTGAAAGGATAATGTTTCCTCACTAATTATTTTTCTTCTATTATTCCAGACACTGTATTTTGGCCTTGGGTGTGAGTGAGTCTGAGAATGAAAATACAATACAGAGATAGCCCTTGAAAATCTCAATCATGGTCCCCAGCTACTCTGCCCAGACTCTGTATCTGGAGGGCTGGAAAGGAAGAACTCCAAGGTCATCAAAATGGCTCAGCTGTAAGATAGGAAATGTCTGTTTCTGAGTCACCATAAATAGTCCTCTACCTAAAAGAGGCTGAGAGCACCTCTTGTACAGAAATAGCCTGGAATGTGGAGGTGTTTGTTTGGCATTTAGCTTGCTATAACTAGAGTAGTGACTGCAACATGATGTCTTTTTACCCACTATCATTTTGTTGCTTTTGCTTTTTCCACTAAGGAAAAAAAAAAAGTTGCTATCTGTAATTCCAGATCTAGGTGACAACACCCTCTTCTGGCCTCTGCAAGTACTGCATATGTGTAATACACAGTCATATATGCAGGCAAACACTCAAAATAAGAATCTAAGATATATTATTTAAAGTATATACTTCAGATTCCTTGGTTTTAGGCTAGGTCCTATTCAGGACCAGATTCCGTTCCAAAGTATCACATTATGTTTACAGTTCATGTCTCTTAAGGCAAGTCTAGTATGTGATCTTCTTACTATTCCATTATTTTGGGTGACCTTGACCTAGTTGAGAAGTGCTGCTGAAGGTTGTATTATGCCCCTGGTTTGAGACCAATCTGATGTTTTCTTTTCACTAAACTAGAGCTATAGAGAATAGAGACAAGACTCCAAGGTTAAGAACTCTGACTGAACATCCAGAGGACCGTGGCTCAATCTTCAACACACACATGGTGGCTCAAAATATTCTGAAACTTCAGTTTCAGGGGATCCAATGATACCTTCTGTCCTCCAAGGGCACCAGGCATACATGTGGTACACACATAGGCAAAACACTCATACATATATTAGATAGATAGATTACATAGATAGATGATAGATAGATAGATAGATAGATAGATAGATAGATAGATAGATAGATAGATAGATAGATGGATGGATGGATGGATGGATGGATGGATGGATGGATGGATGGATGGATGGATGGACAGATGGACAGATACATACATAGATACATAGATACATAGATACATAGATAGATGATAGACAAACTAGGGATGTTGGCGCTAGATAAATTGCTCAGTGGTTAAGGATGCTCCAATCCACTCACAAAATTTTCAAACCAAAATTTATCCTGTCTATAAGAAATGCAAGAACACTCTTGCATGGAGAAGAAACTGAGGGAATGGTCGACCAGTGACTGTCCCAACTTGAGACCCATCCCATGGGCAAGAACCAATCCTGACACTATTAATGTTACTCTGTTATATTTGCAGACAGAAGCCTAGCATGACTGTCCTTTGAGATGCTCCACCCAACAGTTGACTAAAACAGAAAGAGAGATCCACAGTCAAACATTGGATTGAGCTCAGGGACTCTTATGGAAGAATTGGAGGAAGGATTGCAGTCCCTGAAGGGGATAGGAACTCCACAGGAAGGCCCACAGAGTCAACTAACCTTGACCCCTAGGGCTCTCAGAGACTGAACCACCAAACAAAAGAGCATTCATGGGCTGGACCTACCCTCCCCACCCCACTCCCATCCACATATATGTAGCAGATGGGCAGCTTGGTCTTCATGTGGGTCCCAAACCCAAAAGCTGTTGCCTGTCTGTTGAATATGTTCTTTTAGCTGGGCTGCCTTGTCTGGCATCAGTGGGAGAGGGTGTACCTAGCCCTGTAGAGACTTGATGTGCCAGGGTGAGGGAATATCCGGGGGGCCTACACCCTCTCAGAGATGAAAGGGAGGGGAATGTGGTGAAGGATTGTGGGAGGAGGTGACCAGAAGGAGGGGCAGTGTGCATGATGTAATAAGAAAAAAAAAAAAAAAGAATACTCTGTTCTTGCAGAGAACCAGAGTCTACTTCCCAAGATCAAACTGGGCAGTTCAGTAATCTCTAGCTCTAGAGGAGATCCAACACACGCTGCTGGCCTCGGTGATTAGCAACCGGTGTGTGCACATGCCCCACAGAAACGCCTAATAAAAAATAAGAAAAATCCTAAAAATAACTATACATGTTTCTTAGAAGAAGATGTGGACATAAAGTGCAACTGTCAGAATCACATGAACTGTCGAAATGACTTGTACTGTAGACATTCAATTTCGGTGTCTAGTGAGTATTCGAAGGGTATGACCACGGGATCTTTACTCTCTCCTCACTCTTCTTAATCTAGTGAGTTTCACTTCATAAATTCAAAATATCCTTGGTTGACAAATTTGTTTTCCATCTGTACCTATTTGTTTAATCATGTTGTTACGTCAGTCTGGATATCTGAAGCCACATTTCAGGCTACAACTCAAAACTATTCCTTACTACTATTCCACTTTGACCATCTTTGTCCACAGGATACTCCTTCAGCTGGCATGTTTTAAGTAGGCCTCTTGACACACATTCATGTGTGATCGATCTCGCTACTGAAATAGCAAAATGATTGAGACTGAGGTAGTAAACTCCTGTCTCTACCTTGAGACAGGTGTTTCTCAATGATGCCTTGAGTGTTAGGAAATCACATTTGATCACTGTTACTTGATCTTCTCGGTTATTAGACGACTGAGAAATATGTCTATACACCAATGTGTAGCAATATACATATCTGTACATATTTCTATACCTGAACTTCATTAAGCTAATTGTGAGCTCATATAGATTCAAGTTCAACTTTTAGTCTTCCTAAAGCATCTTCATTCTCATCCTGAGACAACCATAAATCACATAGTCCATGCTCATCCCATGGTTTGCAATCCCATAAAGAGGTGATGAATTCTGGTCAACACTTGTGTCTCTGTGGCCTCATGTGGCTTTTGTGGCCCAAGCCTTACAATGGGTCAGGGTTGTGACAAAGGCAGACTGGGTTCATCTGAGGTCATCCTGTCTGACACCAAGCAACCTATGTCTGCCTTCATCTCACTCTTCACTCCTGACCCTACCTGATATGCATCTCTTTTTTTTTTCTTAAGTTTTTTGATATTACATTCTTCAAACAGGTGGATAATAGATTATAGCACTGTTTATAAAAATGAGATGACTACTCTTTTCTGAAACATAAATCCTGCAGAGCTTGCCAAGATTGTTACAAGTAAGCAGGTCACTGCAGAGATGGCTTCCAAGCTCAAAACCTCAACACATAGAAGATCCTAGGGACTGGCTTATAAATGTGCTTCTGTACATGTGTCAGTTCTCCCACATGGCTGGTCTACTGCTTCATGCTAAACAAGATCAGTGTGTTTACTATTCAGACTTGAAATTTCTGTGTGAGGAGCATGTGCCAGCCTGGATTTTGACCTGATGCCCTTACCTGCTTCCATGGGAATGGCTGGCTATAGTATGTGACAAACACAGACATTTAAACTGAAGACCTGAACTTTTATAAGACTTTGATATGATATTTCCAGGGATCCTTCCTTAAGAATTAACAACCCAGAAGGAAGAGGTATGGTTCAGAGTTCTAATAAATAAACCTCTTTCTCATTCTTTGGTACTCAGTGGGCATATGTAACTATCCTAGCATCCTTTTAAAAAGATGCTAGACATGACTTGAATAAATCCTTGGTCTTTATACAAAAAACAAGGGACATTCTACTGGGGAAGATATCCTTGGTAGAATGCAGAAGGTCTTATTGCATAAGGTGATACCACAACTGTCCTGAAGTATGAGTTCTCAATATACAAAATCAGCAAGACAGGAATACCCCAGAGGACAGAAGAACTTTTAAAGGGTAGTGGCCAAGGATCTCAGTATCCTGAGCACTTGGAAGGGTCAGGGTGAAGAATTTGACAGGATTATACAGAGAGCAGGGAAGAGAGAATGTTGTCCAGGACTGGAATAAGTTATTTAAAAAGCATAAGCCCAATGATAATAGGTATATACCTTCTGAAACTCTTGGCTACAAATATCTTTCTGCTTTAGCTACAGGAACAAGGCCTATAACAGAACCAGCTCAAAGAACACCACATTGATAGTACTTTGCTTCTAATGAAGAATAACAAATCACAAAGTGCAAAATCTCTTTCACATTCTGGGATACAGATTGTTGTAATTAAAATACCAGAAAACCATTAAAGTCTGAATAGCAAGTGATCCATTAAAATTAAAGAAAATCTTTAGTACATTTCTTTGTAGACCTGGGGAAAATACTTGTGTCTCGTTTTCATAAAATCACTGAGTAGATTTCCAGGCTCCTGGATGAGATACATACAGGTTTAAGTGAGTGAGATTATGAGAGGAACAGCCTGTCTGAGGCATTTAATGTAAATAGAGCAGCTATGGAAAAAGTGGTACTTTGTGTGCCATACCTATTAAATATTATGCTATATTGCAACACCATCTTAATGACAGCATTCACTGGCCCTATTAAGGAGTTTCAAGTCAGGTATTTTAAAATCTTGAGATTCAAATCTTCTGTCAAAACAACTTGAGGTATGAGGTGAAAATTACAATTTGAAAATCAGGAAAGGAATAAAATTAGAAATCTGTAATAAATAATGTCAGCAGGGCCGAGTGCATGCAAGGATAAACAGGCTGTTCCTCAGGCACGTGTCAAACAGGGAGATGCAAGTCCCTCTGATAGTGCAGGGGATGCAGAAGCTGTCACTACTTTCCACTCCCCATGTAGAACCCAGAAACCATGGCATCTTTCCTCTCACATCTCTCCTGTCAAAGGCAAATCATATATGGGAGCCAGCACTCTTAGTATTATGCATCTTCTCAGGCACAGTCCTCTAAGAACTTCAAAGCAAGCCTCTGAGAGTCTGCCCTACCACCAGAGTACCTAGAAGCTTCCACAGTGTCAAGCATAGTGATGAGGCCTTCTATAGACGCCTGCCTACTTTTATACTAACAGCTTTCAGGTCAGTGTTTAAGTGTTCCATGAATAAGATGAAAATATGGAAAGAGGGCTGTAAGACTTGTGGATTAAAAATAAGAATGGAAAGTAGGGTGCCCCTCAGCTGCTACAAACTACAAGCCTGAGAGGATTGCTAAAAATGTACAATACCTTAAGAATTGAAGAGGCTGGCTTCAGGTGCTAAGAAGTTATGCCATTAGTAAATCAAATGCAACTAACAAAGACATTTCTTTTTTTTTGTTTTTGTTTTTGTTTTCATTTCTTTATTTTCATTTTATAAGTGTTTTGCCTATGTGTTTATATGTGTATCATGTACATGCAGTGGCCTCAGAGGCCAGAAGAATGTGTAGGATCCTCTGGAACTGGAGTTGCAGATGGCTGAGGGTGATGGGAACAGAACACAGAGCTTTGTCCAGGGTGATTGAGTATTCCTAATGTCTGAACTAGCTCACCAGTGCTAGGAATTAAATTCTAATGCCTCAGCATTGACCCAAGGTGTTGGTTCTGAAGACAAGATAAAATAGAGACAACTCTAAAAATCTTTTGGCCCAACGCTTAAGGCCCATGTAAGACACTGCTCTCTACTGATCTAAGTATGTGTGTCTGTTGTAAGACCCAGTTTGATCAAATGGACATGCAGAGAATTTTGTTCCCTGGAGCCCACTTGACAATATTGTCCTTTTTGAAAAATAAATTCTTTTTTGGACTTCATCCTCCTTACTTTTGACACAGATTTCATATGATTCTAGAAGGGATTTGAGGTATGAATTTTTTAAAGTTTATGAATAGATAATGCAATATTCTGGAATAAAGAGGAGGGGGACAGGAGGATTCTAGGACCCTGACAGACTTATGCAGCTCCAAGTCCATCCTGTTCTCCTTTAGACTTCTCCCTAGCAATAACGCAAAACTAGAATATCTCCCTGAACTCTTATTATGTGTACACAGATCCAAATTTGTATAAAATATATTTAAATCCATTGGGAATTCAAAGGTAGGAATGATGTTCATTAAATAAAATGAATGTGTCAAATTAAACTATATATTAAACAGAAACAAAAGAATATTAAAATCAAAAAGTGTCTTCATTTACAAAGCAGACCAGATAACCAACAAACTGGAATGGTAATAAATTGAACAGATACCCAGGGCAAAACTGAACTTAGAAACAAAAAGATAAGATCAAATGTTAAAAACTGAGAAAGACAAACTGCACAAAAGTTGAGTGGCTCTGATAGATACCCAGTGGGATATCCCTGACCCCAAAATCACCAGTGAGACACTTTCTGAAGGCATAAGTGACTGAAATTTATACTCAATTTCTAAAAGGTGGAATAACTGAAAATATTTTCTCTCAGAGGCAGAGGATGCTGGGGGACAGAGGGGAAGGAAATAGTAACCACAAAGACAAGGAGACACCGCTACTGATTCCAGGTAGGAGCAACCATCTACCTTGAACCCTAGTACTGGAATAAATCTCATTCAAGAGCAGGACTGAACATAAAGCCCTTTTAGAAATAACAATGCCAAGACTCAAAGATTCTCAGTAAGAAGGAAAGCATATTAAGGGGATGGGCCAGCATAAAATGACAATGAAGTGAGGATAAGAAGGAGAACAGGGAGGAAGAAGAGGCAGGGGAGGAGCCGGGGAAGATGGAGAGATGATAGTAGAGAAGATGCAAGTGATGGGTTGGCAGCAGGAAGTACTAGCTCATTTGTGTCACTTGTTTTCCCTTACTGTCCTAATTTAGCTGCAAGTGTTAAAAGTGGCATTGCTCCCTGGAGGACCTAAAACTGAGAAGCAAATGAACAACAGTGAGTTTCTGTGATACATCCATGATCAATTACTGTTAATATTCTGTTCTTATTGCCTGCCAGCACAGGGCTGACCATTCAATCACATAGCTACAATGACTTGGGAAGTGAGGTGTTATGCTACATGAGCCAGAAAAGTTTTTGAGTTTATTTGTTTGTGCGTTTTCAATCCTTTTTTATTATAACAACATATAAAAGAAACATTTAGAGGTCTGGAAATTCTGTTTTGCTTCATTGAGTTCAAGTATTTATTTGCTTATTAGTGTGTAGTATCTACCATTTGTTTATGAGAGCGTGAATGTACCCTGCTCCTATGGAAGATAGGAAAGGACATTAGATGTTCTGTTCTATTGTGTCTGTCTTTATTCCATTGAGACAGCAGCTCTCACTGTATCTGCAGCTAGTTTACCATCCAGCAAACTCCATTTATTCTCCTGTGTCTAGCTTTCTGAATGCTGGGATTGCAGGTGAGTATGCTGCCTTCTGTGTTTGATGTTGGTACTGTGTGGGGCAAAGCTAACTCCCTATCAATATCCATGTCTTATGATTCTTAATTCAAACAGGAACAGTACAGGGAAGTCACCTAGGCTGCGCTGTGAAGAGGAGGCTGGAAAATAGTTTCAAGGTGTAAAACCCAAAACTCTTAACCTTAGTTCTGATGTACAGCATTGATGCCTCAACAGGGGTTTAGACTTATGCATGTACACACACACGTACACACACACACACACACACACACACACACACGTTTTCTATCAGCTATCTTAATTGTTAGCCTTCCTTTATATCATGGCAAGGCCAAAGTTACTCAATACAAGGAGAAGTTAATTTAGGGATATGCTTATGGGGTTTCATAGAATATTTTATCTGCATATTTTTATCTGCACACACATGCACACATGCACACGCGCAAACACACACCAACACAAACACACACACAGGCTACATGGCATAGCTATAGCTTCCGAACTTCTAGGAATTCTTCTTCTACCCTATTGATGACTAGCAAGTGAGAGCAACAGATCTTACACTGTTGTGGTATGACTTATAGGAGCATGAGTACAGACAATAGAAGCAAAGTTTCAAGTACATAAAGCCAGGGAATGGTCTGCAGAAACTCTCAAATATAAGATGCAAAAATTGCTGTGTATGTTGGGACAGTTGTCAATGTCTCTCCCCTGTGAGGAATCTCTACTACAAGCCAGCATATGTGGATGCACATGTATGCTAGCTTATACTACTTTTTGATAGAAATGGAATAATAAATCTCAAGCATTCCCTTGTAATTTGAGTTGTGGAATGGTCTAATACAGAAAGAGATCAATTATGGGCTCTCAATTAGTCTACAAAGAAAGGTCAAACTTTATTAATAGTACTTAAATGCATTTTCCCCAAAACTTAAAGAAACACTGGGAGAAAAATTAATAGCTGCACAACATGATGAATGTGAATAATGAAATCAGGAGAAAAATCACTCTGACATTTAGAAATGAATTATACCAAATTTGTTTACAATTATGCTAAAGCTGAGTTTATAACTATTATAAATAAGCACTTTGATTACTTAGTAATCTAATAAAGTTAACACTAAATATATGAATAGCATGAAAAATATTAAATTTTAGCATGATTTTGTATAAACATTGGCATCAACAAATATCAAGGAAAATACATTTACTTTCTGATTGACAAAATTGGCTGCTGCTGCAACATTCAGGTTGCGCGTGGACAGTCACTATCCAGGAACAACCTGAAATTATAATAAATTTAACAGTTCACATAGGAAAGAAACTGAAGAGTCTTGCTCAGATTTGAAAACAACTTCAAAAAATTGACATAAATTATTAATAATACCATTCAGGAAGATGTTTTTCTAAACAAGTAATGATTATGTGCACAGATACCATGCACAATTCTTAGTCAACCATGCCAGAGGAAAGACTGGAGTGCCATTCATCATTCTACTGTTTTCCAGGAGAAAACAAAAATTTTGCATATAAGGAGGTGACTCAAGGATTTGCATAAAAGAAATTAGAAGGCTGGGGATATGGTTGAAGGGTAAGGTGTTTAGTGTGTAAGCCCAAGGAACGGAGCTTGGACCCCAGAATTTATATCACTTCAGACACAGCTGCATGTGCCTCTAGTCTCAAAATTCACATAGGATGAAACAGGAAGCACAGAGAGAGTCCCTGAAGGCCACGGATTGGCTAGCAGGGACTATACAGCTGTGAACAGTTAAGAAACTATTCAATGTAGAAGAAGAGGACTGAGACCCAAGATTCTTCTCTGACTTCCCTGTGCACACACAGAAAGTGAAAAGGAGCACTATGAGGAAGTTAAGTATTGGATACTATTCACCTGTTTGAATTTCAGACACTGTAGTCTTTACCACCTTTAAAAATTTGTGCCGGGCAGTGGTGGTGCATGCCTTTAATTCCAGCACTTGGGAGGCAGAGACAGGTGGATTTCTGAGTTTGAGGCCAGCCTGGTCTACAGAGTGAGTTCCAGGACAACCAGGGCTATACAGAGAAACCCTGTCTCAAAAAAAAAAAAAAAAAAAAAAACCCAAAAAAAAGTTTGCAACTATACAAACTTATCTAAACCTATGTTAACATTTTGATCTATTTTTCATTTTTATCTTACTCATTTTATTTAAGAATGCCCCAACTTGAGTATCATCCAGAACCCACCAAGTTATAATAACTATTTACTTCCTATGAGGAAAAAGCCTCCAAATATTGACACAAAATTGTTATCTAATACTTCATATCTAATACTTTAATGATATCTTGAAACAATAAAAATATAAATAATAGAAAGGGTTTTATCAGTATTTGTGTCAATTAGTCAAACAAGCAAAATTTCTTTTGAGAGTCACAGCTGTTTTCTGACCCTGTTTTCCTTTCACTGTAAACAAACACGACATATCACATAAAACAGAGGAAACACAGTCTTTAACATGGAGCTTGCTTATTAATGCTGCATATTCAGCATCTGTACAGAAATTAGATTACTGTGTATTTTATTCATAACTTTACCTCATTTTATCTATGGCCATATCTTTCATAAAAAAGAAAGAACTGATTTGTTATATTTTCAAAAAGATTATTGCCTGCTTAAACTCAATATTTCTCTGTGTTACAACTGAATGAAGTTTACAGTAAGTAGAGTTTTGTGTTCCCTAAGTAAATTTAAAAAAATAGGGTGAAAGCGGTATTTAGCATACACCAGCTCATCTCTTTTACACTAAAATGTGATACTTCAAAAATAAACAGATCAGTTCTATAAATAATACATCTGAGTAAAAAATCAATTCGCTGATGAGCAGCAATGGTCCTAGATTTCAGAGGCACACTAGAATCCCAGTGTCCACTCTTGTTTGCATCAGACTCTGCATAAGTCAGCATGATGACTGAGGGAAGCTAATTGAGCAGACTGTATCTCACTGCCAACTCTAAAGTAAGCACAACAATAGAACTGACATCATGAATTTGTTGTGGACATCAAAATTAGGAAATCTGTGGATACCACTTAACAAGAATGTGGGAGGGCTGGCAAGATAGGTCAGTCAGCAAAGTCTGAATTTGAACCCCAGAAACCCATGATTTATCAATGCCAGGCATGATGGAACATACTATTTTATTATTAATAATTATGCTCGTTCTTTTACAACTTTGTTTAATTCTGATAACTCTCTTCCATAACGCTTTCCTATTTCCCTCCCATCTTAATAGCCTCTCTTCCCAACCAGCCCTGTCCCAGGCTCACAGTTTCTGGATTTCTTTAGTGACATTTTGTTTAAACAGGACCATCTGTGTAACCACTGGGCTGGATCTATCCAAGCAACATAATGGGTTCATCAGTGGATATGGAGTTGAAGACAATGACTTCCTCTCCTCTGTTAGTAGCAAACACCTCAGACTTGAGAGCTTGGGTCTCTTGAGCTTGTCCTCCAGCCATGCCTAACCCACTCTTGTGCAGATCCAGAGCAGGCTTCTACAGTTTCTGGGAGTTCATGAAAGCACTGCTGTGTCTTGCCCAGAGAAATCCTTTCACAGCACTTCTCCTTAGCTCCTGGATCTTACTTTCTTTCTACCCATTACATATATATTACACATATATATGTGCATTCACACAACCATATGTATGTAGATATATGCACAGGAGGCATGTGTGTGTGCACAGGCACACGTGTGTGAGCACTCACACATACAGAGAGAGAGAGAGAGAGAGAGAGAGAGAGAGAGAGAGAGAGAGAAGTATACAGGGAGCCTCACTACAATTTCTATCTGTCATCTTGACTTTAATTGCTATACGACATATTTGACATAGAAAGCCAAGCACAAGATACATTTCCTGAAAGACAGGAGCAAACATATGATATTTGCTTTGGGCACAGTTGATCTGACGCAACCATTATTGCTTTATTACTATGTTCAAACATTTCCCACTACAGACTCCTGACAGAAAGCAGCAGAAGCCCCTCTAAAATGTGCTCAAAAACAAAAAGGAACCACGACATACATACCAAATAACAACAGCAACAAAACTATACCCGCATTCTCAAAATTTACAAATAGTGCAACTGAAAACAGCCTTGCAATAAAAATTTCCTAGGCATGCCATTGTTCTGGGGTTGAAACAAGTAGCATCCAATGTCTTAAAGTTGTATAATAGATTACCTCCAACATTTTATGACATTTATTTATTCATTGGTTATAGGTAAGAGTGTCTTATTTAAATGAAAACATTATATGATGACTCATGATTTGTCCTAGTGCTAAGAGTAACTGTGAGTACCACTGTTGGGACAGCTATATGAATAATCTCCCCCACATCACAGAACATGATGCAAAGGGAGGAAGAAAAAAATAGAGCTATAAGATGGGAAAAAGTGCCATGAGTTGCTGTCTTCTGGACATGACACGGCTGTTACACACAGGAACTCAAAGTGGCTGAGCTTAAGTGCACAGGATAAAGTTGGTTAGTATTCCAACATGAGTCCAGTTGCAGCAGGGTTTCTAAGGCTGCAACCCCAGCTAAGGAGGCATGGATTGATGGCTGCTATAGCGAAAAGATTCACTGTTTTTTATGGTGCAGCCTCAAGGAGGCAGCACATGCCCCAGCACTCAGCCTCATATCCATGTACATGCAGGCAGCAATAAGAGAGAGAATGAATGAATGAATGAATGAATGAATGAATGAAGTGAATGGTCATTCACATTTTTGTCCTTGCTTCTCAGGCAATCTCTCATGCATTTTCTATCAAGAGTTGGTCTCACTGATATTTTATGCAAATGGGAGAAACTGGTAAATATTTTTATCTACCTTCTTTTACTCTGAACAATGAATGTCAGGAGAGCCATCCATGCTGTGTGTATGAGCAGTGTTCCTTTTAAATCCCAAGAATCCTGTGGTGTGGCATATGCATTTATTCATTTAATGCATCTGTGGATGAACTTTAGAATCATTCTACTGTTTGACGGTGATAAACAAAGTTGTTATAAATATTCATATTAAAGTCTTTGTATGACATATGTTAGAGGACTTTTAAATTATTAAGAAACTAACCAACTGTTTTCAAACTGTCTTAACCATTTTACTTTCCAAGTACTTTGTGAAGTTCTAATTGTTTAATGGACTCACAGAAATTTTGTGCTTTAACAGTCTTTTAACATGAATAATTTTGATAGTGTGTGCCATACTGTGATGGTAATTTTCATATAAGTAATATTAAAATAAATTGAACGAACTTAGTTTGTCTCGTTTTAATATGACGAGGATACCATTTAATAGGTATCATGAAGATGTTTTCATGCATGTATATTGTATATTTTAATCAAATTCATTACCTTTTACCCAATTCCCCAATCAACTCCCATCATAGTCTCCTTTCTATACCATATCTTATCTATGTTTTAGATTCATACATGAGAGAAAACAAGCACTGCTTACCTTTCTGAGTCTGACAGTTTTCTTTTACTACAATGACCAGTTCCATCCGTTTCCCCACAAATGACACACTTCCATGTTTCTTTTTTAGAAACATACTCCCCAGTGGACATATTATCATTATTGGTTGGTTATTTTCTCTACCTGTTCACACACTAATTGGCATATAGGCTGATTCTATAACTTCACTATTGTAAATGAGGTCGCAGTGGACATGGAGTCTGGGAGTGTGTTCTGTATGCTGACTTGGAGTCTCCAGATATACAAGTAGGAAAGGTACAGTGAAATCTCATGACAGGTCCTTATTTCTGAGGAGCCGCTCTTCTAATTTCCCTAATGACTGGACTCCTTGACAGTCTTATCAACAGTGCATAAGGTACCTCCCCATGCCATAGCTCCACATCTGGACCACCATTATTTTCTAGAAGACAATCCTTTCGAGTTGGGTAAGATGGGATCTCAGTGCATATGGGACTTCCATTTCCTAACAATGAAGAGATGTTGAACATTTGGGGGGCTCATTCCTTAGGTACTGACGACAGTGAGAGAGGATGTAAGCCAGATCTCCAGGCTCAGAGCCATAAAAACTTGAGGGACTTCTATGTTCCAGATTCACCCTCCTGGAGGACTTTGCTTCATATCACACGAATCTGGCCTTCTTACCACTCTATGTTTCTTATCAATGAATTTAATCAGTCACATGCTTATCAAGTCTTCCTCTTAAGTACTGCTACTGGGAAGCCAACCTTAACAAGTCTTATAGATAAATGCTGAATATCACCTTGTGATAAAAGCCAATTTTAATATTTTTGGCAAAATTCTTCCTATGACAATTTATAAATTTACATCTCTATACAGCAATGTGAACAGCTGTATTCTTACCCTCTAACATTGATTGGAATGTTGGACATATTTGTATATAGGCATCCATGCTTACACATTGAAACTGACTGAATGGATCACTTTAAAAATTCTAATTTCAATGTGAGGCTAGGATCATTGTAGGTAAATATTATATACTGCAACCCTCAGAAATGTGATTGGCAGCTTTATAAGAGAAAAACCCCCCAAAATAATCTGTATTATTTTTCTCATCTCTCCCATGGAGATCAATGGGGAAATGGCCATTAGTAAGTCAGGAAATGTTCTGGCCTGATAATGAATCCTCTCGTGTCTTAGTCTTGGATTTTCCACCTTCCAGGCCTGATTGAAATCACTCTGTGTTGGAGAAACCATATAATTTATGGCATTCTGTCACAACAGCCAAATTAATACAGTCAATTAATACATATACCTATACTCTGTTCAGTCTTAATTAAAAGTCTTAAATAGCATATAATTGCTATTTACATTTATTTCAATATTAGTCATGTTTAGTGTATTCAATTGTAGTACTGTGTGTTTGGTCAACCCTTTCACCTATTGCAGGAATACTCTCTACATTACTTTTTTTCATATATATTGTTAATTACCAGGTATGAGGAACTCATTGCCTCTTGGGTACTACTCCCTCTAAAATGTGGAGAACTGTACATAATCAATTCAGGAGCCATAAATTAATATATGCATGTCCAACTAGATCTTTCCACTTTTACATATTCCAGGGTTTCCTACTTAAGAAATGATACTACCCATAGTGGGCAAGTCTTCCCACCTTAATTAGAGTAATCAAGACATTATTCTACAGATCAACCTGAACAATTCCTTAATGACATTCTTTTCTCATATGATTCTAGATTGTCGCACATTGACAACTAAACTAACCACCATAGGGTTAGAGTTGCTTGTTGTAAGACATTTGCAACCCATGGTTAGTTTGGCATATACTGCTTAAAGAAGTAAAAGGGAAGTTAACAAGGAAACTTCCCTTTCTGAAAATAAAAAAATGTACTTATTTCTGTATATTGTATTTTGCAAATATTTTCTTTAAAATTTCTCAATTAGAGTATTTAACATTGATTTTCTGTGTCCCAAAAATCCAATCACATTTCCCATTCCCACCTTTTAAATTATCAATACTTTCTTTAGTTTTATTAAAAAAAGCTGCTCAAATCATGGGGCTTGAATATATAATTCTGTTTATCCATGGTGCCAGAATACTCTGACTGTAAAAAGGATTAACACTATCATAAATTAATAGGTAAATTTTAATAATCCAATTGTAAAATGAAATTTAGCTCTGTGTATAACTCATTAATAAAAATTACTAGGTATAGATTTGTTTTTATTTTCAGTAGCATAATGTACATAGAATGCTAAAATGAATATTTATCAATGTTTGTATATAGCCTTAATATTTATAGGTTTGTTTTACATATAACTATAATGAAAATTTTAAATATATTTCAGACTCAGAATGGTTAACTCTAAGTTGGAAAAGGATGAAGTAGAAATACTGACAGTCTCTGACTTCAAGAGTTATGATGAAGTGTGGCAAATAAATCAACATGATACTAGCCAAACAACAAAAGCATAAATTAATACACAGAATAGAGAGTTTAAGTCTGATCTATACATAAGTAAAGTAATCACTGACAAGGGCACAAAAATGAATAAAGTTTGTCTTTTCTAAAAATGAAGCTAAGCACTTAGAATGCCATATGCTAAAAATGTCAAAATACAGAATTGATATCTTCAAAAATTGACTAAAATCAGCTTGCTAGGTCTCACATTCTAGACCTAAATATAATATGTAAAACTATAAACTTCCAAGAGGATGGCATGGGAAGGAATATGGATACGTTCGGAAACAACACTGGGTTTTTAGATAAAACAAGGCACACATCACAAAAACTAAATCAAGAAGCTGCAGTAAACAGCAAACTTCTGCTCTGTGAAAAGTATAGACACATGAGGAAATAGACACACACTAGGAAAAAATATTCAGGGAAGACACATCTAATAAAGAACTGTTATCTAAAACACATAAAGAGTTCTTAATAGTCAGCAATAAGTAGATGCATAGTTTGATGGGAAAATAGGCTGAAGAGCTCCAGAAGATACAGATTGTGAGTGACCATACAGAGAGATTCTATACCTTGCCCGAAAATTAAAACAACAATGCAATGAGTCACATTGATTAAAGTGAGCAAATCCAGTTTGCCAGAAAGCTGTTACTCAGGCAATCCAAATTCACTCTTAACTAGATGTATACACACATAAATACTAAATCTCTATATGTACTCATAAAGGTATGGGTGAAATGGTACCCCAGTGAACTTCCTAATGAATTCTTAGGACTATTATCAGGCTTTATTTGGATTAGGCTAAAGTTGTTAGTACAGGTATGAAGGGCTGCTATGGTAACACTAAACCTAAGTGGTCTCTTGTCTATTAGTTTGGTTTGAATTATTAATACTATCTTGTAGACTCAGAGACATAGCTTGTATAGGAATTGTTCAAGCTGAAGTTGTACTTGGCTGTGCAACCTATGAGCAAAATGTATCCCCCTGAGATGGGCCCCAGAGCCTAGCCACATTAAGAGCATTGGAGGGTGCCTGGCAACACAGATGACTGACACTTCCGGTGCTGCCTTCTTCACACTGCCAGTTTTGACAAAAACAGGTTTGGTTTTTTATTTTACAACTTCTGCCTAATTCTGCAGGATTGCAAGTAACTTCTTAAAGCATTGTGATCACTTATTAGGAATAATAGGGCTGATGGCAGTTCACTAGTTATAATTTGGGACAAAAACTGCTACATTGACTTTCATCTCGCCCACAGTGCTCACAGCTGGTATGTTTAGTGGATCAGGACTACAACTGTCTTTGATTGTGAATTCCTACTCATTGCCTCTCTCAGTGAATATGGAAATGGCCACCTGGGTTTTCCCATTTCAGGATGGGCTTTGGGAAGCACCTATATTGGCTGAAAATTGAGAATGCGAACATTCCAATCATTGGGCTGATCAAGGTCTTAATTAATATCTAGACTGTAGCTCAAAATGTAAAACATTTTGTTCAATCCATATTTGTCTTGCACATTATGAATATATTTTTATTTTTTACTACTGTAGGGGATGGGGAGGGAGATATAAATGCCCTTGACATGATTCATGAGAGCAGCTGGGACAACCTCCAAGCAGTTTATTTCATTTCAAACCTATTTCCAATCACAAGGAAAGATTTCTTTAAGACACACTTGTACATTTCACCTGTGGAGATTTTAATGTCATCCTCAGTATGTCCTCAAATTTGCTGGCATTGAAAGGAAAAAATATTATATTGGTGAGTTTTTCTACTAATTATTTTTTGAAGCATTATTTTCCCAACACAAAAGGGTTTTTTTTTTTCCTCAGTATAACAAAAATTGAAATCTTATGTGTATTCAATAATAGACAAAATTTTATCTTTTATTTCCACTTGAAGAGTTATATTTCATATAAAGTTTACAAATAACGGTTTTTATTTGGATTTTTTCCGTATAAAAAAGTTGCCTTGATGGCATATTATGAGGCAATGCTAATTGCTTGTAGGATAGTTGATTGTCAGTATTGAATCCTAATCTCTAGCTGCCGTCTTGTAGATATGGCTGAATGTCACCAAGCATGTGTTTTGTATTTTGTTGCATCGTACACTGCAACTAATAAGCTAAGGAATTGACATATACTAGGTGCATGACTGTTTCTAAAAACCACAAACTAAGAATGATAAATTATCAATATAGTTTACTATTTGCTAATTTTACTACACTCTTTTGTTACATATATGTAGGGAAGTCATAGGGATTATAAATTCAATTTGAATAAAGTTTAAAACATATATTTTTGATAAAGGGCCTTTAACTTATGATGGCCAAAGCACTGCAATTATATATTTGCTGTAAAGAGAATTATAAGAGTTTTATTTTTCTGATATTTAAAGTTACTTAATAAAGACTTGTTTGCATTAACTTGAAAAACCCAACATAAATGTGGGAGACGATGTGGAACATGAAAATTCTGCATTCAATGATGGTAGGACTGAAAACCGATGCAGCTGTTTAGGAAGCTAGCTTGACAGTGGAAGAGATAAAACCTGGTGATTCATTTACAAAGATGCTATGATCTGATTAAGTCCATAGCAATAAGAAAAGAAAACACTGGAACCCTGCTGACAGCCTGCTAAGATACCCTGCCTCAGCTCCAAGGTTTGCCAAAGAAAATTACTAACAGCCAAGCCTGCCTGCAAGATCAGTCACCTGATAACCTCAGTCAACAGAAGGTGAAAGGTATAGGTGAGCACACCTTCAGCTGATAAAAATACAAGGGGAAGCTACAGTAGGAAAGATAAGATCTAGATAGTCTTTAAGACCACACTCATCTGATATGTCACTAAAGAAAGGGAGAAAGGGCCGTGCATTCAGATTCATAAAGACCGTCCTCCTGTGAAATCAGCTTACCTACCACCTTTAGCCTGATATACTCTTAGGCTTTAGTGCTCTTCTTTAAAGTAAGAATCTTTGTTTCTCACAATTATATTTTATAAAATGAATCATTTTCTAATATGCACTCACATTGAGCCAGTAGCCACAATGCCTGGTGTTTACTTAAAAGAATTCAAACTGTATGAAAAATAATCCTCAATGCACATTACTTCTAATGGGCTCGTAACTTTAGAAACCTTAATGTCACCAACATAGCCAACATTTTATGAGTGAATCAAAAAGCTTGTACATCCAGACAAAGGACTGATATTCAGCATTAAGCATGAATCAGCTATCAAGACAGGAAAAGACCTGAAAACAAAACAAAACAAAACAAAACAAAACAAAACAAAACAAAACAAAAAACTTACATGCATCCTATAAAGAGGTTAGTCTGAAAGGCCACAACTGCTCAGCTGTTTGATCTTTACACAGTAAAAGAGAATGAGAATTTGGGGACACTGAGAGAAGATGGTGGAATACACAGGGTGTTTAGCACAGAGAGATTATTCATCTTACAACATATGGCATGTACATCAGAACTAACTAATACGTCGGAGGCCACCTTAGGACAATAGTCTCTGTAGCCCTGTGGAAATCAAGGGTGATCAACCTCATGTTACAAACAGGAAGAGCTATAGATCATATTGCTCTCCTGAAAATGTATTTCCCCAGTTTTCACCTATACCATTTTCCCTCAAACATCTTTTTAGTATTCAGTTTCGAATGACATGGTCCAGGGAAGAGTAGGACCCTATGCACAGGATAGCAGCTGTAGTCAACAAGTATTTCCATACAACAAGATCACATCTCAGAGGACTCATGTTGAACTCAGGGCACTTTGAAGGGGAGATTTAGAGAGAAATGGAGCTTTAACTAGTCACTTATGTAGCTGAAAAGTGCAAACCCTCTGCAAGCAATTTCTTCTGATATTTTTTCTATTCTCGTTGTTTTTACTGGTAACTTCTGCTACTCAGGACTTGCTTTCTTGGTGTCACCCTATTATTTCTGTTGCTCCAGCATCAGGATCCATGTGTACCAGTCAACAAAGCTTAATGATACCCTCCTTCATCTTTTCCATAGCAACTTTCCAGTGTGTTTGTATAAAAAGCATCAGTCTCTTCTTGCTTTCTTCCTTTTTCACACCAATCTTGTACATCACATCTTTTGCTCTTTCTTCTTTTATAGCGGTAGTCTCCTGCCTTTACTTTGAGTTCAGTGGCAAATACTTACCTTCAGAGTCTGCAAGCACTTGGCTATTGTAAATCCATACAAATATTCACTAAATACTTAAGTTCTACACATTGACTTGGCTCTAAAAATGTCATACAAATATTCATTAAATATTTAAATTTCCCGTGTTGACCTGCATGTGCTAGATATAGGAATGTACACAGCATCTGTATGATTCAAAGAGTTACAGTTAGCTAGAGTGACTCCCACAATTAACAAAATGAAAACTGACTGAGAATAAATGAAGGGTAACAATCGTGGGCTTCCTCAAAGTGAAAGCAGTCCAACTAGGTCTAGAAGCAGGATTAAATTCTTCCATAGAATGAGGGGAGGGGACGTGTAAGCATTACAGAGAAATGCATCACACTCAATAGAAGACCTGTGCCCTTAGGCTAAGAGGAGTCCTAGTAAGACTTGAGGCTGTGAAAGGAGTTTGCTCCTGGGTGATGAGGAATACCATATATTATAAAATGCAGGCAGAGCAGAGTGAGAACATTCAAGAAAAACAATCTGTAATCAGATTAATAGTCCAGTAGGAAAATCTCAACGATCTAGCTATTCCTTTCCTCAGGATGAAGTTACATCTGATTTAATCTATTATAAGTTAAATAAAACACCCCTTAACTTCCCAACATCAGAGCCTGGTGACACAGCACAACATAAAATACAGGCTATTCTCAAATACCGTAATTACACGGAGACCAGAAGTTGGCGCTGCTGCCCATCAGTACAGGAGAAGACTGTATCTCATGTGACGAGGCAGCACGAGGTAAAACTGAAAACTTTAAAGCAGAGTTGCTATAGAACTAAAAAGCAATTTCCTATCATTTTCAAGTTTTTAAGTCATTAAGTCAATCTTTGACGAGAGATTGCTGAGTTGTTAAAAATGAATATGTGATGCTCTTCCACAGGAACAGAGTTTAGTTTCCAGCAAGCACACTTATAGCACGCTTACAGCTCATAACTGCCTATAGAACTTTGGTTCTAGGGTATCCAGTACCCTCTTCTGCCTTCTCTAGGGAACTGCAAACCCATAGGTGTACACACACACACACACACACACACACACACACACACACACACACACTTAAACAAAGCTGAATTTTATAATTCAATTTATGGTAAGCCAAGGACTATCTACAAGGTAGGCTGGATTTAAGTAAAATAAGGGAGAAAAGTGATTCAAGGATACTTAGAAGAGTTTAGGAATTAAACAAAGTCTCCACTAAACAGTAGGCGATATTTAAAACTGATGAAGAGGGGATAGAAAGAACTGTAAGTTAAGAGACTGTGCTGGTCTTGCAAAGGACCAGGTTTCTGATCCCAATAACCACATGGTGGGATGCAACTACCTGTGATTCCATTTTGAGGAAAGCCAATGTCCATTTGTGGCCTCTGCAGGTTTCTACACACATGTGGCACACACCAAGCAACTCATGCAAGCACTTATACATACTACTATGAATAAAATAAGTGAATATATATTAAAGAGTAAGGAAGAGAGAGATGTGAGGAACATATATAAGCACAGTGATATCAACAACAGCTTATAAAATGTAAAATATAATATAGTATAATATAATGAAAGAACTTAGACCACTTGACTTCATAAGACTAGCAGTAAACACTAACAGGCACCACCAAAATTGAAGTACAAGATGATACGACAATCAAGGACAAAATGAGTATAATTTTAGCTGAACTAAATTTGTGGTGCCCATGGTTGTTCACATCTAGGGAATAGCTGCAAAGAGATCCGAAAGCTCAGGGGAGAGCTTTGAACTCAAATTAGAGATCTATGCTTGATTAACACACCCCGTAAACACAGCAGATAAGTAAGGAAAACATGCTAAATTATCCAAAAAACACAAGGAGATCAAGATTATGGATAAAAGTAGAAACTAGGTGGAACTGTATGTTTAGAGATGGGGTAAAGTTTGTGGAAGACAAATGCAGAGAGAGAGAGACTGGGGCAGAATAGGAAGGTGTAGCAGAGTTAGGCACAGAAAGGCATACCATCCATATCAGAACTGAGAATCTCTGTACTGACCCACACCTGCTCCTGCTGGTCAGCCTCAGGCTTCAAGTAGGGATAAATCAAGTGTAAGAGCTGGGGTCACCACCGGCCCTGGCCTCAGACTCCGGATCTGCAACCTGTGCTTTGGACTCCATAAGCAGTTTGCCTTCTTTGTCCTTAATATTCATCAATAAAAGAGATGATAATACCTATCTGAGCCATTGTAAAGAATAAGTGAATTAGTATTGGATATAGAACTTAATTATTGAACATAGTGGAGGCTGTAAAAGTGTCACAAGAAACAACCTCAAATGGTGGTGGTCCATGCACTCAGGAGGCAGCGGTATCTCTGAGTTCCAGGACAGCCTGGTCTACACAGCAAGTTCCAGGATAGAAAGAGTTAAACAGCAACAAAAAACAAATGAACAAACAAACACACAAAAGCAAAAAAGAAAGGAATGCAAGAAAGAAGGGTAGTCCTGGGCACACATGCAGCTGATGATCATAACGTGCAGTGATGCCGACTGAGTCACAGGCAGTCGTAGTTCTTCAGAAGGGAGAAGTGACTGGTACTGAGCTCTGACGGCACAAAGATAGGAGGGAGATGCTGCACTTTAGCCACGGTTTTGGAAAGAGAGTCCAATAGGGACTAGGGAGCATGAGAAAGGCAAGGAATTAACCTAGAGGTGAGTCTTGTGGGAGAGAAGCAGAGGTAATGCAAACAACTATACTTTCCAACAGATAGAGACACAGAAATACACACACATGTCCGTACAAATATGTTCACATACACACAAACACAGGAAATAAGTGGTCTTGAATGTCTGTGTGCTTATCTATGTGTGTGAGTGTGAATGTGCGCATCTATTTGCGTATGTGTACGTTTCTGTGTGTCTAGGTGTGTGCATGCAAGTGTGTATATGTGAGTATGTACAAATGAGTGTGAGTATGTGTGTATATATGAATGTCAGTGTGTATGTGTATGAATTTATGTCTGTATATGTGTGTATAGGTGTATATGTATGTGTGTATGCATGTGTGTATCTCTGTATATGTATGTGTGTGTTAATATTATGTTAAACTTAGAAAAAGCAGAACAAGTTTATAAAAGTGCTGCTCTAATCTCAGAACATGCTCACTAAATGACAGAAAAAAAGGAAATTTCCCACATCATCAGCTGTTGATCTGAGAACAGTTCATCTGTTTATAATTTCAAGAGAGGCAGGAAAGAGGAGCAAGTCTTTATGAGTGCAATGAAGTGAGATGGCTCAGAGGTGAGGACCTGAGTTCAATCACCAGAACTCACAAAGGGAAGGAGACCAGTAATTCCTGCAAACTGTCCTCTGATCTCCATAGGCACACTGTGGCATGTGCATGCCTATACAGATGCACACAGTATACACACACACACACACACACACACACACACACACACACACACACACACACACACATATCAAAGAAAAAACAGCAGCAAAAGATTATCACTCCTATGTAAAGCCATACAAGGAGTTCAAATTACTAAAAATAAATCTTGTACCACTCTCTATGCTTCCATCCCTTGCAAGGGGAATCTTTCTTTATGAATCTATGTGATCCTAATGCCAGCTGTGGTGGTTTCAAGGAAATGCACCTCATAGGCTCAAAGGGAGAGGCACTATTAGGAACTATGGCTTTGCTGGAGTAGGTGCGGCTTTATTGAAGAAAGATTGTAACTGTGGGTGGGCTTCGATGTTTCAGATGCTCAAGACAGGCCAGTTGTTCACAGTCTTTGCCTGCTGCCAGTAGATCCAGAGGCAGAGTTCTCAGCTCAGAAGAGAAGGGGGCGTTGCAAGGGAAAATCATTGTGAGTGGAGCAGCGTCTGGGATCTAAATAAATAATTTTAATTTTAAATAAAGGAAGGAAAGAAAGAAAGAAAGAAAGAAAGAAAGAAAGAAAGAAAGAAAGAAAGAAAGAAAGAAAGAAAGAAAGAAAGAAAGAAAGAAGGTAGGAAAGAGAGAGGGAGGGAGTGGAGGAAGGAAGGAAGGAAGGAAGGAAGGAAGGAAGGAAGGAAGGAAGGAAGGAAGGAAGGACGGAAGGAAGGAAGGAAGGAAGGAAGGAAGGAAGGAAGGAAGGAAGGAAGGAAGGAAGGAAGGAACAAGCTATTAAAAAGAACACCCCTATAGACTTAGAGGGAGTTACATTATTAGGAGAGGTGCCTGGCTGCAGCAGGTGTGGCTTTGTTGGAGACAATGTTTCACTGTGAGCTTTGTGGTCTCAGTTACTAAAGTTAAGCCAGTGGGTCACGGTCTCTTTCTGCTGCCTGAAGGTCCAGATACAGAACTCTCAGCTCCTTTTCCATCACCATGTCTGCCTGTGTGTCACCATGCTTCCCTTCATAATGAGAATGGACTAAACCTCTGAACTATAAGTCACTCTCAATTAAATAGTTTGCTTCGTAAGAGCTGCCATTGTTATAGTGTCTCTTCATGGCAATAGAAACCTGAACTAAGATATAAGTCATGTCTAAATGGGAGATAACCTTTTAATGGAAGAAAGACTCCATCATCAGAGGTGTTGATACTTGTCATTTAAGTGGTAATTAAAATTGCCACAGTATTTATAAATACGTTCTCATGATCCATATACACTTATCTCTTCTGATCCAGTTTAAATGACAGAATATGAAACAATTAAATTTATCATTTTGCAGGAACCCTTGAAATGTTAACAGTTATCAATGATAGAGTTTTATAAACCATAAAAGCCATGCTTGTTTATTTCTTATCTTACCAGTGCCCAGATATGTTTAAGAAGCAAAATCTAACAAATACCACAACACAAAAGTGTCAGATTCAGCTTCAGATACATCATATAAAAACTGAAAGTTGCATATTTGTGACAAACAAGTATCCACAGAAATGGACTATCCTCAAACAACAAAGAATAAATGTTAAGTACAAGAAGCATAAAATTTTAATGAGACTAAAATGTATCTAAGTAAAATTGCAAATCAGGAACAAAGGAAAAATGAACATTTTACCATACACCCAAACTTTAGGTGAGCAAAGTTTTCCATATCAATATTTGAAACTTGCCCATGAGTTAAGAAATATCAAATCCAAACACCCACAAGCCAAACTGCCCTTGGGTTTTAGTTACAAAGAGAGTAGCTAAAAGATTTTAAAACATAACAATCTTTGCATTCTGTGAAATGTAAAAGGCCCTTATAGAGATTTTATTTACATATGTATTTATTTTGCTGAAACTCCCTTAATATATAGATGCTGCAAAGCACAAAACATCACAGCTTGCTTATGTGTGCCTCAGCAAAGTCTCCAGGAGGAAACCTTCAGAAAGATCAATCCGCAGGAGTGCCACATGAAGCTGTTTTCATCACAATTTAGAGAAACTTGCTTATCCCCTTGGGGTCAGACTTTAAAGAAATACTCTAGCGCATGCTCTGCTAACAAGGAGATAATAACCATTTGAAAGAACTCAAAGAGGAGTCAACTTCTCAAGGCTATCTACAGCTGAATTCTTTATTATGATGGCAGATCCCTAAAAGGAGTTTTATTCCTCAAAGAATGTAGTGTAAGTGTGTGTGTGTGTGTGTGTGTGTGTGTGTGTGTGTGTGTGTGTGTGTGTGTGTGTGTGTTAAATGAATGTATTTGTACATGCAGGTGCAGGCACATATGCATTCACAGGTGTTATCTTAGATTTATTTCCAGATCATTCTGAGACAGTCTCTCATTGGTTGTTATATACCTCCTTCCTTCAGCTGGGCTGTGCACTCACCCTAATCCTGTCTTGGCCTCCCAGTGGCTCTGCTATCACCCTGGGGTTTTCTATGGGAGCCAGGGACTCCAACACAGACTCTCCTGCTTAAACTGCAGGCACTTTACCAACTGAGACATATCCTCAGTTTTAGAAGTTCTAAAACTTCTCTTCTTATGAAATGTGCTTGCCAGCTTCAGTCATCAGATGCAGGAGAAACTACCAGAACCCCGAAGCTCAGTGACAGTAACTTTCAGTGTGACTGATGCTTACAGTGGTCATTGACACAGTTTTCCTGATTTCCTTACACTTGCTGGGATAAGCTGGTGCCCAAAGAAAAGCAATCTGCAGAACGCTGCATTGAAACAATCTGACTCAAACTAAACATTACTTTCATCTTAATTAGCAAGACTGCTTTTTACCATAGACTCTATACTCCCTTGATCGTTTTACAGTCCCTTCTAATTTTTCATCAGCCTAAGGAAATATTTAAAGAAACATAGTTCTCCCCAACGATATGTCTCCCATCTTCTACGTGGTGATAGGAGTTAAGAAAGTACAGTATGAAAATATGAAAAAAATAACTTTAATATAGACTATTCTGGCAATTTTATTAAGTATACAAAGATTAAGTTTAGGGAAAAAAATGGGCCTAGAAAGATGTTTCAATGGGTAAGAGTCCTGGTTACTATTCCAGAGAAATTGGGTTCTTCAGTTCCTAGCCCCCACGTGGAGGCTTAATTACTGTACCTCCAGAACCAGAAAATCTAACTCCCTCTTCTGGTCATCTTGTGCACTCTATACCCAATACACAATGTGTTGTGTACAAATATACATACATGCAGGCAAAATACCCATACATATAAAATAAAAATAAATATATCTTTTAAAAATAGAAAAAACAAAATGCTTCCAATTTATAAGCCAATGGATATTGCAATGATGAATGGTGATAGACGACTTTTCTGGGCAAAAACTCAATGTGGAGACTTTGTTACAAAGAACACTGGCTCTTCAGTCACCTTTCCAAGCAATGGCAAAGACTCAAAAATGGCATTCAGAGATCTAGCTGGAGGCATAGTGTTGGCACATTTTGGAAGAAATATGTATGGTCTCTCCTATTCAAGCATGCATGTTGTTCACAGCCCTCAAATTTAGGGGAAAAAAAAGAATTTCTTCTCGGCTAACCATTCCAACTGTGTCAGTGGGAACCCAGGGCTACAATGCTTTTTAAGCCATCATTCCTAGCAATGCTAATCACTAACATTGACTGAGCACCTACTATGTGGTGAGCACCACATTGAGTCCTTTGCCTACTGTCCATCTATCTCCCAAATGTCTCCTGATATTACTGTTATGCTTCTCATTCCTTCATTAATTTACAGAAATCATCAGAGGTTAAATGGTATCATATCCTCCTCTTGGTTGTTACTATCTGTGTTTCTAAATAATTTTCAACTTAGATCACTTGTTTTCCAATATGTTGAGTGACAATCATTTCATTATTCTTCTTTAATGTTTTTCATCCATATATATGTCTCTGTGAGTGATATCACATGTGTGATGGTGTTGAAAAACAACAGGAGAGTAGGTAGCATCCTCTCAAGTTGGAGCTACAGGAGACTGTCAGCCATACCATGTTGGCTCTAGAAACCAAACTCAAGTGCTTTAGAAGAGCAGTGATCTGTTAACTGCCAAACAGTCTCTCTCTAGCCCCTTGAATGTTAATCTTTATTCCATTGCTATCCCAAGGACCCTTGAGTCACATCTTTGACTTTCGAAGATTCTCAGAGAACAAGAGACTCTAATATTTACTGGATATAAAAATTAGATGTGTCCCATTCTTGTTTCTCCTAGTGTGTTCCATTGCATTTACTAAGTATACATTCTGTAAATTTGCTTATGTTATAAAATTCACATGTTATTGAAAAACAGCTTTCATTCTTTAAGAAGACTCGCTATAGTTTCTGAAGTGGATTATTAACTCCAGATATTTTTGGGTTTTTTTTCTCGGAGTTTCAGAACACTGAAGAATAATAGGAACTAAAGGTATTTTAAGGACACTAATATTTACAAAAATGTTTCAATAAATACAAATAATATAGTAGAATGAAGGCTCAACCCCAAAATAAGAATCCACTCTGATGGTAATTTGGCACTTAAGTAAAATTATAAATGATGACAGGCAATGTAATGCAGCCTTGTCCTAATGAAGCACTTTCATTTCAATCTGCAACGGGCCCTCACCGAGAGATACTGAAGCAGAAAAGCTTAAAACAGGGCTACAGAGATGGCTCCACAGTTAAGAACACATGCCAACCTAGCACAGGATCTAAGGCTTTAGTTCCTAGCAGTTACATCTGATGGTTCATTTCCTCTAGGCCCAGAGGGTCCAATGCCCTCTTCTGCCCAACGTGAGCACATAAAATCATATACATATACTCACATGCACACACACACACACACACACACACACACACACACACACACACACAGCCAGTACAAGAATGAGATAACTTCCAACTCCTCACTCATCATATAGAAGATAATCTCTATGGCTGCCACTCTGGCATATGAGCACTATACATTTTACCCACCCCACCATCCAGGACTCTGACGCTACTTCATGACTGTATCTGATTTAGAAAGGCATAGAACATGCTGCCTGCGTTCCTTCTGGGAGAAGGCCTCTGGGGAATCTTGAAATTATTAAAGACTCTATCTCTTTTTTCCTTTGAACTGTACATGTCAGTCATGACTCCCAGAAGCAAGGTCACAACAATCTCAAATCAAGATAAAGAAATGAGGCCTTAGACCCCAGCAGGCTGAGTCTATCATTTTCCATTTGCTGAATTTATTCCCTGAGTAAAGAGCCTGGCAACAGCACTGCCATAGAGCCTAGGGGAGGAAATCTGCAGTGGAGACTGAAGCGACACTGGAAAGGCAGGCCATGCTAATACAATGTCCTTGAGAAATGAAAGACCCTGACTGAACTTGGGATCAATTGTTGAGACTTTCCAGCAGACCAGCCTTGAGGACCTAGGCTTGTTGTTCTTTCTTAGTAATAAAGAAAGATTTAATTTATTCTTTGGATTTTTTATACATTCATTGAAGCAATGTAGTTTGATGGTAACTATCTAGCAGGAACCTCTTTGCAACTCCCCCTAGCGGCCCCTAGGCTATCTCCATGCCAACTGCATGTTCTCCTTTTTGTTATTTAGATTCCTGAGTCCAATTAGTGCTGTCCCTACAAACCTGGGTGTGTGCAGGCAACCTACCACAGCTATGTCCCTACAGGGTAGTTACTCTACTGAGGGGCTTTTGAGCTGTGTCTGAACACTACCACAGGAACAAGTAGCAGGTGGCAACTAGGTATAGCAAAGAGTTGTTTTCCTGCATGTGTGTGCCTGTGACCCAGTGGACAGACCATGGTAATCAGAAACAAGGCAGAAAAGAGGAAGAAAGTGAGAGGGGAGTATGAGGACATTAGAAAAGAGAATCCTTAGAAAGATAGGAAGTTAGATAGATGCGTTCAGGAGGTAGGTGGATTTGCATGAGTTTGCCTTTGCCTAGGGAAGGCTCCTTAACTCCTGGAACCCCCTCTTACTCATCTGGAAAACTCGCTTTAATGACTGCAGTTTGCATCTGTTTCAAGTTCCAAACCTTCTCTCTTCAAATGAACTTAACTCTTCTAAGAGACATAACTGAGAGGCCATATAAAAAGACAAGAATAATCTAGAATTAGAATTTAAACTTAAACTATACATACACATTGTATCCAACTGGCGAAAAATCCCTCAGAGAAAAGAAAATTGAAACCCTTGAACAATGGAAACAAGACAGAATAGTTAAGCAGTTGCAGAGTGGGGGATCTGTCAGAGGCTGCATAAAGAAATAAGCAGCAACAAGCCAGAGTGGGGATTTCACACCTTCCGTGAAGCTGATGAGAAGGGAAGCCAGGCTTCTGGAGATGGTGGTTGTGAAAGGATGTAATCAAATGATCATGACATGTATGCCCACTTGCTAATGTTAATATGACACCTCCGAGATGCCAAGGAGACAACAGTGTGTTCTCAGTGTCAGCTGCATGCAGTGCTGATGGCAAGTGAGAAAGTTTCTGTGTCGGCGCCCCAGGTTGGACAAGCAACCACTTGAGAAGACCTGTTTTCCCTATGGGGTCATTTCATACTAAAACCAGCATTTTCATTCTTCATTGACTTGATGCCACAGATGAACAGAAAAACGTATTTTTCTCTGAGCCTCTTTCAGGCTCATCCAGCTGGACTGCGTGCCCTTCCCACCCTCACCCAAGGGTGATCTTGACTCCAACTGACTAGTTCAGCAAAACCCAAATGGGTGTAGATGTGAGCTCATGTACTACACAATCCCCC
>CM052700.1:63766365-63780020 GCA_028551405.1 Uromys caudimaculatus | reverse complement strand
GATTGCTTTTGGCAGGATGGCCATTTTTACTATATTAATCCTTCCGATCCATGAGCATGGCAGATCTTTCCACCTTCTGAGGTCTTCTTCGATTTCTTTCTTCAGAGACTTGAAGTTCTTGTCATACAGATCTTTCACTTGCTTGGTTAGAGTCACACCAAGATACTTTATATTGTTTGTGACAATTGTGAAGGGTGTCGTTTCCCTGATTTCTTTCTCAGCCTGTTTATCCTTTGAGTATAGGAAGGCTACTGATTTGTTTTATTTTGTTTTTAAGAAAGAGAAGGTACATGCAGCTGGGTAGAGAGGTAGTTGAGGGAAACACTCAGAATAGATGAGGGGAGGAGGGGGAATAGGATGCACATATTTTGCACGAAATTTTCGAAAGACAAACAAAAGCATTGTTTTTTTTTATTTAAAAGGGGAAATACACGCTACTAAAGAAGAGGGAACTGTGAGAAAATTACCTTTAGTTTTAAATAAATGTTCAGAAAGCTGAGGAAATTTCACTAAGTCACATGAACCACAAGTATACACATGCACGTGTGTGCACACACACACCCAAATGAAAATAAAACATTTTTTGTTTAAAGATGTTGTGTATAGAAATGATCAGTTGATTTTAGGTGAAGAAGAAGAAGGAAAAGATAAATGTGGACTTTTAAATTTTTGTATTTGTGGAAAATGATAGATAAATTCCTAGATCTTGCAAGACATGATTTCCAGGACCATTCAGTTGGAATATATTCATCTTGGCAAAATGTGAGGGGTTCTAACAGGCGATTGCTTTTAGAGGGACTATCAAGACACTAACCAAATGTTGGTGCAGTATAACTACCCTGTGTGGGAGCTTAACACAGAGAGATCAGACAGAGCTAAATGCCACAAACGGGCTCAGTACGCAAACAAACAACAAACAGGAACCAAGGAAGATTCCAACAATGCATTAAGAGTCATTCCTTCTTTATGGACAAGGAAACACAAAGGCAAAATCAAAGCCATTTCACATGAAACTCAAAGCTCCAAGTGAATTTTAATTTTAATTCAGCGTTCTATTTGTCTCCCACACATAGAGACCAATAGTAATTTATCCATTCACCAGGAAACAGCATAATAAAAAATAAATAAATAACTGAGTACAAATTGCAGAGGTTAGATAAGTCTTTGTTCTTTTTCCCATTAAAAATTGTTCATTTAGAGTCTCATCATTATATTCCTCTTTTGTCATCTGTGACAATTTAAAAGTAGAAATTATATTGCCTATTTGTTTTCTATCATAGCTGTAACAAATCACTATGAACTTGCTGAACTGACCCATGGGAACTTAGTCTCTCCCAGTCCATGGGAGACATGAGTCTCCAGTCCAAGCCCAAATCAAAGTAACCTCGGAGCTGTATTTCCTTTTGGATACAACAACGGAAAGGCCAGTTCCTTCCTGGCTGGGTTTGCTGGCTGAATTCAGATCAGGTCACAGGGCCCTGTGCACTCCTTGCTTAGCTGAGGGCCACTCTCAGCTGGTTAGGTACCTGCATTCACTGCCTCCTGGCTCCTTCACCACTCAAGGCAGCTGCTGCGGGTACAGTTCTTTTCCCATCACACCTTGCTCGCCACTCTTATGTTCTACTGTCTCCTTCTGACCATAACTAGAAAACACCTGTGCTTTTACGGCTTGCTGAACATAGACTTGGGAATTCAGAACAGTCTTCCTGCCCACAGGACTTCCTTTTGCCACAGGAATTAAAATATCCATGGGTTTTGAGGATTAGAGTGTGCACATCTTTGAAAAATATATATAGTTCAACACAATATATCATTTAATAGTACAACAAACCGAGATCTAAATTAAAAATGAGAAATATATACGATTTAGCCACTGATTTATTTATGATACTGATTTAAGAAGAAATGCAGTTTAATTGTTGGCGGAGATGCTAGTCCCCTGCTTTCTCCTGCCCTCTACTTAGGAATTTTTTGACATTCTTGACTCAGCTTCGTTCACTGAGAATTCCGGAGACTGATGTGATGGCTCAGTGCTTAAGAGCATTTGCTGCTATTGAAGTTGACAGGAGTTCAATTTCCAAAACTCACAGCTCACAACTGCCTGTTCTAGCTCCAATGAATCTGATCTGATCCCTCTTCTGGTTTCTACAGATACCTGTAAGCAACACCATGTGTGAGCGCACACATGGAGGCACATGCAGCCACACACAAAAATAAAAATAAATATTTTAAGAAAGAATTTGGAAACACACACACACACACACACACACACACACGCTTACACTCACACACATACATAGACCATAGTGATATAATTTCAACTAATGAAATTTATCTAAAATCAATAGCCTTTTAAGATTTTTCTTGAATATGTTTAGAAGATATTTCACTGGTTCCCATGTCCAAATCTCTCCAGCATATTTCCAAAAATAAAACAATAATATGTTTTAAAATGTATTCTTTTATGAAAAGAACAACATCCAACCATTAAACAAGGTGTTCCTATATCAACCTCACTGGGCAAGGAGTAATCTAAAATTTCATTTTTTCCCTACTTTATTAACTGAAGCCACTTTGAGGCAGATAGGGAGCCAGGCCGAAGCATGTTTAATGCAGTACTATGTGCTTATTTCTTTGCTTTCTTAATTTTTTTAAAATGTATTTTTAACAACTCTTGGGATTCATGCTGTAGTAATAAATTGGAACTTGACAAACTCACAGGTGAAACAAATATACTTCATGAGAATTAGAAGGTAACAAGACCCTGGGGCTTTTTCTCAAAGTGTCGTACCATTGATATCAAGATGGAGGTTGTCCTCATGGGTATCTCCTGACCACCTGGCCAGCTCCGACTCCTCTCACCTTTCCTGAGTCACTGATAAAGTCTGGGAACATCAAAGGAGCAGCTTCTGTACTTTGGTTTCTACCATCAGTGGCTTTTCTTAGTTCTGAAGAAGAGCCAACTACTCACCCTAAGTGTAATCCACACAAGTAGACTTCTATTGCAGGAATGAAGCACTACCAATATTTAATCTGAAGGCAAAAGGAGAGGAGGAGGATTGTTTAACCTATCCCGTTGATGGAGGTCAGGTTTTCAATGCACCTTACAAGCTCTGTTAAAGAGAGAATTCAATTTTGGATAAGATGTTAGAAAACAGTGAGGAATCTGATAGCCATGACAGAGATCCAGGAAAAATAAATGACAACTGATGAGAATGGAACAAAGTACTGTACACCTTAAGCATGCGTTCTAATAGTGAGCTGCATTCCCAGGTTCCAAGGCCTCAAGACACACCAGCATTACTGAATATGAATGGAACCTGGCTTATTGCCAGATTATGACATTAAAAACAGTTTAAAAGCAGAGGAGGAAGGTCAGTAAATTATAGAGTATAGTACGAGCAGTATTGTCAACTCTGATAGGATTTCCAAATACACTGCCAGTAGCAGCAGAGAGAGTTAAGAAGCAGAGCCTGACAGAATGCTTTGGGTATACATCTTTTACATGACAAGCCTTAGATACAAAGTGACCAAACAGAAGGAAACAGACAGCTAGTGAACATAAGGCAGAATAGATACTCAAGAAGAAAAGTGTGGAGCTAAATGTAAAACTATAGCAATCAAGATACAATGTACAGACTCAACAATCACCTCCCAGGCCATAGCAATCCAGCCCAGAGACCAGGATCAAGATTGTACTACATGAGTTGCTGTCTTCATTCGAGTTTTATTGCTGTGAAGAGACACCATGACATCGGCAACTCTTCTAAAGGAAAACATTTAATTGAGGCTGGCTTATAGTTTCAGAGGTTTAGTCCATTTTCTCATGGTGGGAAGCACTGCAACATGAAGGCAGACATGGTGCTGGAGAAGAAACTAGGAGTTTTACATCTTGAATTGAAGGCAGCCACAGGAGACTGCAAGCCAAGTGGGAGGAGCTTGAAGATATGAAAAGTCAAAGCTGGCTCCCACAATGACACACTTCCGCTGGCAAGGCCACACCCATTCCAACAAGGTTATACTTCCTGCTAGTGTCATTCCCTAATGGCCAAGTGTTCAAACACCCAAGTCTATGGGAGCCAGTCCTATTCAAACCAAGATAACCACTAGCATCTGCAGTCTAGAAGCAAATAAAGGATGATGGACTCTACTCCCTTCCTCCTTTTTCTCTTCTTACTCAATCTGGGACTCCAGGTGCTACCCATATTCAGGCTTGGTCTTTGTTCCTCAGTTAAAACTCTCTGAAAAAAACTAACTGAAATGCCCAGAGGTGTATTTTCTAGGTGATTCCAAGTGCAGTTAAATCGACAATTAAGATGAACCATCCAAACAACTGAAAATGTAGAAATTTATCACATAAAATATATTAGGGGTCTGGAGATCGCTCAGTGGTTAAGAGGGTGTACTGCACTCTTACATGTATTTACACATATTTACATATAACTAAATGGAAAAACAAATATTTTAAAACAAATTAGTATTAGAATAAAAGGACATAATCACCTTCTGAAACATAGCAACTGAATTAAACTGAGCTTCTGCCCTTTAAAACTGCAAACATATTCAGCTTTGAGTGATGGCATGAAGCAAAATTGCCATAAACACATGAAAAGCCCTGCTGAGCTGGCAACACCTTTAAATGCCACTTCCCGCTGCACATGTGACCTAAGTGGATTTGGTGATTACATGGGGAGAAAAATATTATTGTTATTTTAAAACTCCAAAGTAATCAGTATTTTAAAATAAAACATACACTTTCTATAACAACTTAGAATTAATAAAGATAAATTTTCTGCAAATGATATTATGCTATTCTCCCTAATTGCTAATTACTTGTTATTTATAACACATATTAATAGTACACATTATTGAGGTTCACCGTGATCTTCTTTGTCATTTGTCTTTGTTAAGGCTTCTATTGCTATTCTAAACAGCATGATTAAAAGCAACTTGGGAAGGAAAGAGTTTATTTTAGATTACACTTCCTCATCATAATCCATCACTGAAGGGAGTCAGGGCAGCAACTCACTCAACAGGGCAGGAGATGAGGAAGATGCAGAGGCCATAAAGCAGTGCTGCTTACTGGCTTGTTTCTCAGAATTGTTCAGCTTGCTTTCTTATAGCAAGGACCACTTACCCAGGTGTGGCAATGGCCCACTTTGGGATGGGCTCATGACCATTCACATCAAACATTAATTGAGAAAGTGCAAGACAGGCTTGCCCATAGGACAATCTAATGGGGGCATTTACTCAATGAAGGGTACTTCTTCCCAAATGCTTATAACAAGTTATCATACAATTAGCTGGCACACAATTTTTTCTAGCCAGATCATTTTTATTATTTTATTTAGATTTTATTTTTATTTACCTGTATATGTGTAGCTTGAGTGAATATCTGTCATAGTAAAATCTCCTGGCACTGGAGCTATGAGCCTTCTGCCTTGAATGCTAACAATTGTTCTCACGGCCTCTGCAAAAACAAATATGCTTAACTAGTAAACCATCCTTCACTCTCAAGCCTGACACAACCTGTACCAGTCTTCCCCAAGTGTCCCACATTTCCAAATTACTATTGGCATTGTAAAATCTCACCAAATTCCATGTCTACGTAAGAATCATATCTGAATCTTATGTGATAAAAATATGTATTTTAACCATATGTGTGTACATAAATCGTAAGTACATTTTGTAGAGCTGACATATTGAAACTTTATTATACTGTCATTGTTTCAATGAATAAAGGAGGCATGAAACACTCTGAAATCTGTTCTGGGTGATAGATCATGGTAAAATATGAATATATAATTTTTCAAGTCCAGTTATAAGAGCTTTTAGATTGGCATAATAACTGTATACTATGTAACACATACATAAATCAAGGGAACTGTGGTCCTCCCCTTAAAATGCAAATTGAATTTCATTGAGAACAAAGAGTAAAATAACACACTGGTACAAGCTTAAAGACATAGAACGCACATGAAGACAAGGTAGGTGACTTCCACACTCTCACTTTCAGGGGCATGGGTAATGTGTTCATACTAAACAGGAAATTACATTACATGCATTGCCTGTAGAGACCAGACAGGGCATGAGAGTCCCTGGAGCTGAAGTTACTAGCTATTATGTGTGGCAGTGTGGGGGCTGGGAACAAAATTCAGGCAATCTTCACATACAATACATGCTTTTAATTGCGGAGTGATCTCTCAGACCTCTACAATTTATTTAAAAGCAATCTTAGATGCACAGGGCCTTTTACATGAACTGTAAAAATAACTAGGAGCTTTACAATAAACTCAATGCTCAATGGAGATATGGGTCCAAGAATTAGGAGAAAACTCCCCTAAAATTGCATGATACCATCTATCAATAAACGTATATAGCTGCTAAACTTAATTTTAAATGCACTAATATTTAATCTTCTGAATAACATGAGACCCAACTAAAGTAAAACTAAAGTAGAGATTTTATGTTTTTTTACTATTTTTAAATGGATGATGCAAAATGTATTCTCTAAAAAAGAGATGTATAAGTCAAACTGAGAGCACATAGATAGATTACTGACTCTTCAGACTGATATATATTGAAGTAATAGTGACACAAAATGACATGAGAAAATTATTTTCCATAGAAATGCAGTTACTCCTTTTCGTTAAGGTGTCTCCTCTCTTCAGATAAATGTGAGGATATTAGCAAAGCAAGAGAGCTGGTGGCTTCAATATCTCTTCACTGGTGACGTACTGCACTGAGATGACCACTGCTGACAAACGCTATTCATAACTTGAAAGTGTGTTCAGAAACTAATAGTGACAAACTTTATTCCTGTCTGTGCTGGAAAATTTTTTTTTTAAAAAAAAAAAAAAAGAAAGAAAGAAAGAAAGAAAGAAAGAAAGAAAGAAAGAAAGAAAGAAAGAAAGAAAGAAAAGTCCAGCCAGTAACTCCTAAGTAATCCCAATATAGAAACCATGTAGTTACAGAAAGGAAAGGCTGATAGGATAGTGCAGTCCTTATGTGTCAAGCCCCTCACTATACTCTTTGTGTTGTTCTCCCTTGGTGCTTACAGCTCTCCTAAGAGACAATCATGGTTCCTGTACATCTGCAAATCAGGTAATTGAGGTTCAACAATAGTCAGCTGCCTGGCTAGGTCTCATTTCTACTGGCAGGGTCCAAGCACAGATCTTTTAGTCAAAAAATTGAAGCTTTTTCGCTACAGATCGTATAGACTCTTTATTGATGTGTTGTACAAAGACTTTCTGCTATCCCTGTCCATGTCCCTCATGCATATAGCGTACTGGTAACAAGTGTTGATACCCCAAAACTGGATAAAGACTATGTCACTGGAACCTTGTCATCCCGGAAGATACAGATCCCCTGAGAATTGTGGGAGCTCTCTTTTCTTCATAGTATGATTTGATTGGGAAGCAGCCTCTCATACAGACAGCAGCACGTCATCCCTACAACCAGCTTCATTCCAATTAGGTGTGTCTGTAAAATATATTCTTTTCATTTTGTTAAACTAGAACAGCAAGTTATATGTCATCACAAGATTTTCTCTGCCAGAAAACAACCAGAAATACCCCGTGTATATAGCTTTAAAACAGAAAATGCTTCTTCCAACGTGTTGGATGTAAGTGGACACAATTTAAAAGGAAAACACTGATCTGAAAATTTTTCTTCCGGGGTATGGCATCCCTCTGTTTCTTCAAGTAATTCTTGCTGAGGTGCTATGGTAGATCAATGACTGAATTGCCTCACAGAAACTCAAGTTCTTTTTGGAAAGACCACAGACAGGATTTGGGCCATGCATCCAAAGTGTCTGAGAAGTACCCACTGCTTAAGGGTTTCTAAAAATTCCTGGTGGGGAATTCAACAATTTCCAGACCGAGGAGCAGAAGCCATTCTCCATAATTTCAAAAGTCCTGTCATCATGGAAAACTCCCACCTTGGAACTTGGGTGATGGTTAAGTGGGTGAGGTACTTTCTGCATGAGGATAAGGACCTGAATCCCAGCACCCCTGTAAGTGCCAGGTACTGTGGTAAATGCTGTATCCCCACTACTAAGGAATGGAAATAATAGGATCTCTCCCTAGAGCTTACTGTCCAGCCAGTCTAGTAAGACTTGTTCGAGCTTCAGTGAAAGTCCTTGCCTCAAAAAAAAAAAACAAGCAAGCAAGCAAATGCATTCGAAAGGTATACCCTTCAAATTCAATGCCACCTTTGTCGCCCACACCTGTACACACACACACACACACACACACACACACACACACACACACACACACACACACACAGAGTTAAGTGCATTAGCCCATATACCCTCTCATCCATTTTGATACAAAAGGATTGCATTTGCTGCAGCAACCACATATAACAGCCTGCAGCCATCATACCAGACTGGGTATTTTACTCTCTTTGTATTTGTAAGGCTTCCTGCCCTGTTTGTTTTCTTTTTAAAACCATAGTATTTTTTATTTTCTATTTTTCTTTTACTAAAAATAGTTTTTCATACAATATACTCTGCCTACATTTTTTTTTCTAAAATATGAATGTAAACTGGCATAAAAGAATCCTGAGTCCAAGTTTGAGTTGTTTCTCTGGGAACTTTGATCTGGAGTTGAACCTGCAGAGGTACACACCACTGAAATAAGCCCAAGCCCACACACTAGCTCATTTCACTCTGACTTCTGTTTAAAGGGAGCTAGCAGGACTTGGGCTGGATACATGTCAGGCCTTAAGTTCTTCCACTTTTCCTACTGAATTCTTCTGTACATGGTACCTTTAAAGAAGCAGAAGCTTGAGAATAAACACTGGCCCTTGTTAGCCATGCTTACAGCGACTCCCAGCTTAACCAAGAGTACTGGGAAATGGGACTATGTGGAACAGTGTGCTCTTACTAACACACAAGTAATGTCATGCTGTGCTTTATAGTGTATTCACATTCATGCAAGCGCATGTGTGTGTAAACACGTGTGCGTGAGAGAGAGAGAGAGAGAGAGAGAGAGAGAGAGAGAGAGAGAGAGAGAGAGAGAGAGAGAGAGGAGTTCAGAAGACTACTTGTGGGACTACTTCTTGACTTTGCTTCCATTCAGAGGTCCCCGAGATTGAACTGAATCTGTCAGTCTTGGCAGCAAACACCTTTATAATCTCAGCCATCCTGCCATATGGCCCTCATACATCTTATATCTTGTACATCTGACACTTTTTAAAAAAATAAAATCTGTAGTTTCTGAAGTTGCTATTGTTAAATGTTTTAAAGACTTCAAAAAACTAGTCCAATGCTTTCTTAAGAGGTAGAAACAGAAATAAAAGACAAATGAATGAATTCTATGGCATGCAGATCAAGAGAAAAAGTGAAATATAATTTCCCTACTTCATATTTAATTATCATAGAACTAATGAGCCATATGCAAAACATTCTGCCACGGAAGCCAGCAAGCAACTTGGCCTTAGAATTTGTAACATACTTTTAGTGGACACCTTTATAAGTATAAAAGTGTCTCTGTTATAAAGAAGGTGATGTAAATCAGACATTTTCACAGTAGATTTGAGAACAGACTCTGCCCTTGTATCTTTAGAAGTTTAATTAAACTTTTAATTGTGTGTGTATATGTATGTGTATGTGTTTGTGTGTGTGTGTGTGTGTGTGTGTGTGTGTGTGTGTGTGTGTGTGTGTGTAACTACAGGTATCCAAAGTCCAGTAGAAGGTACAGGATGACCTGGAGATGAAGCTACAGAACATAGTGAGCCATCTGAAATGGTTCTAGCAACAGAACTCAGATCCTCCTCAAGAGTAGGACAAGTTCTCACTGACTGAAGCATCTTTCTATCCCCATATTTTAACCTTAAACTTGAGTCAGTTAAAGTAGGGCAAAGAAACATGCCAGATACACATTTCTTCACACAAGTCTGGGTTCTTTTTATCACATTCTTGCTTTCAAATATGTTTAGCCTCCACATTTTCCTTGAAAATAATCAGAGGTAGAAGATCAATAAAAAAAACTAAAATGATCAAAGCGGAGATGTTTTGGCTGCAGCTGGAGATACACAAGTCTCAGTCACTCTCTCTTCCCCACGCTGTGTTTCCAGGAATCCCTGGAGTTTGGTTGAATACTGTCAGAAACCATCTGCTTTACACCAAGTCATCTCATAAAATTAATGTGGAGAGAAGCCAAGTTTAAAATCATGAAGAATTAAACATCAATACAAAAGATTTATTATAATTCAATAGAACAGTATGAAAACTCTTCGGGTTAGCTTCTGATTAATCACAAAATCAATGAGGCTTAAAATGTGCAATCCGAACCGGGCAGTGGTGGCACACACCATTAGTCCCAGCACTTGGGAGGCAGAGGCAGGTGGATTTCTGAGTTCGAGGCCAGCCTGGTCTACAGAGTGAGTTCCAGGACAGCCAGGGCTACACAGAGAAACTCTGTCTCGAAAAACCCAAAATAAATAAATAAATAAATAAATAAATAAATAAATAAATAAATAAAAATGTGCAATCCAAGTGATTGAAAAAGGAGGGCATCAGTATGTGGGCAAGGGTCTGTAGTGAATTATGACATAATAGAAATGGAGATGGTCTCAAAATATGGACCATACTGAAATAAGAGGGGAAAAGACCGTAGAGTATGGAGGTGAAGGAATGAAGAGGAACAAGATGCTGACAAGCAAGAAAGAAGATCTCACAGCATTGAATGTGGGTAACCTGACTAAGCTCAAAGAGGAGCCTGGGAGGCTCAGATGGGTGAAGCCAAATGCAGACATTTGTCAGGGCCAGGTCATTTCAAGTTAATGAGCTCTGGTTTATCCTGTAAGCCACAGGGAACGACCAAAGGCTTCTGAGCAAGGTAGTTATATGATCAAAGTTGTTCAGGGATTTGATTCAGAGAGAAGTATGACGATAATCTAGAAAAGGCAGATATTAGAAAATAGATCAGTTAGGATGTCTGCCTATTTGCTGACATCCAGCCATGAAAACAATAAAAATGATAGAGGTAGATCAATTATCAATAAGCAGTCTCTGAACAGATTTAGAAACTTACTGTCACTGCAGATATTTGAAAAAATATTCTGGTTAACTACTTGGGATCTTGAAAAGGAGTTAAGGATCTCAAAAGATAATTGAATTATGTGACTTCTAGTGATTCTTTCTTAATATGATGTTCAGTGTAATGCACGTGCCAGGAAAATAAAAACCTTAAATTATGAAATTTAAAGGTTGTCATGGGAGTCATTACAAGAACAATGCGATGATTTCCAAGATAAACCATTCATCTACTATTGAGCATTCCAAAATAGAAATGGAAAATGAGGCCAACATCTAAAATGCTGTAATAGTTAAAGCCAAAACCTAGCAGCATGGTGCTATGCAGTTTTTCTTACAACTTATTGAACCCAATTTTTAGGCTACATATCAAGGAGATGGCTTAGGGTGAGGGGCTTACAAAACCACACACCCAGTTAAGGATCTATTGTCAGTTGATGGCTGCTAGATGAGGGCACATCATTTTTCCTCCAGGGATACAAGCCGTGGTACAATGCCCGTGCTTCAGTAGGAGGCCCTAGATCCACACACAGCACAAATTAGCCTCAACAGATTATAAAACAAAAGAAGAGAATATGAAATTAAGAAGAGAAATTTGGGAAGAATTTGGTGGGTAGGGAATAAATATGGTCAAATAACACTGTGCACATGTACCAAATTCTCAAAGAACAAATATAAATATATTTATAAGACAAGGAAAATGACTTAAGAGGGGAAAAAAATGAGGTTGTCACTGACACTATAAAATACTGCAGAACAGTTTATCATGTAGTTCTTTCATGCGGCCCCATAGACCAAATAGGATAAAATCTAGGAAAAATAAAATCTGCCTATGAATGCAATATGTGCATGTTACAGTGTGGATTTATTATATTTTCTCCCTTGCTGGTCTCCTGGGGTCAGGATTATATATTTTTTAAATTTTCTTTATAACTCAGAATCATGTGTAATCTACATTTCCCTGGGGGGAGGGGGGGCAGATAACTAATTCATACCCAGTCGGTCCACCATGGCTCTTACCTTATTAAATAAACATAAAATTTTCATGTTAAAATTAAAGCTGTGCTATTCTTAAATGCCCTTCCCTGAATATGCCACAAATGAAACTGATAGGCTTTCTTCATCTTTTCCAATTTATTTAAAGTGTTTGTGTGATCTGTGGCTCAATTATTCCAAGAGTGATCTGGAGCTACTACCATCTTCTCTTTTGCTGATTGGTTATAATCAGCAAATTCCACCGATATGTTTTTAATATAATATAATAAAATAAATTTTAAACATATAACCTAGAAAGCTCTACAATAAAGATCAAGCATTTAATTCTGAAATAGTTTTGATGAAAAGATGATAATGTGTTGTACGTATTCTAACAGAATATTTTTTAAAACATGTTGATTGATATTATAGGGTGTTTGTGTGTGTGTGTGTGTGTGTGTGTGTGTGTGTTGAGCTGAGTGTCTGAGTAAGGTTATGTCCACATGGGTACGATACACAGAAGGCAGAAGAGAACACTGGGTTCCCTGGAGTTAATGTTATAGGTGTTTGTGAGATTCTCAACATGGGTGTTAGGAATCAATCTCAGGTCCTTGAAAGAACAGTACTTTTTAAAAATTTATTTATCCACTTTGCATCCCAATATCTGCCCCCTCTTCTCCTAGTCCCCTTACACAGCTCCTGCTGCCCTGTCTCCCCAGCTTCTCTATATAATAGACATTTAAAAAATGAAATTTCTATGCATTTTATAAACCTCCGTGACATTGGATATAGCTTTTGTAAAGGGCTCACTGAATAAGGAAGGGCATTTTCTGCACAGGCATCACCATTAAGCAGCTATAAAAGCCACATGGTGTGATTGTGGATAGAGAGCTTTCTGAGACAGAGCATCAAAGATTAGGTGGAAAGCAAAGCTGTGGATTCCTTTTATACCCCATGGTTCTCAAAGAGTGAAATTCTGGTTTTTCAGTATGTGGCATATGTGCACTACAGAGTCTTTCTCTGTGTTTATTCTTGCCTACTCTTCTCACAGCCAAGGATAGTCACTAAGTCAATTCACCACATTCCCTGGCAGGATTTGCATCTCATGACTTGCCTGGCAGGCTGCTTTCCCACCATTTGGCAGACATACTGAAGTCTTCTTTGCTGTCCAGGTGCCATTGCCCTCCATTCCTGTCAATCTCCTTGTTCCTGGATGTGTCTTCCAGTTTGCACTGCCTAAAAACTCTCTTCATCTGAGCTGAGAGCTTGTACCTCGTGTTTGGTTTCTTCCCACTCACGAATCTCTGCCCTGCTACCACCTTCATGGCCCTCAGAAGCCAAGTCCACCTGTTCTCAAACCACTGCCCTAGCAAAGGCTAAGATAGACTCAGGTGCACCAGCCAGCACTTGCCCAACTGTGTCTTTTGACTGGTAGATGTGGATAATGATCAGATGTGCCTAAAATACATAGAATTGCAGAATAAAGTTCTTTAAAAATAATCAAAACAACACTAGTCAAAAAATAGGAGATAAAATACACAAAGCAGAGAAAGGAGGACCAATATTAACAACTTTAAAAAATAAGATTTTAAAAAGTAGAACTTCATTAAACTAGGCTCCTGAAATCACAAAGCTC
>CM052700.1:63669935-63766265 GCA_028551405.1 Uromys caudimaculatus | reverse complement strand
TCTCTCTCTCTCTCTCTCTCTCTCTCTCTCTCTCTCTCTCTCTCTCTCTCTCTTCCCCATCCCTCTTCTCTTGGGTCTCGAGAAATGACTAGGCAGTTAGGACCACACACCACCCTTGCAGAGAATCAAGCTCAGGTCCCAGCACCAACATTGGGCAATTCACAAATTCACAACCATTTGCAACTCCAGCTTCAGGAGAATCTGATGCCCTATTCTGATGTAAGTACATACCAACACATAAGCACATAGACACATAATTAAAAATAAGTAAATTTATTGGGATTTTAAAAAGGTTCAGCAGTTAAGAGCACTTGCTGCTCTTGAAAAGATTCAAGTTTGGTCCTCAGCACCTACGTCAGGTGACTCAAAAGTGCTGATGTGTACTACTGGTTTCTGTGGTGACCTGCGGGCATGTGATGTTCATACAGACAAGCTTGCACACACGCGTAAATAAAAGATAAATTTGAAAATTGAAACAAAACAATTAATTTATTCCTCTGTTTTATATTAAAATATCTGCTTTAGTGAGTTCGTGTCCTTCCTGTGCGACAACACAAATGCCCATATGAGGTTTCCAGCACATATTAAATTTTCATTTCTAATCTAACCAAGATTGACCACTTATTATTTTCTCTTGTCTTTCAATAACTTAGAGAAATTATGTGAAAACAATCATTTTAATAAGAATTTTAGATTCAGGAAGACTTATAATGATGAGAAGCCCAAACAGAATTCTGTTTTGAAATATAGCATGGCTTTGAAAGTAGTTCACACGAACACTCGGGGCACAAGTGAATTGTACACTATCAAGCCAAGCAAGCAAGAAATGATTTCAGGATGGATTTTCATTTTCCCCCCAACATATTTGCAGTATATTTTATCATATTCCAATGTTTTCTTTCACTGGAATAACACATTTTGGTGGCAGGTTTTTCTGTGCACACAACCGATACTGAGAAAATAAAAGTAAATAAACATTTTATGGGCTGGAACAATGGCTCGGCGTGAATAACACTTGGTGCTCTTGCAAGGAGATTTGAGTTTAGTTCCCAACACTCTCATTAGGTGGCTCACCTGTAACTCCAGTTCTCTGGAATGTGACACCATTTTCTGGCCTGCAAGCATGTGATGTACATACACAAAAATAGACACATTCAACAAAACAAATGTATTTTTTTAATTAACAGTTTAAGTGTGTCAGTATTTGATCTTTTGGGTTTCTGTATATCAAGATTTAATTTCAAACATTTACCATATCTGACTTCATTGGAAATAAAAGAATCATTCTAGTTAGTAGACTAAAAGTCCCATGTTCCTTTAATGAAATCATTCTTCACCTGAACAAAGCATTTTTCTGTGAATTATGTAGTTAAATAAAGAACCTTTGCTACACACACACACACACACACACACACACACACACACTCTTCCTATATGAGAAAGATGGTTCTTTGCAGCTTTCGATTCTGAAAGTTGGGAAGGTTAGAAGATACAAGATGGATTAGCTGGATTAGTATATCGGGATTTTTTTTTTTATTCGAAAGATTATTTTAACTTGTGGCTGACTCAGATTATCTGAAGACCTTTCTGCACAGCAAGCCCCTGGTGATGCTGCTTTGTTGATAGCTTAATAAGTGTCTTTTGCACAGTCTCCAACTCGCTGCTCCTCTTAACGATGCCACTACCCTTAGAGTTTCCCAGAGTCTCTGCAGAGCTTCCCACTTCCCTCGTTTTCTGTCTACCACTCTGCAGTGCTGCTTTATTTACTATCCTTGTACACGAATTCATCTACTTGTCCCATGGCTTTCCCCAGCCCGCACAAGCACATCCGTATCCTTCTCTCATCTCTAACGTTTGGCTGGGAAATCTCCTTTATTTTGGCTTCATTAACTGCTTTCTAAATTCATATCTGCAGCAATCTGCTGGATATTGTATTTAGGTGAACCAAACCCTAAATGATTTCATTTTAATCACAAAACAGCCATGTGTCCTTGTACATAGCATCAAAAGCTAAGGATGAGGAAACCTGATAATAAATCTTAACTCTTCCTTTCATTCCTTCCTTCTATCCATCAAGCATCAAATGTCAAGCTGCTACCATTTTTCTAATGAAATTTTACCATGTAGCCCAATCTGCTTTGAAGTAGAGATCCTCCTGCCTCCTCCTCATGAACACTGCCATTTAAAGCATGCATCAAACCTTGATTTCTCTCTGTAATGTGTCTCAAATTCTTCCTTGAGTTTCTAACTTCCCACTAGTGTGTTGTCAGGCTACTGCCATCTCTGTCTGTGACAACTAATTCATTCTTTCTTGTCTCCAGACAAGGTCATCAAGATCCTTCTCCAAACTCTTACTGCTCTCAATTACAGTGTTAGCCTGATAAAGTCATCCCTTCACTTACAGCCTCACACTTCACCCCACGCTACAGACACATACTACTGAATGCTTTGCAATAATAACCAGATTCTAAATATAAGAACCTTGCTAGGTCACCGGATGGTAGAAAATTACCAGAGAAAAAGCAAATGAAACAGGGTTTCATTAAAACAAACTAATTGTTTATTATCCTGAATAAAGTTATTTTAATTACATTCATCTTTTTATTTATTGTATGTAGGAGGGGTTGCTTGACACAGCACACATGTTGGAGTCAGAAGACAACTTGCAGAAATTGATTCTCTCCACTGTGTGGTTCCTGAAGATGCACCACAGGCTTGGCAGAAAGCACCTTCACCCACTCTGAGCTGTCTAGCATGCCCCAGATAGCTTCATTTAAATAGATACTTGGAGATGAGAGGACCTGCAGGTGGTTAGATGTCAATGTTATTAGCATGATACTAAAACACTACAAAAATTCCTAGACTTCATATGAAAACACAAAATACCATGGATAGCTAAACTAACCCCACATAGAAAGAACAATCCTGAAGATATCATATTTTTATCTCAATTTATAATAGAGAGCCTTAGTAACAAACACAGGATGGAAATCAAATATATATAGATATACATTCTACTTGCTTCTTCTCTTAATGTTGTTACTGCCCTTACAGTTTCCCACTTTCCTCATTTTCTGTCTACCTTTTTGGGATATTACTTTAATATATATATATATATATATACATATATATATTTTATATATATAATATATATACATATATATACGTATATATACACATATACATATATACATATATATACATATACACACACACATACACACACACAAACACATACACACACACACACGGAATCAATTAGAGGACTCAAAAATAAATCCATGCATATACCGACATAATTTTCAACAATGATGGAAAAAAACACAGATTGTCAGAAAACAAACAAACAAGTAAAACAACAAACAACAGCTAACAAAAACAACAAAAAATGCATTCTGAAACAAATGTTGCTAGAAAAAGTGGATACTCAGGTGTAGAAGACTGAAACTGGGTTCATCTCATCCTGCACCAAAAAAAATAAAAAATAAAAAAAATAGAGATCTTCAGGTAAGATCTGCTTTAAGAAACAGGAAAAATACTTACTACACAGACAAAACAAAAACTCTCTAAAAGGGACACTAAGAGTGACAGAAAGAATGCCAAGAACTGATTGTTTGGATCACATGAAATTAAATGTGTCTGCGCAACAGACAAAGCAGTCAACAGAGTACAGTATTAGCCAACAGTGTAGGAAATAAAAATTATCTAATTGTATACCACACAAGAGAATCCAGAATTTGTGAAGAACTTAAAGAATTATATATCAAAAATCAACCATTAAATCAATAAATTGGTCAATGAATTAAACAGACAATTTTCAAGAGAAGAATTCAAGGGGCTAACACATTTATGAAAAACTGTTCAACTTTCTTAGCCAGCAGGTAAATGTACATAAGTAGTGCTTTGAATTTCCATCCCATTTGGGTTGGCTATCATAGTATAAACAATAAATGTTGGTAGACATGGAAACTCATCCAGCCTCCAGGAAGCTCAGACTAGAGGCAGAGGTGGTTGCTTACAGAGTCGACACAAGACTGCTCGAATCAGCAGTCAATCATAAATTTGGGAGAAAATTGACTCTGGTTGGGTGTGGCAGGTGCTTCGTCCCAGGATGCTGAATTATTGGCTACTGAGGGATTCTGAGCGTGGACTAGATATTGTCTTTAGTTATATGCCTACTGAGAAGCTCACCAGGCCTCAAAGGACAGTTCCAAACCCCTAGCTGTTAGATGACCCTGGCTAGCCTCAGGAGGTCTCAAAGAAATAAAATAAAATTTAAAAGACATAAATTGGCAATGAGATTTATAAGAAGAATGGGGTATAATAACGTGTATAAAGTGTATAAAGTAGGGAGTGGACGGAACACAGGAATTAAAAGTACTTTATATAGGCATAAAAGTATCTAACAATATAGTCAACCGAAGTTTGAAACATACAAACCTAAAATTTTGTAAACCATAGACCTAGATGTACTTGGCATAAGCTCTTACAGCTCTGATTTCACACCCACAAAGGTATGTGCACATCTTGGATAATGAAAATGGGCAACTTACATACAAAAGGATTTTCTTCAGCCATAAAGAAAAATGAAATCATAATATTTGCAGTAAAATGGAGAGCACTAGAAACTGTTGTGCTGTGGGAGATAAGTCAGATAGAATTGTTATGTTGTGTGTCTGAGGAATACCGTATATTTCCTCTCAAACACAGGATCTGTATTTGTGTGTGTGTGTGTGTGTGTGTGTGTGTGTGTGTGTGTGTGTGTGTGTGTGTGTGTGTGATATGCTAGGATACGGGTCATGAAAGGGAAGGGATAGATCTTAAGGCAGTGGGGAGAAGGAAGGAAAATGAGAATTTATCGGAACACATGTTACCATGGAAGCAGAAATGGAGTCTATTTGGGAGCGGGAGGGACAACAGGAAACAGGAGAGGTAGGAAAGACAGGGCAGGAGATTGAATAAGAAGGCATATTGACACACCTTTAAAAATGTCATCACCAAATTAATTTCCTTTTAATTTTTTGAGACAGCCTCACTATGCAACAGCCCTTAATGACTTGCACCTTACTGTGTATAGCAGCTCGGTCTCAACAGTTTCTGCTTCCTGAGTACTGGGATAATGTCCTCAAGCCCAGCTAACATTGCTTCCTATGCAAATGTTTTGAAAACAAAAAATCAACAACAAAAACCTAGGATGCTGTTGGTAAAACTTTCTAGTCTTAGTTCTGGGCAATATACCAGGTTTAGGCATGTTTGGAGGGAGAAAAAAAAAAATGTGAGCGCACCATTTTCTGTACCTTTAGCACATAGGACAAAGGTGTTAGAAAATAGACTGGTGTAGGGAGGTGTGAATTAAGTTCCCTTTTGAGTCATAAAAATCAATGCAAACAGGCATGTTCCTGAGACTAGGAGCCCCAAAATAGCTAAGAAGGTGTGAGGCCTTCATTTAAAACAAGATGCAGTTAGTTACCTCCACCATACTGGTTTGGAAATACTGTCTGTCTCTTCCATTAAATGTGTGAGAGATTATTCACGATGATTAATTTGATTTTTGGAAACTATCTTCCACTGAAGGGAATGGGTGTATGCTGTATTTGTAAGTTGTGCAAAGAATTTGACTTTCAAACTGACATTTATTATATAAATATTGGTTGAATCCTCAGAAGTATGTGATAAAAATCATAAAATGGGATTTATCAAGGTATTTTTACAGTGCCCTGCCCTTCAGCATTCATTTAAAAATGTTTTATATTTATTCTTGAGAATTCCATTAAAGGTAAAAAATGAAATATGATCACAACTATTCCCCATTGCCCCCCAAATCTCCTCGACACCCCCAAGCTTTATATCTGTTTTTGCTTTGTGGTAACACATCAACTCAAGTTTGTGCTGCCTACATGCATGTGAACGTGGGGTCACTTGCTGGAGCAGGGAAAGTCTATTTGTAGCCATAATGTCAAAGAATGATTCTCCCTTCCCTAACAACTATCTGCTGCCAACACATCCACAGTAAAGAGTTGAGTTTGGAGATCATCTACCCCCGCTATGCTGGAATTCTGGCTGGTTTAATCTTGGGCCAGTATTAGAGGACTCAGCCAGGAAGTTTTTCCAAAGGCTAAAGGTAACACTGCATTTGACCCAGCTACATGACTCCTGGGCATATATACACTGGAACCTGTATCCCACTACAGAGAAACCTGCTCATCCATGATCATTTCTACTCTATTCACAGTAGTTAGGCTATACAAACTAGGTACCCATTAACAGATGAAGTCTGATACATATACACAGTGGAATAGTGCTCACCTAAAAGAAAACTCAAATCAATACATGTGTAGCATGCACTTCTACCATAAGGATAGCAGCATCCTTTTGTAATGGAGAAATGTGGACACACATCCACCCAGGAGCATTTGCTTCTGGTTCTGCCCCTCGGGAGGCACTCAAGTCAGAATGGACTCCAGGAAGGTGGTTTGGCAGTAGCCTTCATTAGGTATACAAAGAACAAAAATGTCCAGGACCTATGGCTACAGGCGATGAAACCCACAAGTCATGTATTTCAGACAGTGTGGCCTGCAGTGACATTTAGTGTGATGGCTTTGAATGACCAGGGCACATTTTAGCAAATCATGCTTTCTCTAATTAAGAAAACTCAATCTCTTACAACATCAGAACACTGGTGCATTACACCCAGTATAATAAGAGGTTGACTTGCACAACAACAGATGATGTGAAGCACTTTAAGCGTATTTTATGAAATAGTTAATTTCTAAATTATCGATGGAATCAATTCTGTTTGCATAAATTAGAACCAACTCCTACATGCCTACTTCCCTTGAGCATTAATTAAGGTTCCTATGAGAGAATGTGAACCTTGTGTGCCCATGCTGCTAGTATATAGGACTTAACCTATTGGACTGGTATCAATGTTGTGGTAATGGGATGTAGTCTCAATACTGTCATTACACCATTGCACAGAGGACAATTCTGAACAGTGCCTGATATTTTCCCATGAAAGTTAAAAAGATACTACATCGTTCTTCACTTATCAAAATGGATTTTTTTTACTGCAAGCAGACAAAAACATGTTATTTCCTAGAAATTGGAAGACTCCCATCTCTCCCTGACAATTCTGAACCCTAACATTAGTCATACAATGTTTTTATATGACTGTGTGTCTGAGTAGAAACACTCAGAAGGAAGTGATGTTGAGAGTTAGAATGAGCATGTCCATGCTGATATCAGGTGCTTGGTTTTCCCAAAACACCAAAAACAAAACAAAAAACACAAAATAATGTCAGAAATAATGCCAAGGAACTTCTTTACACTGAACCATCATAGTCACTGCACTACACCATGGATGGACGCAGTCTCACCATATAAGTACACATGTGTAAAAGTTAGGACTAGCTCTGCATCCAAGCCTCATGTTTCCAGAAATAACATTCAGACTCAAAATATACTTACAAATACCTTGGCCATACAGCTAGGCTCTACTCTGACTAGATCAAAAATTAGAGTTACACCAAGGTATTTTATAGTATTCATTGCTATTGTAAAGGGTGTTTTAACCTAATTTCTTTTTCAGCCAGTTTATCATTTGTACAAAGGAGGACTACTAATTTCTTTGACTTCATTTTTGTATCCAGCCACTTTGCTGAAGCTGTTTATCAGATGTAGAAATTCTCTGGTAGAATTTCTGGGGTCATTTATGTTTACTATCATGTCATCTGCAAATTGCAATACTTTGATTTCTTCTTTTCCAGTTTATATGCCCTTGATCTCCTTTAGTTGCCTTGGCTTGTCTCTTATTTTAGAGGAACTGTATGACCTCAGTGTCACTCACAGCACTGGGGATATAGAGCCTGGGGAAGCTGCCTCCTATGGCCAGGCAGGAGCCATAGTGACAACCCAACCACAAAACTTTCAACCCAGAACTGATGCTGTCTACAAGAAATGCAAGGATTGAGGATGGAATAGAGACTGAGAGAACAGCCAACCAATAACTGGCCCAACTTGAAACCCATCCTGTGGACAAGGACCAGTGCTTTACACGATTAATGATACTCTATTATGCTTGCAGACAGGAGTCTATCATGGCTGTACTCTGAGAGGCTCCACCAAGCAGCTGACTTAGACAGATGCAGACACCCATAGCCAAACAGTGGATGGAGCTGGAGACTCTTACAGAAGAATAGAAGAAAGGATTGCAGCCCCTGAAAGGATAGAAACTTCACAGAAGACCAACAGACTCAACTAACTTGGACCACTAGGACTCTCCAAGACTAAATCACCAGTCAGAGAACATACATAAGCTGGACCTAGGCCTGCCTGCACATATATAATATGGTCTTCATGTGGGTCCTGACTGTACATATACAGCTTGGTCTTCATGTGGGTCCAAGAACAACTGGAGCAGGAGCTAGCCCAAAAGCTGTTGCCTGTACGTGGGGTATGTTCTTCTAGCTAGTCTGCTTTGTCTGGCCTCAGTGGGAGAGGAAGCACCTAGCCTTACAAAGAACTGAAGTGCAGGGTAGAGGGATACCTAGGGGGGCCTGCACCTGCTCAGAGGAGAAGAGAAGGAGGGATGGAGAAAGGATTGTAGGAAGGGTGACCAGAAGGGGGGCAATGAACAGGATGTAAAGTAAATAAGTTAAAATAAAAACTTGGATAACCCAATTATTTTTTTAAATTATATTTGGATATTTACTTTATATACATTTCAAATGTATTCCCCTTTGGAAACCCCCTATTCCATTCCCCTCCCCCTGCCTCTATGAGTGTGCACCCCCACCAACCCATCCACTCCCATCTTCCCACCCTGGCAATCCCCTACACTGTGGCATCTAACACCTTCAGGCCCAAAGGCCTCTCCTTCCACTGATGGCCAACAACCACATATGTGGCCAGCACCATGGGTCCCTCCATGTGTAATCTTTGGATGGTGGTCCAGTCTCCAGGAGCTCTGGGGGGGTATGGCCAGTTGACATTTTTGCTCCCTCCATGGGGCTGCAACCCCCCTCAGTTCCTTCAATCTCTTCTCCAACTCCTCCATCCGGGAATCCACGCTCAATTCAATGGTTGGCTGCAAGCATCTGTCTCTGTATTTGTCAGGTTCTGCCTGAGCCTCTCTAGAGACAGCTTATCTTGCTTCCATCAGCAAGCACTTCCCAGCATCCACAAGAACGTACGGGCTTGGTGGCTATATATGGGATGTAGCCCCAGGTGGGGCCGTCTCTGGATGGCCTTTCCTTAAGTCTCTGCTTCACACTTTGTCTCAATATTTCCCCCTGTGAGTATTTTGTTTACCCTTCTAAGAAACGCTGAAGCATCCGCATTTTGGTCTTCCTTCTTCTTAGGCTTCATATGGTCTGTGAATTGAATCTTGGGTATTCTGAACTTTTGGGCTAATATCCACTTATCGGTGAGTACGTACTGTGTTTGTTCTTTTGTGATTGAGTTATCTCACTCAGGACGATATTTTCAAGTTCCATCCAATGGCCTGCAAATTTCATGAAGTCATTGTTTTTAATAGCTTAGTAGTATTCCATTGTATAAATGTACCACATTTTCTGTATCCCTTCCTCTGTGGAGGGACATCTGAGTTGTTTCCATCTTCTGGCTATTATAAATATGGCTGCTGTGAACATAGTGGAACATGTGTCTTTATTACATGTTGAAGCATCTTCTGGGTATATGCCCAGGAATGGTATAGCTGGGTCCTCAGGTACTACTATGTCCAATTTTCTGAGGATCCACCAAACTGAGTTCCAGACTGGTTCCCACCAGCAATGGAGGAATGTTCCTCTTTCTTCACATCCTTGCCAGCATCTGCTGTCACCTGAGTTTTTGATCTCAGCCATTCTGACTGCTGTAAGGTGGAATCTCAGGGTTGTTTTGATTTGCATTTCCCTGATGACTATGGATGTTGAACATTTCTTTAAGTGCTTTTCAGCCCTTCGAGTTTCCTCAGCTGAGAATTCTCTGTTTAGCTCTGTTCCTCATTTTTAAAATAGGGTTATTTGGTTCTATGGAGTCTAACTCCTTGAGTTCTTTGCATATACTGATATTGGATATTAGCTCTCTATCAGATGTAGGATTGGTAAAGATATTTTTCCAATCTGTTGGTTGCTGTTTTGTCCTCTTGACAGTGTCCTTTGCCTTACAGAAGCTTTGCAATTTTATGTGGTTCCATTTGTCGATTCTTGAACTTAGAGCATAAGCCACTGGTGTTCTGTTTAGGAACTTTTCCCCTATGCCCATGTGTTTGAGACTTTTCCCCACTTTCTCTTCTATTAGATTCAGTGTATCTGGTTTTATATGGAGGTCCCTGATCCACTTGGACTTGAGCTTTGTACAGGGAGATAGGAATGGATCAATTTGCATTCTTCTACATGTAGACCGCCAGTTGAACCAGCATCATTTGTTGAAAATGCTGTCTTTTTTCCACTGGATGGATAACTGAATTATTTTAATCTATATTCTGCCACATGGCTGGTAATCTGTGCTCAGGTACCATGCATCTGTCTCCACACATCTACCTAGGTGGATCTTCTTGCGCCTGGCTCTATCCCAGAATTCTTTCACCTCAGGGATGTTACACCTCCTATTTCCTGCCTAAGCCACATGCCATCAGATTTGTTGTTGATAGGTGGCAAATCCATACAGAGAAGATATTCTCTCTACCCATATGTTGTTCTGCTGATAGCTTATTACTAGCATTTTGAATTTTTATTTTTTACTTTTCATTTCTTTTATTTGTTATTTTTTGAGACAGGTTCTCTCTCTCTCTCTCTCTCTCTCTCTCTCTCTCTCTCTCTCTCTCTCTCTCTCTCTCGTCTTGGCTTAGAACTTGCTATGTAGATCAGGCTAACTTCAAGCACACAGATCACAGAGATCCACCTGCCTCTGCCTCCTGAGTGCTTAGGATTTAAGGTGTCTGCCATTTATATAGATGACAAGTATGAGTACGTAGTATGTGCAAGTGAAAGTCAGAGGACGTCATGTATAAGCCAGTTCTTTTCTTCTACTTTGTGTGATCTGTGAGTTGAACTCAAAGCATCTTTACCCACTGAGAGATCTAAACAGCCCTATTGTGGGCATTTGTGTAAACTTAAAGAACAATATCTTAGGAAATAAGTTTCTTCTGCATTCTTTTTTCTTCTCTCTGATATGCAAACATGCACACACACATGCACAATCACAACAGCACACACACAAACACACACACACACACACACACACACACACACAATTTCAACATCAAAGAGGACTCCACATTATAAGCAGCTACCTTTAATTTACTGCTAGGTGTTCTTTCAAATAAATATAAAGGAAAGTGACATCACACAGCTTCACAGAGAGTTTCACATATTTGCAGTACATGGCTACTTGACTGCTGATGGAATAGCAACAGACTATATAGGCAAAGCATTTGTGTTCACACTACCTGTGTTTCCATAAATGTTTAGAATTTACATTAAATGACAGTAAAATCTCTATACATGGTATTCAAATTCTAGTACTGAAATGCTGGACAATATTTTATTTATTATTGCATTTGCTCATTCATTCAGTACAATTTCTGTTTGCATACTCATCAGTTTCTACTCAGTGATGATTTCTGGTGAGATACTTTCCTCTCTGTCTCCACTCACAGACATCAAAGACTACAATACCCTGTCAAGTAACTTTTCAGATGGGATGAAGAACATAGCTCAAGCTAACAATGATGCCTAATTATTTTTCCTAAAACACAGCTTTGAAATAATAACATTTATTACAACAATATTAGAAGTTTTAAAATTTTAGTATAAACTTACTATTTATCAAAACAGTGTGGCACTCACATAAAGATATAGGTATAAAAAAGAATGGAGCACAGAGCCAAGAAGATGGCTCAGTAATATAAGAGCATGGGCTGTTTTTTCAAATGATCTGGGTTTAATTCCAAGCTCTCACACAACAGTTGACAATCATCTACAGCTCATATAAGGTCCTCAGCTGGCCTCTGCAGGCACTGAAAACATGGAGTGCACAGTCGTACATGCAGCCAAAACCAAAGGAAGAATAACGGAATATAAATGAGCATCTCAAACTTTATGGATTACTGACCTTGAAAAACCAATCATACTGAAATAAAGAGGTGAGACGTCAGTAGCAAAGTACCATAGCCCACACTCATAATCTCTACACTAGGCAGGTAGAAGGAGAAATATGGGAAATTTGAGGCTAGCATTGCTTACATAGTGAGACTTTGTTTCAAAAAACCTAACCCACAACAAAAAAACCTGCCCCATACCACATACAAAAGTTAGATAAACTGTTTCAAGATCACACATATCAAGGTTTACATTACAAAATTCTTGAAATATACAAATAAATGTCTTTGCTTTTGAGTGAGGCAATAATTTCACTAAAATGCTAAATGGAAGCGAAACAAAAAGAATCATTAATCTGACTGCATTGAGTTATCCATGCTTTGTTCAAATGAATCTGGGAATGACAGAGTAGAAGAAAATTCCTGTAAGTGGCAAAGCTGACACGTACGAAAAGAACATGTCTTTTGTGATGCACAGAATTGATATCTGTCACCATTACACTGTCAGCATTAAAAGGATTTGGCAGGTTAAAAGAGTATATGCAGTTGGGAGGGAGAAGTGTTGGCGACTGGGAAACAGCTGAAGGGGACGAAGTCACGCTGGATTTGATGGACACTCATTGTGATACACGTATAACATCCTCAAACAACAGCAAATCTACTAATATTCCAGTTAATGTAAGGAAGAGATTTAAATAGTTACCATTTTAAAGACATACAGACATCAAGTATATTTAAGATACGCAGCTTCAGTAGTCATAAGGAAACATAAGCAGGGTGATGATGCTTACCTACAACCACAGCCAATCAGGAGGCTTAGGCAGGGGGATCCTGACTCCAAGTCAGCCATAGCAACTTAACAAGACTCTGTCTCAAAATATAACATGAGAAAGTTTAAGATATCACTCAGTGGTAGAGTACTTGTATAGCATAACAAATAACCATAAAAAGTACCAACATAGTATTACTTCACAGCCACTAGGGTGCCTATAATTACCAATATATAACACAGCAAGTCAGAAAGGATGCGAATAAGCTGTAAACTTCACACTGATCCAGGCAAGTCAAGTTGTGCAGGAACTTTAGAAAACAGTGTGGCAGATGTTCAAGAAATAGAGTCGCAATGTCAACATGCAACTCTACAACATAAAGTCACGAAGACTGGCACGCTGCTCTCATAGCAGTATCATTCCTAATACAGAGATACTCAAGCATCCATCCACTTGTCAGTGGACAAACAATACGATCTCTGCAGACTGTGCTGTATTATTATGGCACAAAAAGGAAATGAGGTTTTGGTGAATACCATTCAGGAGCTTTGGCTGTAATATTAGTAATCAAGAAGGTAGATTATAAAAGTATGAGACTACATAATTACCCTTGGAGAATGAAAAATATCCAGAATATGCTAATCGGTAGAGTGACTCTAACTACCAGGATTGAAGTGGTTGGGAAGGAGAAAAGGAGTAAAGGAGTGAAGGAGGGAAGGAAAAAAAAATCCAGCTACTAACTGTGGCTTGAAGAAATGTTCTAAAATTAGATGGTGGTTATGGCACCTTGGCACCACCGTTTTTCAAATATTCTAAAAGAGCATATGTTGTGTACTTTTAAATGATGAACTTTATAAATTTTCATAAACATAAAATGAATCATACAAATGAAGTCAGTAAAAAATGAAAAAGTAATACTAAAATGATAAAATTTCCAAAAACCTAGAAGTATTACGAAGTGAAACGGTTCTTTCTCTTGGTGATACAAGGGAAAACCCTCTCCATATAGTTAGTAAAAGCTGAGCACCTGTGCCCAGCCCCTCTGGTGTTGCACTACTGGAACACACACACACACACACACACACACACACACACACACACACACACACACACACACACGACTGAATGTCTGTCTAAGGCAGAAGTTCTCAACCTGAGGATTCCAACCCCTTTGAGAATGAATGACCCTTTCACAGGGGTCACCTAAGACCATCAGAAAACACAGGTATTTACAGTATGATTCATGACAGTAGCAAAATCATAACTGTGAAGTAGTAATGAAAGTAATTTTAGCGATGAGGGTCGCCACAGCATGAGGAACTGTATTAAGGGGTCACAGCATTAGGGCAGTTGGAAACCACTGTCAATCTTCACAGAGAGGCCCATGAGATATTTTCTAGAAAAAAAATTCTTTGCCATTAATACTCATTGTGTTCTGTCCTATAGAAAAAGCGTACACTTGACAGAGCACCTATAACCTCTATACTTCAAGTATTTACAGTGTATCTATTTCCTCATGATTTCTCTTATCTTTACAAACACCTGCCTGAATAAAAGCCAGTTTCATTATTACTATCCTACGTCCATGTCAGGGATCTTGCATGCTCTATAAGTGTCTAACACAGAGCCACGTCATCAACCCTCAACCTACCCTGCTTGTGTGTGTGCTTGGGTGAACAACTATGCACGTACTTGTGTGTGGAAGCATCATGTATGTAGGGGTGAAGGTAAGTACGCAAACCTTTTAGCTATTTATTTATTCATTTAGGTTAAGAGAGAGTCTCTCGGTAAATGTAGTTTAATGGCTTACATAACTTTGGGGTCTGTGAATCCCAGGGATCTACCTGTCTCCTCCTCCTCAGCACTGAAACTACAGGCATATACCTCATCTATGGGTATTTCTTGGTTTGGCTTGGTTTGTTTGTTAGGTAGTGATGATTTAGACTCTGGGCATTATACTAGCAAACACATTATTGACTTAGAAACTTCTATAGTTCGTTATCACACTGTATTATTTCACTTGTATACTGTGAAATGTCCAGAATCCTTCCAAACATCGTCTTGCATTTTAACTGTGTAGACGGTGCTCCTCCGGGAACTCCAACGGCACTACCCTATCTTTGTACTTCTTTCCAAACACACTCATCGAGTGAAACAAACCTGAAGTGCATTGCTTTCTCTCTTCCTCCATCACCACCTCACTGAATTCTAAATTGCATGAGTGCTGAATATCCCTTATTTACCCTAGCTGGAAGATTTCTCCTAGTGTTGACACCAACTGACTTCTCTGAGTCATCTTGTTATTTAGTTGTTTAGTCAACTTTCCCCAAGTCACAATTTTCTTTTCTCTTCCCTATTTTCTCTCTCTCTTTCTTTTGTTCTTTATTCCTCTCTTTCTCTCTTTCTTTCCTTCTTCCTGAGTTTTTTAAGAGTCAAAGTCTTCTACAGTCAATCTTTCTCCCTCCACTGTTTTTGCTTCAGGGCACAACAGTTTCTCAGAGTAGTGAATGAGTCAGGCCCTGGAGTCATCGGAAACTTCCACACCCCAGTTGAACAAACTTTTCAGGATTTTAACTTTTTATTTTCTACCATAAAGTTTTCACCACAGTTCTATAAAAGCGATATGATGTAAGTGTGTGTGTATATATATATATATGTGTGTGTGTGTGTTTTTATATGTGTGTGTATATATATATGTATATATACACATAAGTACATACATACACACATACATAATCTTAGTGACTGTCACACTGATGCTAATTTTGTTTAAATTAGTAATTTTCATTTTTCTATCATTGTCACTAGTATCCTATTCTCCTATGTAATACTCAAGCTCTGTCCGGGATTCTGTTGTGTTTTCCAAGCTCAACTGAATCCCAAAGGCACCAGAGCCCCTTAATGTTACCCTATTTGCTTACTCACTGGATCACACAACTGCAATTCACGGTCTTTGCCAGCAGCCAAAAAGTCCTGCCACTTTACAGCCTACCAACATTAAATCCTCCCAGTGTCAGTTCTCAATGCCAGGTACTAGCTTTGATGTGCCCCATGTGGAGAAACAATGTGTTCCAAATTTGCTCAGCTATGCCTCTAAGACTTTCCCATGAATAACCTCTATTTCCATAAGGAAGTGAGTCAAACCCCTTCTAGACCTCACTTACACACTGAAAATGTCAACATTAAAATCCAGGTCACAGGAACCTAACCTACACACACCCACACAACCAGCACCTCCAGACAGTTATGCATTTCCTGGAGTGTAATCAGCACTATTGAAGAGTCCCCAGGCAATTTTTTCATAAATTGTTAAATTTAAAGTTCCATTTTTGAAAGTTTTACTCTAAACCATGTCAAACTCTCTACAGAGTAAAGTTTATCTTAATACTTCAAATTTACTCATCAAGTTGTCTTTAGCCATTTATAATAATAGGTGCTGAATCTATGAAGTACAAAGAATAAACCTCTAGGTGGTGAAAAATTTAATAATCGGGGGTTTATTTGGGGAGGGGAAAAATAGAGGCATAGTTTAAACAACTCTATGACATTAAACAAATTTTGGATTAATTGGAATTAATTTTCTCCATAGTTTTATATTCAACACATCCACTGTCTAGGATCTTCCCTGGTTATCTTTACTCAAACACTAATGAAGATCAATAGTTCCCAACAATTCCCACAAACCTCTGAGTCTTTTTGCATATATAACCTCCACCTGCTATATCATCTCCATTGCCTTGTGCTGAAATCCTTGCCATCCTTGATACTCTATGGGAGAGAAGCTTTCCTGCCACTTGGAGCTTTTTCTTGTTTCTTTTCTATTGCTGTGATGAAACACTTTCACGAAAATGAAGCTTGGAGAACAAAGAGTTTATTTAGCATATGCTTTCAGGTTAGGACAAGTCATTGAAGGAAGTCAGCCCAAGAACTCTGGAGGAAGGCTGCTTACCTGTCCACTCACATGCTTGTGCTTAGCTACCTTCTTATCTACTGCAAGAGCACCTGCTCAGAGATGGTGCCACCCAGCAGAGACTGAGCCTTCTACATCCTTCATAGACATGTCCACAGGCCAATGTGATCTATGTCATTCCTCAATCAGACTTTTGTCCAGGCTTTATCAAGTTGACAATTAAAGCCAACGTGGACAGAGCTTAGCAACTCTGTGTGGAGAGGGTATCTTCTGTGCTTCAGCATAAATATTATGTGTATTTCATCCTCCTAGTATGGTCGATTGTAAGAAATCCTCTTAGGACAGGATTCAAAACATAGCACATTGATTCCTCCAAGCACCTACTGTATACCAAACTGATATTTATAAAAAGGCTCACATGTAACTAATATTTTCATAAAAGATGAATGGTGGTACATATTACATCCTTTATCACACCAGATGGTTGCTAAATTGGCACCATCAATATAAAACAAAATCTCATTAAGTTGGCATTAATAATGAGACACACAATCATTCTCACATCACTAAACAACAGAATCACTCAGCGTAACAGCACCATATTCAGTAAGGAGCTAGCAAACACTGTGAATGTCTAGCTGTGAACTACAGTCTTCCTAGCCCTTTATACTCCCTAATCACATGACAAATATTGTCTACATTTCTTAACAAAGTTCCAGAATCTTCTAATAGCTATATTCTTTGCTGACATGAGAGTACTTCTTGGGGCTGTATACTTACATATGTGCAAAATCTCTGGAAACTATGGAATTCTGTGCCATGATCCATCGTATTCTAACAAGGGACAAATTAAATTAAGGCCATTTCCATAACAATCTTATATCCAGATAAACATAGATTTCCACTGAGCTAAAATGTGTCACTTAATTAGGCTCAAAACAGAAGCATGTACTGATATAATAATTGGTATTTTTCCATTTTAGGCCATCTAGCCCATGTTGACACAGCTGCTGTCAAGTCTTCTATACATATGAACCATGGATATTTTTGTGCTGCATGGGAAACATCCCCCATTGGATCGTATGTTTATTTACTCCCCAGTAGGTGGCACTGTTTGGGAGCATTGTGCAATCTTCAGAAGGGAAAACCTCCCTTCCCTCCAGGGAGATCGATCCTTGGGAAGGTCTTTGAGGTTTCACAGCCCAGCTTTTCTTCCTCATCCTCCTTTGCTTACTAGCTTTAAAGCAACATGAGCAGCTGATTCATTCCTCCGTCACCAAGCCTTTCCCAGCTCCTACTATGTCTTCTTTGCCATGATGGAATGATACCCTTGGCCTGGTTCGTAAGAAGAAACCCTTCTTTTTAAATTGTTTCTTGTTAGATATATAGTCATATGCCAGAAAAGTAACTAATACAACAGGCAAAGAAATGAACAGTGTGATGGACTGCAGAGTCACACCAGCTGCTATGGATCATGCTTCCATGAGAATTTCTATCACTTTGAGAGAAAAATCATAGCTGGGAGGAAGGAAGTTAATTTTCCAAGATTTATTATGTCCCATGAGAATCTTTAATCTGTACGAAGTAATGGGTTCACACTGTAGGTGAAAGAATGTAAATGAAACCACTGGTAAAGACTTGGAGCTGGAAGAGTTAGAAGCAGAAGCAATTTTTAGAAGTAAAAGACCTGAACAAGTAGCTAATTTTAAAACATTCCCTGCTATAGTTCCGAGATAGCTCCCAAACTCCAAACTTTCCAGCTCACCTTCCCACTGTGTTTCCAGTTTCCGACATAAAGCATGTCTTGTCGATAAGACGCAATGGAGAGCTGGAAGATGCATGCACATATAGAAACTACATTTTCCTGATGCCCTAAAATCTAATTAGAGGCAAAGGAATTAGTTTCTAAACTGAAGAATAATTCAGAATATTTTTTAATGTCAAAGGTTATTGTGAGATAAGAAGCAACAACAAGAAAATCAAAAGACTGCTCTCCATTGTCACAGAGGCAGAGCAAACAAGGCTAGGGCTAAGTTCCAAAGACAGACAGGCAGATTTGAGATGAGAAAGAGTCCTGTGACTGCGTACTTGTTTGTTCTACAGAAATCAACAGCAAAGGTAGAATTTCCTTCTCTTAGATCATCAAGAATCAGCTAACATCCATTTGTATACAATGACTTCACTACAGATATGGAAAAGCATGTTCATTTAGTAAAATCCAATGTCCTTGAGATATTTTGATATATATTAAGGTTAGGTAAGGCAAAGCAATCTCTTGTTAAATTCCTTCTATAAAAATAAATATCTGCCAAATATTCATGATCAATTAATGCTGATCAAATACATAATACCTATATTATCCCCAGATTTCAGATTTAATCCAAAGAGTAACATCATCACCATGAGCAACAGCATCACCTGTTTGATGATGTCCTAGACCAGCACCACAGCTATCCATCCCTATTCAGATGTGCATTCTGTTAGGGAGGTCGATGCCACAACTGTAACAATTCTACAGAGCAGTTCAATTTGCACAGAGGAGAGATGCTCTGAGTCTTGGCCACCACTTCCTTCTAGCATTGCCCAAGTAGGAGGTAAATGGATAAAAACCTTCTTAATGGTGATGAGACAGACCCACTGAGAGACCAGATATAGTTCTATATATGTCCATCATTGTTTCCAGGAAAATTACCTGTCCTCTGAGTGTCACAGCAAAGCGGTCTTTTCTGTGAGAAGGACAGTGAACCAGCTATCAAATCATGAAATACTGTTCAAGTAAAATTCAAGCAAAAGCTACAGCCCTAATCTCTCTGAAAATTGAGGTTAATGTGTTTCAATAACAATGTGACTCATTCTTTCAAAATTCCAATGGGCCCATTTACAGAACCACAAAGGCAGCAAGGCAGTAAGTACATCAAAATTTTTAATCAGGAATTGATTTCTCTGTTAACAAAACAGGTACACTTTCTACATCTGTTCTTTCTGGAGCTTTTTCTCTACTAAAGAGTCTCTGTGAGCTGTTTCCTCAGTCAAGGTCAGTGAATGAAAGTAAGCTGTGTTCCAAAGCTGACCAAACCAGCTATCTTCTGATTAAATACTATTTCTTCTGACCTTGTTTTCAGCCTTGTGTGAAACAATGTTATCAGGTAGCAGGCACATCCAAGGCACACAGTAATGCTTGGATGAACTTACTTCTTGTATGAAATGCTTTTCGATGAAGTTGAGAATAAGATACATTCAGGAACGGCTCAAACATAATAAAGGAGTTGAAATGTTAGAATCCGTTTCTTAAGATGATTTCCCCCCAAGTTGTTAATACTCCATCCTAATTATGGAAACTTACATGAAAGGATCCTTTGAAGTAATATTCAGATTAAGGTGACTGCAGTTTGGTCCCTGATTGTCCCTCGCAAGACTAAACTCCCTGGTCATAAGATGCATTTGTGGAAAGGGTCCACTCTTCAGTCTGTAAGGCATCTTTGGAGATGCAGCAGACACTGGTAGGGCTTGACTGAGAAGCTTTCACAGTTCAGTTTTGAAAAAGAAAAGTGAATACAGCACAAAAGAAAAAGAGAGACATGAACAGTTTGCGTTTGGGGAATTGTTTTTTCATAGTTGGCTGTTTTGGGAGGTTTTGTTTGTTTGTGTTTGTAATTTTGTGTCCCTCAGCTGGGTTAAAGATCAACATTGTCTACATCTTAGTCTGCACATGGAGAAGGTGACTAGCTAAATGGGTGCTAAGTTCAAAGTGCTAAGCCCTGCTATCCCTCAGCTGCCTCTGCTGCCTCATCGCAGCAGAGCCCATGACTCTTTTCATCTCTAAAATGAGAAAACCCAAAGACATTACTTCTAAGTGAGCTTAAACACTCTGCTTCCAGGTATCAGTAGGGTGATACCCATACCGGCCTTTTTGAGTTGTGGATAACTTTCCTGTTTGGGATTGCATGGAGCAGATTCACTAGGAAAGCAAATAAAGAACAGAAAGCTAAGAATGTGGACAGATTCCTTTCCTCATCATGAACTGATAGCAACCATGTCCACTTCTGTGGAACGGTTTGGAGAAGAAGGTTGCTTGAACAAAGGCTGGCATAGTTGTATGCTTGCACGATGCGGCTTGGTAATCTTTCCATGAAGATCTGCTTTTTCCATTTACTTTATATTCAGTCTTGCTCACAGGAACTCAGCAGTTCAGTAAACACTGTATGCACACTTATTATTATCATTGGCTCTGGTTTGGCAATAGGTATGAATAGAAATTTACCTTAAGAATTACATGTGTTCTTTATGAACTCTAAGTGCCTGAACTGTGCTGGTAGATCACTTGGCGGGGTACCTAGCATTCACAGAGCCCCTCAGTTAGAATTACTATGCATGTCTGCAATATTATCACTCAAGGCATGGAGGCAGAAATCACAGAGGTTCACCGTTATTCTCAATGTTTGAGGCCAGTCTTGAATATATTAGAATTTATCTTTTTTTAAAAAAAGAATTATGCGTGCCGTTTCTGCAGGAAGATAAATGACAGAATTATCCCAGGGTTGGAAAGATTGCAGTGCACAAAGTTACACTGTCATATCAAAAGCTTATTTTCTCTCATGTCTATGACCCATATACCTATATTTCCCTCATATACTTTTTTTGTCTTTAACATCATCACAAATTTATATACATTGATATAATGTTCTGTGATCTTCACACCCATTACCTTGTCTTACCCTTTCCACTCCTAATATGCTTCTGCCCAACTTGTGTGTACGAGAGCCACTGCATTTAATTAAAGTTGTTTATATGAATATGGGTGAGAGATTGTTTACTGGTCTGAAGACAACTTACCAGTGCTGAAAATGAGTCTTCCTTACCAGGCAACCTTTAACTAACTAACTGCCAACACCCTCTTGGGTCATGAGACTCACTCTCATCATGGATAGAATACCGAAGTCTTGCGCAGGAAGCCACCATAGATGTTATGAGTTCATGATCGCAACACTAATATCCTGGCATGTCCAGAGGACTGTGTCATAGCACCCCTCCCCATCCTCTGGTTCTTACATTCTTTCTGCTTGTCTTTTATGTTCACTGGGGCTTAAAGTGGGTTGACATAAATGTTCTTGGGGCTGAGCACACCACACTCACTTACTCTTATCACTTTGACTATTTATCCTGTCTGCCTTAATCATAGTTCACTATAAAACGAACCTACTCTGACCAAGGCTGACAATATTTCCAATCCATGAATATAAACTAGAATATTTATAATCAATTTGACTATCTGACCACTTATCAAAAGAAAAGTGTATATTCCCCAACTAGGGCCAGGGAACTCTCTAGCTTTAGACTTTTGACCATGTTCATAGTATTGGTCCTAAATAAACTTAATGGAGGCATTTCCATCAGTTAGAAGCAAATGAACTTTGAGTGATTTTTGTCAACTGAAGCTTGAAGGCCACTATTTTCTTGAGTTATAGAAAGCTACTGATATTATTGCCAATATTCTGAGTCATTCAAATAAATAAAGCTGTACCATAGTTATGAAAACACAGCTGGCACACTAATGATATATGATTCTCTACATGCCATTGCTAAATGTAGTAAAAGCTCACCATTACTTTGAAGAATGAGAGATGAGTCTAACCATTCAGTAACCAAGGTCTATTTCTAGATATATATTGGCAATAGTATAAAAATATCAAGGTAGACGCAAGCTATAAGAGTCAGTTACAAACTTTTCACATTCCCCCCCCCCAAAAAAAATCTTGCTTCATTTATATGTCAAGTAAGCTATCACAGACTCCATGTTCTTTGTACATTTTAGGTAATGTACCTTTGTTTAGTACTGAAAAGCATTTGATGTAATAGCAAGTGTTCAGTTATCTTTGCCAGCAGAATTATGGCTCCGGTGCCCTTCTTCCCATTCTCCAATCTATGGTGAGGTTAAGCTAGTCTTCTGGTCTATGTCTTTAATGATCAATGCCTAAAGGCTATAGGAAGTATGCACTACTCAAACAATGCTAGAGCTCTAAGCACTATTCATGATGATGTCTAAAATCTGATGTGCCAGGAGTGCTGTGGACAGTACCTCACAACTGCGTCTCTTTCTGGAAGTTGCCTTTGACTAAAGGGTAGCTGACTTGCCCAAGGTCAAATTCCCTCTCCTGAGAAAGATTAATCTGATGATGTGTCAATTTTTTGAGACCTAAGATCTGATCCTTTTATTCTATAAAACTAACTCAGAGGAACTAATTCGCTCCTGAACTTCCAGAGGCATATGAGAAGAATCAGTCATTTTTAAAGTTATACAAGCAATACAGAAAAAGGAGAACCCAGTATTATAGGAATTTTAACAGTTAACATTAATATCCCGTGACCCGGAATAACATGCTGCTGACTCCCTGAGATGTTCAGTCATCCTGGTTACAGCAGAAACATAGGAGTTAGGTAATAAATGGAATTCCAGCCCACATCATTGTCATGGTAGACTTGCAGATGTATCTAATTGGTTATATTACCATTCCAAATGGTATAATCGAAGGATACCTAGAAAGAACTGAAGTTTACAGTTGGAGGTCTTTGGCTTATCTGCTATCTTCCTCTGTGCACTTTCAAAACATATCCATATCATATATCAAGTATATCCATAAAGTATCATCAAATGGCTGACCACCTAGAGAAAGTAGTCCCCAACATCTCTCAATTCATTAATCAAAACCAGATGAGAACAGATAAATGTTAATAACCACAAATGTAAATAAGCATTCACTGTGTTGTATGGTGGCTTATTTACTTTTTGCCAGAGCAGATAGACACACCTCAGGTAAGCAGTCAAGTGTGCTCTTTCCTGAAGCCCTCAGAATGTATTTCAAAACAGTTCATGTTCACCTGGGGGACAAATTCTTAATATTTTAGTAAAAACAGAAATGTTCAGTGGTGAATAACACTTTTGAAGTTGATAAAACCACTGCATTTGACAGTCTATTTAACTCTGTTTTATTAGATCTTTGAGAGTCGAGTTTAGCATGTGTTGTGACCATATTCATCCCTCTGCCAAACTCATCGCAGACCCAATACAGCCTTCACTACCCACTCAACTCTGTGTCATTGTTAATTTTTTTTTTAAAAAGGCTTCTAGTCCAATGTGTGCAGTTCAAATATTCTTGAAAGTATGATCTTACTCTGGAACATAGGTTTATTAAGGGATACACTACCCTCTCTTGGCAGCTCTTAGTGGACAATTAGGCTCCTAGGCTCAGGGTGAGTATATGTGCCCAACTCCCCTCTCAGTGCTGAGCTTTGGTCTGTCTTAGGTTTGTACAAGCTTTGTACATGACTGTGCAATGTGTACATGTATGTGCAGCTGCTATAGTGTGCCCAGAAAATGTTTCCTTGTACTCATTTACTGCCTGTGGCCCTTACAGTCTTCCCACTCCCTCTTCTGCGCTGAGTCCTAAGCTTTGGAAATTGGATGGGACATATGTAGTCCCTTTAAGACTGAACATTCTGCAGTCTCTCTTGCTCTGCACTTTAGCCAGTTGTGGAATGTTAGCCAGTATTCATCACCTTCTACTGCAAATAGAATGGTCTTAGATGAGAGTTGAGATATGTTCTGTTCTCCGTTCATAGGCCACTGTCCTTTGAGAATAAGAGCTGTATATTTGAATGCACATACGATGAAGCAAGATTACCAAATCTGAATGACTCCTAGTTCTTTTCTGAAACAAGTGTCAGGCACCACACCATAAACTTCTACTCAGTCATACTAACCATATGCAAACTGGTCTTGTTTTATGATAGGCAAATCAGGGCTAAGCAATGCACATTAATCCACTTGCCAGTACTAGGCACCAATGAAGCTGATTCAAATCTAAAATTTTTCTACGAATCCCAAGAAACTGAAGAGGCTGGGGGGGAAGGTGTGAAATGAGAATGATTCCATTTAGATGTCTGCAATCTAAATTTCAATGTTCAATTCACACACACAAAAAAAATGGCAACTATACACAAAAAATTCCAAAGTCAGTTGTTTTTTTTTTTTTTTTTTTTTTTGGTTTTTGTTTGTTTGTTTGTTTGTTTTAGCTTAAGTGTGAAAAAACTTCTAAAATTCCTTAATAGGATCTTTATTTGGGGGTGAATTTTTTCCTCTTAATGTCAGTTAATGTAACAGAATATTTTTAAAGGTATATCTCTTTATCTGGCCATTGAGGCAGTGATAACAAAAGCCAATTAAGTATTTTAAAAAAAAAAAAAAAATAGGTGCTAAGACTAGCAATAAGAAGCTGCAGCATCCAGAAAAAAATTTCCAGGTAATTTTGGCATCCTAATGACATTACAAACATTCTCACACAATGTAAAGCACTTTCAGTATAAAAGGCTGGGTACTGTTCAGCTTTTGGCACATAAAGCACAGGGTGTTAAAGGGGGGGGGGGGGACTGATTTTGGAGCCAGAAAGCTTTTGGTTAAATACTGCATAGTTTTCTAGCACTCTGAAAATGATCACCGCAAGCACTAACTGAAATACATGATCTAATCAGGCAGATGGGGAAATGCAAATTTTGAGCGTTCTCTAAGGTGCCATTCAAGTAGGCTGAGACCTGAGGGTCACATTATTTATGAACTCAGAAGCCTTAGGGATGTGTGTTATAGGAAAAATGCCTCTACTTATATTAAATATATCATCTATCATAAATTTAGCACAGATATAAATACAAACATAAGTATACAATAAATATATGTCATATACACTCTTAAGGTAGAAAATCCTGACCTATCACACATAGTTAAAATTTCAACTTAAGAATTCACAAGGAATGGCAATATAGGCCCTTTTTATGGACAATATCTGCATGGTAAACACAAGCAACCGTATGAATGTTGTCAATGTAAAATAAGCTCATTAAAAAGAAAAGAATCATGGAAGGTTTTCTTACTAGAAAGAGACTTTTTATTATTATTTTATTTCATTAATTAATTTATTGACTTTACATCACAACCACAGCTTCCTCTCCCTCCTCTCCTCTAGTCCCATCCTCTCACCTCCCTTCCCTTCATTGCCACTCTCTTTCTCCTCAGAGGATGGGAGGCCTCCCATGGATACCAGTCTGTCTTGATATGATACCATATCAAGTTGCAGTAGGCACATCTTCTTCTATTTAAACAAAGCAGCCCAGTTAGAGGAACGGAATCCAAAGGCAGGCATCTGAGTCAAGAGATAGCTCCTGCTCCTGCTGTTAGGAGTCCCACATGAAAACCAAGCTGCACATCTGTTACATATGTGTAGGGGGCCTAGGTCCATCCCCTGAATGTTGTTTGGTTGGTAGTTCAGTCCCTGTGATCCCCCATAGGCCCAGCTGATTCTGTAGGTTCTCTTGTAGTGTCTTTGACCTCTTTGGCTTCTTCAGTCCTTACTCCCCATCTTCCATAAGATTCCCCGAGCTCTGCCTAATGTTTGACTGTGGGTCTCTGCATCTGCTTCCATCAGTTGCTCGGTGAAGCCTCTGAGATGACAGTAATGCTATGCTTGACTCACACTAAGAAGGGGAAACAAAATAGACATTGGATATGGATGGAGGGAGGATAAAGGGTGGGAGAGAGTGTGGAAGGAAACAGGAGGGTTCAAGTCTGGAAAGGACTGAGGAAGAGAGAACTGGGAGGAAGAACTGGAATCAGTGAGGGGCCTTGTCTCTGGGACAAGCTAGAAACCTAGGACAAGGGAAACTCCCAGCAATCTTTAAGGTGACCATAGCTAAGATTATTAGCAATAGAAGATATGGAATCTAAAATGACTACCTCCTGTAACCAGGTCAAACTTGCAATGAAGTCACCAAACCAACCACAAAATCTTCACCCCACAATTTGTCCTGACTACAAGATGTGTAGGGGTAAAGACAGAGTAGAAATTGGGGGAATTGCCAAACAATGAATGGACCAAGTGAGACCCATTCCGTGAGAGAGAGCCTACCTCTGACACTATTCATGTTATTCTGATATACTTGCAGACAGCAAGAGCAATTCTTAACAGATGGACCATGGCAGCCATTGTTAATCTCGCTAATGGTATATGGAACATGGGAACCAGAGGAATCAAAGCATAATGGGTATATATCACTGCTAAGAGGATGAATTTTATGTCAACGCATGATAGAATCCTGACAAGGAAAAAAATCAAAGCCTCTTGACCTAAATTAAATTACAATTAATCATTTTCTGAAAACAGCCTAAAAGTGATTAAGCAAAAGTAACAAATGGATGAGAAAATCCCTGAGTACTTAAAAGCATGCAGAGAAACAAAATATCTCTGGAAAGATAAATAATGTTTGGAAACAACATGAAGCAAACACACAAAGAGTTTTTAATAAGTGATTTCATGGATATTTCAGTAAATTGAGTTACATATGATTAAAAGTTTAAAACATTACCACATAAACATTGTAATGAAGTCATCTATTCAGTTTGGTAGTTATGGGTATGTGTCAATACTTATCCTGATAGTTTTCTAAAATAATTGTAAGCTGCCAAGCCACACCACACTTTAGACTGTAAAACAGGGGTTCTTAACCTTCCTAGTGCTGCTACCTTTTAACACAGTCTCTCATGTTGTGGTGATCCCCAACCATAACTCTAAATTGCTACTTAAAAGCTGTCATGTTCTACCGTCATGAATCGTAATCTAAATATCTGTGTTTTCTGATGGTCTTAGATGACCCCCGTGAAAAGGTCATTCATCCCCCAATGAGATAGAGACCCAGAGGATGAGAACCACTGTTCTAAAGTTTAGAGGCTCGACTCTAAATGATGACAAGAACACAGAGACCAGTCTTCTTTTGATGGCAGGTTCAGCTTTGCAGGGAGGATTATCCCCATGGAGAGGGGTCAGCTCAAATGGTCAGACTTGGCTTCTCTTCTGTGTATTTTAAGGGCTTATATGGCATACACTGTGTGCCAGGAGCTGCTTAACGTCCTTTTCACACATAAGCCTCTGACTCACATAGCAACAGGATGAGGGGAGTACCAGTGTTCCCTCAGTCCTACAGATCAGAAAGGTTAGATGCAGGGAGGGTCAACACCTTCTCCACACTAACCCGTGGAGGAGCCAGGGTTTAGACCCTACAGAGTCCCTTCCTCTGGCTGCTCATCTATGCTGCCTCCTGCTTTCATTTCCCCACCTCATTTGTTTGTTTTGTTTTAAGAAAACTTGTGTTTTCAAATTTTGTTAATAAATATATTTTGAAAAGTACAATGAACACATAATAACTGTACATATTTACAGTATGTATCAGATATTGGCATAGATTATGTAATGTATAATGATCATATCACAGACTCTGAAATATCTACTGCTAGAAACATTTGTCCCTCCATGATGACACTACAAATCTTCTCTACCAGCTAATTTGAAATAGTTAAGTAGAGCTGGCCTACAGCGCTACTGTAGAAGTTACAGTGCTTCACGTGCACCAAACCTTTCTCCATTTCTCCCCCCCCCCCCAAACTGGTGTAACAAATATTGCACTCTCTTCTTTCAGATTAGGTGTTTCCACTTCCTATAATCCCCCCACTTGCATGGGAACTTCCTTGATATTATGCTTTTCAGACACCTCTTACTCACCCCACCCTACATAATACAGGCAGAACTTTATTATTTCATACAGCAAGTATTTACACATTCTGGAACACACTAGCAGTCAAAATCACAGCACTGATTCTCACGGAGGCTGAGTTTGGTATTGATCTTTTGCATGTTGAATTATCTGCAATCTTGTCTGTGGATTAGGTTTCTGTCATCATATGCTAGGAATCCTGACAGGGCTGTGCAGTCAGTGAAGTGTTCCTTCACAGTGAGGCGCAGCGGGAGCTCTGAAGTCAGTGACCAGGTCATGAAGTGAGATAGGTGGACACCACACTTCCTCACATGTCTAAGCCACATGGGTGACCACACCTAATGATGCAATATTAGGGGATGACTAGCTCTGAGCTGTGTCCCAGAGACTTACCAACACTGGCAAGTGTGATCCAGGAACTGTGACCCAGAAATGCATTTTATGAGGTCACAGGATCAGACACTGAGAGCAAACACATCCTATGTGAGGGTAAGAAGACAGCTCCAACCCTCCTTATTTCTGCCTCGGATAGCCAGAAATTATGAACGCTGCTCGCTGCTCAAGTTTCTTGTGAAACCTTAATTCCTTGAGCTGTTAGAGTTCACATTAACTCCTTCCATGGGCCTCATTTGGACAAAATAGTTTACTGTGCTTTGCTCTTCACTACATTCCCAGCATCCAGATGACAGACGATCCTTTCTACCCTCTCTGGCATTTGAAGTGGGCTTTGCTTTCTAAACACAGCCATGAAATGTGAAGCCCAACAGAGTCCACAAGAAAATGAGAAATTTGAAGCACTCTGAAGAGAGCAGAAAGGCTACTTCCTGCTGTCTGCATGCCTTGCTCCTATTAATATATTTCTCCATGGCGGGGTTCTGGTTTTTAATAACAGCACCACGCTGCTGACTCAAAATTACCATATGGTGCTCTTGGACCCAGGTCTCACTGTCTGCTGTACTTGTGCCTGCCTCGCTAGTCTTTTCTTAAGCATTATCTGTACAATGATTTGGATGTTTTCATGCCTGAGAGAAACTTGGATTGGCCTTATTGATCTTGACTTTAATGACAGCAGATGCCGGCTCAAGGTTATTCCACTTTGGAGTACACTGCTCCTGTTCAAACATTTAGAAGCCCACCTGCCTTGCTACAAGGGCCTTTTAATTGATTCCTCTGCCACCACCTTTTCCAATTATGATCCGAGGTTGGCAGAGTCATGTGTCATGCTTCAGACATTACTGAACATTAATTAGACAGCTTCACCTTGAATGGATACGAAAGCAGATCCTACAGGCTAACATCCCTGTAAAACGAGCCCCAGCTTTCTTCCCATTGGCTCTGGTCCTGCCTGTCCTTGGGTTGATTGGATACATTCACTCATCCCTTCCCTCTGTCCCTCTGCAATGCTACCACAGCTTTCTTACTGGTCTGCCTTCCCAGTCAGCTAGAGTATACAACCTTATTATTTTATTTTATTTTTGCCATTCTCTCTGCTTACAACCTGCCCATCCCTTATTCTTCCACTGGAGTAAGTTTAATATTTTGTTGTCAGAGATACCTGTTCCTGACCGACAGGTGCTCTTCAGCTTATGATGGGGTAGAATCTCGAGAAATCTGGCATGGACTAAAAATGTCCCAAGTGCAAAATGCACAATGGTAAGCTAACTGAAAATTCAAACTCTAGAACGTATTCCACTGGAATACATCAAACATTTCCTTTTGCTATTCCTGTGTCACGCTCAGTGACTAAAGCATGTTGTACACATTTCACTGGCTAAAGCAAACATCCTCAAATCTAAATGTGAAGGTTACTACCGAAAGCATTGTTTCATTGAACTGAAAACATATTATCAACAGAGTTATCTGAAGTTGAGGCTGGCAGGTGCTTGGTTACAGTTACATTCTGACAAGCATTTCTCTGGTCTTTGTTACCAGGTATACATACCTTGTTGCTACTACATCCACTTCATGGAATTTATGAATATGAATATATGTTTTGTACAATTACCTCAGTGTTTAGAAGTACAATTGTGTGACAATATTTAATACTATTAAATACACAGAATTTGAATTTTTTTTTTGCCTTGTCATGGTCACATTCTTTTTTATAAAAAGTAGAAATGACAGCAGCTTTTAAAAATGAATCAAGCCATGCATATGTAAAGTAACACTAGATTTCGTGTTTGGAGAATAAAATTATAAAACTCTATAAATGAAAGAGCATAGTCCATGAGAAACTGCTGCCATTCAAGCTATATACATACCTTTCTGTGAGTAGAGCAAACACACACAGTGGGTAAATCAATAAATGTACATTGAACAAGATTATTATGGTTTTTGTCAGCCTGAAGTGTAACTGACACAGTGAGTATTTATAGTCTAGAGGTGAAATTCATTCTGATGATTACCAAGGTCTACTTTTCTGTAGAGTAGATGGCAAATGGCTCTTGCTGCTGGGGGAACCCTCAAATTGATGGAGAATGATAACAGATTGCAAATACTGATATGGCCAGGAAGGCAGATATACCTTCCTGCCAGGGAGCCAGAGAGTTGGACTTCCCTAAGGTCAGATGCATGGCTGCTCTCATTAAGATGAAAGATAATAAACTAAAATGCACCCCAGATTTAAGGAAATAGCTGTAATCAAGTGCTTATCCTTCAGGCATGGGGACACAAGATTGAGCCCTAAAGCCCACATTTTAAAAAGATATGTGAATCTTAGCAATGGAGATAGATGGATCCCTGGCTCATAGGCCAGTCACAGTAATATTACTTGGTGAATTCCTGGCCAGTTAGAGATGCAAACTCAGGGTAGGGCTAGGGGCTAGCAGACAGTACCTGTGGACTGAAACCTGGGGTTGTCCTCTAGCCTGTAAACAAACATACAATCTCTCTCTCTCTCTCTCTCTCTCTCTCTCTCTCTCTCTCTCTCTCTCTCTCTCTCTCTGCCTCTGTCTCTGTCTCTGCTGTCTACCCTCTCACAATGTAATTTCAAACAAATATTAGTATTACATAGGATGCACGTTCATTAGTAAGAGCATCAAGCAAGCAATTACAGATATCATAGGATGGGCCTTCTGAGGTAAGAGATGGCAGAACTCTCAGAGAAATATCAAGGGACTGAATAGGCTTATCAATAGTTTATTTCAAAGACTCATTGCTTTCTAGAAATAATGATCATTGGACAGTAAGAAGGACTGGTGGGTGGAGCAGTGTAAATTACTGAGGCAAAAAGTCATCCGTCAATAGAGCTACTTTGTGTGTGGGTTGCTAAGCCTGGTCATGAAGGGGGAGAGACTGAAAGCAAGAATGGCCAACTCAGCCAACAGTGACAGAATAAAATGAGCTCCTCAAAGCACACAGAGAAAACTAAAGGCACAGAGTCACAGAGGTACCTTTCCACTAAATTCTACACCAGGACATGAAGAGGAGTGGAAATGAAGATGGGTGAGCACATGCCCCACACTCACAGATGGTATCCTTAGAGCACTAAGGTATTGTGTAAATTTAATAACTCAGAAAATTTCACTCTCATAGCTATTCATTTTGAACATTATTCGTCAATATATATATATTTTTTCATGGCAATTTTATATTGTTAAATTGGGATTCTAGGAGCTGAAGGGCTGGCTCAGAGTGTTGTTAAGAACACGTGCTTGCTGAGTTTGTTTCCCAGTACTCACGTCAGGCAGCTCAGAACTGCCTGTAACTCCAGCTTCAGAAGGTTAGACACCCTTTTCTGGCCTGTAGGGGCACAGACCCCCATACACGTGTGTGCACATGTACACACACACACACACACACACACACACACACACACACACACAAATCTTTTTAAAACTAGGATTACAGGATCAACAATATCTGCCTCTTCTTGCACCGGAGATGTCACTTCCGTGGGCTCTGTACAAGAAGCAGTGTGGCCCCCTGCACAAGGAGAGCACGTATGCCCACGTTTTCAACCCCACTGCATAGTGGTCTCTGTGGTTGTTCTGACTAATTTCATCACTTTACAAACTACTCAAAGCCCTGCTTCCCGGAAACGCAAGGCTGGTAACTAGAATGTACATATTGTTTTCTTTAGAGCTCTCTAGCTTTGTGGCCACATCTCCTCTGCTCTCAGCAGAAAGTGCTTAGATATTGGGCCATGGGCTGGTAAGTACACTGCAAAGTATTTGTCCACAGAATATTACTGCCTGCAGAGCCCCACACAGTCCTAAGTCAGCAGAGTCCTTGAGAGCTGTCCTTTCCCCTCTAACACCAGTGATAGTTTATGGCTAGCCAGCTGTAATCACAGTCGCTGGCCTGGCTTTTTCTCACCTCTTCCAGGAAAAAAATTCTGGAAGACACCACAAATAAGTTTAACTGTGGTCTGTTTCTAAAACTCTTTGTAAAACATGCCATAACTCCTCGTTTCTTCCCTTCTTTTTGTACTTCATCTATCCCTCAAAACTGAGGCTCAGCTAAAATTTATTTTGTGTAATTGTCCTTTTAAACATATTTATTTTATTTTTAATTGTGTTTCTGTGTACACATGCCTGTGTGCAGGTGCCTGCAGAAGACAGAGGCATTAGGTTCCCAAGGAGCAGGAGTTACAGGCAGTTGTGACTCTTGTCCTCTGCAAAAATGTTATGCACATTTAATGACCGGACCATCTCTTCAGCCTTAGATGATGAACTTTTGAAAAATGTATTTATAAATGATTTAATGGCATATCCAATGAACGGGAACAAACTTAAGAATACCTGGTCAGATGACTCAACAGGCACCATAAAGACTAGTGCTCCATCCCTGGTACCCACATCTGAGCTCTTTCCCTCGTAATGTCTGAGCCCCACCACTGGTACCTATGTCTGAGCTCCATTCCTGATAACCATGTGGTTTTAGAGAACTGGCTCCTTCAAGTTGTCCATTGATATCCATATGCATGCCATGGCAAGAGTACACACACACACACACCCATATCTGAACTCTATCCCTGGTAACCATGTCTGAGCTCCATCCCTGGTATCCATGTGTGTGTGTGTGTGTGTGTGTGTGTGTGTGTGTGTGTGTGTGTGTGTGTGTGTGTTTTAAAAAAAATAGTGGCTAGATGGCTTAGCAGTTAAGAACACTTATTGTTTTTACAGAGGACCAGATTTAGATTCCCAGCACCTACATGGCAGCTCACTACTAGGTATAACTCCAATTCAAGGGGATCTGATGTCCTTTTCAGACCTCTTTGAGCACTGCGAGTATGCGCACGTGTGTGCACGCGCACACACACACACACACACACACACACACACACACACACACACACACACACACACACACATGGTTTCCTGGTGCCTGTTATCCCTGCAATTCCCCATGTGAGAGAATAGATGATAAAGTCTTTTTATGGGAAGAGATATATCAGGTTGTATAATGTTTGACTGTGGCTTAATTGTGTTCTATTCTTTGTTTAGGGATATGTTTGTTTGTTTGCCTGTTTAATGACAGAAATTCCCAGGTACTATAGATGGAAAGGAAATCAGCACATTTCCCAAGTTTACCAGTATAGAGAACTTGCTAACATGGAACACAACTTGAAATTGCCACCCCATAGAGCATTCCAATGTGCTTCTTGATGCTTCTGAATCTACCAAAACCATTTACCATTATTAAGGCCTTGATTAGTTTAGTAATCGTTTGTCTCAGAACATATAGCATAAGTGCTCATGGTTTTAGTTGTTCATACATATACTGAGGTTGATAAAAAGTAGCCTTATGACCCAGAAGAACTGTGGAATGCAGTGTAACAACCCATGAAAACACAGTGTGCTTTCTTTCCGTCTCAAATAGCGCACTGGACATGAAGTCTGCTGGCAGAATGCTTGCCTACCATGTGTGAGTGCCCGAGTTCATTCTTTAGCCTCTGTCTGTTCCATTCCCCACTTCCTCAGCTTAATGAATAATTGCCATGGTGCCCTTCCAGATGCTGTAAAATTACTATTTTCAAACACACCAACATGCCTATAAGCTTGTAGTCATTCATATTTTAGAGATGTTATTGCATTTAGATTGAATACATTGACTGAATTACTCAATATTTATTGGCCCTGTTCTACACTCTGTTATATCTATTTATGTAATAAATATTATATACATATATAGACAGCATGTCATTTAGCAGCATATAATTTTATAAGGGTTATTAGATGAAGAAAGCTCATCTGTGCATTAGAGATAGTCACAGAATGTGGAATGGAATACTGTTAGGCCCGCAAAAGCAGCAGTAACTCCATGATAAAGTATGATGAAAGTGAGATACAAAAAGAGAGACAGACGCTATGAGGAGACTGGGCAGGGATACCTGCAAGAGAACAGGGGTATCTCCATCAGGCAAGGCATTGTTGGACTGAACTGCCACGCACAGTATCCCACACTGACAGCAGAAAAGATGCCAATGTAGATGAATGAGGAAGAGGAAAGTGCTTGGAATACGACTAGCAGAAAGAAGGTTCTCCTAAGAGACTGTGTGGTTACCTTCTTTGGAATATGGCTTCGTACCTGAAACACTACAGATTTCCAGCACCCTACAGAATTTAAATTTACTTTGGTAGCCACAGAAAGATACTAAATATTTTCCTCCAAAATGTAAACTATGGAAATTATTAATGATCTAATTAATCTTATGCTGGTACATGACGATAAAAGTATTACTTATAAATAGAAATGGGAAGAAGAGAAAACGGAGACAGAAAGTCAGAGTAGGGAGAGAGAAGCAGGGGGAAGGAGACAGGAGAGAAGGATAGAGGAGGAGAAGCAGGGAGAGACATCACAGAATGAGTTCGGGATTAATAAGCTATTTAGACGTTTGGATCACTTAGAGGTATGCCATCAAAAGGCAGCAAGCAAAAGGAGTTTTAAAAGTTCATACATCAAGAATCCTCAGTAGAAACAATAACAACAGAATCAATTAGTCAACCAAAACCCAGAAACATTTAAAAAAATTCATATACCTGTCTTTACATTTTCATTCCATCCCAGCAGCCTTGCTGAGAAGTCACACACACACCCAGTACACATCTGGGCTGTAAGAGGATGGGTACAAGACTGGCAAATGCTTCTTCCAGCTCTCCTGATGCCACCCAGGTTAGACAACTCCAAGGAAGTTCATCTGCATTTTTTCAATTTGTTTCTTTAGCACGCTGAGGCACAATGACTCGGTGCTCTATATTTCATTTCCCTTGACCTAACAGGATGCTAGCATACTGTTAACTTATCTGTGAACATTATCGAAAAGGCAGAAATGAAATCAGCCAGCTCCCCATCTTACAGCCTATCCAGAGATGGGGGGTGGGGGAAAGCTTTCCATCATGAAAGAGTCATTTGTGAAAGGCAGGGTGTACAACAGTTTCCAGAAAAACTAATCTAAGCCTTCAAAATAGCATCACTCATTTGAAGGGTTTATTTAAAAGAATATTTCCTAACATAATTTTAGCTATTCACTTCATTGCAAGTCTAATAACACCCTGGTGTGCATGCTTAGGTGCGAATATGTACCTGCCTTGATCTGGGACTCCTACTTGTATAGACCCTGCTGTGTCTTATTGCAGGCACAAAACTTATGTTCAAGAAGATTGTCTCTGTTGCTATGGAAATATCATTTAATTCCCTAATTAGTAGGTATATAAATGCAAAGCCACAGCTTTTGATTATTTCTGAAGTTTGGTGACCAACTTTATTGTTTGTGAGTGATGGCAAGCCCCTCCCCCAATGCTTTTAATACATTTTATTCAAAGTAAGAATTAAGAGCTTATCCTGCCTTGCATTTAAATGCTTATAACGTGATTTGCTTAACAAGAGAAAAATGTGGAATAAAACAATGAACGTGCACACCATTTATTATTAAGAAAGGCATATAAAAGCTATCTATACGCCGTTGATCCAATACTAGTGGGAGGTTTTCTTTAAATCATGACTTTCCTCATGATGATAACTGATAAAAGGTTTTAATCACTATATAAAAGGAATTCAGCACTCCAGCTTTATCCAAATAAGACATAACTGACGTGGTTACTTTATTCATTCTGTCTAGTGTGCTCTGGACCTCTGTGTTGAATGATACATAGCAACACGGGGTACTCTCAGAAAGTGGGAGAAACCTTGGTACTGGAGCCTAGTGGAAGGAAGTTGTGACTTTGGGCTGCCTTTTGAATTTATTCTGGGACCTAGGTGCACTTCTGCCCTTCCTTCTCCTCCTCTTCCCTCTCCTCTTCCTTCTTCTCCTCCTTCTCCTCCGCTTCCCCCTTCTCTTCCTTCTCCTCCTCCTCCTCCACCTCCTCCTCCTCCACCTCCTGTTCATCTCCCCATTCTCTGCTTGACCCTCTCTTGATATAAGGTCTTAGATGACCCAGGCTGGCCTCAAACTCACTATGTAGCTAAAGATAACCTTAGACTTTTCCTTCTGCTTTGATCTCCCAAGCATTGAGATTACAGACAGGAACATCACATCCAGTTTATGTGATGCTAAGGATCAAACCCAGGGCTTTGTACACACAGGAAAGCACTCTTCCAACTGGATTATATCCTCAGAACGTCTCTTTCTTTTCCCTTGCTTTACTTTCAGGCCACCATAACGAGGAAAGGCCTAGTGTGTAAAAGTAACTCACCATGGATTCCCTGTCTTCAGTATTTCTCTTGCAAATTGCTCCTCTCTCTACTGAAAGCAAAGCAAACTCTATCCTCCCTATGTCTTGCCTGTTAGCATGTTTGCCCTCAACTTCTGCTGCTCCCTTCCCAGTCCCTCTTCAGCTCATACGTTTTGAGATGAACATCAGGCTGAAACCATTTTGGAAAACATCTTCACTAATTCATAAAACGCTTCCTTCGTCTCTGGTATCCCTGTAATCAAACACTTGTCCCTTCCCAAAGTATAGGAAATGGGAAATCAGTTCTTCATGACTTAGAAGTTGAAAATCATCACTCAGTGGGACATTTTATAGGATACAATGCAAGCGAAGGTGAGAACTGTTTGGCAGCCCATTCCAAGGTGTACCCCTGAGAAATTACACCAGGAAACAGATATAGTCTGAGAGGCTCACTGAGGAGGGGGAGAGTAATAGGACATACCAGAGTGAGGACATAAGGGAGAGATAGAAGGAGACAGGGGAGGGAGACAGAGACACAGAGACAGACACAGAGACAGACACAGACAGCGAGAGAGAGACAGAGACAGAGACACAGAGAGACAGAGAGTAATGGAGAGAGAAACAGAGAGAAAGGGATAGAGGCAGAGAAACAGAGAAGAATAGAGACAGAGACAGTGAGAGACAAAGAGGGAGGGAGGAGAGAAGGCAAAGAACACAGAGATATGGGGTGACTGGGAGCCCCTTTATGTACAACACCTAGCATACCTAGTGCACCTGGCAGCAGTAGGTGATGACATAAGCTTCAGCTCGGTCCCTGAGAGCAGGTCAGGGGGATTGCCTGTTGGCTAACAACATTCACTTTCCCTTATCATAACTGGCAAGGTCAGTGGACACCAGGACCAGTTTAGTAGGGACAGGCATTTCCTCTTTTGAAAAGATTTGTGTGTGTGTGTGTGTGTGTGTGTGTGTGTGTGTGTGTGTGTGTGTGTGTGTGTGTGTGTGTGTGTGTGTGTGTGTGGTGAGTGTGGGTGCCTTTGGAGGCCAGAAGAGGGCACCAGGTCCTTTGGAGCTGGAGACAAAGGGATCATAAGTTGCCCTATTTGGGCACTGAGAACCAAAACCAAGTCCTCTACAAGAACAGCAATCACTTTCTTAATCATATCTCTCACGTTTCCTTTTCACTGATAAAACTATCCCTGATAGTCCTGTGGAGGGTTTCCTCATGCTAGCTCATTCTGAGTAAGCACCCAAGGCAAGAGCTTAACCAAAAGCATCTCTATATTGATAGTATCTTTGTTTTCATGGTTGACCCCTGGACTTCAAGGATTCATTCATTTCCTACCTTCCTTTTTTTGTCTCATAATGTTATAGTGGGCATTGTGAGAGGCAGAGCCATGCTTCTCAGCAAGCTTCATGCCACATCCAGGGCCCTTCATCTATTTCCATGATTCTAATTATCACCTCTGTCTTTGATCCAAGTTTTCAACTTCGAATGCCAGAAACAGAGAAATCCAGACCCCATTCACAAAGAATTGCTTGGGCTCTTCAAATTCAACATCATCCAAACACACACCAAATTCCTCCCCAGTCTGTTTGGAACAGGAGAAGTGATAGAATTCAGCTGTCCTTGTCTCTGCCTTTGGTCTTTATGGCTTGCATCTCCCTGGGTCTGAAGCCCTCTCTCATTTATTCAATCACAGCTGTTTTTCTCTGTTCCCTCTGCCTCCTTCCCAGGGCCCCTCAAATCTCATGCAATCGCATTATTTTCCTGGTTCTCAAATTTATAGTTACTTTACTTCTTTCTCCTCAGCCTATAATATATTTCTCTAGTTTGTCCTTGTTGGAAACTCTTACCTACTCTTCAAGTTCTCACTCAAATGTGCGTTTTCTATTCATTGACTAATTATTTATGACTTTAAGCATTCTGTTGTTGCAGACAATAAATAACTCTGCCTACGCCACTAGTCATGTTTTGGATTTTCACTATTTGTGGGTCAACACTTCCTACTAAGAGTCAAAACAGTGCTGCAATCATCTTGGTAACCCAAAACGGGTACCTTTCCCAAGAAAGGCAAAAAGGTATCTCCTCAGCCATATTATGGGTAAATGTAAATGGAATAATTAAATATTATTTTCAAAGTGAAATATTTCCTTTCAGAATTATAATGAACAAAGGACAGTTATGTCCTACATTAGGTATTAAACTTAAGCTCACCACTACAGTGGAATATTATTCAGATGTTATGATGAATGGAATCATGAAAATTGCAAGTAAATGAATAGCGCTACAATCATTTTGAGTAAAATAAACCATACCCAGTAAGAAAGGCCCTCATGTTTTTTCTTATCTGTGTGTGAGAGCTTTTATGCTGTACATGTGTGGATTTCATTTAGATACTCACAGTGCTTAAGTAGCTAATAAGGGACCAGGGAAGGGAGTGATTTTCCAAGGAAGGGGAAATAGTATGTAACGTTATAAATATGAATGATATAAACATAATTAATTATATAATATAAATATATATAAAATATATACAATTTTATTATAAATATATATCATATAATGTGTGAGTGAGTGAAACAGAAAAAATAATGTTGCAATTAGACATCATATACCATCAAATTAAACCCTTTGGGGGAAAAAAAATAGTGTTTAAAAGTGTAACAAGACTTCATTTGTATTTTTCCAATAAAACTAAAAAAAAAAAACAAAAACAAAAACAAAAAAAAACCCATTTGATTTGCTCGCTTTCATTTTTGAGAAACAAATTACCAGTCATAATAGCCACAGATTCTAATTGTATAATTCAAAGGTGTACGTACAAGGATCACCTATTCCAATGCCATACGTAGAAAAGTCACCTGCTCTGGCACCAGCTCTTAGTCTTCCCCTCCCCCAACTCTTGACATTGTCTACATGCTCTCCACATAGATTTCGTGATTCTGTATGTTTTATACAAATAAAAAATATACAAGTGCAATGTTTTGTGTCTGGGTTTTTAGCATAATACTTTTAGCTTTTTTTAGCCTATCAGTGAACATTCATATTTATGGCTGAATATTATCTCATTGAACATATGGATCATATTCTGGTCATTTACTTTTTCCACTTATCTGCTATGATGAATGATATGGCATGACATAAAAGCACGGGGTCCATGTGGACATTCATCTTTACTTCTTTTAAGGACATACTAAAGGGTAGAAATCTTAGGTCATAAATTAAATTTAAATTTTGGGGGGACTGCAAAGCTGTTTTCCAACATGGCTGCACTCCGTCACATTTGACTTCAGTTCCTTTACAACTCATGTAGCATCTGTTTCTCATGATCTTTTCTTTGAAGCTGTCTAGTGGCTGCAAACAGGTATTTTGTCCAGCTTTGGACTTGGAGTCATCCAATAACTAAGGATGTATACATCTGCTTATGTTAGAATGCCAGATGTCCTCTGTAGAAGACATTACAATCTATGTTACAATCATGTTCTTACTTTTAATTCAGGTATTTCATTTAATTCTGGTATATATTGAAGGAACTGCTATTTGAATGGTTTATACATATTTCGTTCTATTTATAGGGTGGTGTCTTTCAGCTTTCTTGATGGTGGCTCTGATACACTAAAGGTTTTAACCTGTTATGAAGTTCAGCTTAAGTACTATATTAATATATATATATATATATACATGCATACATACATACACAGAGAGAGAGAGACAGAGACAGAGAGACAGAGACAGAGAAAGAGACAGAGTGTGTTACAGCTAAGAATCCACTGTGTAACTCAAGATCCGTAAGATTGACAACTATGCTTTCTCCGAACTGTTTTAAATTGGGCTATAACATTTAGAAATAAGATGTATTTTCAGTTAATTTTGTAAATAAGATGAATAATGGTCCAAATTCATTCTTTGCCTATGGACATTCATTGCCCATTTAGTCCAGAGACTTTCATTTTTCATTCCATGTATATATATAACGATGTGGGCATGTGGGCATGTGAACATGTGGCGCATGAGTTGGAGGGGTGAGCTCCAATCATCAGAATTTCAAGAAACTTTACATGCTGAGTCATGTTAGCCAACCCCTCAAAGACTATTATCTTGCCCATTGAATTACCTTGTCAACTATGTTGAAAAAAATCATTGACTTCAAATATAAGGGTTCATTTCTGAATGTGTACTTTTACTCTAAGGGTCTCTGTGTCTGTTCTTACTCCACAGCCACATAATCTCAATCACTACAGCTCTGCAATAAGCTTGAAAACTGCTATGTCTGCATTTTGTAATTTTGTTCTTTTTTAAGATTTGCTTTGCTGTGTTCGTGTAACAAATGAATTTTAGGGAGAACTTAACAATGTCTTTCTTTTTTTAAGCTAGTAATTAGAAAGCAATATCATTGACTCTGTGGATCAATTTGTCTCTTTAATTGTGCTTTCTTCACCTGTGTATACTGATGTGTTTACCTTTATTTAGGTTTTTGTTAACTTCTTTCAATAATGTTTTGTGGTTTGTGATATGAAATGATTTCTATAACTGGATATTATTCAATATTTTACTTCCTCCAGGAAACAATAAGTTATAAGAAGTAGCCTTGTACCACTCTGGTAGCCTTCTACCCAATAAAGTGCTTAATAATGACATACATTTATGATTTTGATATCAAGCATTTAAGCACATTCAAAAAGGAACATTTATTTCACATGCTAACTTACTTTAACTGAAAATAATTCACAGCCTATCAAGAGCTACGGTAAATGTTGACAGACCTGGATTTAAGGGGTCATCTATTCATCACAGCAACAGCACAAAAAACTGTCTGTAAAAAGCCATCCAGACATGATGAAAATTCCATCAGATAAATAGCTCTGTCTCAAATTATTCAAACAATCTAAAACAGAAATTATCTATGGTCTGAAAGACTTATTCATAATTATAATGTTAGTGTTATTTGAATTCATGCTTACTGGTATAATTATTTACAGAAAAATAGAACTATTAAAGATAATATTTTCAAAATTAGTGATCCATCATCCATAAAGATATTTTGTTGTTTCATAAACTATGCCTTGACACTTGCCACTAATTTCATATTCAAATTCATTATTCTACAAAGAAAAATGCTTGTTCTTTAAACCAAAAATGATATCTAACTATACTACGTGACTCCTAAAGTCTTAACAGGGATGGCTTCAGTGAGAATAAGTACCGTCTTCGTTTAGATTCTATTATTGCAATGAAACACTGTGATCAAAAGTAAGAAAAAGTGATCTTATCTTTTGTTCACACTTCTGCATACCAGTTCATCATAAAAAAAAAAAAAAAAAAAAAGAATTTAAGGCAAGAACTCAAAAAATCCAGGCATCTAGATGCAGGACCTGATGCAAAGGCCATGGAAGAATGCTGTTTTACTGGCTTGATTCCATGTGTTGCTCAACCTGCTTTATTTTAGAACCCAGGACCACCAGTCCAAGCATGACACCACCATAGGCTGAGCCCTCCCACATCAATAACTGATTAAGAAAATTCTCTATAACTTGTACTAAAGCCCCATCTTATAAAGGCATATCCTCCATCCCTCTGCTCGGATGACTTTGGCAAAATGAGCCAGCATAAATATAGACTGGAAATGTAGTTCACTCTTATGGCCCCAAGTTTAACCTATACCACTAAAGAGGGAGGAAGAAAAAAGGAAGAAAGAAAGGAATAAAACATTAGCAATGTGTAAACATAAAATCTAAACCAGATGAGTAATTACAATTTGAAGGAACGAGTCCATTCTCTCACTCTGCATAATCAGTTAAAGTTTTTTATTGGTTTTTATTTGGTATTTTAGGACTGGAGAGATGGCTTGGTGGTTAAGAACACCTACTGCTCCTGCAGAGGATGGACCCACATTTGGTTCCCAGAACTCATGTCAGATGCTTCACAACTGTCTGTGACTTTAGTTCCAGGGGATCCAACATCCTTTACTTGTCTCTATAGGTATCTGAATCACATGCACATACCCATACATAATACACACATGCACATATAATTTAAAAATATTCTAGATATTTCATGATAGAAGACTATAATAATAATAATAATAATAATAATAATAATAATGATAATGATAATAATAATAAAGTGAACCTTTCTTCCCAAGCTTGAAAAATATGGTCTTTAGACAAAAAATAAAGGTAAATTCTGGCCACGAACTTGAGGCAACAAAAGCCTCCAATGGGTCAGCTGGCTAATGTGGTAATAAATCCACATTCTTTTAAACCAGAACTAGATGCAACTGAAGCACTGTCTTGCACAACACCTTGAGTAAACAAATGACTAAATAAGATACCAGGCATCCAAAAAATACAGTTGTTTTATATATTTTTTTAAATGTAATATATTGAACATTTTCAAAATCAAGCAAATCACTGTTCACTCAACGAGCTAGCAATTTAGAAAGGTACTTTCAGACTCCTGGGAGCTACATACAAAACAATGTCCATAAAATATTCAGAGAGGCCCAGGAAATTGCCATGTAAGTATGTACAACAGAGTATATGGATTTTATTTATACAATACACCTCATCCAAAAAGGAGTCCATAAACAGAAAGATATGTGTATTAATGTCGTGAGGTACCGTGTTCCCAACAGATATCTAAAAATCATTTGTTAAGATGCTGTTTAGATCAAGTATTTAAGATATAAGGATATAAGGATAAGATATAATTTACACTAAATCCATGCTAGAAAAATACTTTAAGTTAATTTTAGCATAAACTATAAGGAAATTAGTGTTTGTTTTTCATTTTCAATTTTGTATTTAATCCATGCCCTATGATTTCATTTTTGTACTATTATCAGAAGTAGTATTATTTTTATTAGAGTTGAGCCTACAGCCTTTTACACACTGGGCAAGTGTTCTCTACCACTGAATGTTATAGTCACACTTAGTTTCTTACCTTAATATATAGAATGGTCACACAAATTGCCAACCAAAAAAAAAGTGAGAAAGCAAAATTTTTAAAACAGAAAAGTATTTCAGCAAGAAGACTCAGAAACAACGTATGTATAAAAACCAAGAGACATGTTCTCTTTATCAGAAAGGAGTTAGTAGAAACTTCCATTTCCCACAGTAAAAGCAGAGCAATCTAGACAGAGATGGTAAAAAATAGGACAAAACGAGAGGGATCTCCTTCTGTGAAGAAAGCCATTCACGATCCTGAAAGATAAAGGAACGAAAACTAAAGACTAACAGGACTTTGACAAAAAGTCGCCATCACTTCTTCCTCAAAATTACCTTCAAGATAAAATGAAAGTTAAAATAACAAAAGTGCTCATTCTGAAATTTAATAACTGTTGGATCACCGTAGTCGACTTTTTAAAGGGGCAGAATAAAAGTAAATATAAAGTTTTAGAGAAAGACCACCATTTGGATTCCACAACACACTCTATAGTACAGGGACTACAACATTCTAGCATGACTTCTGGAATTATAACAGAACTCACCTTACCCAGAGAAGGTAAACAAGGTGGATAAAGTGACAACATGGAAATGGCTCAGCCTGAAACCACAGATATGCCTTTCAGCAGAAGCAACCGTCAGAGCATCACACAGAAATACTAAGACTCTTTCGAAATCACAGAAGAAGAAAAAATCATATAAAAACATCTATCCTTTCCAAGTACTTATTAGAAAACTTTTATATATGCACAATTATATTGTATTTGCAGAGAGGTGTGGAATCAGGCATCTTCATGCTCACAGGTGGATCAGAATTTATGTACTGTTTTAAGCGAAACCTGGCATTAACTATCAAAGTAGAAAGTACACACGCTGCCTGAACTAGCAGTTGTAGTTAGCAGCCTTAAAACAAAAGGTGCTGGAACATGTGGAAAGTAAAACTGTGTAAAGATGTTTCTTAAAGCCTTGCCTAAAATAGTAAATCAGCAAAACAGACTGTCTATGGAAGTACAGAGTCTCAAGATCCGAAGAGGCTCAACAATACGACAAATCATAAATGGAAAATAATTACTGAAATAATCAGATACAACTATAGTGATATTTTCCTCTTTAAAAATATTTATTTATTTTATATGTGTGCTGAGTGGATGTGTGAAGACAACATGAATGCAGTGGACTTGGAGGCCCTAAAAGGGTGTCAGATCCCTTAGACGTTAAATTATAGGCCTTTGTCAGCCACCAGATGATGGTGCTGGGACCTGTGCTCTGGTCTTTTAGATGTACAATATGACATATAGGTAAAAAGCATCACCTCAGTTAAGCAAACCTTTGTGCATCTGTGTGTGCGTGTGTGTGTGCGTGTGTGCATGTGTGTGTGCACGTGAGCTTGCCTGTTTGCATTCCTTCTAATAAGCACATTGAGCATAAACATTGGCAACCTAAACTCAATATGTTGCCCATGACATAGATCATAATAGAAGGCAAAACGTACCAGGCATTTTATATCTGTATATACTCAAAAACTATAAATATAATTTCCAATGGATGTGATGTTATCCCAAAAATATGTAGAAGTATTTTTATTATGCCAGATAATGCTTTAACTGCATTTAGTTTCAAAATAAGATACAAATAAGATACTATCGAAGCAGCGCTGCCAAAAGGTATCACTATAAAATAAACTGGAATATAATCATGGTGGGGGTGATGACTAGAAATTTACCAAATATTCACCGGGCAGTTAGTTGGACTACAATTTTTTGTTTTGTTTTGCTTTGACTTTTCCCCTGGAGTTTTCCTTGTTATTTTCTGGACAGTAGGTAGTCTTACTGGGTCACTCTCAAAGACAAACAGTGATCTTTTGAAACAATGTTTCCCTTGTTTCCTTCTTGAGATACCTCCACGTACACAATGGGTCAACATCTCTGCATTCCCAGCCTGTCCCCTCCCTGGGTCTGTCTCCCTTAGCAGCTGTTTTCTCAGCAGTTATCAATCCGAGCCTTAGCCTTTTGTTTCTGGGATGTTATTTTCCTATCTCTCCCACTGCTACGCATTGATCCCATCACTCTGCAGGAACAGCTCTGCCCCAGGCCCCAGACCAAGGCAGGACTGAAGGAAAAGTTTCTAATGTCACCTTCACTTCTATGCTCTTACTGCAAGAGCTGAGTTTTCCTTCAGTGAAAGACTGGATTTCTGAGCCACTTCACTGCGGAGTTGGCAGAGAATTCCACACACTCTACTGTGTAGCATTAAGCTGCTCAGGTGAGTATTTTACATCTGTGTGTAGGCTGTCAATTTGAGAGACCAAATTCCATGTCTTATTCTTGTATGGATTCTGAGTTGATGCTCCTCTCACACACACACACACACACACACACACACACACACACACACACACACACACTGTTTTTCATACCTTATATTCAAGTATTTATTTGAACTGAAACCTATAGGAATTGTTCAAAGATGGAGTGGGTTCAGAGACTTAATTCAATCAACAAGTATTTGTGAAGGGGCTATAATAGAATAAATGTTTAACAAAAAAGAAGCTACAGTGTCTATCCATGAAGAAGACCTTAGAAAATGGTGGTAGAATAATTACAGTTTTGGCTTCACCCTGAACAAGCAAAACATGTAAACCTTCTAGCCTGAGGTCCTGATTTCACAGATGGGCAAACTGCAATCAAGCTTGCTTGCCTGGAACCCAGACTATTGCCAACACTCACGTTCACCTCCCATCCCAACGCCATAGGTCCTGCTTGCTTTGCACTGCTTGACAATATTTGTGTGCTTGCCCACTTTTCAACTGTTGCCTTGAGTCTAAATCCCTTTCCCCCCCTTCCAGCTTAGGCTTTCGGCTAGGATGTGAATTTCTTCCTCTTGTCCCAGAGTACCTTTTGATACCTGTTTTTGCCCACATGCCCAAATAATAAGTTGTCCCCAAACACACAGGGCTTTTTGTTTCAGGCTCCTTCCAAAAGCCAGAGTGCCACCGCAGCAGCCTGTGAATGAACTTTAAACAAACAGCTAGGCTTACTAGCCATGCAAGGTCTTCTGCTCATCAACCCGTCCAATGGCTTTGCCCAGTGCTGAGCAGTCAGATAAGAGAGCATGCTGCAGGATGGCTTCTGGCAAAAGTTCCCTCATTTAGAGGCTACTGCCTACAGTCTGTTAGAAACTAGAGCAGATGCCCTAGTACTGGCAGTGCATGAGGCTGACAGAGAGGCCAGGGAGCAGGCCAGAAAGCAAGAGCTGCACACAGTTTTATACCCAAGACCCATCCTGCCACTCTCTGGCAACTTTCATGGGCTCTTTCAAATGCATTTCTTTGCCTGCATCGACAGGTCATACACAAATGCTTTTCAAAATGTATTGATGAACTCATACAGACACCAGCAGCAGCAGCAGCAGCAGCAGCAGCAGCAGCAGCAGCAGCTTTGCTAATTTTTTGAAAGAAATAACCTCAGATGGGAATTTGACAGGATTTCTAGTTGTTTTAACTTTAAAGATACAATGAACAAAGTTATCACAAGTTTTAAATATAAAAGTTCTTTGCTTTTATTTATGTTTTTCAGTCATGGACTGAAAGCACTTTTAAAATAGGAGAAATGTCAAACTGTTTTCCAAAGTATTACCTTGTCACCAGTAATGTGTAAGTGTTGTATAAGTTGCTTCACGTTCTCCCTGAAACTTGATGTTGGTAATTTTCATCTAGAAACTTCATAATTAATGTTGTGCCATCCCATTGTTTTTTTCAGATTTTATTTTATTTTCAATTATGTGAATATGCATGCGTTACGAGTCTCTGTGTGCAGATGGCTCAGGTACCTGTGGAAGACAGAAGCTCCAGATGCCCTGGAGCTGGAGTTACAGGCAGTTGAGTTCTCTGCAAGAGCAGCAATATTCTTAATCACAGTGCCACCTCCTTAGCTCCACTCTGTGGCTTTTAAATTTTCATCATTTGTGTGAGAAAGAAAGAAACACCTGGCCTGGAGATATGGCTAAAGCACCTGTTGCACAAATCTGAGACCCTGAGTCTTTGTTCAAAGCACTCACATAAATGCTGGGTAGGTATAGTGACCACCTGTAATCTCACCAATTCAGAGAAAGCAACGGGGAACTTTCCTGGGGAAGCTGGCTAGCTTGATTATCCCAAATTGGTCAGTTTTCTGGCTCAGCAAGAAACTCTGTTTCAATAAAGTAAGTCTAACAGGATCTATATTAAAAACAAAACGTGGGCTCTAGTATTAGGTCAGCAATAATATAATATACCCTTAACTAAACAGCAGTTATAAATTTTATACATCAATACACAAAATTGGTCCATTTGCGCCATCCATACTCAATCTTCTCATTTGTTAACTATCTTTAGCTGGGAAAAAATTAAATTTCACATATGAAAATTCCTATTGCCAATACACATGAAAATAATGATATAAGAGTTGTGTTTATGGATCAAGCCTTCAAATCAAAATGAGTAATAATATCAGTTTTCAAAGTAAAGACCTGAAATATTAAGTGTTATAAAATGAGACTGTTATTATAATATGCCCTCAGCAGTCATTTCAAAGAGGTGTAAAATGCATATCTGTGGTTGTGTTCAAATTGATGTTTAAAGGCAAATAAATCATAGAAGGAGACTGAAAATATCTAACATACATGTTTTTCAAAATCGTATGTTGCTTTAATGGAAAAGCAAGTAGAAATGACACAATTGAAATATTTTATTCAGACTGTGGACTCTTTCAGGAGTACAGAGATTGAATTCCAAGTAGAAAATTAAAACATCACATCCCTAAATAGTCACTCATGCCAAGTCCTCTAAGGATCAGAACACTGGAAGTGAGGGTCAAGTGTATAAAAGGCAGAAGACAGAAAGGGCTGGGAAATGTCATCCTTTAGAGCACACACAGCCATTATCATCATTAACTCACATCTGTAGTGACCTGTATCGGACACTCCCCAAGGCCTGCATCATCAACAATCCGTCCAAAATGGAGGCGCTGTCTACCTTTCACCTGCTGATCCCAGGAGGTCAAATGGACCCTTCTAGGCCATTGTCACATACACAGTTCTAGTTAATCTCAGTGGGTCACAGACAAAACAACCAGTATATTTGAGAGTTATTTGTGGGGAGAGGTGTGGTAAGGAGGTGGAGTGACTTATATGTGTGACTTGTATGTGTGAAATTGTGAAATGGTGATGATGATGGTAACCATTTTAACATTACAGTTTATATACTATTCACTTTTGGAAAATCACTTGCTTATGACTAATACAAATTTTATGGTTTACCACTAAGTAAAATTTTGAAAACTAGGGAAAAAGAAATGAAGTTGTGTGTACCCATTAAAAACAGAATAGACAGTCGATAAGCACATAATCACTGCCACTTTGAACTTTGTTGTAGAGAGAGAACTTCCTGAAAATCTATTTTTAGAAGAAGGAATTCAATTATTCAATTTCCATCCCTTTCACTATTGGATGGGGAAACGTCACAAGTTTGTTTATGAACTCCAACCAAGGTTGACTAACAGATTTTTGTCTACAAGCATCTATCTGCCCCTCCATCTGGCACAGATATTTAACCTGATCAGGACAAGTTCCAGACAACTCCTCTTGCTGTCACCACATGTTACTATATCAATAAAACATCTAAAAAGCACACTCTCTTTTGGTATCTGTAATATTTTTGCATTCCTGGGAAAAGGAAAATTAGTAATTAGGTAATGTCATGTGTAAAACATAAAGCTCCAAGAAATAGAATTACTTAAGAGGTTCTGTTTTTCATATATTAAATAGAACATCTTCGCAGAGATATAGGTCTAGAACACCTGTGGTGTAAGGAAGGAGAGGTATGATAACAACAGTATTAAACCATTATCATCTAGCAAAAGTCAAGTGTTTCCTCTGTCTCACAGTTTAAGGAAAAACCATGAAGGGTATGGTGAGTCTGCCTGTGGCAAAGACTTTGAGTTCTGTGTCTTATGGAAGCATGGAGTACTAGACAGGATAAGACATGGAAAAAAATTAAAGCCAGATAGTTGGTAACTGAATCTCCAGTGAGAAAGTAGATCCCAAAGTACAATCAATTGACGTCAGAGGTGGACGAATATTTACTATGATGATACATTTAACACCTTTTAAAGTGTTCACCAGTTTAACCTACAGTCTGGAAAATGAGTAGTCTCCTTGATATGCCTCTCTCCTGTCACACCAGACTTTCTTCTCCATCTCTGCTCTGAGGACATACTGTTTGACATTCATCTCTGGGATCTCCATACAAGCCTGAATGCTTCTACCAAATGAATCTGTTTCCCTGGTCACACAGACAGCTCTCCCTTCAGAACTACTGCCTCTCTTCCATAGCCACAGTGCATAATTCTATATAATATGTTGGAATGCTTTAAAACCTGTCCTCCTAATTAAAATAATACTAAGGAAAATCATTCTTTGCTTCAAGTTTTGTGCTAAACAGATTTATCCTCTAAATGAACTCCATGAATCATAATCTCATATCATTGATAAAGCAAGTTTCTTAAACAGCAGTAAAGCACATGGTGTTCTTAAGCAAGAGAAGCCGGACTCAGTTTGGAAGGTTTCTACAAAGAGCTAGCTCTTTGCAGCTGTGAAACTGGACCTCATGCAAAGACTTTTTATCTTCAACTCCCCTGCAAGCTGACCCCAAAGGCAGTGTCTTTTCCTTCTTTCCACTTCTTTAGGCAGCTCACACTACTCAGCATTAGCTTTCATGTGTGTTAAGAGCTTGAAGGGAGGGACATGCACAGAATATATGCAGAATATTTCATGTGAGGGTCCATAGCACGTTCTATGTAGTCTTTATTTGTATCTTAAAGGCCCACACAATTTTAAACAGATGCTTCTGGAAATAAAATTCATAAGAAATCAGTGCATGTATGCAAATGTGTTTGTTAGTTAGGGGATCAAGCTGCTCTTTTGTTGTTTGTGTTTTGTTTTGGGGGTGCTATGGAACAAGCCAAGGGCCTCCCTCATGCTGAGCAAGAAACCTCACACTGAGCTACAGCAAATTGCCATTTTATGCATTAATTCCTTTTCTAGCTCATATTTTATTCATTTAACTCATCTACTCTCCAAAGATATTGTCATAAACAAAATATTTCATTTTCTATTTCTTTAATAACTTCACTCTCCTTTCACAATATTGATGAATATTTATAAACAAGAGTCAGATAAAATGTGCCTTTTATTCCACAGTGAGCACTGTATTCTTATCAGAAATACTCCCTCATCATTCTGAGGGGAAGGTTTGCAACATGGAAAAAGCAGGCTGATGAGGAACTGCTCCTCCCACACCCAAAACTCCACAGAGTGAGTGTAATAGGCTGGCAGGCAGAATGGCCTTTGAAAGTAAGTTAGAACAAAACAAACTTATTATCCCCATATATGATTGCCACAGCTGAAACTTAGGGCAAGGAAAGAAACAGCAGCAGCAAAGGCACACCTGCATAGAATTCACTGTCAACTAATAGACCCGTTCAAACACATACACGGTTGACCGCAATTCTACCTGGAGACATTAGTAACCTATACTCCAACTAAGCTTCTGCCACATGGATCATAAATCTGAGAAGCCATGAAAGGAGCTGCATTCCTCCAGGGAAGGTGAAGGAGAGAGGCTTCTCTTATTTCCTAATATCATATACTTCTAAATACTAATCCACATGACCATCGGTATCAGCCGTTTAGGCAGGTCTGCACTCTGTCATTTACGAAGGCATTTCTCTTCATCTCAGCTCCTACTTTACGGTCACCTAAAATGCAAAACTGCCTATTACACGGCTGGAATGTCATCAAAATTTCAACAAGAGCAATAAATCCAGGACTCTGTCCATACTAGAGTTCTTGACTGCAACTTCAGTGAGTCCAGCTTTGGTCCCTCTGCACCTGCTACTTATACATGAAAATTCAGCTTTAAAGCTGAGGCTGGGGAAGTTGTTATCATTCAGAAGAATCACAATAGGGCAAACTGGGTCTTTATCAGTTTATTATGTACACAATCAGACCTACTGAGGTGATACATATACTGAAGCAGCACTGCTGTGCCTCCATGTGTAAGTTAAGTATTTAAAAACAACATTTGCAAACAGAAAAACAAAAACCTGCCATGCCTTCCTTGCTAAAGACTGAAACGTACTGAAGTGACACTGAAGACAGCAATGTGTAATACAAAATTCAGTGCAAGTAACTAATGTAAAACTGCCCGATATTTTAAAATTCTTAGGAACATTCCTCTCAGAGGTAATTCAACTTTCCCATCAGTGTAAACACATCCAGGAATAAGCACAGTCACTCGGAACATTTTTTTTTTCTCAAAATATCGGGATTTCTATAAGGTGGCTGCGCAGAACTGAGGGTGCCTGTGCTGAATCCTATCACACAGCTAAAGCTATCAAAATGAAATGTTTACAAGACAGTAGAGTACAGCCTCATTCTTCAATAACTGGCTAGAGATTCTCAGGATCTTGAAGTTAACCAGGGATGAACAGAAAGTGTTATCTTTTTATTTCCTCAAAGCAAGTTCTCCGGGTGTTTTGCATACCAAGCAGAACACAATGTGTAATGCACTGGTATTAAAGTTGAGAGAGTTTCTGTCTGTGAAGTAGCGACGGAGCCAAGGACACACAGGTTCAAGTCCAAGCTGAATATTAGGCGGGTGGTTTGAAAACGTCAATCCAGAAAGGCCTAGAGAAAGGGATTCAGGCTTCCACTGCTGCAACCTTCCTCACCCCTCCCCTCCTTTCTCTCTTGTTCCCTCCCAGGCTTCTCTTTCCTTGTGGTTTCTCATGGAGACGACAATCAAAGCAGAAAAGGCTGGGTTTTAAATTAGTGTGATACACACTGGGAATGTGTAATCCCCAGGAGGAAAAAAAGAAAGGAAGAAACTGTTGAAGAGGGGAGTAGGGGACCGTTGGAAACATATCTAAGTGACAACCTCCCCACCCCCACCCTTTATAGCACATATCCATAGATTGTTCCTGGACACTATTTCTTCCAGTTCCCAGTACTCTATCCAACTTGACCCTTAATCCTGACAATGTAAAGAACTGCAGGACATCCTCTGTGCGAGCGTCTCTCTCTTGGTACTGGAAACCAATTTTCAAGAAGCCCCTGAATCCGGACAGTTGTACCAGGCAAGGATGCTCCCACCATCCCACCCTCCGGGAAGGGGGTGAGGATAAGAAAACGAAGGGGGCGATGAAGAGACGATAGATAAAAGGTATGCAAAGATGAGCTGAAGGGTGAGTGGCTAAAAGGAAGACAGGGAAGAAAGAAAGGGTGGGAAGGAAGTAGGGCTGGGTGAGAGAAGAAAGGGATGAAAGAAAGGATGGAAAGGAGAAAGGAGCGGAGAGGAGAGAGGGATGTTGGGAAGGATGAGGGCGGGAGGGCTGGGGAGCGGGAGGGAGGGGAGGACGAAGAGGATGGGAGGGAGGAAGGAAGGGAGGGAGGCATGCAAGGATGGAGGATCCTCTGCCCGGGACTCACCTCTGTGGGTCGGTGGGAGTTTCTTGCCTCCTCCTCCTCGTCCTCTGTCTGCAGCAGCTGGCGCGGAATGACAGAAGCGACTGGAGAGGCGGCGGTGGGGACTAGGGCAGCTGCTGCAGCTGCTTCTGGCCGAGGTGCGGTGCCGCCCGCTCCGCCCGGGTCTCCGCCTCACTCAGAGCTGCCAGCAAAGCCGCTCCCCCCTCCCCCCGCCCGCCCCGCGTCCTGCCCAAGCGAGCGGCAGCGGCCCGGATCGCCGCTAGGGGAGGTCCCCAGTGCGCACGCGCGGCCGCTCACTTGCTTGCTCGCTCGCTCGTGCCCGCGACTCGCCCGGGCTGCTAAAGGATGAGCACGCGGGCGCGCCGCCCGGGAGCGCTGGAGGGGAGGGACTGGAGAAAGGAGCCACAGAGGGCGCAGGTGCCGTCTCCATGGCAATGGCGTTACCCTCTGGGCGGGGACCTGGAGCTTGATGCGGGCCCTGCAAGGAGGGGCTGGACTCCTGAATGATCTGCATAGGCGATGGAGGGCAGGATGGGGTTCCACACTCAGACCGTACCACGTGGCAGCAGAAGGCCAGGGCCCGGTGCAGCCCAGGTGGACCTGTAGCCCCGAATGCCAGAGAACGTGGAAGAGGATGGAACTGTTAGAGAAATCAGGGCTGTGACTGTTTAACAAGCCCCTGTGAACGCAGTTTCCTTGGAAGGCATTGTAGTTATCTGTATTAAGCACTCTAGGCATGTTAAAGTATCCAAAATGTTTAAGGTCCCTCTCTGTCTTCATAAGCGTTACATGAGTTTGGAACCTGCATAGAGACATGAGTGCCTTGCCAGCAAGAAGTACTGGGAGCTTGGTGATGGGGTCTAACGGGCGAGATTTGCTTAGTGGCGAGAACAGTACACAGCTATATACAGAAAGAAGCATAAGTTACAATTGTCTTTGTTCAATCACAGTACCGAATGACAACTTTGGCTTTGTCTGTACTACATCAAAACGGGAAAAGTGGAAGAAAGCTTCTGGCAACTTGGAATGCAGCCTGCACTTATTCCATCTGGAATCTTTGTCCACTACCATTGGATCTTTTGTTCATGCTGTACTTAGATGACTCTGTATCACTGGATACACACATTCCTCATGCCCTTTTATCCTTGGTTGTGTCGCGGTATTTTCATCCACTGTTGCTCCTAAATTCAACATTTTCAGTTGTTAGAAAATTACTTGGAACTCAAAGTGTCTTATTATCTCGACACTAGCTCTCTATGCTCCACTTCTTTCTTCTTCAATGTCTTTTTGACTGTGTTTTCCTTTCCCATAACCGCTAATCAAATTTAAAACGTCAGGGGAAAGTGGACAATATCATCAAATGCAAGCTAAACGATGATTTCTAAACACCATTATCACACATGGTGCTTCAGGACCACGGACAGTAGCACCACAAGCAGGCCAGCTTTCTTTCCCCACAGTCGCTTCTTTGCTCTCAGCCTATAGAAACTGGAGAAAAATACTCAGGGGTGTGGATGGGGTACAGTAAACAAACAAAATAGATGGACTAACTAGCTAAATAAATAAAGTATACAGATCACTTAAAGAATTTGTGCTATAATATATGACTCCAAGAGCTGGAGCAGACTGGCAGCTGGCCTTCAACTAGAGTTTGAAAAATCATTGGTTTAGAGTAAGCACTTGCAAGATCTTGTATTGTGGAACTGGCAAGGGTCTGGCTGGTGAAGTGCTTCTATAAAAGCAGAGAAACTCCGTAGCAGTTCTACATGGCACCATCCCGGAAGCAATAGGCATCTTAAATTTTAAATATTCCCAGAATAAGGACTAAATAGTACCAGTTAAATGAGGTGGAATACTTAAAAGGTTGACTTTTTTCTGATATAATTACTGAGAATTATTTTTTGCTTTTGTTTTTTGTTTTTGTTTTTGAGACAAGGTTTATCTGTGTAGCCCTAGCTGGCCTGAAACTCTCTGAAGACCAGGCTGGTCTCAAACTCATAGATCCAAAATCCACCTGCCTCTGCCTCCCAAGTGCTTGGATTAAAGACTTGTGTTATCACTGTCTAGATATTACTATGGTATTTTCCCCACTTGTATGGGTGAATCTGAAGATCTAAATTGAAATATACAGATTTTTGTTTCTGCTAATTAGGCTTACATTTATAATTCTGCTCTAATTGGCAACAAATTAGTCTACACTATGTACTTCCCTGTAAAAATGAGATTTTCCTTGGATATCTCTGTAGTAAATATCATGACCATAAGATACTATTAAAAGAAATTTGAAAGTAATTTGTAAGCTTCTCATTCATGTAATGTTTAAATTAGTGTTAATCATAAGTACACTACAAAACCATCCCCAATTTCTCATGTCCTGGGTCTGTCTCATGCTTTCAAAAGGTACCAAACTTTTGTCTGTAAAATTGTCTAAGGAAATTATTCAAACAAAAGATTTAAGGCACAATCAGGCAAATAGTAGCTGATAGTTTTGCTTTCTGCTTCCAAGGAATTTAATTTTGAAAGAAGAGAAGCCCTTCTGACTATTTCTATTGAAAATCCAAACAGAACATGAAATTTGTCATGTTTTTTCAAGTAATAGTATAAAACATTATATATATAATATCATATCTGTCATTGGACTCTACAAAGCTATCATTTTGTCTTTTCCATTTATCTTTATTTCTTTTGTTGGTGGCTAGTTTTTTTTTTTTTTTACATCTTTGATTTTTCTGCATCGAAACTGTTGCCCTTATATACAGCCCTCAGAAAAACATCAGCCTTCCCCTTCCCCCATGCATTCAAAATATAAATGCCAAAATGATGACAGAGTATTGTTAAATACACACTTTTGTGTTCAAATGGAAAAGTATCATGTAAATTAGGGATAATTTTATCTGCAGTGGTGTGACATCTAGGTTTTTTAGAAAAGACTCCAAAACAACACTGACAATTGTAAGTAAAATTACACCGAGAGCTTATACATTTAAATGTCAGAGCTCTGTGGAGTGGGGCCTTCATTCAGTCTGTCAGCTTTGGAGATTTGTTTCTGTGATGTTCTCCTTAGAAATTTCTCTTTTAATAGGGTTTCTACCTTAGATCACAGAGAAACTGAGTGGAGAGTGGAATGTCTATAAAGCATTTATTGTAATCCTCACAATCATCTTCCTTCTACACTGACCCATCATTATCCCCCAAGTCCTGAATTTATAGTAAAGTTTCTTCTTGGTTTGTTACATACTTTGGATTTTACAAGCAATGTAATCACATATATCACAAACCATAGAATCACAAGGAATGATTTTACTGCACTAAAATATCTCAGTGCTCTATCCATCCCTGTCTTCTTTCACTTCCTGATGGCTATTTGTCTCTTATGATTTATTTTTTAATCGTCTAATTATGTGTATATGTGTGTAGGTACACATAAATGGCGGTGTCTGGGGAAGCTAAAAGAGGGCGCTAGATCCCTAAGTTGGGAGATAATAGGGTGGTTATGAGTTACACAATGTGGGTGCTCGGAACTCAGCCCAGGTCTTCTGCAAGAAAAGTGTGTCCTCTTAATCACTGAGCCATTTATCTAGACTGCCATTCCCCTTTCCTCTTTTTACTCTACCTGCAATTTCACTCACTCCCAAGTTTTCATACTGGTGGAATCATACTGTAAGTAATTTTTCAGTACGAGTTCCTTTCTTTTGGTAATATATATAATATGTAATGTGTAATGTGTAATATAATATATGATATATGTTATATGATGTATTATGTGTGATAAATGATATCTGATATATGGCATATGATATAAAATATATGATATATTATATATGATATATCATATATGATATATAATTATATTATATTGCATATATAGATATAGATTTGAAAAATCTCACCCACCCCCCAACCCATGAATAATTTCATTTTCAGATGATTATTTTCTCTTTAACACTGAATAAAAATACATTAATACTGGCTGAGACATAGTTTACCAATTCACCTACTGAAGAACTTCTTAGTCGATTCTAATTTTGGAGAATCATAAAGAAAGCTATCAGAACAATTTCAATTTTAATAACCTATTAATTATATCAGACTCAGCCAACTGACTACCTATATAGGCCTACCTTACCTTTGGATATTAGCCCCCAGCTTTATACTATTGTTTAAAAGATTTAAGCAAACAACGGAACTCTCATTTTAGGTATTTGCATGTACTCCTTTTAGTCTTAATTCTTCTAAGATAACTTTTTTCTGCAGTTCTTATTTTCTCTGACTAGGCCATATAAAATACCAATTCTAAATATTATTTTTTCAGACACAATTATTATTGATAGCCTTAGATAATCACATGTATATGATATGTTTTTAAGAAAACCCATGTTGTTTAAAAATAACCATATTACGTGATTTAACTTTAATTGTTTTAGAATAAATAAATCTGTTATGAGCTACTTGTGTAAGATGTCTTCCTTTTACAAGTTAGCATATTTTAACAGCACTTCACATCAATTTTCATTTTCATGTAAATATTATACAGAAGCACAGAGATTATTTAAGGTGAGTACCTCATTAATAGTGTTCCCCATACATATATGATCAAGGAACCCTCTCCCTCAATGCACCTACAAGAGTTCTAAGGAACATTCTTTGGGAAAAGGAAGCCTTCCTTTTCACTTACTATGCTGTTCTAATGAGTTTGTTTCCTGCAGCACAGACAAGGATTGTTCAGAGCAAGCTGGCTGCCCAGACTAGACAAGTAAGCCAGCACCAGGCTTAGTAAGAGACCTTGCCTCTGTAAATAAAGTAGAAAGTGATGGTCAAAAATACCTGATGTCAATCTCTGACTTCAAGATGCACACATCACACAGACACTTACACACACACACACACATACACACACACACACATACACACACACACGCATGCACACATGCATGCATGCTCGCGTGCGCGCAAAAAATAATTTTAGAATAAAGTCATTTTATTGATGACCAGTTCCTACTGAGCCCCTTTATTTTAAAGATTGAGAAGCTGAGACCTAGCATTATTTCCCCCATTAGCTAACAGAACAAGTCACCTGCTGTATAAATAACACTAGGGGGTAGTGAGCTAAGGAACAACCCCCAGGGTACCCGAGCTTTCCTCGATAATTTTACTGCATGTGTGGTAATTCTAATATCTAAACAAACTCAGCAGACACTATATGGATCTGGAGTCTAGTTTATCATTATTATAGAGAGAAAGTAAACAATCAGTTGATCTGGCCCAGGACTGGCTTCTGTGTTGGGCACAAAACAGTCACATAAACCAAGATGTTACGAAGTAGAAAAACTACAATAAACCCTAACAAGGCAACCGGAAATCTTTGTGAATGGTTGACTTCCATGTGAATACAGACTCTCCTGATTGGCAGTTTATAGTATTATCAACATTAGTTTTGATTACCAAATATGATTGGAAACTGCATAATCATAATCAATATCATTTACAGAATATATACTAGTGTTGCAAATGGGAAAAAGTGCTTTCCACCTATTAAGACACAAAATGAATAGGATCTTTGACAGTTTTAGAATACAGAATTTAAAATGCATCATGTTATTTAATCAAGGCTTGATCCAATGTCATTAAAAATGACCGCCATATTTATGCTGTTGGGGATAATATTTGCATCAGAGGACCAAACTGATAAGTGATTGGGGTTGGGTTTCTAGCCTATACAATTGGAATTCAAAGTCTACACTACTTTTCTCAGTATTCTACTTTATCCTTGCTAATGGAAGAAAAATGCTTTCTTCAGAGAGTCAAAACACCAATTTCTAACTTAAGCTTGGAGGTGGTAGATAAAGATTTACCTTTAGAATGGGCATCCAGACATTTGAAAAGGTGTTTTGTTATTTAAAAATAAAATAATAAATGCCTATCAAAGATTTAGGCTACCTATCTCAATGCAGGTGATGTTCTTCTGCTTATGGAAATGTCTTCACTCTATGTACAAATGGGCATCTACACATATTTCTTTTCTGTAGAGTTTCTTTAACAATGTTTTATTCTGATTTAAAAATAAAGGCCACCGAACAAGCAAATCTCTAATAGTATAAAGTCTGGACTTTTGGTGTCTGCTGATATTGTTGTTATTTTCACAGTCTTACTGAAGCTTCACCTCAAACCTTGTCAAGTAACAGACACTGAAAATCTTGACACATTGGTCTAAACCTCCATTCAAGAAATGTTTGACACTTGCCTATTGAATGACAATCAAAATTCTCAATCTTGACTATTTTTATTGAAAAACGAAATCAGGCTTATCTCACAGTTATTTAAACAAACAGGCAGTGAACAAGGTAGGTGCAATGTGCAGGGATGAAAACATGGAGAATACAAGGCAGAAAGCTTCTTCAGAATGCATGCATATTGGTTCTCATCCTAACAGATACACACCTCTACCATCAACCCTATATGCTTCAAGATGAGGTAAGTCTGACCTTGTGTCCACAATAAAACCTTATTTCAGTGGGATTCCATGGACCTTACCCTACATTTTGTTTAGTAAATTAAAGTCTTACCCCATGACTACATTTCATTCTCAGGCTACATTTGGCAAAAGAATTGATATATGATGGAATTTGGGCACACAGTAGAGAATAACTTTTTGATGGCTTCTGAGAAACAATTTTCTTTTAAAGACTGCTAATATAAGAACTAGCCACTTTTCTTTGGGTCTTAATGGCATGTGGGTGTAAAACAAGGAAGTGACTCAGTCATTTTATGATTGTATCACACCAGATCCAGGCAGTAAAAACTAAACCACTGTTTCTAGACAAAAAACAAACAGCATTTGATGCAGGGCACAGGGCAAGGCATAGGAATGGGATGCTGGGAAGATGGAGGAATTGAAAGAGGGGGATGCAAATGAACATTAGAAATTCTTGGAAGCATTTAATCTTGCTAAGCTGGGGACTGTCAAGAAAGAGATGATCTTGCAGAACTGAGGCTAAGAGAATCAACAAGAAAGAACTCTTTGGATCAGTGCTGAAACAATGAAGAGAAGCTACCACTCATAAAGGAGAGCAACCACAACCTCCAGGTGTGGCAAGAAAGAGATGTATGAACAGTGTCTCCTGCTCCCTGCTTTCTTATCTGCCCATAGTGGCTTCTGTGGAGAGAAGATGCTAGCTAGAAATGACTTCCTGGAAGTTTAACATATACTCCTCTTAGAAAAAAAAGTGGGTATGCTGGTCAAATTTGTCAATGTGACATAAACTAGAATCATCTGGGAAGAAGAAACAGGGATTAAGAAGATGCCTTGATCATATGGCCTGTAGGCAAGTCTTTGGGGCATTACATGATTACTGATTGATGTGAGAAGGATCTGCTCACTGTAGGTGGTCCTGGTGATATAAGAAAACAAGGTGAGCAAGGCATGGAAAGAAAGCCAGTCAGTAGTGTTCCAGTACAATCTTAGTCTCAGTTCCCGCCTTTAGGTTCATTCCCTGCTTGAGTTCCTGCTTTGACTTCCCTCAGGGATGAACTCTGATTGAGATGTATAAGTCAAATAAACCCTTTCCTCCCCATAGTTGGCTTTGATCATCATTTTATCAGCAGAGAAACCTAACAAAGACAGTGAGGGGGGAAACTAGGAAGGCGATAGCTCAGTCGGATTATCAACAAGTCCTTCCCTTTGACAACTCAGCATCCCCAGGCCCTATTATCAACATTTAAAAAATAGCAATCAAAAGTAAACAATATCAAAATATTTCTAAGCAGAATGCAAAAGCCATGTGCTTAATCGGAAATGTTCTCCTCTCCTTAAATGTAGAAAACAGAAAACCTTATCACCTACATATCCATTTGGATATTCTGCCCCCTAAACACTAACCTACAAATTTAGCTGCTATCAGTATTCTATATATCAGAAAAGAAAAAGCAAAGAAATGGATATTACATATAGCCTGTCCTACAATGATGATTTTCACTATAGTATTAATATATAGATAACTTTTTTTTTTTGGTTTGCTAGCCATTCAGTGTTTTACACCAGAAATAGTCTCAGTTAATCTAATCACTTCTGGATGGATGCTAGGTAAATCTTCCTTCATTCATGAGGTGGTCATTTTAAGTTGTTTGCTCTCCATTTCTTTTAGTTACATGCGTGTGTGCACATGTATACATTCATGTATGTGAATGCAGGTGCCTGAGGAGGCTAGAGGTATTGGATTGCCTGGAGTTGGAGTTAAAGGTAGTTGTAAGCTACTAAATAGGGAATCAAACTCAGCAACCCCCCAGCAAGAACATTACCTGTCAATGAGCCATCAACAATGGGGCTGTATCTCAATCCCTATCCACTCACATTTCTGTTGAGAAGAAAGACCCCAAATATTATATATATATATATGTGTGTGTGTGTGTGTGTGTGTGTATGTTTATATATATACACATATCTCATATGCATATAATTTCTCTTGCTTTAATTATTGTCTAGCAACCCAGTCTCTCCATGGTAATCAGAAATCATAGTAATTATTTTTCTGTTATCTCAGTGATTTGAAAAGTCCAAAATGGCCTGGTGAATCACCCACCTTCCAACAGATAAATTATTTCTATAAAAATACTCTAACCAAGCAAGTAAAAGATAAGTATGACAAGAACTTCAAGTCTCTGAAGAAAGAAATAGAAGATCTCAGAAAATGGAAAAATCTCCTATGCTCATGGATTGGCAGAATTAATATAGTAAAAATGGCCATCTTTCCAAAAGCAATCAACAGATTCAATGCAATTCCCATCAAAATTCCAACTCAATTCTTCATAGAGTTAGAAAGAGCAATTTGCAAATTCATTTAGAATAACCAAACACTCAAGATAGCAAAATCTATCTTTAACAATACAGGAAATTCTGGGGGAAACACCATCCCTGACCTCAAGCTGTATTTCCGAGCAGTAGTGGTAAAAACTGTATGGTATTGGTACAGAGACAGGCAGGAAGATCAAGGGAATAGGATTTAAGCCCCAGAAATGTACCCACACACCTATGGTCACTTGATCTTTGACAAAGGAGCTAAAACCATCCAGTGGAAAAAAGCATTTTCAACAAATGGTGCTGGGTCAACTGGTGGTCAGCATGTAAAAGAATGCAAATAGACCCATCCTTATCTCATTGTACAAAGCTCAAGTCCAAGTGGATCAAGTACCTCCACATAAAACCAGATACACTGAAACTAATAGAAGAGAAGTGGGGAAGAGCCTTGAACAAATGGGCATAGGGGAAAATGTCCTGAACCAATGGCTTATGCTCTAAGATCAACAATCTACAAATGGGACCTCATAAAATTGCAAAGCTTCTGTAATGCAAAGGACACTGTCAATAGGACAAAAATGCAACCAATAGATTGGGAAAAGATCTTTACCAGTCCTACATCAAATAGAGGGCTAATATCTAATATATTCAAAGAACTCAGTAAGTTAGACTCTAGAGAACCAAATAACCCTACTAAAAATCGGGTGCAGAGGGAAACAAAGAATTCTCAACTGAGGAATATCGAATGGCAGAGAAGCACCTAAAGAAATGTTCAACATCCTTGTCATCAGGGAAATGCAAATCAAAACAAGTCTGAGATTCCACCTCACACCAGTCAGAATGGCTAAGATCAAAAACTCAGGAGGCAGCAGATGCTGGCAAGGATGTGTAGAAGAGGAACACTCCTCCATTGTTGGTGGAATTGCAAGCTGGTACACCCACTTGGGAAATCAGTCTGGTAGTTCCTCAGGAATCTGGCCCTGAGGACCCAGCTATACCACTCTTGGGAATATACCCAGAAGATGCTCCAAGATATAACAAGGACACATGCTCCACTATGCTCATAGCAGCCTTATTTATAATAGCCAGAAGCTGGAAAGAACCCAGATGTCCTTAAATAGAGGAATAGATACAGAAACTGTGGTACATATACACAACGGTATACTACTCAGCTATTAAAAACAATGACTTGATAAAATTCTTAGGCAGATGGATGGAACTAGAAAATATCCTGAGTCTGGTAACCCAATCACAAAAGAACACGCATGGTATGCACTTACTGACAAGTGGATTTTAGCCCAATAGCTCAGAATAACTAAGATATAATTCACAGACTACATGAAGCTCAAGAAGAAGGAAGACCAAAGTGTGAATGCTTCAGTCCTTCTTAAAAGGGGGAACAAAATACCCACAGGAGGAAATATGAAGGCAATGTGTGGAGTGGAGACTGAAGGAAAGGCCATCGAGAGACTGCCCCACTTGGGGATCCATCACATATACAGTCACCAAACCCAGACACTATTGTGGATGCCAAGAAGTGCTTGCTGACAGGAGCCTAATATAGCTCTCTTGAGAGGTTCTGCTAGAGCCTGGCAAATACAGAGGCAGATGCTGGCAGCCAACCATTTGACTGAGCATGGGGTCCCCAATGGAGGAGTTAGAGAAAGGACTGAAGGAGCTGAAGGGGTTTGCAACCCCATAGGAAGAACAACAATATCAACAAACCAGATCCCCCAGAGCTCCCAGGGACTAAACCACCAACCAAAGTTTATACATGGAGCAACCCAAGGCTACAGCGGCATGTGTAGCAGAGGATGGCCTTGTCGGGCATCAATGGGTTGAGAGGGCCTTGGTCCTGTGAAGACTAGATGCCCCAGTGTAGGGGAATGCTGAAGCTGGGAGGCAGGAGTGGGTGGGTCGGTGGGGGAGCTCCCTCATAGAAGCCGGGGTATTGGGGGATGGGATAGGAGATTTCCAGAGGGGAAACTGGGAAAGGGGATAACATTTGAACTATAAATAAAGAAAATATCCAATAGAAGAAAAGAAGGGGAAAAAAGGATAAAATACCAATGGCTAAATCACACATTAATCTCAAAAAAAAATATTCTCACTTAATAAACAGAGACCAAAGTTGGACACTGGGGAAAATCATGGCTCACCTTTATTCTTACTTAATGAGCTAAAGGCAGAAGAGTGTCATCTGACATTTAGTACAGTAAGATATTATACCTTGGATGAAATTTCTTCAATGTTTAGGTTATTTTTCCTCAGCTGGTCCTGTGTCTGATACTTCAACAAGACCCTTGATGTCTCTTTCATGGAGGGATCCATTCCAAGACAATTCTACTTCATGTCAACACAATTGTTGAAGTTCTTTTGCTATGTAAATCCAGCACTGATCATAAGCAACAATGTATGGAGTATCCAGATTGTGAATAAGTCACAAGGAACTCCCATGATTTTGATCATGAATCGGGTATTAGAAACAAACAAACAAACAAACAAATCAAAGCCAATACCTACATTTTAGGTGTACAAAGACAAGTAAGCACAAATACATTTTCAATTTTAAAGTGGAGCACATTTTTAAAAAATCAAACTGATATGTCTGGGTGTCATAAGGAGTTATGCCCCATTGGGGTCTAAGTTTGATCACAGCTATTGAATTCTTTGATTTCAGCAAGGAAAATAATTGGAGTACTTGGATAAGAGAAACCTATTATTAAGTCCTTCAAGGATCTCTGTACCTACCTTGAGAGCCACCTTGGACATGATCCCTTTGATTTATTCCTGCAGAAGCCACAGAATTTCTGTCTGAATGATAGCCACAAATCATGTCAATGTGGACATATTTGCTCTAGCATATAACATTACTGCTTTCCTTCTGCAATTCAGAGATCCATCATTCCCAACCATATTGGACAGGCAATTTCAAAGTTGGCCTTATCCATTACTACCTTCAGCCAAGCAATGACTTGGTGACCATAAGACTCATTTTCTGTGACTTGATTGAGGGTAATTCCCAAAACAAAACAATCTCTTAATTATTTCAGCATGACTTATCCTCTACTTTTATCAGTTAATAAGCAGTCATCTTCTATCTTGTACTCTTAACCACATCTTTGATCACAGAATTCTTAGGATTACATTACTATTCTTTGCTAAGGCATTTCTAGTCTTAATGTGGTGAAAGGAATCTAGGCTCATATAAGAAAAATAGTTGAAATAGGCAATGGTCAAGTGGAAGTAGGCAATGGTCTTTTTTTTTTTCCTCTTTAACACCTAGAATCTTTCTTCAATGTTATGCTAAAAATTGTATGCCTCCCTCTTCAACGAGTATAAGACACATTAGAGTACAAAGCTCAGACCAGCATCAAGCTACTTTACTTTTTCAATGTGTGTGTGTGTGTGTGTGTGTGTGTGTGTGAAAGAAGAATTTTATAATTTTGCTACATAAATCTTCTTTGTTATTCACATTTTACAATTGTTCATCTGATATCCCTGAAACATTAGAGTATGTCTAATAGAAATATGCAAATGTGTCTTAGTTATACACATGGACTCCAAAGCTACTTCTGGATGGGTTATTTCAGATAAGCAGATACTCAGCTTATCTCATAACACTGGAACTTGAAATGTGGTTTTGGATCCCCCAACAGCTCTCAGACCTGCCTTGAACTAATATGTTAAAATCTTGGGATTTCTAGTGTTGTAGAAGTAACTCAGTATAGCTAAGAAAAAATTAGGTTCATTTCCTTTCCACAAAACTATAGTAGTGTCCATTGTTAATACAGTAGTTTAATGTATGAACCATGTGGCTTAACAGAGCCTTGCCCTCAGCAGGTTTCTATCTAAAGCAATAAGTCATCCACTTGTCCTGTTTTATAAGTTACTCCTTTTCTGCAGCTAATCAAGTCAGTAGTATATTGAAATTACATAGCATATCTCCTTCAAATATCCTACATTTGAAATATGTTTCTTGAGCCTACCTACAACCCCAATTAAAACCATAAGGGCATAGAAAGATTTAAAAACAAAAAGAGTAGTTTGAAGGTCTAATTCAGAAACTATAATATACTAGCAGCTCTGGGAGAAAAGCAGAAGTGGATGCAGGTAAATCACACTGGAGTTTAGAGATTGCAGAAGGTACCACATGAACTTATTAAGTTCATGAAGACCAGAACACTCAGTGCTTCCATGACAGCAGTTCTCAACCTGGGGGTCATGACCCCTTTGGGAGTCACATATCAGACATCCTGAATATCAGATATTTACATTATGACTTGTAACAGTACCAGAATTACAGTTCCGAACTAGCAACAAATTAAATTTGTGGTTAGGGCTCACCACAACATGAGAAATTGTATTGAAGGGTCACAGAATTAGGAAGGTTGAGAACCACTGACTAGAGTGGCAGCTAGACATCACTGCCTCCATGAGACAATGGGACCAGAGGATTGTGGTAAAAACATAGGACAAAGGAATGCTGAAAGCTGAACTGGGTGACTTAAGGAAGGCAGGCATGCAAGAATAGTGCAGAAGAAAAACAAACATTTTTTCCTGCCTCTCCTGCTATTTGATTTCACCACACACACACTCCTGTATCTTTCTTTGCAAGAAAGGATCTTCTTTCCTGTTGAAATTACAAATACATTCTGCTATGCTTTGTGAGTTATGGATATTAAGTTCAGGTCCTATTTGCGTCACAAGTATGTTACTTTCTGAGCTATCTCCCCAGCTCTGGTAGAAATTTCAGATTATTTGTTTAGAATAAACACATCAAGTATACAGTTCAATAATCTTAATATAGCTATAAAGCCAAACAACTATCATCTACATTTAGCAAATATTATTACTTCTGTGAGTACATTTATCTATTACTAGAAATTCATGGTCTTTTTCTTCTCTTCTCTCCAATGAACTTGGCTCTTATAAATCATTAGTCTAGTTTCCATTCCTATAGGTTTGCCTGTTATGGAGATTTCACATTAGGCAAAACCAAAATACATCATATGCTATAGCTGACTTCTTTTATACAAGGCATATGTATGCTCAGAAATCATGAATATCTTATTCTTTGTTCCTTCCTAAAAGAGATAGTTACTTTTCTCGTTGCTATGACAAAAACTGAGAAATAAAGGATGTTTTTGTTCAGAGCTTAAGAAGGTATACAGGGGTTGATGCTCAGTGGGAAAATCTCCTCCTACAGCCTTATTCATAACCTCAATGCTTTGTTTCATCTGCCAACTCCTGCAAGCATTTCCTTGGAACCTACTGGGCCTGCCAGCCAAGGAAGTAGGGAGGCAAGCTTCAGACCTTCCCACTCCCTCCTCTCCTCCAAATCTAAATCACCCAGTCTCCTCTCCAGGTCTGCAGCAGATCACATGCTGTCAGCTCTTCCCACCCCACTCCAACCCCGTGCACACAATCCCCAGGGACTAAGAAGATCATAGTGGTACATGCTGCCTTTTATCACATTCTGTATCCCTCCAGGAGAACCCGGTCCCTTTCTTGGCCATCACTATTCAGCTCATAGCACTAAGAAACATACTATATGAAACCCCAAGTGACAACACATGGGTTCCCAGAAGCTTGTCCTACCAGACATCTCATGGTTACCACATTTTCTTAAGTACCAGAGAGGGCACCAGAAACCAAGAAGTGAAAATCCACCTAACAAAGACAAGATCAGATATCAGCACCTAGAATTATGTTCATCTCAAACCCAGATGCCTATATAGCAGCAAAAAACCACAATTAGTAATAGCCAGGACAATATGTCTCAAATTGAATCCAAGCAACCATACCATAGTAAGCCTGGAGAAATGCAATGTAACTGAAGCATGAGATAAAGACTTTAAAATAGGTTTGCCAATGTGATTAAAGAGAAAATGAATGAATCCATTTTACAAAATGAAAACAAAAACAGAGGAATAAAATGAAGAAAACAACTCAAGACATGCAAGTGGAAATAGAACAAATAAAGAAAACTCAAGCTGAGGCAAAGTGGAAATGAAAAATGTAGGTACTCAAAACAGGAGCCTCAGCAGCAAACAAGCCAACAGGATATAAGAGACAGAAGAAAAAATCTCAGTCATTGAAGACAAGAAAGAAGAAATGGATATCTCAGTAAAGAAAATGTTAAATATAATAAAAAAAATCATGGCACAAAGTATCAAAAAAATCTGGGATACTATGATAAAATAAAATCTAAGAATAAAATCAATAGAGGAAGAAATGAAAGAAATGCAGGTAAAAATTACAGAAAATATTTTAATTAAGATCATAGAGGAAATTTCCCTGACCCGAAGAGGGAGTTGCTTATCAAGGTAAAGGACCAATAAAGAACCTGAAATACACAGAACCACAAAAGAAATCCCCATGACACACAATAATCAAAGCTTTAAACATTCAGAGCAAAGAAAATATTAAAGGCTGCAAGGGGAAAATAACAAATAATGCATTATTGCAGGCATATTAGAATAACACATGACTTTTCAATGAAGACTCTAAAAGCCAAAAGGACCTGGAAAGTTGTTCTACAGATTCTAAGAGACCACACATTCCACGCCAGACTACTATAGAACACAAAACTTTCAATCACAATAGATGGAGAAAAAAAAAGAAAAAAATTAAGCAGTATCTATTTACAGGTCCAGACAGAAGTTACTAGAAGGAAAAAGTTCAACCTTAAGAGGTTAGCTATATTAGTAAAACACAAACATTAAATAATATGGGAGCAGCAAATCAGAAGAAATAGGGAAATCCCACACTACAAGAAAATAACAGGAATAAAAAAGTACTGCTCATTGATAATAACAATATTCTCAGTTCAAAGCCATTTTAATATCGGAGGAAGTACACTTCAAACAAAAACTAACCAGAAGAGATAGGAAAGGACATTTCATATTCCTCAAAGGAAAAATATAACAAAAGAAAATTGCATTTTTAACATCTGTGCACCAAACACAAGGGTACCCACAAAAGAAATATTACTACAGCTTAAATCACATATTGACCATCACACACTGACAGGGTGACACATTAAAACCCCACCCTCAACAATGGACAGGTCATCCAGATGAAACTAAACAAAGAAATGCTGAAGATAACTGTAGAAGCAAACCTACATGTCTTTAAAGAACATTTCGCCCCCAAACAAAAGAATATACCTTTTTCTCCTCATCTTATGGAACTTTCTATGAAATTGACCATATACTTAATTACAAAGTAAGTTTCAATACATACAAAAAATAGAAATAACACTCATTGTGTCTGACCACCATGGATTAAAGCTGGATATCAACAACACAAATAACATAAATCTTACAAACTCATGGAAACTGAAAAACTCTCAACCTAATGAAAAATATCTCGATAGATATTAAGAAAAAAATTAAAGACTTTCTAAATTTGAATAAAAATGGATACACAGCATACAAAGCTTGTGGGACATAATGAAGGCTTCTCTAAGGGGCAAGTACATAGCATTAAGTGCCTACATTGAAAAACATGGAGAGATTTCATATTAGTAATTTAATAGCACACCTGAGAACTCTAGGACAAAAGAAGAAGAAGGAGGAGGAAGAGGGGAAGGAGGAGGAGGAGAAGGAGGAGGAGGAGGAGAAGACTAGAAATTATCAAACTCAGTGCTGAAATCAATAAAATAAAAACAAAAACAAACAACCATAACATCAACAACAATATCAAGAATCAATGAAACAAAGTTTGTTCTTTGAGAAAATTAGTAAGTTTGGCAAATCTTTATAGAAATTAACAACAAGGCAAAGAAGGAGTATTCAAATTGTCTTCATTAGAGTCTTATTGCTGTGAACAGACACCATGACCAAAGCAACTGTTATAGAACAAACATTTAATAGGGGCTGGTTTACCATTTCAGAGGTTTAGTCCATTATCATTATGGTGGGAAGCATGGGAGTGTGCAGGCAAACATGGTTGTAGAGGAGCCAAGACTTCTACATATTGATCTGAAGGCAGTCAAATGGAAGCTTGATGTGTTTCACATTGGGCAGAGTTTGAGCATTTAAAAACTCAAAACCCCACCTCCACAATGACACACTTCCTCTAACAAGGCCTCACTTTCTCTAATAAGAGAAATAAGGCCACACCTCCTAACAATGCTACCACCTATGACCAAGCATTCAAACATATCAATCTATGGGAGCCATAGCTATTCAAACTACAACTCAAATTAACAATATTAGAAATAAAAATGTGATATAACAACAGACACCAAGAAAATCCAGAAAATCATAAGGTCATATTTTATAAATCTATGTTCCACAAAATAGCAAAATCTAAAAGAAATGAATGAGATAGGCAATTTAAACTGATATATAACCCATGAGATACCAAGGAGAGGGCATGTATTGTATTTGGGGTAAATATTCTACAAATAATTGTTAGATTCACTTGGCTAATAACTTCAGTTAGCTCCAGCATTTCTGTTTTGTCTGGATGACCTGTCTGTTGGTGAGAATAGAGGAATGAAGTTTCTATCATTTTGTGTGGATCAATATGTAATTTATGGTGTTGAAGTGTTTTCTTTATAAATTTGGGTGTCTTTGTGTTTACAGCACAGATGAAAAGAATAGAAATTATTCTCTTCTTGGAGGTTTCCTTTTATGCATATGTTCTATCTACTCTGGTTTGTTTTGGTGTGAAGTCTATTTTTTCAGATATCAAAATGCCTACACTAGATTTTTTCTCCATGTTCGACTGCTTAGAATGATGTTTTCTAACCTTTAACCTAAGAGGACATCTATCCTTATGTTAAGGTGTGTTTCCTAGATGGAGTAGAGGGATGGATACTGTTCTCACATTCATTCTGTTAGTATGTGTCTTTTTATTTTGGAATTGAGACACTTGCTGTTGAGAGATCAAGGACCAATGGTTGTTCATTCCTGTTGTTTTGTTGTTGGTGGTGGTGGTGGTGGTGGTGGGGTGATGGTGGCAGCTGTGGTATATTTTTCTGTATGAATCATTTACTTCCTGGTTTTTTTTTTGGAGGTAGCTAACTTATTAAGGTTGGAGTTAATCATCTAGCACTTTCTTTTATTCCGAATTTATAGATAAATGTTGATTGCTTAAATATGGTTTTATCATAGATTTCTTATTCTCTCCACTTCTTATTCTGAAGGTTTTTCTGGACATGTGTTCTGGGTTGGTATTTGTGGTCTCATATAACATTTAGCACATCTTCTCTGGCCCTTCTAGCTTTTAGTGTCTCTATTGAGATGTCTAATAGGTATGCCTTTATATATTATATGGTCTTTCCCCCCTGAACCTTTTAAAATTCTTTTTTCTGTTTTGCACATTTAATTTTTTGATTGTTATGTGCCAGGGGAACTTTTTTTTTTTCTCCAGTTCATGTGGTATTCTGTATACTTCTAGTACTGGTACGCAACTCCTTCTTTAGATGAGGTAAATTTTCCTCTATGACTTTGTTGAAAATATTCTCTGTGTCTTTTCCAAGGGGCTCTTTTCATTCCTCTATTCCTATATTGTTAGACTTGGTATTTTATATTCTCCCTGTTTTCAGAGTTTTTAAATATTTACTTATTGTTTTTGGCCGAAGAATTCATTCCTTCTCTTGTATCTTCAACACTTGAGAGTCTCTCTTCTACCAGTGGTATTCTGTTGGACTGAGCCCACTCAGTGCTCGCCACCCATGCTGAGTCGGCCCAGGGCTAGACCCATGAGAAGCCTAGGCGGAGTTCAGGAGACTTCTGGCGGTTTCCGGGAGACCCACAGCCGCTGTTGACGCGTGACCCACCGCTAGGTCTGGAGAGCGGGTCTCTTCACGGGCCGAAGTGTTTACAGCTCGTGGAACAAAAAGCTCTCAGGCACCAGAGCAGTTTGCACCTTTATTCCTTTTGGGTGGCAGGTGGCAGGCCCGGGCAGAAGCGGGAACGGAGCAGGCTGGCGGGCAGGGGCGGGCAGAGAGCAGCGTAGAGAGCAGCACAGAGAGCAGGCAGAGAGAGAGAGAGAGAGAGAGAGAGAGAGAGAGAGAGAGAGAGAGAGAGAGAGAGAGAGCTATGCAGGTGGGGCAATCTATTATACTATTTGGAGAGGGGCAGGGGCTTGGCAATCGATACTTTCTATTGGCTAGCTCTGGGGGCTCTCTAGTGCCACATTTGCTTATGGGAGGGGTCAGAGCTGCTTTCTACATGACAAACTTCACATGGCAGGCCTCTCTCTATACAGGGGTTGTGAGAGCTCTGGCTGATTTTACAGAAGTCTTCCGGGAGTGTCAGCTAAAAATATAATTTGGTCCCTCGTGAATATTTCACGGGGTCTCCCAGAATTTTCAGCCTTTGCTCAACTAGGTGTCTGATTGCCTGTCACAGATCACTGCCCCACAGTATTCTGTAGGTGAAACTTGTCCCTGTGATTCTCATTCATGTTTTTAAATTTTTCATTTTAAAGTTTCCCTCAGTTTAATTTTTCTTTATAGATTCTACTTCCACTTTCAGGTCAAGTGATTTTATTCATTTTCTTCCCCTTGGTTGTCTCTCTCTCTCTCTCTCTCTCTCTCTCTCTCTCTCTCTCTCGTGCGTGTGTGTGTGTGTGTGTGTGTGTGTGTGTGTGTGTGTGTGTGTGTGTCTGTTTTCATAGATTTCATAAAGGAATTTATTCATTTCTTCTTTGTGGATCGCTATCATACATACACAGGCTGTTTTAAGGGCTTTTATGTGTGCTTCAAATTATGTTGGATTTTCCAGGGCGAGGTACGGTAGGATAGCTGGACTGTAATGAAAACATAATGTTCTGGCTGTTATTGACTGTGTTTTTATGCCAGTATCTAGGAATTAAGGTCTGGGAAGATAGTAATTTTAGGTGCTGATATCTGTGTTTGTCTTTGTTAGGTAGGTGTTTTGTTCCTTGCTTTCTGTTGCTCTCTCTGGTTGCTTCTAGATTACGGTAGGTGTGTGTTTTCTGGTAGGAAATTCTTCTGGGATCCTAATAGGTATCAAACACTAGGGATTTTAGATAGTAAAATGTGTTTCCGGGTATTGACACCAAAGACTTATGAATGAGGACCAGAAGGGAATGATGGGGGAGCTTCATAAGAAGGAGGAAAACAGGAGTTCCGCATCTGCTTACTTAGTCCCCTGGTAATCAGGGCAGAGTGTGTGAAAAACCCACAGCAGAAGGTTCTCTACAGAGCTGGGGACTTTGACTTGGAGGACTGCAGGAAAGATGAGGACCTGCAACTAGCCTTCCTTGCTTCCTGGGCTGGAGTCTGTTTTTTGTTTTATCTCACTGTATTTTGATTTATTTTATTTATTATTATTAATTCTTCAATGAGACAGAAAGTATGTGAATCTGGTCAGGAAGAGAGTGTGAGGAAGAAATGGGAGTAGTAGGAAAGGGTAAACTATATATTTTATAAAAACTTATTTTCAATAAAAATATGTAATATAAAAGACATCATTGCAAAAATGTGAAAATAATGTAAAATGTGCTTTAAAGTGTTTTTGCAGTGCTGTTGAGAAGATTTGGCAATTGGAAAAGTATCTGATATGCAAGCATGCGACTTCAATTTGAATATACAGCACTCTTCTAAAATCCAGGTATAGTAGCACATATCTGTAACTCTAGTTCTGTGGTCGCAGAAACATGTGGACCCTATAATGTACCTAGCTAGCCAATCATATACTCAAGGTTTAATGAAAGACCTTTTCTTGAAAGATAAGGTGGAATGTGGTAAAAGTTACTAGACATCATCCCCCCCCCACATACACACACTGCACAAGCATACAAACTAAAGGTTTAGAGTAAAGTAATATTCAATTGCATTTAATGTTACTTAAAAATAGATAATTTAAAGTATCTAATTATATTTTAAACTCTGGGTAAAATATCAAAACAGTCTCATAGTGTTTCAAAATTCTACTGAGTATATGATACCTGAAAATTTCTTATGTTCATTATGTAAGTTAATTGTTTTAGAAGCTAGGAGGTTGACAACATTGAACATTGAGACATTGAACCAATAGAACACAGTAAATCAAGTTCTACTGAAATTTGTGGCATAGGATCTCTATAATCTCCAAAAAATAAATAAACATTTAAAAACTTTTTTCATCTTTATATTCTTAAAGTTATGCTGTGTATTACCTACATATAAAAATGAGCCTTCAACTTCCTTCTCAGATCGTAGCATTGAGAACTTAGCCATATTAATCCCATTAATATGGCCGAGGAAAAGAGCAAAATCATGACTGGATCTCATTGCTTAACCAGAATGATAATTCATTATTAAAGTACTCTTTTTTTTTAATGGCATTTTCTTTTGAAAAGAATAGATGCTCAATGGACAAATGTTGCCAAGCCTGTTAACCTGAACTTGATGCCCAGGAACCTTAAAATGTTGAGAACAAACCAAACTCCACAAGTTGTCTTTGATTGTCACATACCTTGTGTGGCATACAGCTACCCACATGCATGTACACAATAAATGAATAAGTGAATCAATAAAATTAATTTTTTGAAAAATAAGATATAGAATTCTCCATTGCAGAAAAAGCAGAAACAAGCTACTGGTCACTCTGCACCCACAGTCAGAAGCAAAACGAGGTGAAGACAGGTCTCTTTATGATAGTCTAGGAATCTGGCCATGTAACAGCACCAGTCATGTTCAAGTGGGTCTTTCCCTGGGAACACCCTCTCAAATACATCTTTTGTCATTCTGCAAGTTATCTCAAATCCTTCTAGTTGACAATAAAGATTATGACACTAAGCAATATTTACATTTGTGAATATAGTGTATTTTGTTTATCTCTTTGTCAACTGATAAACACTGCAGTGGTTTCCAATTTGGGAAATGTTTAACAATGCCAATAAAACATTTATCAACAGGAGTTTGGGGGTGTGCCTAGATTCCTCTTGGGAAGACACATTAAAAAGGCAGTTCTGTCTCACAGGTAATGCAATTGCTTTTATTTTAAGGAACCAATAATTCATTTTCCAAAGTGATCGAACCTTCCACAAACAGTGCATGAAGATACCAGTTTCTCCATATTCTTACAAGCACTTTTCTTTCTAATCTGGCAGACCTAGTTGGTGTTAATTAGTATATCATTTGGCTATTGACTTACCTTCATCCGAAGGATGATGACCATAAGCAAATATCCATATCTCTTTTACCCCTTTGTTTAACTTTTATGAAGACAGGTATATTTTCACTCCTCAGTCTCTCAATATTTCATTATTCCATTTGTATTGTTGAGTTATAAACGTTCTTATATTCTAGATAAAAATCCTATGTCATATGAAGGACTTTCATATACTTCCATTTCTTTGTTGCAAGGTGTTGTTTATACAAAATGTCTAATTTTGATAAAACTCCACTATTATTTTTGTTTATCACTTGCACTTTTGGTGTGATAGTTAAGACACCACTGCAATCCAAGGCTTACATTTATGATTTTACCATAGAATTTCAAGGTTCTAACTATTGCGCATGTGTGCTTGCATGCACGTGCACATGCACGCACACACACACACACACACACACACACACTAAATTTTACTTAGTTTTTTGCACAAGTATTTGAATGATGTGCATATATATATGCACACGAGTGTGCTGAATGTACACGTGAGAGGTTGTTTGTGAGTGCATTAGACTAATATCCAATGTCTTCTTGTATTAGCATACACTTTAAACATTAGCATAGGGTCTCTTGCTGAACTGTATACTCACTGTTTTGTTAGTCTTGCTAGCCAGCTTTTTTCTGGGATTTCCCTGTTTCCACTTCCCAAGTTCTGAGATTATGAGCAACTTTCCATGCATACATAACATCAGGGATGCAAATTCAGGTCCTCATGTTTGCAAGGGAGGAGCTTTACCAGCTGAATCTCTTTCCCAGACCCTGATTAGATTTTGTACAGATAAACAGAATATGCAACGTCTTTCTTTTGTACATGTATGTGCAGTAGTCATATTTGTTGAAGACAATATCTTCAGAATATTCTTGACATTGTTGCACAGATTTAATTATTAATATGTTTTATTTCTGAAGTCTCAAGTATAGTCTATGGATTTGTCTGTCTTGATGACAGACAGTACAGTACAGTATGTAATGATCACAGTACTTTTGCAATCAATTTAAATGTTGGGTGAGCAGGTGAGTGGGACAGACATTTCATACAGATTTTAGGATTGGTTCATCAATTTCTGAAAGAAAAACAGATAATTAGGATGTTTTTTAAAGAAGCCTTATTAAAGCAAAAACTCAATTTTGTTAAGTCTTTTGATACATAATGTAGTATCTCCACATTCATTTGTATAGTCTTACTTGTTTCAACAACATATTGTACTTTTGATTAAAAATACAGTGTTTGTTCTGTACTCATTTATATGTTTGCTTTTGGCATTATAAATGGAATTACTAAGCTTTATTTTAAATTACTCATTAATATACAGAAACACCAGTGATATTTATATGTTAAATTTCTGTCTAAAACATTGACCACATGGTTTATCAATTCGGTATTGACTGTCCTTAGAGTTTTCCATATAATGAGTCTCATTGCTAACAACTAGAGGTAAATGTAGTGGCTGCTTTTACATTTGATGTCCATTGCACTTCTTTTTTGCTGTCTCAGAGATACTGGGGTTATAGGTGTACACCACCACACCACCAGAAGTTCAACTTACATGTCTAGTAGTTCTTAATCTTTTAAACACAGATACACTCTTGCCAGTTTTCCAGATATTAGAATCATCTTATGCATACTACAAACAATCTTTCCTACTACTTCCTACTACATAAAGAATTTTCAATATTTCAATATTTTAAAGTACTTCACATATTTTACACTTGATCTTAGCTAAAAGGCCGAGAAGCGATACTTCACATATTTTAATTTCTTTGAGGGAAGCTTCATTGTCTGGTTAGTATAAAGTCTAAACTATAATGAATCATATAAATAAATGCATAAATCCAGCAAATGCACAGCTCTTTCCCCTAATCTAATAGTCTGAGTAAATTGAACAACATTCAAACAAAATTAAATCTCTAAAGTTATTATTAATTATAAAATTTAAATTAGACTCTAAACATGGCTAAAGGGTCATAATTAACTCTATAAAAGTTCTACCTATTCAAATACTGCAAATAGCAATACTAGAGACTAGAGAGATGGTTCAGTGGTTAAGAGTGTGTACTAATCATTCAGAGCACCTGAGTTTGGCTATCAGAACCCACATTTGCTATATCACAGTCTGAAATTCCAATACCAGGATATCTGATATCCTTTTCTAACTTCTTTGGGCACCTGAACATACCCCTACACACACACACACACACACACACACACACTTAAAAATTATTCTTAAAATAATAATGGTAATATTATAGATATGCTAGACAGAAACTATTTATAGACATTATTTAAGTACAAAATATTAATGTTTTGTTTCAAGATAGTAACTGTTATAACAAAATGTTGTATATCTATTACGTTAACAAATAAGGAATGTGTAGAAAATAGGCATAGCTCTCTTCTAGTTCATTTTTTTTTATGTTAAAATGAGTACATAGGTGAATTCTACATAATCTTAGACATCCTTGCAATGGGATCTGGTGCAGATTTTAGTTTATGATACAGACATTCGTGAATAAGAATTTTGCATGTGAAATAAGAGGGCTATTTTCTATTGGTTTTCCTACTGCTATGTAGAAGCATGCTTAGAAGAACTACTCTCTTTGTTCTTCTGTACAATCTCTAGAGAAGAAAGTAGGTATAGGTGGAAAGAGCCTCCTAGCTTTTTTGTAGTTTGTAGTCTTCAACTGGACACTTCCAGTAGCACGGTCATAGTCTGCATCTTTCTAATGGGAACAAAAATTGGTTACCTCTCTAGGAAGCTCCCTTCAGGCTCTGTTCAGAACCAAGGCCTTCTGTTCTTCTGAGTACTGTATGAAAGAACCAATTCTCAGTAATCCCTTTATGCTTCCTTAATATACCTGGAAAAAAACCTTACATTTATTGCTCTAGTTATGTTGACTATGGCTATTTAAATCTCATTCTTAGAATTTGAAGATGATTTTTTGCCAATAGTTTATGCATGCACACTCTTCACATTTCCTCAGTATCTCTACTATTAAAAATTTCAGGTGCTTAGGAGCTGGAGAGTGGCAGGCATTAGGCTTTTCAACTACTTGATCTTCCAAATGCAGCCTTGTTCATGGTCACTTAACCATGAACTTGAAATAATGTGCAAGTTGAACTATATATAAAGGAACACTTTTCAAAATCAAAATAAAATAAATACCATCAAATTCGGGTTCATACATGTTTAGAGTTGGGCAGATAACAAATATTGGAAATAAGCTTATGGATTTTATTTTTCTTATATTTCTTCAATTCACTCTATAATTTTGGTAGGTTTTTTAATATTTCTGTGATTTGGTGGGAATCTTTACCAGTTGCAACTGTCTGCAGTTTTAGGGAAAAATTAAAGGTATTTATACTGTCACTATGCTTGTGTTACACTGGGGCATGAGGAACACAGCACTGCTACTCTATGCTAGGTCATGGGAAAATATGTCTCAGACTTCTCTTAATTTTCATTGGTCATAGCTGTTCAGAATTGAGATGTCATTGCGATGGATTTTTCCTTTGATGAGTATGAAGTTTCGTTTGCCATCTACTTTGAATACTTTTGATTGAAAGTCTACCTTACTAGATACTAGAATGGCTACTCTAGCTTGTTTCTTGCATCAATTTGCTTGGAAAAACTTTTTCCAGCCCTTTTCTCTGATATAGTGTCAATCTTTGTTAGTAAGGTGTTCTTCTTGTTTACAGCAGAATTATAGATCTTGCTTATGCATCCATTCTGTTAGTCTGTGTCTCTTTCTTGATTAATTCAGTCCACTGATGTTGGGAGATATTAATGACCAGTGATTGTTAGTTCCTGTTATTTTGATGCTGTTGTTGATGGTGGTGGTAATGGTGTGTGTGTGTGTGTGTGTGTGTGTGTGTGTGTGTGTGTGTGTGAGAGAGAGAGAGAGAGAGAGAGAGAGAGAGAGAGAGAGAGAGAGAGAGATTATCTTCTTTTTGTTTTGCTGTGAAATTATGAATTTATTGTGCTTTCTTGGGGGTTGTTACTCCTCTTGTGTTGAAGTCTTCCTTCTAATATCCTCTGTAGAGCTGGATTAGTGGAAAGATAGTATTTAAATTTGGTTTCATCATGGAATATCTTAGTTTCTCCGTCTATGGTGATTGAAAGTTTTGCTGCTTATAGTAATCTCACATGTTATCTGTGGTGCCTTAGGGTCTGCAAGACATGTGTCCAGAACCTTTTGGCTTTTTGGCTTTTAGAGTATCTGTTGAAAATTTAGGTGTAATTCTGATAGATCAACTTTTACATGTTTCTTGCGCTTTTTCTCTTGCCATTTTTAATATTCTTTCTTTTTTTAAATTATTTATTTATTTTTTGATACTTTATTTACATTTGCAATGTTTCCCCCTTTCCATGTCTCCTCTTTGGAAACCCCCTATCCCCTCCACCTCCCCTGCCTCTATGAGGGTATTCCACCTCCCACCCACCCGCCCACTCACTCCCGTATTCCCTGCTTGACATTCGCCTTTACTGGGGCCTCTAACACCCTCAGGCCCAAGGACCTCTCCTCTCCCTGATGGCCACCGAGGCCATCCTCTGCCACATATGTGGTCTGAGCCATGGGTCCCTCGATGTGTATTCTTTGGTTGGTGGTCCAGCCTCCAATTGGACTGGGGGGGTGGGTGTCAGGCCAGTTGACACTGTTGCTCCCTCAGTGGGACTGCAAACTCCCTCAGCTCCTTCAGTCCCTTCTCCAGCTCCTCCATCTGGGACCTCACTCTCAGTCCAGCGTTTACTGTAAAGTGAAACTTGGGTATTCCGAACTTATTGTACATTTAGTGTTTTAATTATTATGTGGTTGGAGAATTTTCATTTCTTCTGCAATCTATTTGGTCTTCTGTAAGCTTCTTCTATATTTATAGCCATCTCTTTCTTTAGATTAGGAATAAATTTTGTCTTATGATTTTTGTTGCAGATATATATATTCTTGGCCTTTGATCTGGAATAATAATTATTCTTCTTCTTCTTCTTCTTCTTCTTCTTCTTCTTCTTCTTCTTCTTCTTCTTCTTCTTCTTCTTCTTCTTCTTCTCCTCCTCCTCCTCCTCCTCCTCCTCCTCCTCCTCCTCCTCCTCCTCCTCCTCCTCTTCATCTTCTATTCCTATCATTCTTAGGTTTGTTTTCATAGTGTCCCAAATTTCCTGGATATTTTGTGTTAGAAACTTTTTAGTTTTGGCATTATCTTTGTCTGATGTATCAATTTCTCCTATAGTATCTTCTGACCCTAAGGTTCTATCTTCCATCTCTTGTATTCTGTTGGTAAAGCTTGTGTCTGTAGTTCCTGTTCTCCTTCCTAGGTGTTCCATCTCCAGGTTTGTCACCATTTGTGTTTTATTTATTGTTGCTATTTCCATTTTCAGTCTTGAACAGTTTTATTCATGTCCTTCATCTGTTTGATTGCTTTTTTCCTATATATCTTTATATTTATTTGTTTCTTCTTAAAAGATCTCTACCTGTTTGATTTTATTTTCCTGTGTTTCTCTAATGTATTTGTTTATTTCCTCTTTAAAGGCCTCTATTATCTTCATAAGATGAAATTTTAGGTCATTGTTATACTCTTTAGGTATATTAGGATATCCTGAGCTTGCTATAGCAGAGCTGGGTTCTGATGGTACCATATTGCCCTGACTTTTGTTGATTTTTTGTCCTTGCACTGGCATTTAGCCATCTGGTTGTCCCTGGTTTTTGCTGACCTGATTGTCCCTAGTTGTGGCAGGCCCCTGCGACTCCAGGCAGAATGGGTTTTCCTGGGTGGCAGCAGACCTTGAGAGAGGCAGGCATGACTGTGGCCCTGGGAGTAGAGTGCAGATCCAGATTGCAGACGGAGGTGTGGACTAGAAGATGAAGACAGAGAGGACCAGACAGACCTCAAGTCTGCTGGTTTGCTTGGGGCTCATCAGGTGGGGGATTGAGGTATAGGTATCTTACCTGGTTGTCCTGGGTAGCAGCATAGCAGCAGATTTGCTGGGAGGTAGTCGGAGCTGTGGCTTGTGGTTGGACAGTCATTTTTCTAAATAAAACTGCTGCCAATTAAAATCTCAAAATGTTAAATTCATCATGAGGTGATGCAGTTGAAAGCATAACCTTATTTTGGGACGTTCTCATAGTCCTGTTGCCTCTGTTTGAATTTATTTACACAGGCTCAGGTTCGGAAGAGAGGCAGTCAGTGATGCATGACTGCAAAGGTGTCACCAGAGCTTCACTCTGTTCCAAGAATAAATTATTCCTGACAAAAACAAACAGGTTTTTAAATCCATATGACCAAAGAAAGCAGCAAACATTGGCATTGCCCTGCAAGTGTGAATTGTAATTGTATGGTAGGTATAAGAGAGTATGTAGGTAAAGGACTATAGATGGCTCATGCATTAAGAGCATCAGTTAATCTTAGACAGCACCAAAATTCAATTTCCAGCAACCAAATCAGATGGCTCACAATGCTCTTAACTCTAACTCTAGGTGATCTGACACCTGTTCTGGTCTCTGGGATTATCCGATGTATTTACACAGAATGCCAGAGATACCATATTGATGAAATTTGGCAAGAACTAGGCCACCAGATGAATGAACTGGGCTCCATTCCTGGACTATTAAGTTAGCAAATAGCAGTGCATAGTGCATGGGATAAACTCATAAGTGAAAAATTACATTGATGATTAGGTGGACAAGCAAAGACATTCCCTGCAGAGAGTCAACACAGAAGGTAGGAGAAGCTCGTGACCCTAGGTCCATGTATACATTTGCATACCTCTACTTTCAAGTAAAGAAAGTGTGACAGAGGTAAGTTTCAGACTAATGATTTTTGCCTGACTTGCTTACAAATTAGGTCTTACCACATGAGGAGTACATGAACTTCAGAACTCCTCGGTCTTTCCTTTTTCCTTTGATGGGCATTTCTTCATGTGCAGTAGAAAGGGAAAATTAAGTCAGAGACTTCTATTTTGCAGGAGAGATGAGTACTTACATTATTATTTCTTCTTCATTGAAAAGGAAAGTTGAAATTACCGTAGGTATATTGTCATAGCTTTTCTCCTTGCTATCATCAGAAAAATAACTTAGAGAATAAAAAGTTTATTTGGGCTCACAGGCCATGGGGGTGGTAGGGAATATTTCATCATACCATGAAGGCATAGCAGCAAGAGGAGGAGGAATCTAAGTGATCACATTACATCCTCACTCAGGAAGTAAGCAGAGTATGTAGCAAGTCGGTAGTGGGTATTATACCTCAGGGCTTACCTTCATAGGTACCCTCATGGTGTTGAACCAGGGGCAAGTGCTCAAACATGGGATCCCATGGGGGAACAATTTATACTCAAAACCAGCACATGAAGATTATTATTTTCTTAGAACTCATCCCTATGCCCTACTTTAGCAGAAAGCCCTGTATTTCCGGTCGGTACAGTCAACACTGTAATAACAAGGTGAACCCTTGTTTCTCATTTACCATTGTTGTCTAAATGTTTATCTCCTCTATAAAATCATAGAGAAAAATAAGAGTTTGAATACAGGCAATTTATATACTCCAAGTTTTTGACTATACTATCATTTTATGCTATCAAGAACAGTTCCTGTTCCTTAGGGTTAAAATGCAATTTCAGGATGTATTTGGTGACTAAAGATAAAAAGGGAGCAGGGATATATCAGTTTATGTTATATCTGTAGAAGAAATCATGAGATTGAATAATAGGACAGAGATAACACTGACAAAAGAAAATGAGAAAGGTAGAAGAAGAATGTGGAACTATATTTACATTTATGAAAGTAAAAGGAGGCACAGAAGGTAACAGAGGATAAGCAGCTGCAGTGCTAGAGGGTGATGTGGATGGACCATGGAAGTCAGTAAAGAGAAATGGAGGAGGAGGAGCAGGAGGAGGAGGAAGAGGAAAAGGAGGAGGAGGAGGAGAAGGAGGAGGAGAGAAGGAGGAGGAGGAGAAGGAGGAGAAGGAGGAGGAGGAAGAGGAGGAGGAGGAGGAGAAGGAGGAGGAGGAGAAGGAGGAGGAGGAGATGGAGGAGGAGGAGGAAGAGGAGGAGGAGGAGGAGGAAGAGGAAGAGGAAGAGGAGGTGGTGGTGGAGTGGGAAGATAAGGAGGAATAGGATATCTGCTATAAAGACTGAAGGTAAAGCAAGAAGAAAGTCTCGTTTTATTTAGTCACTCAAATGTTATTGGTGACTTTACATGCAATTTCCCTGTAAGTAGGGAAAGGAAATCCTATGATACATACCCAGCAGTGGTCAATCTGGGTTATATTTCAGATTTAATATGAAAATCATAAGAATTGAAACAGGGTAAATCACAAACAGAACAGTATGTGTTAGTACAAATGTTAAACTATTTTGCAATGTTGGCTAAAACCTTAAAAGGATCAGTGATTGATTAATATATGTTTCCCCGTGTATTTCTTCCTCTCATTTACCTAATTAAGCAGAATCTCTGGACATTAAACATATACCTTCTGCCTCTATATGTGATACCATACATATATCACTGGGATTGCTACAAAAGCATCTTAGAATGTTGTCTTTTCAAATAATGCTAAAGAGCTAATCTTGTTTAATTTTGAGTAATCAGAGCAAATGATCAAATAACAAAATTCACATTATGTATTCATGAAATTTATTTATTTATTTATTTTGTGTGTGGTTTTGTGCATGAGCACATACCTGCACACATCATATACATGTCATAGAATACATGTAGACATCAGGAGACTATTTGCAAGAGTTGGTTCTCCTCTTCTGTCATGTTGATACAGGGGATCGAACTCATGTTATCAAGCTTGGAAGCAAGTCCTTTTGTGTACTGAATCATCTCACCAACTCTCAACTATACTACTTAAGTCATCATCCATTAGCATCTCAATGTCCAATGATACTCTTACTTTCTACAATAACATAGTTATAAAACAATTTCATCATGATCTGTGAGTTCATAATTTTTTTGTGTGGTAACAGTGTATGAGATATCGAAGATGAAATCAGTCATTAACAGTCTTTGTTGGAAGAGAGGAAAGTGTATATGACTTCCCATCAAAGGCACACTTGAGAGCCTGAAAAAGTTGTATGGGACTGCTAGGTCAGGTGTTGCTAGTATTAGCAGTCAGAGCCACTTGAGTGACTGGAAGAGTTTCTCCTTCAATGACACTAGCCAATCTACCCAGGCATAAAAGTCCAAGCTGTCAAGTAGAATGAGGAATAGCTTGATTGGCAGATCTATGGCTCTGCTATTGTCAGCAAACACAGTGGAATTCGCTTCCTTATTTCCACACTTGGCTAAACCAATCAGATTTTATTTTAATGTGGTCATTCAGTTGATCAAGTAAAACAACTCATGAGGAAGCTTGTAAACCTGAGAGGAATGCACATTTGTGCATTTCTTTTGTTTTCCCATCCATTTCCTTAAGTTTGCACAATGTATAAAGTATGGTACCTTCATTGTCTGGGGGGCCACATTTCTTTTAAATGTATATGGTACATTTACATGTACATTTAGATTTTAATATCACTTTCATTCAAAATAGCTCCTCCATTAGTTGCAGGTGATCTGGGAGCTGAATTATTTGTTTAAATGAAGACAAAAATGTTGTTTTTCCTTTACTATAAAAGCTTTCCTTGCTCATAGGTGGAATATGTAAATGTACAAATAAGTGGGGAAAGAGATAACTATAGCCTTCTTCTCTATGTCTGTAAATAACCTTCTGCATCATTTTTCAGATAGAGACAAAAATGAGGAGAGGACGATCTATGGTGTGCCTGCATGATTCAAGCAGTTTTTTTTTTTTTTTTTTGTATCGTACATGATAAAAATGGTGAATGCTTTTAGAGGAGTTAGAATATCTCCATTTCTCAAGTTCCTGTTGAGATGGTGCAGGTCAATTAAACAAGAAATGTCTGTCTTCGCTACGAGAGAATAAGGATTTCTACCTAAAAGGGGTCTGAGAAATGTCCAAGCACAAGTAACACTAAGGATGGGGAAAGTAACCTCTCATAACCACAAACTTGTCCCACTACCAGGCTCTAAGAGTATCCTTTTCTATGATTATATTATGCATAGGGGGACCCAGTGTCACCACTGAGCTCAAGGATATCCCAGTTCTGAGCCTGATACACTAGGAAAACAGAATCCTTTTCAAAAGACGAACTGCATTAACCTTTCACTAAACATTTTAGGTATGCACTGTGAAGCTGCCCTGTTTTGTGAAAGAATGATGCATCTCCCTATGTAGTATTTGGGAATGTCAAGATGCCAGTAGAAGCTCCTAACATTATCCCTATAATTCCTGTTCACATAGTTCACTCTCTTGTACAATACCAACCCCATCTATATCAATAGGTTGAACCTAGCAGCTTGCCTAAAAGGACATTCTGTGTTTGTCTCTGACTATGGGCTTTTGTGTCTCATGGACAGGAACACCTGGCAAAGCACCAAGGACTTCCTGTACCCACAGTCAGCAAGAAAAGAAGCTTTCAACACACCTGCACAAGGTATACTTGATCTTTACAACAACCACTGGTAAGATTTAAAACCTAGAAGGGACTGTGGCTCTGCTCGGCTCCTAGACAGCAGCTCCTTTGAGATCCCAAAGGAAGAGAAGCCATCCTAGTCCATATTTCTGACAGAAACAATGTTATGCCATATCTTTACTACTTTAACAAACTAAATTTTGGAGTTGCTTCTTATGTAGTAACAATCAATGATGGAGGTTGGTTTGTCAATGAATTTTAGAAAGGAAAAAATGTATAATATTCCCATCAAGAACTTTAAAAAACAGAATCTAATTGAGTATATTTCTTTTTTATTGTCTTATCAAACTCAAAGTGAGTTCAGCATGAAGGAACATGGAGCCAGAGACAAGAGGAAATTGTTTCACACATCATAGACCATAGCATAAATGAGAACTATACCATTTTTATATAAATATATGAAATCTAAGTAGTTTTTGCTCACCAGCATCCTCAGGTTCAGGGTATTTCTTCATTGGTATCCCTGGCATTTTCTTGAGTAATTTTCTATTGTAAAGATCTATCCTCTTTGGTAAATGAAGTTGACATCATTAGTGGTCCCTAGGAAATAAGAGGCCGGCCCAATGCCCACAAACTCTTTAAAGTGTGGCAATCAAAACCATCTCTAGACTTTGGCAAATATCCTTTGGAAAGGACATTTTCTCTGGCTGAAAGTCACTGCTCTACTCTGCTCTTTCCTAACTTATTTTTTCCTATGATCACTGCTTGCCATTTGCATGGCATAAAATAATTTATGTACTATGCATGGTTACTCAGGACTCTTTCTTCAACCCCTTGACATATGTAGATTTTGGTGTGTGTGTGTGTGAAAGAGTGAGACAGACAGACAGAGATAGAGACAGAGAAACACAAACTTTCCAATCAGAGCTATGTTGAAAGAATAAGAAAAATATTATATATATTTACATTTTAAATATTTACATATATGTATGTGTATCTATGAGTGTTTATATACACTACTTGCATGTAAGAGTTCACAGATGTCAGAAGTTCACATCATGCCCCTGGGGCTGGAGTTTCAAGTAGTTGTGGGCCATCATGTGGGGAAAGGCACTGACTCAGATCCTTGTCAAAAGTAGTAAGTGGTCTTAAACACTAAGTTCTTTTGAACCCGTCTTGTAGTGTTTCTTGACTGTAAAATCCACATCAAGTTCATAGAAAACTGTAAAACTGAATCTTCAGGCAAATCTCATGGACTATAATTTCATTAACTGACCAGTGATATTTCCTAGGCCTTTATATATTTTTTCTCATATTAGGAACCAATCATCTGTTTGCTAATCTCCTAGACTGTTAAAATGCTCTGAATGAATATAGTTGAATTCAGTAACAACAGGAAAGCATCCTTGGACCTCCATGCATGCCAAAGGTAAGGGCACCTCTGCAATAACCCATTTCCTCTCTCATCTTGAAGTCCTTCTAAGATTTAGATTTTTACTTTTAATTATATAGGTGCATATTTGATCCCATAGGGTCAAGTGATGTATGGCCATAGAGGTTGAAGGAAGGTATTGGATCTCCTGTATCTAAAAGTATGAAACCTGTTATTGGGCTGACATGAGTGTTGAGAACTGAACTGAGACTCTGGAGGAGTACTGTGTGCTCTTAAGCATAAACCATCTTCCCAGACCTTCATGTTGGACTTTTAACTATATGACATAAGCTAAGGGTTAAAATCTCAAATTTAGTTTCCATTCACCTTCCTTAAAAATCACTGACATTTTGTAGAATTCAATCATTTTTTTATCCTTCCATTTAAATTAATGGTATATCAAGTATATTACAACATCATTATAATATATCATGTTCCTTATTCATACATAATATTGTTATGAAGACTAAGACTTTTTGGCTGGGGAGATGGTTCAGAGGTAGGGAGCTTCCTGTATAAATATGAGGACCCATGTTTGGATACCCAGCAGTTATGTGAAAAGTTAAGACTAGCATGTGCCTGTAACCCTCTAGCTGAGAAGCAGAAATGGGAGGATGTCTGGAGTGCACTAGACAGCCAGCCTAGGAAATTGGCAAACTCCAGGCTCATCAAAAATCCCTATTTTAAAAATTAAGGAAGAAGAAATCAAGGAAAACCTCTGACCTCAGGGTTGCAGTTAAATACACATGAATACATACATGGACTGCCCATACACCCCACCATGTGTACACACACACACACACACACACACACACACACACACACACACACACACACACACACACACACAAACTTAAATTCTAGACTGAGGCCATAACACAGTCCTCTTCAGCCTAGTGGACTGTAAGCATTGGATTTACTCTGTTGCACGTGTGAGTGTTGGATTACATATGATCAGCCTCTTCCAAGTGAAATACCCCAACCAAAAGTGAGTGTATTGCCTTGTGGGGTGTGTGTGTATGTGTGTGTGTGTGTGTGTGTGTGTGTGTGTGTGTGTGTGTGTGTGTGTGTGTGCAAGGGTATGTATTTGTTGGGTGTGTGTGTTTATGTGTACATGTGTTGGTGCTCTGAGTGTGTGTATGCATGTACATGTGCTTGGTAGCAACAACTGAAATCATTTTCAAAATAAACTCAAGTGCTAATTTTACTAAAAATCACATCAAAAGAGCTAAAAGCAATTAAGAGAAATGCAAATATAAAACACTGGAAATAATAATTTGAATTCAGAGGAGAGTTATTAACTTATAAGATAGAATTCCAGATAAGTTTATATTAACTAATAAATATAGTACATTCACTATCAAATTTGACTCCAAAACAGAAAACCACTCAGACTAATTGACACAGAAGAATTAAATTATTACAAATTGATCCCCTTTCATTGAAAATAGATTCTTTCTCATACAATATATCCTGATTATAGTCCCCCCCTCCCTCTACTCCTGCTACCTCCTCCCTACCTCCCCTCTCCTCCAGACCTACTCTGTTTCTGTCTCTCATTTGAAAAAATCAGGCTTTTAAGAGATAACAACAACCATATATGGCAAAGTAAAATATAGTAAGATGAAGCAAAGCTTTAATGTCAAAGCTGGACCCAGCAACAGAGCATGGGGAAAGAGTCCTAAGAGCAGGCAAAAGAGGCAGAGACCCACTCTTTCTCATAGTCAGGAGTCCCATAAAATTACTAAATTCTTAGCTATAATTTTATATGTAGAGGAACTAGTATAGACCCATGTAGGTCCTGTGCTTGATTATGTATTCTCTGGGAGCTCATAGGAGCCTTGCTGGGTTGATTCAGAGGGACATGTTCTCCTGGTGTCCTCCATCCCCTCCAGCTCTTACAATCTTTTCAGCTCTTCTTCTTCTTGAGATTTGCTGCTCTCTGAAGGGAGAGATGTGATGGTTTAGTCTCTACATAATGTCTGGTTGTGGGTCTGTGTATCTGATGTAGATCTGCCGACAGAGAAAGCTGCTATGGTGGTTACTATATACGACACTGATCTATGAGTATAGTAGAATATCATTAGGAACCATTTTATTAATTTTATTATTTTTTTAGACAAGTAGTGTTTAGCTTTTATTAAGATTTATTTATGTATGTGAGTACACCATCACTTTCTTCAGACACCAGAATAGGGCATCAAATCCCACTAAAGATTGTTGTGAGCCACTATGTGGTTGCTGAGAATTAAAACTCATGACCTCTGGAAGAGCAGTCAGTGCTCTTAATCGTTAAGCCATCTCTCCAGTAGTGCTTAGATTTACTCTAAGTCTCTGGAGTATCTCCTCTCTGGTTCTTGTTTATGTAGGCAGTTATCAGGTATGTTTTACTTCTTGTAAAGTGGTCCTTATGTCAAATGAGTTATTGGTTGGCCACTTCCACGTATTTTGTGCCACCACTGCCCTTGCATATTTTGCAGGGAGAACAGTCTGTAGATAAAGTTTTTGTTGCTGGCCTGATGTCTATGTTTCTATTTCAGTAGCTGGCATACTAACTTCCCAAACCAACATCAGGATCAGGCACCAGTTTGACTTCTTCATGTTCAACATGAGTTGTGTGGAGGTTTTTCTTGGTAGTGGGGCCCTGGTATCAGTTTGTAGACAGCAACTCTTTGTCTTAGCATTGACCTGGGTTGTTTGGGGATTTTCCTGTGACCCTATTGGCCAACAACTCAATTGAGTACAATTTATCCCAACACTGGAAGCATTGCCTGGCTACAAGATGTACCCAGGTAAAACTTTATAGTTTCCATGACTAGAAGTCCTCCTAAGGATCATTGCCATAGACTCCAGGAAATGGCCACTGCACTACAGTTTTCACGGTGGCTTAGTTAGTGTTTCCATTGCTGTCAAGAGATGCCATGATCACAACAACTCTTATAAAGGAAAACGTTTGATAGGGACTGACTTATAGTTTCAGATCTTTTAGTCCCTTCTTGCCATGGAGGGAGCATTGCAGTGTACAGGCTGATTTGGTGCTGGAGGAGCCAAATATTGATTCTACATCTATGTCTACACCTGGTTGTTCCTGCTCCCATCCCTGCCCACCCAGAGTCTACTCATAAAATCCATTCATTTCACCATCCCAGAGAGATCCACGTACTCTCCACTAGACTCTCCCTTTATACCCTGTCTTTCTCAGTTAACAGGTTAGAGGTTGGTTATCATTTACTTTACAGCTAATATCAGCTCACAAGTAAATACACACCATATTTATCTTTTGGGGTCTGGGCTACCTCCCCCAGGTTGATTTTTTGTCTACTTCTACCCATTTGTCTGCAGATTTCATAATGTCATTTTATTAAACAATTAAGTAATATTCCTCTGTATAAATGCACCATATTTCCTTTATTCATTCTTCTGTTGTGGGAAATCCAGGCAGTTTGCAGTTCTTGTCTCTTATTATTAAATCCACAGTGACTAGGGTTAAGAAAGTGTCCTTGTGATAAGATGAATGTCCTTTGGGTATATGTCCAAGACTTCATCTCGAGGTAGAAAGATTCAGAATTTTCTGAGGAAATGTCATATTGATTTCCATGTGACTGTAGAAGTTTGCACTTCCACCAGCAATGAAGAAGTGTTCCCCCTTGTTCCACATCCTTACCAGCATGAGCTGTGACTTGTGTTATTGATCTTAGCCATTCTGACAGGTGAAAAATGGAATCGCAAAGTAGTTTTGATTTGCATTTCTCTGATGGCTAAGGGTATTGAACATTTCTTTAAGAGTTTATTAGTAATTTGAGATTCCTCTATTGAAACTTTGCTATTTAGATATGTACTACATTTTAAATTGGATTATTTATTCTTTGATACCTATTTTCTTGAGTTCATTATATATTTTGGATATTAGACCCCTATGAGATGTAGAGATGATGAAAATCTCTCCCATTCTGTAGGTTGTCACTTAGTCTTAATGACAGTGTCCTTTGCCTTACAGAAGCTTATGAGTTTTATCCATTGTTGATCTTAGTGCCTGTGCTATCAGTACTATGTTAAAGAAGTCGGCTCCTATGCCATGCATTCAAGCCTTTTCCCCTCTTTCTTTTCTACAGGGTTCAGTACAAAGGATTTAATGTTGAGGTGTTTGATTTACTTGAGTTTTCTGCAGGGTGATCAACATGGATCTATTCTCATTCTTCTTTAGACACCCATCCAGTTTTACCAGCACCATTTGTTGAAGATCCTGTTTTTTATCCAGTGTGTCTTTCTGACTTCCTTTTAAAAAATCAGGTGTCCATATGTGTTTGGATTTATGTCAGGGCCTTCAATTCAATTTCCTTGATCAACATGTCTCTTTGTTGTGAATACCATGCTTATTTTATTACTATTGCTCTTTAGTTACAACTTGAAATCAGAGATGGTAATACCACTAGAAGTGTCATTGTAGCTATCTTAGGAATTTTTTTTAATATGAAGTTGAGAATTTTCCTTTCCAGGTCTGTAAACAATTGTGATGGGAATCTTGTGGGCATAGCTCTTCCTTCTGTTTCTGTTTTTGTCTTCAGTACCTGACTTGTATTGCTCATGAGTTATCAAAAATTGCTCATCACAGATTACACCCCAGTCACTGATGTGAAAGCAAGAAGCAAAAGACCACAAACTGTCAAAAAAGGGAAATAGCAACTCTTTGTCACCTCTTCATTAAGCTGTTATCAATGAGAATAAATAATGAGATTGTCTTTTCCTTTTGTTTTTTAAATGTAATATACACATATATGTGTATATGCACACAAATATATGAAATTATTTATATTTTAATACTCTATCTAGAAGCTTATAAAATAGTAACTTTTCCTACAATGACTTGCTAAGGAGGCCAGGTCCAGAGGCACTGCACTCACAATGGTTTTATACAATGTATGACATTTTTAAAAACTAAACTATTATAATTACAACTAAGTTGAGGTTGGCAAAGTGCTTTCAAATATTCACTTTTATATTCATAATTATTGTTTAAAAACCCCTTTCTGTTCATGTGAGAAATGACTCTGAATTTTGTAGCTCTGTTAATTGACAGCATTATTTTCATTGACTTAAAGGACATGGGCTCACTTAAAAAAACAACCATGTAAAGGACAGTAATTACAAGTTGGTAAAGAGCTGACAGTAAAAGACTTATCATTAGACTCTTGAAAGAAACTACCAGGTGAAAAGAGGGGAGCAATGAGTACAAAAATTCAAACAATTAAGAAATAGAAAATTGCAACAAGATTGTGATTTACAGCCTCAGTACAATGTAACAGGTGATTATATAGAGGAGACTGTGTATGCATTGAAGGCAGGCCATGAACTGCCAGAATGTTTAGAATGAAACTATGCTGCCAAATCTAACCAGCAAGAATACAATAAATAGAGTGGATATTGAGGGCAGAGATTTGTAAGTCAAACTGAAGAATCATTAGCTAGAAAATCAAAGAAATATTATAACTAAACAAGAACTGGATGAAAAATATAAACACATATGAAAATTGTTTCAGTGGGTATATATTAGAATTTATAGAAACATGTAACAACTTTTAAGTAATAGGTCCCAATACCTGAAGAAATAAAAGAAGATAAATTTACTGAAGAATTAGCTTAATCTGCAGACTGAAAAATTCTAATTAATATTGAAAGTCTCTTGGAAAGAAATGAAGTCTTTAAGTTCATGCTGTAGAAATAAATCAAACTGAGAAGGTAAACTAGAGACAGACAGAAAGATGTACACAAAGAAAGGAGGGAGATTGAAAGGAAGAGTAGAATGGAGGAAGGAATGGAGGGGGGAGGGAGAGGATTAAATAAGAGCTTTGAGTTATGCTTACTTTTTAGATGATAACTCCACAATATCAGGGCAGCTCTGGCCAGAAATCATCATCAGTTCTAAAATTCTATGTTAAGAAGTTTAATTATCTGAATTGAGGTTTCTTTCATGGTAGTAAAATTCAATAGATATAACATGCCCAAGAAAGATGTCAGGTCAAAATGGGTATTCCCAAGCAGTTTAAATGAGATGCATGGAGGAGTTCAAGTGTCTAAAAGATTTTTCTCGGGTGCAGGGACGAGTAAAAAAAAAAAAAAAAAAAAAAAAAAAAACTCTTTGAAAAACATGCTGTGTCTTTGGATTTACATCCAAAAAGACACCTATGCCATAGTATTCTGTCCTTTAAGTAGACCTCATGAGAGAGATCAATGAAATGCATTCAGAATGAATGTAAGAAGCAAGTCAACTTGTTAATTTCAGAGCATTTTGGGGAAGATATCAAAGTACAGCCAGTTAATGTGTAAAAGAAAAAATTAAGCATTTCAGATTGTTATTGCTAAGCTGGGAAACTGCTGTACTGACACAGAAGACAGAGATCATGAGACTGAGAAGGTTGGCCAGGGCTTTCAGAATTTATAGGAGGAAAGGGTGCATGACTATTCTCAATGGATCAGTTGAGGTCATGTATGATGCAGGGCTAAGTGGATATTACCAGTGGATATTCAGTGAAGTATTGTAAGGGGAAAACTGGGTATAATAGTCAATGCCAAAAAGAATAGAATAAAATGGAAGCAAGAAGTTAGAGGAAAGGGTATCACCATAATTAAAAGACATGCTGGCAAAAAGTGCAAACTATTCCCTTGGGGTAGCTCCTGGGAACTGTATATTCATGCCAAGCAATTATTCCTTTCTCTATTTTCTTTCTGTCTCTCAATATTAATTAGGGTTCAAGAAATGAACAGCCATAATAAATGTCAATCAATCTTTCAGATTTAATGCAATAACAGTTATTCCTCATTCCTGTCACATTTCCATTAGTTTTTATTGGGCTGCACCTTCTATCAGATATTGAAAGAATTGGACTCCTGTCATCTGTTGCCTTTGCCTATGAGTGATCCACAGGTTTCTCTTTCTGAACAGAAAACAATGAAAAGAAGAACAGCTCAGAGGGGATATATCCAGAGATCTCCTACTAAATTATTCAAGACTGCTAATGATCCATCAATAAAAGTGAGTCACACAAGATTTGGAAGAAGGAAATACATACACGTGCACGCGTGCATACACACACACGTACACACACCCCCACACACTAGTTCTGTCATGCTATCCATTCAGCTAGTCTTTCTCAACCTCTGACCACCCAGCTCTAGGCCTTAAAATGTTGGAATCCAAGTCGTTTAATTTTAATTTTCAACTTGACACAATCAAGAATCACATAGGAAGATAGTCTCAATGAAGAATGTTTTGAATTAGGTTGGCCTGTGGATTTTCTTAACTGAGTTCATAGAAGTGGGAAGACCAACCATTAATGTAGTCAGCACTGTGTCTTTGGTTGGATACTGGACTTTATAAGTATAGAAAAAGGACTGAGAACTTCTCTCTTTCTCTCTCTCTCTCTCTCTCTCTCTCTCTCTCTCTCTGACTCTCTGTCTCTCTGTCTCTTTGTCTCTTTCTGTCTCTCTCTACCTCTCCCTCTGTCACTGTCACTCTTGCTCTTTTACTTCCTTGTCATTCTTGCTCTCTTGCTTTCTTACTCTGTTGTACTTTTGACAATTGATATAAGTTCTTGCCTTGACTTCTTGGCAATGTTAGAGCATAATCCGGAATTGGCAGTGAAAATAAACCTCTTTCTTTTCGAAATTGCTTTTGTTCAAAATATTTTTGAGGTGCTGTGAGAGAGGACAAACTCAACAGTGGTAGACAAGACTATCTCAGTAGAAATAGTTCAATGTAGAATAAGATACAGAAATTAACTTTAACTGAATTTGTATGTTTTATTGATATATGATGTGGCACAGTTTACATAGCAACATCGGATTTCTAGCTGCCTTGAAAGTTGTGCCTTCGCATCACTTAAGAGTAATTACAAGAGGCACAGATAAATTGACCAGTTCTGCTAAGTAAAGTGAAAGAAAGGCTGGCCAGAAAACCATATGACCTTGTATGTATGCATATAAGGACTCTTCAATGAGAGAAAAAACAGCTGGGCAGTGGTGGCGCACGCCTTTAATCCCAGCACTTGGGAGGCAGAGGCAGGCGGATTTCTGAGTTCGAGGCCAGCCTGGTCTACAGAGTGAGTTCCAGGACAGCCAGGGCTACACAGAGAAACCCTGTCTCAAAAAAAACCAAAAAAAAAAAAAAAAAAAAAAAAAAAAGAGAGAAAAACAGTTTCATTTCTGTAGCACTTGTAGGATGAGTGATTTATAGTTTTATGATTAACCCACATAAACGTAAAATGAAGTGATCTCTTACCTAACATTGAAAGCAATGCCCTGGTTCTTAACAAGAATTTAACTGAGCCTTGTTTATCCCACTTACCTATATGTCAAAGTTCAATGATGAGAAACTGGGTCACAATATCTAAAAGCATATAGTGTTCCATGGTAAAGTGATTCCCCCAACCTTTGACTATCTTGCAGGCTACGTCAATTGCCCAGAGTGGTGACTCCCACTGTCTGTCCACATGCAGTAATTTTAATTAATGAGTCCTTATCTTTTATTAGTATGGAGTTCTAAGAGACAGCTAATTAGTTGTACAAAATAGTTTTGAAGAACATTTTAAAATCATTTGTTTGCAAAGCTCTGTGAATGTAATAGAGAATAACAAGAGATATTGGAACATATCTGAGGTTATGAGGGTCTCTTGACACTATCACTAAATAGGAGCCAACAATGTATCTGCCAAATCTATAAATAGAGTAATGTGTGGGCAGAGACAATGCCCTGAGAGAAACAGAGACCTAGGCAGATGATAATGATCTCAGAGGAACTCAAAAGAAACACAATGACATCAAACTGGCTCCTTTTTTTTTTTTTTATTTTTATTTTTGATACTTTATTTACATTTCCGATGATTCCCCTTTTCTTTGGAAACCCCGTGTCCCCTCCCCCTCCCCGCCTCTGTGGGGGAATTCCTCCTCCCACCTACCCACCCACCCATTCCCATATTCCCACCTTGACATTCCCTTTTACTGGGGCCACTAGCACCCTCAGGCCCAAAGTCCTCTCCTTTCTCCCT
>CM052700.1:63602377-63669435 GCA_028551405.1 Uromys caudimaculatus | reverse complement strand
AGCTAAGCCAAGATCAGTTAAACCATCTAAACAGTCCCATAATGCCTAAAGAAATAGAGGCAATCATTAAAAGTCTTCCAACCAAAAAAAGCCCAGGTCCAGATGGGTTCACCGCAGAATTCTATCAGACCTTCAAAGAAGACCTAATACCAATACTCTTCAATCTATTCCACAAAATAGAAACAGAAGGAACACTACCAAACTGGCTCCTTTCATCAACCTTCTGTTTCCATTCGTCATTGACTGAGCATCCCACCCAAGTGCTGTTGATATAGAGCATAGCATGGTGTATAGGGGTAATAACTGTGTAGAACAGATCATAGTCTAAAAATGTCATCCTCATGGTACAGTTTATCTAAGATTATTGAATATATTATAGAGGCTAGAATGTTTGTCTTATGCTTAGAAACACATATTAATGTCTTGTAATGCATAAGCATGTTGTTTTTTTAAATATTTTCTTCCCACATTCACTCACATGCCATTTTTCCCCACTTTTCTAGACTTCAAAGTTGACCTCTCTGTATCTGTGTCTCTCTCTGTGTCTCTCACTGTCTCTCTTTCCCTCCCTTCCTCCTTCCCTACCTCTCTCCCTCCCTCCCTTCCTCTCTCTCTATTACTAACATATCCAGTGGCATGTACTGTGCAAATTTCAGGGCTAAGGATCCATGTTTTTTCTGTGGGTAAACTTGAACACGGTTTGTCACTGTCACTGCAGCACCATGGAGAGTGACACATGCCTGTTGTGTGATAAAACTTTCTGGTGATATGCTATACAAGTTTACTCACACCAAATAGGAAGACCATGGCAGACTAAAGGATGAGCATCATGAAAAAGCCAATACTAGAGGGTAACTCATGTTATTTTAGTAGTAGCATAGGAAAGTCATCCATTCTGACTAAACTTAAGGTCCCTTTCTCTCTCTCAATCTTTTTTGACTGTAATCCAAGAAGAAGAACTTATAAGTCCCTGAAGAAATGATTGAATGTCAAACTAACACTTGCGTGCTGAAGTTCACACAAGAATGGATGAAATTAGAAAACATCATCCTGAGTGAGGTAACTCAGACCCAAAAAGAAATGCATGGTATGTACTCACTAATAAGTTGATATTAGCGCTCCCCCCCCAATAGTACAGAATACCCAAGATACAGTCCACAGAACTCAAAAAATTCAGTAAGCTGAAGGGAACATGATCTGGTATTGGGTGGGGGAAAAGAACTGAAGCCCTGGGGGCCAGCAAAAAGAATGGAAATGGACAACCTCGGGAGGTAGGAGGTTGGGAGGAGCCTCCAGAATGTACCAGAGGCCTGGGAAGTGAAAGACTCTCAGGACTCAAGGGGATGGGCCCTACATGAAAGGCTCTACAATGGGGAGAGGGAACTTGTAGAGCCCACCTCCAGCAGAAAGAGGGATGGGGTTGCTATCCCACAGTCAAAACTCTGACCCATAATTGTTCCTGTCTGAAAGAATTGCACGGATGGAAATGGAGAAGACCCTGAGGAAAAGAAGGTCCAATGACAGACCCAAAGTGGGATCCAGCTCAAGGGGAGGCCCCAAGGCCTGACACTATTACTGAGACTATGAAGCACTCACAAAAAGTGACCTAGCATGATTGCCCAGCTAAAGACACAACAAGTAGCTGAAAGAGTCAGGTGCAGATATTTGCACCCAACCAATGGACAGAAGCAGCTGACCACTGTGGTTGAATTAGAGAAAAGCTGGACGAAGCTGAGGAGGAAGAGGGCAACCCTGTAGGAAGACCTGCAGTCTCAGTTAACCTGGATCCCAAAGATCTCTCAGACGCTGGATCACCAACCAGGCAGCATATACCAGCTGATATGAAGCCCCTAACACATATACAGCGGAGGACTGCTGATCCTCAAGAGACTGGAGGCCCCAGGGAGCTTAGCAGTCTGGAGGGGTGGGGACATCCTCTTGGAGACAGGGGGAGGGGAGGACATATGGGATGTGAAAAGTCGGAGGGTGGACCAGTAGGGTAATAAAATCCGGAGTGAAAAAAAGACAAAAAAATAAATTAAAAAAGAAAACAAACAAATAAAGAATGAAATTTCTGTTGAGTTACTGCTCAGATCAGATTGGTCTATAGGAATGTTTCAGGGGGGTTATCTTGATTTTTAATTGACACAAGAGGATTCAGCACACAGCATGAGTTTCACTATTTCCTTTCTATGTAGTCTTGAGCTATATAAGAAAGCTGACTTAACATTAATCAACAAGTAAGTCTGCAAACAAATTTCCTCCATTGTTTTTTACTTCAAGTTCCTGCATGAATTATTGTCCTGATGTCATTCAACATTGGACTGTAACTTTGGACATGCAATAAGTCCTCTCCTGTCATAAATTACTTTTGCTTTTAGTGTTTGCTGTAATAGTGCAACGATACTGCATGTAGGAGAGGGTTGGCTGAATAGTCAATCATCTTCTGTCTTGTTTGAACATAGACCTAGTCTATTGAAAAAAAAAAACAGATAAAACAAACAACAACGACAGAAACAAGGTATGTTTTTTTATATGTTATTTTTTTAAACTACTGCCTAGTTTAGAGGAAGAGAGACATTTGAAACTACCAAGTTCAGGGAGTGAAATTTGTCAGTGGTCACGCATGGCAAAGCTTTAGCAGATTAGCTTAGGTGGTCAGGTCTGTCCCTTTCTTACCAGGACAGAGACAGTAATTTTCTAACGTGTGTGTCTGAACACATTTTTGAAAGCTTGTCAGTTTTTAACACTTCTTTTCACACATCCCATTGCCACATCTGTTGCCTGTCAATCATCTCAATTAAGTTAATAGTGCCAGGAGTCATACTTAAAAGTATTTTTGTTTGGTTGGTTATGCTGTTGTTGATAAAAGTATACAAGAAAACCTCACAATTATTGTATTTCAGAAGAGTTTTAAAATAAATTCAGCCTCCTGTGCTGGCTTTATTCGAAGTTTGAACATCACTGTTAATTTTCCAGTAAGCAATGACTTAGCCACAGAATAGCCCATGGGATATATACTATTTGCATAGGACAGTAACTTGAAAACACATATTTTGATGCATGTGGTGTATAACTGTGATTCCCGGAATAAAGTTGATATACTAGACATGAAACCCACACCATGACCATATAGAGAAGTCACTTGATTCAGTGCTTTAAATTAGTTACATTTTTCTAAATTTTTCAAATTTTGCATAACTTGTTTCATACAGCTGACTCATAATTAAAAATTGGTTAACATGTGGAAGACGATGGTAGGTATTTTATTCTTTCGTAATGATTTTAGGTTACAGAGTTCCTCCTTTAAAAAACTACTTAGTTACTTCATTGTCTCATTTCCAGACTCTTGGAAATAAAATATATGAGAGCTATAATGGAACTCAATGTGTGGCAACAATAACAATGAAGAACACACTGGCAATCTTCATCAATCAGGTCTTATCACCCAGGTCAATATGTGGGAACTTTACCATTCTTCCTTCACATGCCTAAAAAATGATTTAATCATAGCATAAAGTGTGGCTTTTCCTAAAAATGAAGCTTCAGAGATTAGTGCAACCTACCAAAAGGCTCAGAATCTTGACTGAATAGGCCTGGCTGCCACATTGGTTCCAAACTGAGAAGTAGAACTTAAAATACCAGTGTAAAATGGTGGTTCTCATTTTGAAAGAAACAAAACAATCCCTCTTCATTTCCATATTTGTGTAACAATATTATTTCAAAAGTAAATATATTTACACTGTAGATACATTAAAGCTTTTTATTTCAGCTCAGACATTTCTCATATTCTAGTTTTATTTGAAACATTGTCTAATTGTTGAGATTGTTGAGGTGTGAAGGAGTCTCTAAAGTAAGTTTCCTCAAAATGTGGTGATTGCTCGCTACCTTAGAGACTGAGAGTAAGCTATGGTATCATCAGAAGGCACTTGGTTTATCCTCTGTCTATTTACCTTTTTAAGGGTATGGGGAGAATACATATAATCCTCATTAACTTCTTATACTTAGTATTGTGAAAATGTTACCAAGTGGTCAGATAAATAGACAAAGAAAAGATAAATCCAAACCTTTTGACAGCACATGTTACTCTTGAGAGTATCCACTGGAAGTTTTAAAAATTCATCTGTTCCACTAGGTAGAGGGCATAACAACTAAGATTGATATTTTATTAATGTAGACCTGGTATTATCAGAATACCTAGACAGTGTTTATGACAAGTTATTATGATATTTTATATTGTAGAGTATACACACACAAAATACATTAGCAGTTACAATATTTATTGCTTGTCTTTGTAGTATGTGAAATTTAGATGCATATATATATATATATATATATGTAAAACACATGTAACATAAAAATAATTAAAGGTCAAAATGAAATAATTTCCATTTCCATTTTTGATTCAGGTATAAGGGTTGTGAGCTTCATTCTTGCCCTGGGAGTCAAATTCCAGCTGAGTCTTTTACCAGTGACAGAGATTTTTTGATCTTAGGAAAAGTTACTCTATTTATTTATTTAGATTCCAATCTCCTCATTTGCTACATGAGTTTGTGTCAAAAAAACCCCAGTGATTCATAGAGATTTTTACAGCTAATCAAAAATTTCAGTGTGGTGGTTGAATATGATTAAAATACTCTGTATGAACACATGAAATTCTCAGAAAATTAGTTAAACTCATATTTTATGTTATCAATTCAAAATATCAAATTTTATTTGAACTGTAATAACTGAAATATAACACAGGAAACATACTTAATATTTATGTTTTCAAAAAGACAGATCAGTTCACAGGCAGCTACATATATAATGCCTGCTATTTCTCAGTCACCCCAAACTGTCACTGCCCGGAGATCAGATGATTCTTTTTGTTTTCCTTAAAAATGTTCCACTTTAAGTTTGCAGGGATTTCCAACATAATAGCTCATGATTTCAGTATTATTTTTGTCTTATTAATTATGGTTTGGTTAAGAATGAAAATCAGGATTTTATAAGTTATATATTGAATATTTTTCTGTTCTAAATTTCTATTTTATTTTTATTTAAGTGTGTGTGAAGATCTGTGTGTAACATGTGCCCATGTGTCCCGGAGTCCTGGAAAGTATTATGAATACTGCAGGGTAGCAGATGCCATGAAGATGGATCAACAAGTGGTTTTGAGTTGCTAAATATGGGTACTTTTCATTTACTCTATGTCTTTTACCCATATGTTCATATTATTTAATGTGACCCTACAGATTTCTACATGGAATGAAATAAGTTGTCAAAAATGATCTATGATAGGCTTAGAGATGTTGGATATTCTAGTTTAATTTCTGTTATTTTAATTTAAACAATACCCTGAAAAAACTCAAGAGTTTATTTCATCTCGCTATTCCAGGTTACAGTCCACCATTGTCAAGAAGTCAAACAAGAAGGAGATTGAAATGGCTAGTCAGATCACTGTCAGAGTCAAAGGGAGAAAAAGATAGATGTATGCTTGCTGTACTCCTCTCCACCCTAATAAGATGGATTCGCTAGCCTGCAAATGATAGTGCTCACTGTGGGCAGGTCTTGCCATAGTAATTAATATGAATAAGACAACTTCCCACAGACCAGTCTGAACCTGATCTAGACAACCTCATTGAGACCCTCTTCCCAGGCAATATCCGATTGTGTCAAGTTGACAGTTCCCACTAGCTGTCACAATGTGGTTGTGATTCTTTAATAGCACTGGAGGAGGAAGTTGCTGTGAAGTAGCAAGGTGGTTTGTTTTCTGCACTTCTATTGAAACAGAATGCTCAACTTGGAGAGCAAAGGAAATCAAAATACAATGTTAGAAAGAAATAAACAAAGGTAGATGAAAAGCATCATCAATTCACTATTTCTTTTACCATTGATATCATTTCTTTGTTTTTAAGTCTTGTGAGTTACTCTTATAGATAAAACTATACACATCTTCTTTCTTGTGAATATCTGAGAGGTTGTCTGTCCCTCGGAAAGGAAAACATTATGGTTAGTCTAAACTCTCATATGCTGAGATGAATCCATCCTAAGTAATTGATTGTATCCCTAGTTCCACATTTTGCTTCTGATATTGGCTCATGTCTCATCACCTCCAGGTTGCCTATGGAATGAACATGCTTATTTATCAAGGTCTTTTCATCTCATTTCTGTACTAAGAGAGTTATACTTTGCAGAATTTTACAACTTCTGTTCTCCCATTCAAAACCGATAAAAAAAGGACATTCCTTCCTATTTGTCTACAAAGCAGGAATATCTTGATACTTTTCATTCTTTTCACTTTAATTTTTTTCTAGATTGCCTGTACACATGACCCTGTAATAGGCACATGGAGTGATTCTTTTCTTTCATTTTATTTTCTTCATTTACATTTCAAATGTTTTTCCCTTTCCATGTCTCCCCTTCAGAAACCCCCCATCCCATCTCCCCTACCCCTGCCTTTATGAGGGTGCTACCCACCCCCCACTCTCATCCTCCAGCCCTGGCATTCCCCTACACTGAGGCATTGAACACCCTCAGGCCCAAGGGCCTCTCCTCCCACTGATGTCCAAAAAGGCCATCCTTTGCCACATATGTGGCCAGCACCATGGGTTGCTCCATGTGTATTCTTTGGTTGGTGGTCCAGTCAAGGCAAAGGACACTGTCAATAGGACAAAACAGCAATCAACAGATTGGGAAAAGATTTTTACTAATCCTACATCTGATAGAGGGCTAATATCCAATATATACAAAGAACTCAAGAAGTTAGATTCCAGAGAACCACATAACCCTATTTTTAAAATGAGGAAAAGAGCTAAACAGAATTCTCAATGAGGAAACTCAAAGGGTTGAGAAGCACCTAAAGAAATGTTCAACATCCTTAGTCATCAGGGAAAGAGAAATCAGAACAACCCTGAGATTCCACCTCATACCAGTCAGAATGGCTAAGATCAAAAACTCAGGTGACAGCAGATGCTGGCAAGGATGTGGAGAAAGAGGAACATTCCTCCATTGCTGGTGGGATGGCAAGCTGGTACAACCACTCTAGAAATCAGTCTGATGGTTCCTCAGAAAATTGGACATAGTACTACCTGAGGACCCAGATATACCACTCCTGGGCATATACCCAGAAGATGCTCCAACATGGAATAAAGACATATGCTCCACTATGTTCATAGCAGCCATATTTATAATAGCCAGGAGCTGGAAACAACCTAGATGTCCCTCAACAGAGGAATAGATACAGAAACTGTGGTACAATTTCACTTTAATTTTTTATAGATGCCTTTTCTCAATGCCTAAGACAATTGCTTTAGGACAATTGCTTGAGTAAAGTGAACCACACATTTTTCAAATATGATGTCTGCTTTAAGTAGAAACTACTGTGAGTCAAGTGTGTATTTTTCTGGCTCTTTTTCTTGTGGTAACTCACTTCTCCTGACTCTTCCTAATCGCAAGCACATATACCACTCAGTATTGTTTCTTTCAACACAGCATTTAGTGTATTGAGAGAGGTCTTATTCCTCAGAGCCTATAGGAGTCAAGTTCCCAACTGTGATTTTTCACTGTCCATTTTGCAGATTCCCCTACTCTGATGTCAGTTAATTACATGAACAGCCAGTATAGCTGACACACAAACCAAAGTTGTCAAACAGCTTCTACCCATCTATAGCCAGAAATATTAATTATTTTTATATTTCTAGTGTAGGTGAAATGCCACCTCTTTCTTACATCTGGAAGTAGAGTGAGTGGATACTGGTAGTTTCCTAAAATTAGCTGATTTCTGAGGGCTTCTTTTGAGGTATGATATATGTGTGTATGTGTGCATTGCGTGCTAAGGTGTACATATAGAAGTCAGAAGAAAACTTGAGAGGGCTACTTCTTTCCATCCAATACGTGAGTTCTGGGAATTGAAGTCAGAGCTTTGGGCTTGATGGTGAGGCTGAATCATTTTGCTGACCCATATAGTATGAGATTTAAGCAACCGTACTATACAGTTCTTTGGTTTCATGTTCCATGTAAAGTACTAACTCAATATGTATGCAATTTGTAATGCCCTGAAATATTGGGAAACAAATATATGATTTCTTTGAAGCAAATTAAAAAATCTCAAAGATGGTAAGACTTTGTTCTCAGGATTTCTTTGTGTTACACAGAAAATATATGAACAGTCCAAAACCACATTTATAAAAAGTCTGTTGTTTATGTTGAGTCATCTGAAGGTAAAATAATAAAAGTCCACAGTACCTGAAGAAGTATTTATAAAATTTGCAGGTATTAAATACTAAACAATGTCTTGTTAAGAATTCACAGAGGGCTCATCAGAGCCATTGTGAGCATTTCAAAATATTATTTCCATAAATAGCACATTTATCACATTTATATCTTGAGATATAATTTATATGTAACCTATATGAACTACTTTAATTCATCAGCCTATTATTTCTAGAAATATCTTGAGGATTTTTTATTTTTAAAATATTATTTTAAAAATCCATATGTATGTATTGGGGGGAGGGTGTGAATCTGTTCACCTGAGTGCATCTTGTAGTCCTTGGAGTTAGGAAAATGGTACCAGATTCCCTGGTGCTGTTGTAACGGGCAGCTGTGAGCTGCCTAACATTGATGCCGGTAAATGAATTTGTGACCTTTGCATGAGTAGCAAGCACTAAGTCATCTCTGCTACCATTAAATTTCAGTTCTTAATACATCGGAATCATTCCTTGCTTCCTTTCTGCATCTCCACAGTAGAACTCCTCAAACTCTGATGCCATCCAGAATCCTTTGCTTCCATTTTCCAAGGGGCAGAAAAACACAATTTTAATTTCTTGCTTCTCTCCAGTTGAATGGAGGCTTCTTGAACTCTCTGAGTACAGGCTATGATTTACACAGGAAGGTGAACTCAGCCTTCTCCAGTGAGATGCAAACAGACAGAACATCTGCCCTGAGGCTTCTGTGGTATAAGCACATTTTACAGCATATATATTTCCAGAGGGGAACTCAGTAAGATGCATTGTCTGCTGTTATCTCAGATGAAGCTAGCCAGCTGGTGATGATAGATCTAGGGTTTGAAGTACAGGGCCCTTATACATTGCAGGAGAGGAGGCGGAAAGGTTGTAAGAGTCAATGGACGTGGAGGACACCAAGGAAACAAGTCTTCTAAAGCAGCTAGATGACAATAAATAATAGAAACTTACAAAGATTGGGGCCACAGGATAGGGCCTCCACTGTCTTCCAGCACTGAGCAGTTGACACAGCCCCCAACTCTAACCCTGAGGCATTATTTTCTCAAATCCATTAAAAGACTAGATATGCAGCTGATAAAACCTACAGAGACCATATCCAATGGATAGGCATGGCCCCTGGTTGAGGGATATGGCCACCCACACACCTCAAAAATATTAATCCAGAATTCCTCCTGTCAAAAGAAATACAGGGACAAAGAGTGTAGCAGAGACTGAAGTAAAGGCCATCCAGAGAATGCTCCATCCAGGAGTCCATCTCATTTTAAGACACCAAACCTAGACACTATTTCTAGTGCCAAGAAGTGCTTACTGACAAGAGCTTGGTATAGCTGTCCCCTGAGAGGCTCTGCCAGAGCCTGACCAATACAGATGCGGATGCATGCAGCCAAACATGGGACTGAGTGGGTGGACTGAGCTCGGGAACGCCAATGGAGAAGTTAGGGCAAGGACTCAAGTTGCTGAAGGAGTTTGCAACCCCATTGGAAGAACAACAATATCAACCAACCAGACCCTCCCAAAGATTCCAGGGTCTAAACCAGCAAACAGAGTACACATGGCGGGACCAATGGCTCCAGTTGGATACATAGCAGAGGATTTCCTTATCGGGCATCACTGGCAAGGGAGGCCCTTGGTCCTGTGGAGGCCTGATGACACAGGGGTAGGGGAATGCTAGGGCCCTGAGGCAGGAATGGGTGGGCTGGTGAGGGAACACTCTCATAGAAGCAGGGGAAGGATGAGGGGATAGGGGGGTTGTGGAGGAGAAACTTGGAAGGGGAATAACATTTGAAATGTTAATAAATAAAATAACCTATAAAAAATGAAAAATAAAATGACATCACTATTTGGGTATTCTGTAATCACCTTAGGAAGAAAACAGGAGAAGCACTGAAAGTGTACATTTAAAAAATCCAAACAGCATTGTCAAGGCTTTCTCTAGGATAGATTCAGGACTAAAGGTTTTCACAAGAGGGTGGGCAGCAATTGATTAAAATTCAAAGTTCTCCTTTTCAATGGCAGTCACAGTGGCGTGATTTCTGTTCCATCTAATCTGGTTTGTTCTCTAGGCTTAAGATGAAAGCTTTCTTCCCTTTGGGAACAGGAAGCTGATAGCATGTTGTATTCCATCAATGTGGCAGGCATATGATGTACTCCACATCACCAAAAGGATAGACCTTTAGAAGCTCCAGGCAGCCTAGACAAATAGTTAAATTTTATGGGAGGCTGAGTACAATGAGTAATTTCACTCTTGTGCATGAAGGGAATTTTACTTCCCTAAGCAATTTGGCTTGAAGTAACTACTGTGGTGTTCTCTAGGAGGGAACACAATCCCTTCAGCAGCAATTCTGCATCTGCTACTGCACTTTCTTCTAAATCCCCATGGAGCAAATCCACAGACTAGAGCCCTTAGTATTTGCTAAAACATATGGAGAGTCATATTTCATTTTATTGGCCTTATATGTCAGGCTACTTTAGGTTACACTGACTTGGGGGTAAAATTATTCAAATTTTCTTAAAAGATTATGAAGTACCCAACACTTATTAATATAAATATTTTCATAATGATTTATCAAGCTCAAACTCTTAGTTAGATGCTCAGATAGGAGAGCTAAGGAGTCACATTCCTTGACCTCAGACAACTTTCAACAGAAAAGAAAAAGGAAATAGATGAAAATTTACTCCCACTGCTGGGAACTCACCAGAAGTTGAAGCTTAAGCTGAGTTAGAGTCCGCATCCCAGCTCCTTCACTAAAATGTCACACTGCTTTGAAATAACATGGGTCAGAACTTCTCCTATGTCTGTTTAGATCTTGGAGAAATTTACCCATGGGTTGCTTTCTGTCATTTAAAGGATTCACTTTGCCTGCCAGGCAAGATTCTCCAACATTGTAAATAAAACAACTATCTGAAGAGAAAAGGCTAATACATGACAAGGATGATCTTCATTTATACAGTTCCTGGAAATCTTAGAATATTTGCTAATTGCTTAGGAACAAATTAAAAGGAAGCAGTGTTTAAAATTCCTATCAAATTCCATGTGCCAACTACTTGAGAGGACTTGAACATGCAAAGGGGAGTTAGAGTTTTCCTTAGGACTAGGTTGACTGTGAGCTTGCCCTGTGGTCACTAACACTTGCTATTTCTGACTCACACTGATTCTTTTGAATCACCCATCAACAGGTGATTAGGGTCGAACTGGAGAGTGATAGGTTTGGCGTTCATTTTCACTTAAATAGAAAATTCTATCACATCTGATAGAAGATATAAGGAAACACTTATCATTTTGCCCTTTTAAAGAGCTCCAAGCTATCTTTTAATTCCCACCAAATCACTTTGAGGCTCAGAATTTTCATCTCCATTTCACAGATAAGAAGAAACTACAGTAGTTTCCACACTTGGCCAGAGGCCATGTAGCAAATCAATACCACAGCAGAGATCACAGCTCAGCACACTTAGATACTTTTGACTTCTAGGCTTCCAGGACAAAGAATCTTGGGAAATGAACCAGTCTTTGAAAATCCAGGCTCTTTGGTAAAGTCCCTCTGTTCTTTGTAAGTAGAAACCTGTGACTTTTATTTCAGGCTTTACGGAAAGATGGAAAGTTCTTACTCACCAAAAGATAGCCAGGAAAAGTAAAATCAATAAGAAGAAAGGGATTCAAAGATCTATTTGGACATTGAAATAACACAAAATTGCATGCATTTGATTTATATATTAACCATTCTTGTCTAGAATCCTCAAAAACAATGTATCCATTTATTTGTCGAAGTATAATTCTTAGATTATCCCAGCATTATTGTATTTTGTGTCGTTTGTATAGTTACCTGTTGTTGTGAGGTAATTTACTTCGAACTTTATGTGCTCAAAATGCCACAGTGATTATTCCATTTCCTATTGAAGACCAAGAATCTGAACAAAGCTTAGCTGGGAAACTTATTTTAGGCTTTACCAAATTTCAAGGTTTGTGTCTCAGTTGAAAGTGTGGCTGAGGAAAAAATGACTTCCAACTTATTCAGTTTGGTTCCTTGGCACATTCATCTCTCCACATATCCAATATTACTGTGGTTCATGGACTCAGATATTTCATGGACCATTGGGGGTGCATTGGAATTAACCAACAACCGGGTTCCTCCGACCTGCTTGTAGGTAGGAAGTTGCATGCCTTCTCAACTTCCAGAACTAATAGTATTATATTGTATATTCTATTAGTTCTGTTTTTCTGGAAAACAGTGACTAATATACTAAACAAATTAATATAAGAGCTAACAGAAAGCACATTTCCCCTGAACATCCTTGTCAGGATTTTAGGGTGACATATATCAAAAATTGATGAGTCATCATAAATCACCAGAGTTTGGGGTGATTAACAGTATATGTATGGTGCTGTATGAATCATATTTATGTCATTGTGACCAAATACCTAATAGAAGCCACTAAAAATAAGGGGGCTATATTTAACTTATGGTTTAGAGATTTCAGGAGACATCTAGTTTGTCATGGTAAGCTTACATTCATACATTTCTCATTGGGCAAAACAAGAAGCAGAAAGTTCAAACTAGACCTAGAAACAGATGTCCATGGCCTTCACCAGAGACTTATTTCTGATGGCTAAGTCAGTCTCACAGTTTCCACAAAATTCAAAAATGGCACCACCAAATAAGGACCAAGTGTTTGAACAAGCCTGTGGCCGACATTTCACACTCAAACTCTTAACATGGTTGGAGGTGGCATTTGGGGGGAGGGTTAGCCAGGAAGGGCTACAAGATCGAAACAATGTGGTTTCTGACATCTATCACAAGTAATTAAAGAGATTCCATGAATAGTTGGGTTAAAGTGACATATGCATAGGTATCTTTAATCTAAAGGGACTGCCCAGTTTAAATCTCCTAACTTGTGACGAAGGGTAAAAGAATGCAGAAATAGGTGTTACCATCTTGTATTTGTTTACCACATTTACTAATGCATTGCCTGTTCGTTTGGTTTCTTCAATGCTGTGGATTAAACCCTATGCCTTCCACATACTGGAAACTAAATCCTTTCTCCTTCCAGATTCCTTTATTAAATACCTAATAAAATAATTAATCTAAACAATATGTGCAGGTGAAGAAAGTAGAAGAGTATAATTAGAATAAGTGAATTAGTAGCCAAGGGACATGTATTTACACATTTTCTCCACAAACAAAAGGAAGAAACAAAGAGAGAAAAAAGCAAGCATAAAGGAAAAAGAATAAAGCAACAGTGCTTTTGAGAAAGTCTCTGTTGCCTGGACAATGTTACCAGCCATCTTTCTGTCCCTTTGTTAACTTGTTTTAGGTGATGACTGGCACCACTGATACCTGGAGTTGCTTAACAAAAGTTCTTACTATTTGTAGGTTCTCTGAGAAGCAGAAAAGCATGCTGGGTCATCAGTTGAACTGGTACTTTGGAGATAATGTTTTATAATCACTCTAGACACTAACCATTGGATAACATAACAATGTAGACACGTTTCTTTCTTTGTAGAGTAAAAGTCCATGTCAAGAAACAGATTAGCATGATAGCAAACAAATATTTAAAACAGTTTCAGTCGTGACAGAGTCCTATGAAGAAAAATAAATTGTGCAGTGTGGGAAAGAATAAGAACTAATTTCTCATTAGTCACAGAAAATCATTCTGAAAGAGCAAAATTAGCCTCAGCACTGCAAAATAAGAAGACTTGTGAAAACTGAAGACACAGTATTTTATGGGGTTGGTGAAACAAACCTAAAGACTCAGAGTGAATAATATTTAACTTCTTCTAGGATGGGAAAAAGATCATGCTACCTGCAGGCCTATAATTTCCAAAGAAAGGAGGTAGTTGGGGACAGTTTTCACGTGTCTTCAGTATGGGAAATTTTAGAACTATTGGGAGCCATGGAAGAAAAGGACTTCTAAGTGTCTCAAGAACATTACTTTACTGTGTGTCTAAAAAAGACATAGATGGAGAAACAGAAACATCATGATGAGGCCAGTGAATATGTAGAAATGAGATATGGTGCCTGATGTTATAAAACCATGAACAAGAACTGATGGGTCAAATGTGTACGGGAAAAGAGTATGATTTACTTGCTGCCGGTTGAATGACAGACAGGAGAGAGTACTAAAACATGCTTCCAAGATATTGCTTCAGCACCTCAGAATGTGTGGTATGTATGTGATAAGTCTAAGGAAAAAGGATTTTACAACGTTGTTCTAATTATTTTCATGTAGAGTTATATGGAGCTGCAAAGGTAGGACAGCAGTTGAGGAAACTTGTTAATCAAACATTAGGGCAGGCTTTGGATCCAAGCTTCCACACTGGATGGCTCGAAAGGGACTGAAACTTCAGTTCCAAAGGATCTGATGCTATCTTTTGTCTTCCACAAGCACATCCACACACTAGTGAATACACACACACACACACACACACCACTAAAATAAAATATATCTTTTTAAAAAGATATAGACACAACACACGTCTTAGCCATAAGGATAACAGAACCATCCTGATGCTTTAAGTGAAACATCATAAATAACTAGAAAAGTTTAGCAGAATTTCTGAGAGCAGAAGGTGTTGCTTAAGCTACAGTCTTAAGTTACTTAAGACCACAGGTAAGTATGATTCTCTGTTTGAAATATAGAAATACTTGTATTTAAATAGGTCAACATATTGGAATAGTAAATGTTTGTTTAGAAAGTGGGTGGGTCAATCGAAAGACGTGTGAACATTTTATATCCACTTCACACCTGACCTGATCCTTCTCTGTGGGGGGATTCCAGAGTGTCATCCCGACCCCCAGCTATAAACTGTGAAATAGTTTGAATAAATAAAATTATGGACTTTATATTTTTGTAAGTGGAAAAGTGGACCCCATTGTTGAGTTTGGGAAAGAGTCCTAAGGGAGAAGGGCACAAGATGCACGAAGCTCGACCACAAGGGAAATTGTCAATGTTTGTGGAGCTCTACGTGATTCATGAGCTGTCAGTCAATGAGAAGCAGAGAGACCCAACTCTTCCTAAGGCTAAGCTCTTCTCTGGCAATAAATTAGAGATGAGGAGAGCTCATTCACTCTTCAGACCAGGAAACAGCTCTTTAGTGAATAAGGAACTCAAGATGTCTTAATTAAGTGCAGGTCTCACTTTGACTGAGGGGCATTTAGGTATCTGGATGACAATTATTGAATTATTGAACGGTATTAAGCTTTGTAGAAATGAACTGCTAAGAACTATGTCGTAATATTACAGACTGATCTTTCTTTAAAACATAAACAGAAGATAAACAACAATTAACACACACATACACACACACAGTTCTGTGCACCATAGATAGATAGATAGATAGATAGATAGATAGATAGATAGATAGATAGATAGATAGATAGTAGAGCGAAGCTAGGGGGGAGGAAGGGAAGATGGAGAGTACAGTGTGCTTAGCACTAGAAACTAATGTCCTTTGATTTCAAAAAAGGAACAGACACACCCAAACTACTGCTCAGAAAAGAGAATATGTCCAAGAGATAAGATTGTAGCCCACTAGTTTCAAAGCTGGCAATATACTCAGAGTGAAAATGACTCCCTGAAGAACCCTCTTTGCTTTTGCTGTGGTGCGAATGTGCAATGTCCCCCAAAGACTTGTGTATTAAAAAGCTGGACCCCAGCTACCTGTGCTTTTCTGGAAGGTTAGTGGAGCTTCATTGGATGTAGGATGTCTAGTGCCCTAAGGGTTTGATCACTCAGCCATGCTTCCTGCACATTTTCTCCCTTACTGCAGGTACAATGTGTTCAGCACCTCACACTCCTGACACCGTTCCTCCCCTTCTATGTTAGACTGTAGACTGTATTCTATCAAGCTGTAATCTAAAACAAACCAGGCTATCCCAGAGTTCTTCTTTTTTTTAAAATTATTTTTAATCTTTTTTTTTTTTTTTTTTGTTCCAGTTGTTATCCCCTTCCTGGTCTGGCCTCTGACAGTTCCTCATCCCATTCTTCCTCCCCCTGTCTCTAAGAGGATGTCCTCAATCCCCACCCAACTCCACCAGGCCTCCCAACTCCCTGGGGCCTCAAGTCTCTTGAGGGTTAGGTAGGTGCATTTGCTCTCACGGAGGCCAGTCCAGGCAATCTTCTGCTGTATATATATTTGGGGGCCTTCTCCTAGCTAGTGTATGCTGCCTGGTTGGTGACTCAGTGTCTGAGAGATTTCAGGAGTTCAGGTTACTTGAGACTGCTGATCTTCATGTGGGGTTGCCCTCCTCCACAACTTCTTCCAGCTTTTCTCTAATTCAACCACAGAGGACCCCAGCTTCTGTCCATTGGTTGGGTGTAATTTTCTGCTTCTTCCTCATTCAGCTGCTTGTTGGGCTTCTCAGAGAGCAGCCATGCTAGTCTCCTCTCTGTAAGAACACCATAGCATCGATAAAAGTGTTCAACCTTGGAACCTTCCTCTAGAGATGGATCCCAAGTTGGGCCAGTCACTGAACCTCCATTTCCTCAGTTCTCTTCTCCATTTTTGTCCCTGCAGTTCTTTTAGACAGGAACAATTCTGGGTCAGAGTTTTTGACTGTGGGATGGCAACCCCATCCCTCCACTTAATGCCTTGTCTTTCTACTGGAGGTGGACTCTACAAGTTCCCTCACCCCACTGTTGGGCATTTCACCTAAGGTCCCTCCCTTTGAATCCTGAGAGTCTCTTACCTCCCAGGTCTCTGGTACATTCTAGACAGTGCCTGCAACTCTCACCTCCAGAGATTGCCTGTTTCCATACATTCTGTTAGCCTTCAGGGCTTCACTCCTGGTTCCCCTCCACATCTCCCTCCCCATATCTGATCATGTTCCCCTTTTCCCCTCACTTCCCCTCTCCCACCGAAGTCCCTCCCTCTCTCTGCCCCCTGTGATTGCTTTCTTCTCCCTCCCAAGTGGGATTGAAGCATCCTCACTTGGGCCAGCCTGTTAACCTTCCTGAGTTCTGTGGTTGTATCCTGCATATTCTATACTTTTTTGGCTAATATGCACTTATTAATGAGTATATACTATGCATGTCCTTTTGGGTTGAGTTACTTTACACAGGTTGATATTTTCTAGTTCTACCCATTTGCCTGCAAAACTCAGGATGTCCTTGTTCTTAATAGCTGAGTAGTACTCCATTGTTTAAATGAGCCACATTTTCTGTATCCATTCCTCTGTTGAGGGACATCTGGGTTGTTTCCAGTTTCTGGCTATCACAAAGAAAGATTCTATGATCTGAGTGGAGCAAGTGCTCCTGTGACATAGTGGGGCATCTTTTGGGTATATGTCCAAGAATGGTATAGATGGTTATTCAGGTAGATCTATTTCCAATTTTCTGAGGAACCTCCAGATTGATTTCCAAAGTGGTTGTACCAATTTGCAATCCTACAGGCAATAGAGGAGTGTTCCTCTTTTTCCACATTCTCACCAACATGTGCTATTACCTGAGTTTTAGATCTTTGGCATTCTGATTGGTGTTGGGTGGAATCTCAGGGATGTTTTGATTTGCATTTCCCTGATCACTAAAGACTTTGAATATTTCTTTAAATGTTTCTCTGCCATTCATGATTCCTCTGTTGTGAATTCTGTTTAGTTCTATATCCCATTTTTGATTGGGCTGTTTGGTTTTTGGAGGTTAGCTTCTTGAGTTATTTATATATTTCAGATATTAGCCTTCTATTTGATGTGGGGTGAGTGAAGATTTTTTCCCAATCTGTAAGTTGCTGATTTGTCCTATTGACTATGTCCTTTGCCTTACAGAAGCTTTTCAGTTTCATGAAGTTCTGTTTATCAATTTTTGATCTTAGAGCCTGAGCCATTGCAGTTCTGTTTAGGAAATTTCCTCCCATGCCCATGGTGACAGGGACTTTCCCACCTTCTCTTCTATTAGATTCAGTGTGTCTGGTTTTATGTTGAGGTCCTTGATCCACTTGGACTCGAGCTTTGTTCAAAGTGACAAATATGGATCTATTTTCATTTTTCTACATACTGACTGCCAGTTAGACCAACCTCATTTGTTGAAAATGCTTTCTTTGGTCCATTGTATATCTTTGGTTTCTTTGTCAAAGATCAGGAGTCCATAAGTGTTTGGTTTTATTTCTGGGTTAAATTTGTTTTGTCCTATGATGTTTTGTTTTCTCCATCTATGATGATTCAGAGTTTTGCAGGGTAGAATAGCCTGGGCTGGCATGTGTGTTCTCTTAGCGTCTGCATGACCTCTATTCAGGCTCTTCTGGCTTTTAGGGTTTCTGTTGAGAAGTCTGGTGTTATTCTGATAGGGTCTGCCTGTATGTTACTTGGCCTTTTTTCCTTTACCCATTTAAATATTCTTTCTTTGTTCTGTGCATTTAGCGTTTTGATTATTATGTGATGAGAGGATTTTCTTTTCTTGTCCTATCAATTTGGCATTCTACAGGCTTCTTGTACATTTATGGTCATCTCTTTCTTTTGATTGGGGAAGTTTTCTTCTTTCTTCTATGATTTTGTTGAAGATGTTTTATGATCCTATGAGCTGGTAATCTTTGCTGTCTTCTGTTCCTAATATTCTTTTATTTGGTCTTTTCATTGTGTCCTGGATTTCCTGGATGTTTTGGCTTAGGAGTTCTTTATGTTTTGAATTTTCTTTGACTGTTGTGTCAATATCTTTCTTTGACTGTTGTGTCAGTATCTTCTAAGGTATTGTCTATGCCTGAGATTCTCTCTTCTATTGCTTGTATTCTGTTGTTGATCTGTAGTTCCTGACCTCTTTCCTAGGATTTCCTAGGGTTTTCAAGGGTTGCCTCCATTTGTGTTTTCTTTATTGTCTCTACTTCCATTTTTAGGTCTTGGACTGCTTTGTTCATTTCCTTTACTTGTTTGATTGTGTTTTCCTATAATTCTTTAAGGGATTTGTTTCCTTTTTAAGGGCTTCTACCTGATTACTTGTGTTTTCCTGTATTTCTTTCAGTGAGTTATATTTGTCTCCCTTAAAGGACTCTGTTATCTTCATGATAGGATTTTAGGTCAGCATCCTGGATTTCAGGGGTGTTGGTGTATCCAGGGCTTGATATTTGGGGGGAACTGGATTCTGATGATGCCCACATATATTGGCTTCTGTTGCTTCTGGTCTTGTGCTTGCCTCTTGCCTTTGGTTATCTCTGGTGTTAGCTGGCCTAGGTGTCTCTGTCTGGAGCCTGCATCCTGTGTCCCTGCGATGCTGCAGCTCTCCTGGGAGGCCTGTGGCCCTGAATGTAGCAGACATCCTGGGAGGCCTTCAGACTGTGGTGTCTTCAAAGGTACAGACAAGTTGATGATCTGTTTCCCTGTGTGCAGAAGCTCTCCTGGGAGTCCTTCAGACTGTGGGGTCTATAGAGGAGCAGTCATTCTGTTGTTCTACCCTGGTAGAAGGCTCTCCAGAGTTGTTTTTTATCGGGTACATAATCACAGCAATGGGAAAAGAGATGGACTCCTAAGAACCAGGTCTTTGTATCGCAGCTCCTGCCTTCCCTCAGAACAAGGTAAATAAACATCACACAGGATTTTTTCTTTTTTAATAAAGAAAACTACAGTTTACTTAGCTTTAAAGACAAAGATTTCCTTTTCCTGCTACCACTCAATTTATTCATTTTGTTTTCTTCCTTTGTTCCAAGCAGTACCCTGCAAATGAGTCCTATATGCATACTTTGCTAGTATACAATATTAACATACAGAAGATTCTGTATATTGTATTTTTCTTATTTTTAATTATTTTTAGGTTTTGGAGATTATACCTTTATTATAACATTTTCCCCTTCCCTTTCCAACCTCCAAATCCTCCAATATACCCCACCTTTCTCTCCTTTATATTCATGGCATTTTTTTCATTAACTACTTTTACATGCACGTATGCATGCATGCTCTGTCTCTGTTTTGTTACTTGGATGTACGTGTTCAGGGCTGGCCATTTGTTTTTGGATAACCAATTGGTATGCTATTCCCTGGTAAACACAATTTCTCACACTCATGGGATATTTTAGTTGCCTGCAGTTCTTTGTGTAGGGTTAAGGCAATTATGGACTTTATCCTTCCATTTTTGCGTATATATTCTTATTGTCTTTGCTCAGCTCACATTTGACAGCCATGCTGGTGAGACTTTAACGGCAAATTTCCTGACATCCCTAGGAGACATGATCTCATTTTAAACTCCCTGTTCTGTGGCTTTACAATCTTCCACTTATGGAATGCATCTTGAGCCTTAGCAGTAGTAGTTGTATTTTAGCTATATCTGTTAGAACATGGTTATAAGAGTCTGCATTTCAGTTGCCTATAGTATTCTGCAATGGTCTCCATCTGCTGTAAAAAGACATTTCTTTGATGGCAGGTGAGGAATATATCAAAAAATGAAAATATATATGAAAAATACATATGAGTCTATCCAAATATACAGAAAGAGTAAAGGGTAAGAGTAACTCAGTCTGGTAAATGCTTGCCCAGAAAACCCCATTCTCGAGAATAACTGTCAGCATCGACCATTCCTATTTGAAACTGCAGAGGCAGAACTAAGTCTAGAAAAGTATCTACTGAACCCCTAATCAGGACATGCCCTTCTCCAGTTCAAGCCATGCAAACCCTCAAGCCTCTGATGCCACAGCACATGGTTTCTGCTTCCCCAAAAAACTATGGCCCTTCAGTTATTCTGACTAAAAAGAAAATCCTGTTTGTGGAGATGCCCACTTTCTATCTTTTATTTCTATATTGCCTTCATCAGTCCTGCCTGAATATAAAGTTTAAATGAAAATTTCCCATTTGGGCTAATAATGCTCCTTCTAAGAGGCAAATATAATTTAACAAAAACTCTAACACTAAGCATAATAAATAAAAATTTTCATTTGAATTCTTGGCTAATGTAGTCCAAAAAACTCCCCAAACATTATAGGCTATTGATATTGGCCTTGGTTGCCCCTAGAGGTGGAAGGTCAGTCCTATTGATGAAGACACCATGCATTTCAGAAACAGGGCCCAGTGGCCTTTTACTTAGAAATAATCTGAAATTTTCATTTCTGGGGATTAGCTTTTACAGTATCAGAAGGTGTTATGCAACCTAACAAATGAAAGAAGCAAAAAACAGTCCTACCTAGCTACGACACCTATGTACTACAAGAATGTCTAACATGTGACAATAACCCCACAGGTGTGATAGCGACAGGTATAACTTGGAGGTAACCAACAACTTGAAAATAAGACTCACTAAATTAAAGAGAAATAGTGTCTTGTGCAATTACCCAGGTCTAGTAGAGGCATGGATTTTGGAGGAAAACTTACAGCTGCCAGTTTAGTAAATCAGTATAATTCCTAATTACACTATGTGTATATGTGTGTGTGCATGTGTGTATAAGTGTATATGCATGAATGAACACATTTGTATAATATATACATATGTATGAGTGTGTGTGTGTATGTGTGTGTGTATGTGAGTGTGTGTGTGTGTGTGTGTGTATGTGTGAATTGGAGAGAGGATCTCATGTTGTTCAAGGTGACCTCAAAATTGCTATATAGCCAAGTTTGACCTTTAACTTTAACCATCCTGGGTACTACTCAATTGTTAAGACTATAAGCATATACCACCATGACCAAAGATGTTATTTAACTCTGAGTATAATCTTAAAGCATGATTTAAAATTATCTAGGAACCAATTTTGGGCTTCCAAAACATATGGATAAAATACATTTACATGAAAGATTTGGCCACTACAAAAAATGTTTTTCTATCTATCTATCTATCTATCTATCTATCTATCTATCTATCTATCTAGTTTTGGTAGGTGCAGTGAACTTTATTGATGGTATTCAAGAGAGTAGGGCTACTTAGGCCTCTCCCATAATTCTGAGATGGAAACTGTGAGGAAGGTGCTTGGCATTGGGGTCCAAGTTAGAGCAGGGACTCCTCAGCAGCCAAAGGCCTCTCTCTTGCTCCTATGGCCTAGCTGGCATAGGTGGTCCAGGTCTTCTTACTCCTTGTAGGCCATGTAGTCTATGAGGTCCACCACCCTACTGGTGTAGCCATAGTCATTGTCATACCAGAAAATAAGCTTTATAAAGTTGTCATTGAGAGAAGTGCCAGTCCCAGCACCAGAGATGGAGGGGTGAGAATTACTGTTAAAGTTGCAGGAGACAGCCTGGTCCTTAGTGTAGCCCAGGATGCCTGTTAGTGGACCCTCAGATGCCTGCTTCACCACCTTCTTAATTTTTCATACTTGGCATGTTTTTCCTGGTGCCTGTCTGATCCACAGTAGAAGTACTGGGAGTAGGGACACAGAAAGCAATGCCAGTGAGCTTCCTGTTCAGCTCTGGGATGATCTTACCTTGGGAGGTCCAGGGCTGATGTTCTAGGCAGCCCTATGGACAACATGTCACAACTTTCTAGAGTAGCCATCTACAGTCTTCTGTGTGGTAGTGATGGCAAGGACTGTGGTCATAAGTCCTTCCATGATGCCAAAGTTGTCATAGATGACCTTGGGCAGGGGAGATAAGCAGTTGGTGGTACAGGAAGCATTGCTGATAATCATGAGCTAGTTGTCATACTTCTCATGGTTCACACCCATCACAACATGAGGGCATCATCAGAAGGGGCAGAGATGATAACCTTTTGTCCCCTCCCTTCAAGTGGGCACCAGCCTTCCCCAACGTAGTAACGATGTCAGTAGATTCCTTGACATACTGAGCACCATCATCACCCACTTGACGCTAGTGGGCTCTAACTTTTAAAAGATGGTAATGGGATTCCTGCTGTTGACAAACTTTCTGTTCTCAGCCTTGACTGCGCAGTTGAACTTGCCATGGATGGAGTCCTACTGGAACTTGTAGACTACGTAGTTGAAGTCAGTGAAGAGATCATTAATGGCAAAAATCTCCATTTTGCAAGATGCAGATGAAAACACAGCTCTAGTAACAAGGCTTACAATAAGTCCAAATCCATTCCCTCAGACCTTCACCATCATGTCTAAGTGATGAGGCAGGCACTGCAGGAAAATTTGTGGCTGGCTCTGGTACAGGAATGATCAGAGAGCCTCTCTTTTTGCAAGCTATTTTTATTCATATACATGGGCTCCCTCCCCGCTAAGGCTGTATTCCAGAGGTCAACATCAGATGTGAGGAAAACAAGACTTTACAGCTCAGGGCTAGGGGCTTTTCAAATGGGAGATCTGGGAGACAAAATCTGAGGTGTTACAAGAGCAGAACATAAGCATAACAAATTACTCCCTCCGGCATGGTTGCAAGGTGGGCAAAACAAGGTAGTCAACTTCATTTTTTAATGAAATGCTTTATTTAAAGATATTCTACTTTCTTAATAAACTAAATATTTACCTCAAAGCAGGTTTGGACACAAGAAGAGCACCATGGTGTAAATAGCCTGGATAGTAATGTTGAAATGACTCAGAGCTTTGTAGGGATGTTTGCTCTTACTTGCAGAACTTCAAATCTTGTAAGCTCTAGTAGAGTCGAATAAGCTGTGTTTCTAACAATTTCTTGGTTAATTCTGACACAATTATGGAATGCTTAGCAAAGTCTCTCTAGTTTAGTGGTTTGATTTTCAGAAGGTGCTCTCTAAAAATCAAGGCCCTCTTTTTGACTTTTGAAATCAGCTTGCACATTTTAATCTTCTTCCCTATATTTTTTTCTTTTTTAATTAACATTGTATTAAGATAAAATCCATGGGTCACAGAATTCACTTTTCAAATGTACACCTCATTAGCTCTCAGCTTATTTGAAAAGTTGAACACTAGCACTTTGGTATAATGTGCATCACTCTCCAAGGAAATCAAGTATCTATCTCCACGGAAGTCAAGTATCACTTCCCAAGAAAATTAAGTATCTATTAGCAATTCCACACTATTCTCCACATTTCTCTCCTCTGGGACCTGTAAATCTACTATTATGTATTTTTTGTTTGGGGTGTTTCATACATGTGCTGGTTGTTTTATTGTCAACTTGACAGAACATATCGATATCTGGGAACAAGTTATCTTAATTGAGAAAATGGCTTTGTAAGATTGGCCCGTAGGCAAGTCTTTGGAGGTAATGTCTTAATTAATGATTGATAACATCACTGTGGGTGGTATTACCTGTAGACTGGTGGAACTGGAATATTTAAGAAAGCAAGATGAGCAAGTCATGAGGAATAAGCCATTAAGCAGTGTTTCTCCATTGCCTCTGCTTCAGTTGCTGCTTCCAAATTTTTGTCCTGCATGAATTTCTAACCTGACTAATCTTCACAAGCATATTATCAGAACATGTAAGATAAATAAAATTTTTCCTCCTCAACTTGTTTTTGGTCATGATCTTTATCACAGCAATAAACAGCAAGCTAAAACAGTATACATGACACCTTAAAAGATGAGGTCTTTCTTTCTTGCCAATTTTATTCAACATGCTTCAATGAGTCATCTATTTCAGCATGCATCATTGTTGCTACATTCCTTTTTATGAATCAGTGTCTTTGTGGGCTTCTTGATTATCCATTCATCAGTTAACATTTGTTCTGTAGCAATTTTCTCGAAGTTAACATATTTATCACACAGGAAGTCAGCAATTAACAAGACTAAGGAAGTCACAGAAGTTTACTAGATTCACAAAATCTCTCTCCTGCTCCATGGTTACTGAAGAAGGGAAACTCTTAACTGTTGAACTGTTTTTATTTATCCAGAAAAATCCCAGATCTCCAGTTTTTCTGAGTCATCAGTCATGCTGGTATGGTCTTTCTGTGATGCATCTGCTTTTAAGTTATAAACAATCCTGTACATAATTCCTCACTCATATTCCTATAAGTAACCCCAGTAAATTCATTGGTTCATCAAGTTGAATTTGGGTGGATCCATTACCTCAGTCTGCTATTACCTCTTCATCTAGGGTGAGCAGATGTTTACTTACATCTTCCCAGAAATATCAAACGACAACAGCATTAGATCCAATTTTTGACTATAGTAACCAGTGATGCCATGGACATCATTTTGCAGGTTTCTGTATAATTAGTTTTCAGTCCTTTGGGGAAAAAACCTAGAAGAATGTTCACTAGATTATGTGATGACTCTGTGTTTAGCCTTTAGAGGACCTTCAATATTATTTTTCAAGGAAGTTTATTAGTAAAAAACAATCCCTGACTAGTTAAGAAAGACTCTAATTTCTATACATCCATATCAATAGTTACTGTTGTCTATCTTTTTACTTTAGCTAGTGTATTGTATGCCAAGTGATAACTCATTTGGTTTTGCCTGATATTCCCACATTGTGATGAATTTGAACATCGTATTATATGCTTCTTGGGCATTTATAATCTTTGGAGCAGCATCCATTCAGACTTCAAGTGATCCTCATGGTTATAATGTTTGAAGAATACTACTCTTGGTGTAGGTTCAGATTATAAACCCTTATTTCTAGGATAGTGTCTTTTGGCCAGGAATAATGTTCTCAAAGAAACATTTGAACATGACATGAGACAGTTTTGCTTGCCACAAAAGTTGTTCTACTTTCATCTCATTTGCTACTGATGCTGCTAAACTCCTACAACACATAGAGATGCTCTTGTAAGCTCCATCAACAATTATCTACATCATTGCTACATTAATTATGAACCCATGACATAGTAAAGTCAGCTATCCCATTTGACACAGGTTGAGGCATATCTCACAAAATGGAAATTTCACTTATAAAAAATGAAACCACCCTTGAAAGTCAGGATGACTGATAACCCTACTTCAGCTAACCAAATGCATTTCAATTCTAAGAACACTTATGGAAAGAGTGTTTTGTCTGTACTAAAGACAATGGAGCAGGAAGAAAACGTTTCTTAGAAATCCCTCTACTCACTGACAGAATTGTAAGCCTTGGGTTGCTTCCTGCACGCTCTGCCTCAACATCTTCATATAAGATGTAGGTCCAGCTCCTAGCAGTTACTTGTTTTAAAAGAATTGAGAGACAGGTTCCCATCATCTGAGGCTTTCTACCTCCTTTCCCCCTGCCTCTTCATTTAAAGATGGTGGTAACAATAGAATCATTACAGTGTGGAGTTGGCTAAATGAGTTCAGTCCAGGAGGCACAAAAGCCATTGCAGTCTCTCTAGTTAGAAAATAGTGAAATTACAGGCTGACAAAGGCAGAAAGGACCCAGAAGAATACACCCCGCTCCTTCATTTTATGCAGACTGCATAGTTCACTGAACAGAGATCAGTGTGTCCAATTCATTACTGTTTTGTGGTGATATGAGAATAATGCACTTTTAATTGTCAGCATGGAAAAAGAGAACAATACACTTCTCCTTTGAAACCCCAGATATGCTACTGGGGAAGATTCAATCTATTGTAGAGACAGAAGTATTTGTGACCCAACTCCACCCTGTCAAATAACAACAGATGGTGATGTTGTGGAATAGACAAAGGTTTCTCAGGCTTGAGTATGCATGCAAGTATCAGAATCTCCACAGGTCTTCTTCACATGGTGCACTCCCTGCCAAAGGTTTAACATTCAATAGGTTTGGAAACAGGAGATTCAGAAGTATCTCAGTTCAAGAGTATTTTACTTACAATTTTAACTAGGACTTGACACTTTAGAATCAGGAGCTTACAGAACCTTTGGAAAAGCAGAGTCTCATACCTGCTGAATAAGAATCTGTCAAGGTCTTCAGTTTCAGTTGACTTGTGTGCACATCTAAGTTTGAGAAGTATCAGCTGAGGAGATAACTCCACTGATAAAGCACTTGCCGTGTAGGCTCAAGTCCTAGATTAGATTACCAGTATCTGCTTAAAATCCCTAAGTATGGTGGTATATGCCTGTATTCCAGATGTGGAGATATGCAGACAAGATGAATCCTGGAACTTCCTGGCCAGTCCACTCAGATGAATCAGAATGTTGCAGGAAAATGAGATATCCTCTCTCAAGGAGAAAAGGGTAGATAGACTGGCTCAGTGGCTCAGTGGTTAAGAATTCATAGTGCTCTCACAGAGGAACAGAGTTCAGATCCAGCAACCACATTATGTAGTGCATACCTACCTGAAACCCCAGCTTTGAGATTTGACATGTTCACCTGGTTCCTGTAGGCACTCTTAAACACACACATATTCACACACACACATACACACACACACACACACACACACACACACACACACACACACACACACACACACACAATGTGTGTGTGTGTGTGTGAGAGAGAGAGAGAGAGAGAGAGAGAGAGAGAGAGAGAGAGAGAGAGAGGAGAGAGAGAAAGGAGAGAGAGAGAGAGGAAAAAAAGAAAAGAAATAAAGGATGAACAATATTCTAAAAAACAATATCTGAAGTTGACCTCTGGCCTCTACATAGATACACAGGTGTGCATGCGCACATATGACAATACTGTGAACCCAGCATTAAACACAATCAGGTTCCATAGTTTATTTCCTCAATACATATTCTTAGTGTGGCCCTGCGTAATGGAAACAGAGCTTTCTAGGAGGGGTCAGGATAACTACTGACCTTGAGTGAAGGTGGTCAAAGACCCCAACTATTGTTTGTGGCTTTCTTTATTGGTGTTCGGGAGGAAACAGAGTTTAGTTAATAGAGGCATAGTTTGGGTGATTCTCTATTTTTATTGATGGATTTTAAGTTACATAACTATTTTTGTACTGTGCAAACTTTTCCCATACTGCATCTGATTTTTAATAATAAACATATTCTATTATATATAGAATGTCTATGCTTGAGATGGCAAATAGGAAATTCTTTCTCAGAGTTCACTTTGAGGGCAGTGTGTGTTATTTTTAAAACACCAAAAATCTTCTACTATTTATTGTAATACAGAACGGTAGTGTGATTGAATAGAATCCAAACCTGATTGTCATTAAAGAAACGAGAAGCATATTCTATTGTTCAGAGAAGAATATGAACATATAGCATGTAACTGAATTCAGTGGGCAGCCTAGATTACCAAATGCATTGTTAAAAGAAGATATATGCATAGCCCATGGCAACTGGTATACTAGGTGGCTAAGCTGTTCCTTATGCTTGCCTACCTCAATAGCACTTGGGGCTCATTTGAGAAGTATAGCTGAAGACTTGAGATGTTCTGCCCAATAATGTTTTTCCTGCAGCTGATAAATTTGAAGAAGCAACTGGACATCAAATTGAAGGACAAACTGAATATACAATGTGATACACACAATGCAAGAATAGAATGCCCATACAGAGCAGTAAGTATGCTTCCTTATTCTGCTTCCATGTGACATTGCTAGAAGGAAGAACACCACTGGTATGTTGGCGCTGGTGTAGAGATGATAACCTTGTAGCATTCTGGGACTCACCAGAGATGGAGCCTTCTAAGGATGTGATTATTTGTGATGATCTAGTAAGATTTAGATGCTTGTTCTTTCTTATCTTTTAAGAGCCTCAGCCATTTGTAATTTGTGTCAGCCAGGACCTTGGGTAGGAGACATTTTTTCTCTAGACTCAGCCTATGAGATCCTAAGGGCTTCTTAGTCCAAGCCTTCAGGGTTAGAGAAGAGCTGGTTCTCAGCAGGGGAAGTATTGACCAAACATGGGAGCTATGGCTTCAGCCTTTGAACTCCAGCTAGCTCATCTTTTATATTTCCTTTGAACCTGAAAATCCTCTGAATACTGGCAAATTTGAATTTCCTGGTCGGAATGTTCTGTACTTTTCTATGCTACTGACTTTCAAACTTCTGTGAGTCTTTTAAGAGCTATCTTTTTAATGAACATTGGCTTAATTAAAAATAGAACTATTGTGTTCTTTGTGGTACTTTGTTTAGACAGTGTTTGACTAGCATGCACAAGGCCCTGGTTTGACTCTCCATACAGAATAAATCAGCGGTGGTGCCACACAGTTGTGATCTCAGCATGAAAGAGAAAGGGGTTCAGAAGCTCAAGGTAATGCTCAACTCTATAGTAAGTTCTAGTCACTTTCAGTCAAGCCCGAGCTACATGAGACCCTGGCTAAAATCTTCCCAGTGTGTTCCTTCCACATTACTCCCTTGTCTGCCAATTTTTAGTCCATTGATTGCTGAGAAATATTTCAACATCGGTCATGATGTGTCAGATCTTGCTATAAATCCTATGAATGAAATTGTTATGGCTCTTGAATTTATAGAATATTAAATGGATGTGAATTTTTTTATTTTCTCACTTTACTTTCCTGTTGTGTCCTGTATTTCTTAAGGATTGTTCTTATAGTTTTGTCATATTAAACATCTGTCCACAAGTTTTTATGTCATCAGTTTGCCCTGTTTTATTAGACAAGATGGTTTCCCCCATACACTTTGTAGATACAGAGTGGGATTATCAACTACTTCTCTATAACAGGGAATTGAAATGACTCTGAAATTACAAATTGTATCTCATAATGTTCATATGTCATCACAGAAATGGCTTTATAACCTTGAGCCTAGTCGTCTATAATTATTTTCAAAATTGAGAGGACTACTGGAAACATAGCTTAGTATCTAAAGTACTTGCTATTTAGGCATGAGAACTTGAGTTTGATCTCCTGATCCTATGTTAAATCTCGGTGAGTCTTGTAACCTGCTTCTAATTCTAGCACTTAAGACATAAATACCAGTGCTCCCTGGAGAAAATATGTTAACTAAACTAGCTAGATCGGGGAGTTCTGGATTCAATTGCAGGGTGTTCATCTGTAAATAAAGTGGAGAATGATTTAGGAACATACCAATCACCACCCTCTGGCCTTTATATGCACATACCTGCATGTGTGCAGACACATATGTGAACACATCAAATAGCATACATACACTCATGTGCACACACACTCATGCACACACAAACTCCTCAAAAATAACAACAACAACAACAACAACAACAACAAAAACCAAGTCAAGTATCAATCAAAAAACAAATCACAGCTGGTAGGTCATATCTGAGTAGTTCTTGGAGTTATTTAAGATCTCATCAGCTGCATTTAAATTTCTATTCCCGTTCTCATAAGCAAGGTTTCCACATTGTAGGGCTCAAAGCTTAGTTCTCTTGTGACTTGGACTTTACTCGTGAGCAAATATGGGTCTAGGAATGAATTACTCCTCTTTTCAAACACAAACAACGATCTAAAAGTGTTTTCAGATTTGAAAATACTACTCAAGTGAGAAACAAGTGTAAAGTTCTCCACAAACACCAAGCTGGTGTGAAGGAACACAGTGTGAACTGGGGATGGAACGCAGCCATTGGAAGGATCTCCTGGAAGTTGGCTGCCTTTTCTTTCTGCCACATGCTGGCACCAGCCTCTGTGTGAACTGCAGCTGCAGCATTTCCTCCAGTTGCTATCTGAAAACAGCCTCTCTGATGAACAGGGATGCTCCAGGTGGTCTTCATCCAACTTTACCATTTGTTTTCACAGACCTACTAAGTTTGGCTGGAGTCTCATGCAAAGAGCGATATAATATTCCACTGAAGATGGAATGGGTCCAAAAAGAAACTCTGTTACTGGGGACCAGATCAAAGTGCAAAAGGCCCTTTGAGCACATATCCAGAGCATGCTCTTGATGTAACTGGCAGGGTGAGTTTCTCTTTGATGCTGCCCTGGCAGAGCCACACCTTCTGACCAGAAAATAGATATACAGATCTCCAAAGTTAGCAATGAAACAGGAATCTACTGTGGAAAGTGTGATTGATCTTCCCGTGTGACATTTCCTTAGTCCTTAACCTCGTGAGCACACAGTTTTAGTCTGTTCCTACTTCTCCTTGGCTGGAGTAGCACTTCATTTAAAATTTTGGTTCAGAAGAGAGAAATTGAGTAAAATAGAAGTCTAGGAATCCATAATCTCATAAGACCAAATGGTTGAACTACTCATTACTAAAAACTAGACAAAACAACAATAACAAAAAAAAAAAAAAGGAAAACAAAACCAAAACCAAACAAGGAACACTAACAGAAATCTAGGAGATTCCAAACGGCAATGCAATTATGTTTGCTTCCATGACCAATTTTTAGTTGACTCTAGTGAGATGCAAAAACTATCTCTTTCTACTCCACTCCCAATCCAGAAATAGACTCTCATGCTGTGGTCCAAGCTGCCTTGGAAGTCATCATGCAGTCTGAAGTAACCTTGAACTTCCAGCAGCTCTCCCAATTTAATCTCCTGATGTATCGATTAAAGGTGTGAGGCACCACGCCCAGTTAACTTTTTAAAATAACTTCAGAAACATCTCCATGTAAATGATACTTTATGGCACCATTTGCATGAGCTAATATAGATTTAGGAGTCAGTCAGACTTCTGGTTATGTAACCTTGGATGAGATAACTAACTTGTCTGAGATACCATGAAATAGTCTTGATAGCCAAAAGCATTTCATAGTAGTTGTGGTTGATTACTGCCTTATTTTCTAAATATTTCATTTGGCTTTCATTCTATACCGGTTTATAACTCATGTGAAGATATTTTGAAGAAATTTACTAGTGGAAATTTAAAAAAATGGACAACCACAATTAATGTTTATGAGAAACTGAGGTTACTTTTAACAAAATAAAAAGGGTAAACTATGACATCATGAATTTATTAATCTGTTTTTCTCATCTCCATATCACAGGGATGTACATAATACATTCTTTGCAGAATCTCAGAAATTCAATGGTGAATGACTTTTTGACATTTCCTGATGACATGTTTTTACTACAGTTGCTTTCATTATGTTTCATAATTTCATATTAAGTATCGAAAAACAGAATACTTCTTTTCATTCTGAAGATAACCAGCATCCAGACCTAGAGTGAACAAACTCTTGTATCACCTGGATGCCTGTACCTTAAATAATAGAGGAGCTTAGAATGATTGGAAAATGTATCTCATCTCCTTATTAAAGATGGTATACCCTTCATTTGAAAGAGAACACATATTTAATGATCAAATAAAGCACCATAGACTCTACTCTTGTCAGTCGTGGAATTTCTGGTTCTATTTTATCTTTTCCTACATGGACAGAAGGATTATGCCTCTTAATTGTATTAAGTGAAAATTGGATTTGTTTGCTGTTGGGAGCCGCCACCCCCCAGATGCTGAGATCTCTATAGGTCATGAGAAAAGGAAGCCAAGAAGAACAGGAAAATATTATGACTACTCCGAAAGCTGAATATGAAACCACAAAGATCAAGGATACCCTGTTGTCGTAAAAGTACAACTGAGTCACTGTGACTGAATATGAAACCACAAAGATCAAGGATACCCTGTTGTCGTAAAAGTACAACTGAGTCACTGTGATTGAATATGAAACCACAAAGACCAAGGACACCCTGTTGTCGTAGAAGAACATCTGAGTCACTGTGACTGTGGACTGAGCCCACCCCGTCCCCATTACCTCACACCCCCTGTTTCCCCCCACCTCTGAGTTTCCCCCTTTTTGAGTATTGTATAAAAGTGGATGAGTTTTGAAAATTAAACGAGACCTTGACAAAGAGCTTGCTTGGTCTCCTTCTTCTCTCTCTCGCCCATTCTCTCCCACAGGTCATGGGGTCTCCTCGGGTTTCCCTCCAATAACTGGTCCCGCTGGTCGGGGCAGTTTGCCAATAGAACATGCTCAAGAGTGGTAGCTGACATATCTGAGCATAAGGTTTTGTAAGCAATGAAATTTTCACATTTCTTTTTCTTCTGAAATTTTCCAGTTAGATGGTACTCCTTGGGACTTCAGAACAGACTCTGCACCAAAGTTCAATGTGATCATTTGTATTTTCAGCATGACTTAAAATACACCTTTTGCTGTTAAATCATGTACTCTGACATCTTTTCCTACTTTTGTTCCCAAGTTACATAGGTTGCTACAGTAGTTGAGGTTATTGTGACTATCAAACAAGATAATTACATAATAGTTTCTAGAATAATACCTGGCTGTGGGAATTAGTAAATTTATAACAGGATAAAGTAAAGATGACATTCATCTAACTATGATTTATTCATCTGAACCGTTTTACATCCAGCCCAGGGAAGGTCTGTCTGTTCTTCCTGCACAGAAGGGCTATTCACAAATATAGCTTCAAAAGTGAGAACAAAGGGTGCTTTTATTTTTCATAGTACTAGGAATAACATTGAACTGCCTTGCTTATTTTCTAGAGAAGTCATTACAAAAATGTCCATCCTTGAAGGATATTTGTAATACTTGGGAAGAAATCAGCTCACAAATCAAAGAATCCCTGAAACTTACAAGATTCACAGTGCCCTCCCTCTCCATGTTCATAATAACAGTAAAGACTTTTGAGTTAGGAAGAGATTCTCCAATCTGTGTAGCTGCTTTCAAGATGTGCAGAGTGTTCCACAGTTGTAGCTTTATTGAGTGGTCACTTACCACCCATGTTGGAGTAGACTTTGCAATGATTTAGCAACCTTTTAGTCATTCCTGCCCATGTCGATAACCCCACATTTATACTTCTGTAAATAATTCCAATAAACTCATTGGTTCACCAAATTGGATTTTAGTAGAATAATTTCTTTTGTTTGTCATCAGTACCCTAATCTTCTATTAACTCAACCATCTTTACTGCTATTATAACCACAAGGAGGGAGGGCATTGAATTTTGTAAGTTTTGGGGATTTTGATTTGTGGGTATTACAAAGCTTACTTCCAGGATAGAAATATTGTTTTAGGTCTCCGCTGGAAACTGCATACAAAAGTAAAAACATGGAAACTCCAGAGATGATTAAAAATAGTAGTCTCAATATATTTTTAATTTTCAATTCTAATGTACAAAGACTTGCATAAAATACCATATGTAATGTAATGAAGTCTATAATTAGTAACTATAGCTTGTCCAATATGGAGCATTTATTTGAACACTGACAATATATATAATAACTATTAAGAAATTAAGAGATTATAATACCATCGATAGGTACTTTAATTATTTTAACTTGAAGATTGTTAATGGCAACTATAAATCAAACAACTTATTCATGCTCACCTTTCCCTAGTAAAATAGATTTTGGAAACATTTACTTAGAGAAAAATGAGAGTAAGGGGAAATAGCCTCTGCAGATGGTCCAAATCAAATACAACCACTAGTATTTTAGTACAAAATAATAGATAGACTTTTAAACGAAGGTTTTGTTGTTGCTTTGAATGATGCTTTTAAATTATTTTCTTTGTTTTATAAGGTACTGTCTTAAACTCAGACCACTAGATGATTTTTCCAGCCCTTGACACTGAGATATAATAATATATTTTCTTTTATAACACACTTCGCTGTATTTCTCCAGCCCAAATTACCAACCCTAGAAAAACAAGAGCCAGTAAATGATTGGTCAATGATAGGAAGGCCTGATGTGTGATATATTTCAATTTCAGAAGCATTATTTTTCTTTGGTCCCTTGGGCCTTTGAAGCAAGAGCATTGGAACAACCTCCATGAGTTACAGCTCTTCAGTAGAGCAGAACTCATCATCACTCAGAGAGGCAGAGACCGTGACTTATGACTAAAATGTAAGCAGCAATCTCCCAGGCACAGGGTTTGAGAATTGTGTCCCTCACCAGCTCTGTAGCCTGCAGTGTGTCACTTCATGTTTTGTCTGTGGAAATTAGATTTTCATCTTCTTGTTTGGGGGGGGAAATCATCAAAATAAAAGCCCCTTGGAGACTAATATTTTATTGATTGATTTAACTTTTGCAGATTCTTTGTGAGTTTCATGCACCCCAATCCCACTCATCTCCCTACTCCTTCCAATCAGCCCTCGACTGTCACAACCTGCCCCTCAAGAGGAAATCAAAACCAAAATTTAAAATAAAAAAAAAAAGTGTTTCATCTTGAAAGCTATAGTGTGTCACAGTTTGTTCCACAGTACCCCCTGTATTCACACACACACACACACACACATCTTTACTTGTCAATGTTCATCTCAATGAATCAATGGTCTGGTTTGAGGCCTGTGGTCCCTGCTACAGTATCAATACTGGATCTTCACTGGGACTCTTCTTAGATATTGTGTTGTCCCCCCTGAGTTTTGGTAATCCTGCAACTTTTGATCTGCAGGACTGATCCTTTTCATGCTCTAGCAGGTCATAGATATTGGGGTTGTCCAACTTAAACCCCTAGATCTTGGCCTGGGTGGTAGCTGAGTTGCTCAGCCAGCCAGCTCTCCTGTACCCGTTCCACCAGGGCAAGCTTCCAACACCGACTGGTCTAGCTCAGTCAATGATGTAGCCAGCAACAGGCAGTGCTAGCTTTTGTCCTTATGCCCTTCAGGCTAGCTCAACCTAGCACCCATGCCACTAAATCCAGCTTTTCTGTGCTGCCTAGAAGAGGATCAGGGTTAGCTCTCCAATGTGCTGCAGCTGCAAAGGGCAGAATTAGCTTTTTCTGCCTGCTGCAGGTGGCAAGGGGCAGGGAGGTGCGGTAGAAATTTCTTGATTACACCATCCCATGCCAGATGAGTGACAGGGGCTGGGTGTACAGCTATTGAGTGCTCGTGCCCTCGGGGTTGGCTCAACCCTGCCTTTGCTATCAGGGTCAGATTTACTAGAGACTAATATTCTTAAGGATGTTAAAATCATACACAAACAAGGACTTGCTTTAGGTGCCTTCTTAAAGCACACAGACCTGGCTATAAGATGTTCATTTTAATATTAGTTCTGTCCAATTTTGCATATTCCTTTTCTTTTTACATTTTATTATTGAATTATCATGCATTGCTTTTGTCATGTCTTTTCTGGGATAGACCACATTTGCCCTTAGAGTTTTATGACATTCCTATACAATTACTTAAAGAATAGCAGATAATTAACAACTACTATTTCTCTGCATAAGGCACAGTTTTATTTCTTTTATGGCACTGTTCGCAATATGAAGTTGTCTTATTCATTTGCTTATTATCTTGTTCCCACGTTTATTTAATCTCCTTGAGGGAAAGACCTTGTTCATACTGAATTCATTTATATATCTCTGGAGACCAAAACAGTGCCTGGCAGATAACATTGACTCAACAAAACTTTATTAACCTGACGCAGGAAGTTAAGAATGTTTAGATGTAGGCCTGAAGATATCTATTAATAAAGGAACAAAAAAGACAATATAACACTACAGGAAACACAAAGCCAAAATGATTGTGCCACATATAAGCATGATATGGCTGTGATGCCAAGTCTGAAAAATACAGGGTAAAAAAATATCATCTGTCATTGGGATGGGTTTCTCTAAGGCATGCTTGAACTTTAAAACAGTCAGTTGTGTAAGCCAGCTTAACATTATCAAGAAGTAAATAGCAAAGTAGAGTTACAAATCATCCCACCAAGGGCTCAAGGAACCTTGTAGAAGAGAAGCTGTAAAGAATGTCAAATCACATGAACTCACAACTCTATTTGCCTTCATAGAGCACTAGGTTGAGCTCTCAAGCATTCAGTTATAGAGATGGAGGGTCTCATGGTGTCCCGCCTTATCCAGAGAACCAAGTAATATCTGACTCCTGGATGAGAGAAATTCATTGTCTTAAATAATAAGGTCACTAATGAGTTACCTGTGCTCCAGAGGACAGTTTCATACCTATGCTCATGCCACATGCCCAAATTAAATATAGTGGGCGATAAAGAAACACCAAAACCAAACGACATGAAAAGAAACCTTAAAGTGGGAAGTGGTGTGTGTGTGTGTGTGTGAATGTGTGTGCGAATGTGTGTGTGTGTGTGTGTGTGTGTTAAAAAAGCACTTCCAGGAGACTAGAGTTCAGGTTCCAGCCCCCATAACTAATCTAAACAATTCCTCTCAGATACACCCAGAGATTTGTCTTGTAGACGATTCTAGTCCTTGTAAAGTTGACAATCAATGTTTACCATCAACCACTGGTCAAATATGAACTCTCTTTAGGGTCAACTCTAACTGGTCACAATGAAAAATATTCATGTTTGGTACCTGAACCCTATGCATTTGCTTCTAACATTGCAACTCAAATTAAGAAGTTATATTTATCAAAATAAATACTATGTCTTTTGGCCACAGTTGAAGATTTCCTGTGGCATATTGTAACCAGACATTTGGGCTACTTTATAGGGTTCTTATATCTACTACCCTTCTCTACCCCAATCCCTTCCAACCCCCAACATTGTATAGATTAGAAAGAAGGTTAGAGGGAAAAGGGGGAGTTGAACTCCTTAGATTCCTTTCTGCTGTGTGGAGCATTAAGTTCCTTGAGGCACATTTAATCTCTGTCATCAGGCTATCTCCCACCAGCAATTCAGCAAACCAGCAAGCCAGCAAGCAGGAATAGCAGCTATCCAGCAGTTCATGAACATAAAGATGCCTACTTCCTGAGTGTTTGGATATATGCCCAGGCAAAGAATGTAGGTTTCATGTTATGACATCATTCTTATAATTTTCCCACTCATATGTCATAATATGTTTACATGTCCAGTGAAATACTTATAAGTCTTTTATTAGCATTCTTATTATTAACTACTAGCATGCTGTTTACTTTATGGATACCTACAATTTCCATTAAAAGGTGTAAACATAAACCAATATGTATGCATTTGCATGAGTATATGGTATCCATCTATATGTTTGCCATGTGTGTGAACCTATATGTTAATCAGTTTATATATGTATATGCACATATGGAGACTAGAGGCTGATATAAGGTGTCTCTTTAATTGTGATCCATTTTATTAATTGAGATAGGGTCTGTCACTAAATCTGGAGCTTGCTAAATCTAAGTGAAATTCTATATCAAATATTCTTATATTTTAGCTCTACTTAGTTAACTTTCCCAGAGGATCCTTGGTCTTTGTCTCCTGTGAGCTGGGATCTCAGGTGGGCTGCCACTTCCACATGACTTTTATGTGAGTTATGGGGATCAGAATTCAGGTCCTTATACCTGAGCAGCAAGCACATTATCTGCTAAGCCATATCCCCAGCCCAATAATTAGTATTTTTTTTTTAAAAGAAAATGTTTTTATTATTATTCTCCTTAGTATATTATGGTCTCAAATTTTGAGATGTAGATGATTCCAGAGTTAATAACAGTTTGACTGATGAGATAGCAACTTTACAATGGTGGGAAGGCCATATACATTCATAAGATGTGATACTTTGAATTTCAATGTTTTCCCAGGTTAGTGGCATGTGTCAAAATACCTGCAATGCTGAAGAGAGTTAATAAGGCTCCTCCTGTACTATGTCTGCCTAGATGCTGTCATGCTCCTGCCTTGATGATAATGTACTGAACCTCTGAACCTGTAAGTCAGCCCCAACTAAATATTTTCCTTATAAGAGTTGCATTGGTCATTGGGTCTGTTCACCCTAACTAAGACATCATCCTAGAACCACAGCCTAGATTTCTACCACATAGCCCCTTCTCTGGGTAGAACGTGGACTTTGGTTGATCATCAAAGATGTTTATGGGTCACCTACCATCTTTCTACTCACTAGCAATGGCCAATGGCAGAGAAACTTGTCAACCTTCTTCCCTGCCAGTCACTTCAACCCCACAACCACTCTGGTCTTTGAGTAGCCATCAGCATTGATTCTTACAGAGATACCCTCTTCATGTTTTTCCCCCTCAAATAAAGACCCCACTGTTTTAAATTCCTCATACCTTGTCTGTTTTTCTCCCTTTTTACTAAACTGACAATGTAACTGAGAAATCAAGGTCAAAGCTCTAATAAAGTGAATTCACCAAAAGCTAGAGGAAATTTCAGCATAAGAATAATAATCATAAAATACAAGGAAAACAAATCTAAACTCTCATAACAAGAAAAGGGCAAGAAAAATATCCTTTCAGTGTCTTTCTGTGATATTAATAACTAATCATCTAAAGGTTATTTCTAGGATAATACACCCATTTGTGCTATTTGATTAAAATCCTGGCATTATAAAGTTTTGTTTTAACTTACTCATTTTTCATCTGTTAGTGATGAGGAAATATTTATTCTTGCTAGGAAAGATAACCCCTAACGGTAGAGATCTATAAACATTTTGAAACAATAATATGTTTTTTTGTTGTGGTTTTTTTATCTAACCTAAAAATCTTACCTAAGTTATTATTTTTGAGTCTTTTCTAAGTAGTTTTATGTTTACAGAACAACAATGAGTGAGAATTGTAGACAATACTCATACCATGCCCACCTCCAGTCCACTCTCTCATATCCTCATTTTTCTAGTTACTAACAGCTTGCACGACTGTGTCTTGTTTTTAATGAAGCAACATTGACAAGTTATTATTGACTAGCCTTATTATTTTAGTGGCTATTTTCCATACACACACACTCTTTGAATTGGCATCCTTGCCTGATACAATCACATAGCTTAAGAAGCATGGGAAGCATACCGATTGGTCAAGTGTGTATTTCTTATACAACATCCGTCCATAGAAACAACATTCATCTCACCTTTCTGGCCCTCAAAATACAGAAGGCAGGAGCAGATGCAAAAGACATTTCTAGTACTCTTTTCTGGAAAGTATAGTCGAGCATGACATTAATGATCTGTGAACAAATAGATGTTCTCATCAATACCACATATATCATAATCTTATTATTTAGGTGCTCAAAATAACCTGTTTGCTATGGATGTATAATTTTTAAAGTATTTTAGAGGATTATTTCATTTTTACTGTGTGCGTGTGTGTGTGTGTGTGTGTGTGTGTGTGTGTGTGTGTGTGTGCAGGTACCAATTGACGCCAACAAAGTAATGGGTTTCCTAGATCTGGAGTTATGGGATGCTGTTAGTCACCTGACACGGTTGCTGGGAACCAAACTTCAGTATTTTGGAAGAGCAATAAGTGCTCTTAACTGCTAAGTTATGTCTCTATTCCATATATATATATATATATATATATATATATATATATATATATATATATATATATATATATAGTCTAGGTGATGATAAGAATCTCTCATGATACCTTCAATGATTTATGTCTATATCCCAACCAAACATGGTGAAGGAAGCTAAGTTATTGTGAAGAGACAGTAATTATTCATTGACCTATACTATCGAGAGCACACTTCATGATACACAGTAACAGTCAAACACAAAGATCCAGTTTCTGATCTCTAGGGACACCCGTGATTAGAGATGAGTAACACCTGTGACATAATAACATGGACCAGCAGAATAGTGTTTAATAAGTGACAGGTTTTAAGGGAGCGGAAAGGCAGGGTGATCTGGAACATTCAGAAAAAAACCTTCATTCTGAAAATAAAACTGCTACTCAACTTTGGAGGACATAGCACTGGACTATGGAAAAATGGAACCAATAGAAAATTCTTAGAAATGGAGATGCAGGTAATTCTTAGTAATGTCTCAAACTTTTCAAAATCACTTGCCGATTCATTCCAATAATGGCCATTTTCAAGTTCTCCAGGAATGTTCTACAGCCCTTTCTTTTACTGTCTCAGATGTATGTATGTATGTATGTATGTATGTATGTATGTATGTATGTATGTATGTATTTACTTATTTTATGTGTATGAATGTTTTTTCTGTTTTCACATACATGTATGTGAATTTTGTGTATGCCTGGTTCTCATGAAAGTCAGAAGACATCAGATCCCATTAAACAGGAATTACAAGAGGTTGGGAGCAGTCATGTGAGTGCTCAGAATTGAACTCAGGTCCTTTTCTAGAGCAGCTTGCTGACCACTGAGCTGTCTCTCCAGCTCTTCCATTTTCTTAACAACACAAAGTTCCCAACCATAGCTACCTGAAAGCTCATCATCATAGAAAAACATTATATGTTGCAGAGATATTGATGTGTTTAATTCAAATGCTTTTCAGTTTTTGTTATTTGTTTATTGTGTATATGTGTGTGCAAGCATGTGCACATGCACATATCCTGGCATGCATTGGACAACTTGCAGGATTTGATTTTCTTCTACTGCCATATAGTTTCTGAAGATTGATCTCAAGTCATCAGGTATGTCTGAACGTGCCTTTCCTAGCTGAGCCGTCCTGCTGGCTTCTTGCAAATTCATCCAGAATGGAGATGTGAACATTCATCTGGATCATGAAGTACAAATCCTAAGCTTATTTAGATACTTAGCACAAAGCTTTGCTCTGATCTTCCCTAAAAACCAAAATAGTTGACAGGATTTTAAGGCATAGTTCATCTCCTTGAAGTTCTCTTCAGGGTTTTCTTGTACCAACACTGTCTAAATATCTACAATACGTGGTATAAATAGCCTAGAACATCTTTGCAGTATGCACTTACTGGGGACCCAAAGATGTTGGAGACAGATATAGTTTGGTAAGCAAAGTTCCTTACTGTGGCAGCAGCAGGACCCTATGCCCAGTCTACTATTGCCTGACACATATGCATTTCTTTACTCAATATATCATGAAATCCTTTATATCTGAATGTTTGGGTGTGGGAAGTCGTATTTATAGTTAGAAATAAGTTTTCTCATTTACAATATTCATAGTAAGAAAGGTTGTCACTCGGGAGGCAGAGGCAGGCAGATTTCTGAGTTCGAGGCCAGCCTGGTCTACAGAGTAAGTTCCAGGACAGCCAGGGCTATACAGAGAAACCCTGTCTTGAAAAACCAAAAAAAAAAAAAAAAAAGAAAAGAAAGAAAGAAAGAAACGTTGTGGTAAGGTACAGAGTAACCAGTCTGCCTCCAATTTTTCTCTGGTTGTGGATGGACCAATGATTCACTAGGTAAAGGCATTGACAGCTCTTGCAGAGGCCTATGCTGACTTCCCAGTACCCACATCAGGTGGTTTACATCTATCTGATAGGCCAGCTTGAGCTTTCTTCTGCCTTCTTCATGCACAGGAGGTCATATGTATATACCCACACATATACATAAGATGCATAAATTAAGTGTTTTAAAAGACTTATAACAAAAAGAAAATAAATAATAAAAATGTACCTGCGGTCATGGATATAAGAAATTTTCTCTACTCCACTAATCCCTAATTGTGTATCTTACTCCTATAAACCTGTCTTCTGGAATTGTCAAATACATACTTACTTGTTAACCCAAGTGCTTATTGAAAGAATGTAATCCCTTCTAGGAATAAGTGAATTTTTACATTAGCCTTAAGAACACAAAGCATTATTATGTCCAAGTAAATGAACACATAATGATTGAAATTTCACAAATGATGACTGAGGGTTTTCTCTGTACTCTAACATATGACATTACTTAGATGAGCACATCCTTTACCAATACCTAAATCTCCTTTTGTGGCAAGGATGGTGACATGTTTAATTAGAATTCATTGAAATAACTGAAACCTTATGTGTGTAGATGATTAAACTAAAGCTTTAGAAAGAAACTTCGAAATAAGCTTAAGTTATGGGTTTGGGACAGGAAAACACAAAATTACCATTTAGATGTAGCATTGCTCTTTTAGGAGTTGTTGCTATTTATGAGTGAGAGAATAGAAAGAAAAGAGAGAGGAAGAACGAGGAGATATATATCCTTGCTCCAAACGTAAAGGAATGTGAGCATGATGATAAAGGCAAGAGGATAATATGTTGAGGAAGGCCTATAATTAAATACAAATGGGAAGGAGGCTAAAATCACTTAGCAAAGTTGATTTAAGTGTCTTAATAGCTGCCTGTAGCTTCTAGTGATTTGCTTGTAGTGTTTATCCCATTTAAATGATGAGACAGTTATAATTCTTGCTGATAAATGAAACAAGATTGAGATTTGAAAAAATTTACAAAAGAAAGAAAATTATAACCCAATTCATACTTTCAAAAATGACAAATATGACTTGTATTGTAAGAATGTTTTCATCCTTAATTTCAAAAAATTTACCTACAGCCAATAGGAATAGATAGAAGTGTAAATTCACTTGACTTCATTTCTAAGTCTCCACTAGGGAGAAATACAATTTAATAATAATATATTTTCCAGATAATTAAATCAGTACCTGGTCAGATATAACAGAATCCTGGTATAGTCTCCTGAGAAAGACTTCTTCAACAATAACCTGGCTATCTTCTACTTTCCCAAATAATATCCCTTGGGATGCTAATTATATTAGATAATATTGTAATTAGCTTTAACTGTCATTTTGACACAGCTTAGAGCCACCACAGGAGTAAGTTGCTATTAAAGCATTGCTCATAAGAGATTAGCCTGTGGCATATCTGTGGAGAAGTGTCAAGATTGTTAACTAAACTAGGAAGATGTAGCCCTCTGTGGGCATCATCATTCCCTAGGAAGATGGTGCTGTTCTGTATAACAATTCTAGCTAAGTATGGGCCTGAGAATAAGCAAGTAAGCAACATTCCTTCATGGTTTCTGGTACAAGATCATGCTTGAGTGCCTATATCTACCTCCATCAATGATGCATGTGACCTGGACCTATAAGCCAAATAAACTTTTTCCTCCTCTAAGTTGCTTTTTCCTTATTTATCCCACTGTTGGTCTGCATTCCACCTATTGGTGCTGAGTGGGTACTGGGCTTCAAGGAAGCCCTAAGACACCACTCTGGAGGTGGGAAAGCACAGTAGGAGATGTGAAAAATCCAGAGCTGATTCAGGCGTCCCTAGGCCTGTGACTAGGCTGGAGTCAAGTGGTTCTCTGTCTCTTAGATATCCAGGCCATCCTGGACTTCAAGGAATAGCTGAAAACAGAGTCGCAGGCAGCCTGGGGCCAGGGGAAGGGGGAACTCTGGCTGAATTCAGTGGGAATTGTCCTTAACTTGCTGGTGATTGTCTGGGAGTGCAGAGAGGCCATCCATGGGAGAGTTAGCTGTGGCTTTGTAGGCTCCTGCTCCATGTTCCCCATGATGAAGGTAAATGAAAGAAACAGTCCATGTTTATTTCTATCATTTATTGGCTGTTCATCATGGAAAATGGGTGCATACCTACTTCTCAGGGTCTGACCCAAGATTAAATACCTTTTGCAGTGAAGAATGTCTTGGAAGGAAAGCTTATTGACTAAGCCCTCAGGGCATCTAGATAACTTATTAGCATGGATAACTCTGTTCTGGGCCTCCATGAGTAACCACAGCTCATGTTTCCTTATGTGTGGCATGTGGTCCAGGCCAGGAATCTGGCAGGGAGTGGGGAGTGGTCTAAGTCTTACTTAGGTGTATGCCCTCTGAGTCTCTGGGTTTTAACCTGCTGTACCCACCAAGCTTCCTGGCATGGTTTCAGAACAATTGATACAAGGATGGAATCATCTGTCTCCTCATGTCCCAAAGTGAGTTGCTATGAATTTTCGTTGATTAATGAAGTAAGAGTTTAATGCTGAAGTCAGCTTTATAAAAGATGGTTGAAATTAAGTTGTGTCAGCTACCTATTTCTGTGTTACAAACTGCTCCAAATTTAATAATATAGGACAACAAATTTTGCATTTTTAAAAAATTCTCTGAGTTTGCAATTTCTAAAGTCTGAACTAGAAAAAAAATTCCATGCTACAGCCATCTGATGGCTTGACAGGGTCTAGGTGACCTACAACAACCTCACTCATCTATTTGGTAATATATACATACACACACACACACACACACACACACACACACACACACACACACACACACACACATATATATATATATATATATATATATATATATATATATATATATATATAATCAGGAAATTAGCTGTACTTTTCACTTGGTAATTTAAAGGCATGCATGTGGATAATAGCAGAACATAAAAGCTTTGTGGGCTATGGCTTGATTAATATATGATTTTCAATGCATTTTATTGGTCAATATTTATAAAACCCAGCAAGATTCAAGGTCATAATGTGATTGAAGCTTCTATAGAGAAGTTATGTCTATTTTAGAACAAACAGCATTTAAAACAGTTCAGTAAACTACAGAATTTTTCAGACATGACATTACCTTCCATCTTTTTGTCAGAGACCTGAGTTTACAGACATGCATGTACCGTTTACATGAATTCTGGGCTTCTGAACTCAGGTTCACATGTTGATCTGGCAAGTACGCTTGCATCCTTGAAAAAGTCTTTAACTCCTGGCTATGCCTTAGATCTGGCCTCCTTCTATCTCAATATGCCATGACTTGAGAAAGGATTATTTTTATCTTATTATTGGAGACGATGGCCAGAGATGGGTGAGTAGAAGCATGATAAGGTGTGTGCATGTGGGGTGATGGTGTGAATGTGACATCCTATGTATGTGTATGTAAGAAAGGTAGTTCATGATGGAAGAAAAAACGTTAAGAAGAAAGAAAATATGTCTTCCTTTTCCTGGTATTAGGCAGGAATTTGCCCTCCACACTGTGTTTATATGGAAGATTTACCATCCCAGCTACCACAACCATCTTCAACATGATTTACGGTTCTTAGTTGTAAACTGGAATGGATGTAAAATAGTCAGATTCTTCATCAGAAATCCAGCATCTTCAGGGGTAATAAAAATATTGTTTTTGATAATATTTATGTGTATAGAAGTATTCCTTGCGAGATTATGTATACCACATGTATGTGGGTTACATGAAAAGGCCAGAGGAGGGTGTCCAAACATCTGAAACTTTAGTTAACCTCAGGTTATGAGTTACTTGAGGTGTTGGAGTCTGAACCTGGTTCCCCAGCAGGAGCAATAAGCACATTTAACCTCAGTGTGATTTCTCCAGTCCCAAAATTAGCTATTTTAACCCACAGTAATATTTTCATAGGTAAGAAATAATTTGTGATAGAACTATGTATCAATAATCTTAGTTTCATCAGATTAACCAACTGGATGGCATGGCTATCCATTGAGATGGAATAAGAAAATGAATCTAGAATTGAACTAAAGAGTTTGACTGTTCAAATGATGTATGAGGTCAAATATATGTGGTTTAAGTGAGCAATGTCCCCCACAGGCTCATGTATTTGAACATTTGTTCCCCAGGTGGTGACACAGTTTGAGGAGATCACGAAACCTTTATAAGGTGAAATCTTTCTGAAGAAAATACATCATTAGTGGTGAGATCTGAGTTTCTAGGCTGCCCCTCTCTGCCTCCTGTGTAAGGATAAAATGTGATCCATCTTCCTGGTTGCCAGGCCACCTTCATGCTCTTGTGGGCATGTTTGCTCTGTCATGATGGACTGCATTACTTCTGAAACTTCCAAAATAAGTCATTTCTTCCTTTACTTGCTTTTTACAGTGTTTTATTACAGCATAAGAACAGTAATACAGGATGATATCAGGGAAAGAGTTCTGAATACACTTGGATTTTTAGATCAGAGTAGTTACCCAACTGAAATTACAGAGATGAGGATAAATCGGAGAGAGATTGCATAGTCCTAATTAAGAATAAACAGCCTATGGATGATGTCATGATTCTGTAGAACTCTCTGAGGCATTTCAGAATGTCTATGAGTATTTCTTCCATATGAAACGGCAGGAAGGCATAGGGATATATCATACATCTTCTGTCCTAAGGATTTGTCTATTGTTCTGATATTTCTTACAGGATTAACTCATATTTCTTTTTTGTTTTGCAGTAGAGAAGAATCTTTTCTTTGCTATTTATTTGTTTTTTATTAGGTATTTTTTATTTACATTTCAAATGTTATTCCCTTTTTCAGTTTCCCCTCTGGAAATCCCCTCTTCCATCCCCCCCTTCCCTTGCTTCAATGAGGATGCTCCCCCTCCCACCCACCCACCCCCACCTCACATCCCTGGCATTCCCCTATACTAGGGAATCAAGTCTTCACAGGACCAAGGGCTTCTCCTCCTATTGATGCCAGACAATGCCATCCTCTGTTATATATGCGGCTGGAGACATGGGTCCCTCCATGTGTGCTCTTTTGTTGGTGGTTTAGTCCCTGGGAGCTCTGGGGGATCGAGTTGGTTGATGTTGTTGTTCTTTCTATGTAACTCATATTTCCTATAGGAAGACTCCATATTTTAAGTAATGGAGACCATGACCTAAGTGGCCATGAGATGCTGGACTAGTTTCATATCTGTTGCTGAGAAAAAATATTCCAACACATACTTATTTATGGAAAAAAAGGGTTTATTTGGTTTACATTCCAAGTTATACTTTCTATTGAGGGAAAGTCAAGGCAGAAATTTAATTAATCACATTTACAACAAGAGGAAAGAGAGAATAAACTCATCCTTGGTTGTTTGTTACCTGCTATCTTTCTTTATTCTTATACAGTTAAGGGCCCAATGCAGAGAACGATGACACCCACAGTGGGTTGAATCCTAAACATCAAGGCAACGCCCCACAACCATGCTCAAAGGCCAAGCTGATCAAGAGAATTCCTAATTTGATACTGTCTTCCCAGATGATTCTAGATTGTAGCAAGCTAACAAACTCTTACAAATGTAAAGACTTCTTAACCACATGGTTGGTGTGTGTTACTGAGTAATCAGGACCTGATACAGATGATATTCAGCTGCATTAGAGAAGAAACCTAAGAACACAAGAAAAGATCCCTGAATGGACATCTTCTCAGAGTGAGGTGGTTCACAAATCTTCTCTTAAGTTCTGTGGGTCCTCATTGTGGTGGGATGGTTAAACATTAGAAGTTGTGTTTTTGAGTCATGTAGAATTGTCACAAATTTGTGCTGTGGTCTAATATGCATACTTTTAAAAAAGATTTTGTGTGTTTGTATGTGCACATGCACCCATGAGGGGTGTATGTGTGTGTGTGTGTGTGTGTGTGTGTCTGTGTGAATAAGTATGGGTAACCATGGCGGCCAGAGGAAGGCATCTGATTCCTTATAGGTGTATTCGAATTTATTGTAAACTATGCCCCCTTTTGAGTTCTGGAAACTTAACTCAGGTACCCTTGAAAGGACACTCTTAACAGCTTGGACATCTCAGCCCCATGTATCCTTTTATAACGCTAAATGAAGTTGACTTTTCTTTATGTTGTGAGTTTGATTGTTCCTCTGAACTCCAGGTCACTGCTACTGTTTAAGTAAGTTCAGATGGTCATGGATCTTTGGGACTGGGAATTGATAATTAAAATCACTTTATTCTGTGCAATATCAGTGACCTTCTGTGGTAAGCACTTGTCAGTTGTATTTGCGTTCATCTTGAGTTTTCTTCAGCATTTCATAGCATCCTTTCGCTTTGGATTTCTTTCATCCTTAAATTCTGTGTCGTAATTCTTGGTCATATTTTAGAAACATGACCCCACAAATGTCGAAAAGATTTCCTCTCTTAATTATGGATGCTAAGTCAAATACAATCATCAGTGTCATCTGTTTCTTGGCTGTTTCCAGCAAGCAGCCCAGTTTCAATTCTTGTCTATTGTTGTGTAACAAATTATCAGAAACCTGCAAACTAAAAGCAACAGATGTTTATTATTACAATCCCCACAGGTCAGGAGTCTTGGCTTCATTTAATTATGTCTTCTTCTCAAGGTCCCACAAGGTTGAGATCAAATGGGCACCCAGGGCTATGATCTCCTTTGAGTCTTTGCCCTCTTTCAAGCTCTCTTGGGTTGTTGATGAAATTAATTTTCTTGTGGCTATAGGACTCATGGCCCTTCAAAGCCACTAAGTGAGAGACAGAGAGGCAAGCTCTACTGCTTTGATTTTCTCATCCCTATGCACTATTTTGTGCTTGTGGTTTTGAGGATGGAGCTCAGGGCTTCATATATATCTTAATTAGGAAGTTCTCTATTGAATATCCACATCACTCTAAACCCTTCTACCTGGTGTGTGTGTGTGCTCATTTGTGTGTGAGGGTGCATGTATGTGTATCTATATGAAGAAGCAGGAGGTCGCCATACAGTATATTCATCGATTGCTCTCGTATTTGTTTAAATATTTTTCTCAATTTCAAAAATATATACAATGTACTTTGACAATATCCCTCCCCATTATTCTTTCTTCTTTCCCCAAATTACCCCAATGCCCCTTTTCTTTCACACAAAGTCCTTCCACTTTCATGTCTATTTGTTTATGTGATCTACTACCTTTGGTTGGAGTTACTGCATAGGCATGTGTGTTACTTAAGAAAAGGCAACTTATCAGTGGCTACATCCCTGAGGAAATGACCTCAGCGATCATTAACTGCCTAGAATACTCAAGAAGGGGAGGTGCCTCATGAAGACCTCTTTCTTCTGCAATGAATCAATAGGCCCATCCTTGTGCTGTAACCGTAGATGATGTTAGTTCCTAGGTACAATGGGAACGTCATGTCTGGAAGGCAATATTTCACAGGACTCCTCTCCAGCTTCTGACTCTTATATTCCCTTTGTCCTTCTTCTCTAAGACTTGAAAGAGTTAAAATTGAAGTCCTGTTTTTTCTATTTGGGCTGAGCCTTTCACTAATTCTAATCACTTGGACACATTATGAACTTGTGAATTAATCTCCCACTGAAAAAAATAGATTCTTTGACCAAACCTAAGAGCAGCAACATATGTAACTTATTATGTAAACACAGATATTTAGAGGTAAGCTTGACAACATGCCCATTTATAAAAATACCAGTAGTTTATTTTTACATTATGTTTTCTAACTGAATTTGAAGCTCAATGATTCCCATCCTGGGTGTCCAGCAAGCCCTGGGGACCCTTTTTCCTCTGACTCCCTAAAGTTGGGTTACAAATGTCTACTGCCAAACCCAGTTTTTTCTATAGCTATTAAAATTCAAGTTCAGGTCCTCATGTAAAATTTTATGGCAAACACTTTCTTGGTAGATTCACCTTCCTAGTCCTTTTTATCTTTTAAGAATTCCACAATTGACTTAGGTACACACAGAAGAATCTTTCCTTGGGTTAATTTGATTGAGGTATTAATAAAATTTCAAAAATTCATTCCTCTTAACCATATTTTATCAACTATAAGTACATTGCAATCTGTGAATACACTAAAAAGCTTTATCTTCATGTCCCTTTATTTAATTTATCAATTTTATAATATGTGTACAATATCTCAACAAAGTTATTAGAGATGTAGCTACATTCAAAAAGGGGAAGACCATTGGGGTAGAATTCACAGGTTATCTTAGAATTTTATCTGTACGGTATTTTATCTGAACAGTATTTCCTGTGTTGATGCCTTGAAATCTGGCATCTTTACTGAATTTAGGATCCACAACTACAAATTTGGTTAAAATATTCCTTATTGACAGCTCTTGTTACAAAATTCTTTGCAAGTATTTATGCAAATAGAAGAAAAATCATAAAGAATTAAAAATGTATAACAACAGATCCAAAAGCTAATAATAATAATGATGATGATGATGATGAACAATAGGTAAATAAACATTAGGGAAATAATTCAGGAAACATTTATACTGAGTTCTAGGCAGTTAAGTTTTGGTTTGGTAAATGTGAATACCAATGTGTCCTTGATTTTCCAGGATTAGGAAATCTGTCAGAATTCACTTTGCTCATCCCCAGCTTATATTCTTTGCATCAGCATTAATGATGACCTAAGAACTTGGAACTATTGTTCTTAAAATATTGAATTTTGGTTTTGGTGCAGTCAGTATGTATTCATATGTTTTCAACCTTTATTCACTAAAAAAGGATGTTTTCAAAGCAGCTGTGCACAGGTAAAATTCTTCAAAAGAATGGAATAGGTTGAAAATCTTAGTAAGTGTGTAGATTGGAGTTGGTGATTCTAATTTAGCACTAAAGAACCAGGCATTCATGTGGTGGGAAAAGAAACTAAATCCTCAATCTAGCTAGATAAACATGCTAGACTGGCGATATACCCTTAACACTGCTTTGGAGCTTCAGGTCTAGAAAGAGGCTGATCTTGGCAGTCTCCAGCATCCTCTCCAAATATAATGAGAAAATGGACAACCTTAAGAGTGTGTGCCTAATTGAACTGTATCACAGGAAAAAGGATCTGTCACCCTTAAGATTTAAAAGTAATAGTACCCCAGAGAATATTTCATAAGAAGCACAAGCCACTTGATTTCCTCACACACAAATAACAGAACATCTTGTGCATGACTGTTCTAGTTTTCTTTCTAATGTTGCTATAAAAATCAAAATCAACTTTAGGAAAAAAGGTATTTATTCACACTACAATTCCAGATTGTAGTCCATCATTGAAGGAATCAAGGCATGACCATGAAGCAGACAGTCACATCCACAGTTAGGAGCAAATAGTAAATGAATCCATAAATCCATGAATGCTTTTGCTTGCTCAACTCCCTCTTTGAACTTACACAGGCCAGGATGTCTTTGCTAGGGAATGGAATTGCCCACAAAGGACTGGGTCATTCGACATCAAGTATGATAACTAATTAAGTCAGTCTCCCACAGGCATGCTCACAGGCTAACCTGATTTAGATAGTCCTTTATTCAAGACTTTGTAAAGATTACAAAACTAATCCTCACAATGATCTCTCTTGAGGAAAGCTTAACTTAGCCTCATGTGATTCATGAAACTTCTTTATCTGCCTTCCCACCCTACTTTTTGCCAAGCACTCATCCTGCTGTAACTTAGTCTATGCAGGTATCTTTGCAAGTAGGACAATTATTTAAAGAACTTGGAGCTTATGAAAAGCTTCATTTCCATAGGTTTCAGTACATAGTATTCTGATAATAAAACAAACTTGTTTTAGTTTTCCTGAAGGTCTTATACTATTACCTTATGCATACAATAGGATTGATCTTGTTACTCAAATGTCTCTGTTCACTCTCATTTCCGTCACTATAAATGGCATTAGTCTTTGACTTACTTTTAAGCTTGTAGCATGAAGCATCATAACCTGCTTTAGCCCAATTTTTATTCACTTGCTTTCTTTGACAATTATACCACCATAAACACAATTATTTCTTCTGCTTATGTATTTGGATCAACCATCAACATGTATTGAGTCTTTCATATTCTTAGTATCATACCATTTAGAGGCAATACATTTTTTACACTTATTTGTTTAAGAATATTCCAAACTTACCAACCCAATTATTTCCAGAATATTTACTTATTTAAATATTTACTTATTTAAAATTGTTTGACTTATGAGTGTTAACATATGAAATGTTTATTTAAAGTATGGATTACTATATATGAATTTTATATGTGTAATTTGTGCTATAGAACACGTTTTCTTTTTAAGATTTTGACTGAATAACTATTTTTATAATCTATGGTGGGCTGTGGGTATAACTCAACAATAAAACAAGTGTTTAGCATGCACGGAGCCCTTGGTGCAATCAGCAGTATGTCAATTAAAAATGAAACAAAACAAAGTATCTACAAATGTACTATAAAGCATTTCTTTGCTTCTGAATACATAAAAGATGATCTATGCTGGATCTTCCTTACGTTTCCTTTTCTATTTCCCTGGCAATAGAAACTGATACGGCTTTTATAGTGTGGAAAAAACAAATATCTTTCCACAAGTTCCCACACAATTCACAAAAGGAGTCACATGTGCATACATATAGTACCATATACTGATATTATAAGAAGTTCATTTGGCAGACCATTATAAGTGTAAAATTAGCAAAAAAAAAAAAAAAAAAAAAAAAAAAAAAAAATTCCCCAGATTCTCAATCCCACGGTTTAAGCCTTAGAACACAACAGTTTCTAAGCAACATGGCCAGTATTGCAGAGCAAAGCTTACCCTGTAATGCTCTACATATTCATAGAACGAGTAACAGCCAAAATCCATAGTTTATTATCAGGGAGGCAGAGTTCTGGCATACACTTTAATCACACTATTCTGCCACACTACTTAAACACTGTGACCTTTTAAAAAATGAAACCAACTTTACTGTAGCAGGAATGGCAGGGCTGCCTCTACATAAAAACTGGGGGGGGGGGGGCGGTGCAGCTGCAAAAGCATCTCCAGCAGGAGGACCTAACTGAGGACTGCCTGTGACACCAACATTCCTGCAGGAGGACCTAATTGTGGACTGGCTGAGAGAACAAGGATTGTTAGTGCAAACAGTGCTAGCCAATCAGGAACTGCTGTTTAGAACATATACTTTTTTGGGACCAGTGGGGGCGTGGGTGGAGGGTATTAAAGAAGCTTGGAGCAGTGCTCAGGTAACATTGCTGCAGCATTTCTCACCTGCTCACAGAGTCTGTGTTGTTGACTCTGTGCTAACTCAAGTCAACCCCCAAGAGCACATAGGGTCAGGCTGCGAGCTGTTCAGGGCACAGGCAACACTATACAGGCTTATGAGCTATTATATCTCAACAGCTTGGGTGAAAATTTCTCTGGTACGTACAGTCAGGTTCAAATGCGATTCCAGTGCAGCTATGTGCCCAGGCACATGTCTGCTGGGATGCAGATTGTTTTCTGGGAATTCTTTTCCTTTTTCTTTGTGTGTGTGTGTGTGTGTGTGTGTGTGTGTGTGTGTGTGTGTGTGTGTGTGTGTGTATTTAGGGATGGGTGAAGATGCTTCAGAACAACAGAAACAGGGAACTAGATCTCCTGGAGCAGAAGTTACAGTGTTTGTGAGCTGCCTGATGTGAGTGCTGGAAACTGAACTTAAGTTTCCTGGGCGAGCAGAAGCTGCTGTTAATCACTGAACAGTGATTTTTGTTTTCTTTTAAGCAGTGTTCTCATTGTCATGGCATGGTAGGTTTTCAGAGACTCTTACTATGTCATTTGTAGAAGTTGAGCATAGTTCTCCATTCCTTTGGAGCAGTCTGACAAGCGATCCATACATGACAAGGCTACTTCTCAGTTTCCGTACTTCACCTTATTATTGGAGGGGATAGAGTAGAGCCATCACACAGTCTTCAGGAGTTCTGGTTGTTTCTTGGCATCCCCTGATGAGTAGCATCAAAACAAACTGAAAATTGGTTTGAAGACAAACTCTTGAGAACCAACCCAGACTGAATGAATTTGAAACCCAGGTGGTTAGCAACTGTGAACTGCAAGCAGGGATCTATGCTCCAAGTTTGTGTAAGTTCGAAAAAGATGGTGGAGGTAGCAGACATTCTGAAAATAGTTGCTTCAAATTAGGATGTGATGTTCTGTAGCTAATACTAGTAATTAAGCTGATCAAGGCTATTGCTGGGTAAAGTCCAGCACACAAATAAGGACTGATGAAGGTCACTAACTCTGTACCAAGTTTAATACCACAGGTCTGTTGGTTTCCCTGATCTTCTCCACAGTTGCAGCAATTTTCAGCTTCTTTCTTGCCCATCTCCTCTAGCTCATCTTTATTTCCATAAAATATCATAGAGAATTAGAAACTATTTCTGTGGTTAATTTATATTAGGATTAGAGATTTAAAACCAAAATATAGTTTGAGTTATAGTCATAGAAATTTTGTTATAGAAAGAAATTCTGTCACTCAAGGGAGGCAGTTTGAATATCCACTTACCCAGACATTTATTCATTTGTTTCATGGATTCTTAAATCAGAACACTTGTAATTCTAGACCTGGATCTCAGTGGAGATAAAGGAGTTAGAAAGGGAATGTAGGGCATCAATTGCCAAGTGATAAAGGCCATGCAGAAGGTTTCTAGGAAGAAAGAGAAAACAAAAAGATGGAAATCGGGTGTCTAAAGAAAGGATCAGAATAAGAGAAGAAACATTTCTCATTTAAAAACCCACACTGTTGGAAGATATAAATCCTAGACTGGTAAAGAGATATCTTCTATAAAAGATAGTACCACTCAAGATGAGAAAGATTCACTATTTAGGAGAATGTTGATATTTTCAAACTGTGGACATGGGTCAACAGTACCAGCATGTATGGGAGCTTGTTAGAGATATGAAGTCTCTCTCCATCCTCCTGAACCAGAAATCTGGAAATGAGGCCCAAAAATTGAGTTTTTAACAAGCCCTCCAGGTAACTCTGTTGTACAATTAAGCCTGAGAATTTCTTCTACAGCAGTTTCCAAACCCCTGACCTAAGAAGGCAATCCATGGTGATTTTCTTGCCCTGTGTTAGTATGTTTATTGAAGAGGATTGGAAGAGATTTGTTTCTTCCCAATTCAATGAATATTTTCCTTTACCCCCCCCCCCTTATTATTTGAGAAGGCAAGTAACAACCTAAAGTCAGATTTCTGCCTGGTGCAAACTGGAGTATATTTGTCAATTTTACCAATCAGAGTACCAGGATAACCTTCAAATATATACAGAACTTCTTAATGAGCTGGAGAGATGGCTCAGTCTGTAAATGTGCTTGTGCCAATGAGGGCAACGTGAGTTAGATTCCCAGCCTCTTCCCCCACACACCTATAGAAGGAAAGAACTGAGTCCTTCAAACCATATTTTGATTTTATAGAGGTGCTGTGCCATGTGTGCACACAGACAAACAAAATAGACAAGTAAATAAATATTAAGACAAACCTAAATACCTGATGATTTGTTTCAAATGAGGTTTTAATTGGATAAGTAAAACTGAACAGTAGTATCTTATGTTGGAAAGTTCTTAATGCTATCTCCCATGTCTACGGCCTCTTTCTCGAGTGCACTACAGAGATAAAGGCCAGATGAGTCTCTGAACTCTTGTGAGAGACCCAAAAGAAAGAAAGATTCAGTTACATCCTAAACCTACTAGGGCAAAAAAATGCCTTTGATACTTACAATACTTCCAAACAAACAAAACTAACCAACCAACCACCACCACCACCAACAACAACAACAACAAACACAACAAAAAGAAACTATATGATCTTATTCAATTAAATCAGGAATTTATATGTGCATTCACCACAACTTTAAAGAAACAATCAACCCTGTCATGGCCTACTGCAACCTTGAAGTATCTTGGCTCCCAGTCAAAGCTGGTAACTGGTTGAGAGAGCCTACTTTGTCTTTCCTGCTGTGTTAAGATTGTTGTGGAGAAGTGTAAATGTTGTTCAACAGGAGAGTTCATGCATACTGGGCAGCAAACCCTGGGCTCAATCGTTAGCACTTCATAAGCAAACACGGTGACACATGCTTAACATTCCAGCACTTGGGAGATGGAGGCAGGAAGATCAGATGTTAAAGGTCATTGTTAGCTACACAGAGAATTTGAGAGTAGCCTGGCCTTCCTCAGACCTTGTGCCAAAGGAGAGTGGGGAGGGCAAGGTCCTAGCATACCTTCTAAGGATATGCTCCCAATGATATAACTTCCTTCTTTTGGGCTTCACTTCCTAAACAAAACAAAACAAAACAAAATAAAACAGAAAGGGTTGCTATTTACATCATCATACTGAGACCTGTCAGGTATGCATTATAATATTAACTGTACAGAAAAAAAAATCCTGAAGATTATGGAGATTCAGTACAGTCATTAAGGCTATCTAGACAGTAAGTGGTTTTAGATCAGGATTCAAAGCAATTACTGCCTTGTATCAAAGGCTCCCTAATAGCCTGTTAGAGCAAGAGCCAGGTGCTCCCATTTCATAATATTTTTTTCTAGGCGTGTTCATGTGCAACCTATATATTAAACCATACCAAGCTCTTGACTATATCTTATCAGGGATCCCAGGAGAACATATTTCTAAAACCTCAGATAGCTACATTTCAACCTTTCATGAGCTGATGAAAATTCTCCTCTTGATATTTCTTAATATTATTAATCACATCAATGGAAATAGAAAATGCACTTCAATCTGGAAGGGGCAATCATCCTGATCCTGGGTACCTTTCAGAATATAAATAGGAAAGTAAAGAAAAGATTTGGATTCTTAGATGGTGCGAAGGTAGTATTCGAAAAAACAAAACAAAACAAAACAAAAAACAAAACAAAAAAAACCCAAAACCTCTTCTGAGAATCACTTCCTGCATTTGAAAATAAAATTTAATAGTATTCCTATAGAGGGGTATCTTGGAAAAAATGAGTTAGGGAAATGAATACAGCATGTGTATAACATTCTTATGGCTGTATTTACTACTCATTAATTGGAGAGTTACTAAAGGTAACCAACCACCTTAATGGATGCAGGACACTAGAAAGGACAGATCATTTCCACGATGCTGTATCAATCTTTAAAAGTGTTCGTCGCCATGGCCATCATCCATATATTCCTCATGCAAATATTGAAAAAATAAATTTGAATTTTTATGCACAAACATTTGCATGCATGTCCTCTAGTGACTCTTGTCCACTTGCAGTAGCCAGTTGAAAGTTACAGAAGAAGTAATACTGTTGACTTCATCCACTTCAGCTCAAGTATGAATCTTGGAGAAAAAAAACTGGAGGGTCTTGTTCAACAGTCTGTGCTATTTTTTGGTGGCCCATAGATTTTGTAGGTCAGTTTGAGGGCAAGAGCAGAGGACAAGTACACTAGTTAGTTTTCTTATTGCTCTGATGAAATTCTCAAGCCAAGCAATTTAAGATAAGAAGGGTCTCTTTTGGCTCCATGTAGGGTAGTGTAGGGTATGCACTATTACAGTAGGAAGAAGTCTGTGGCAGCTGGTCACATGATATCCACAGTCTAAAGCAAAGAAGGCAGATGCTGAGCTCACATTCTGCTTTTGTTCATCTTAGGGGAAAGCCCATGAAGTAACGCAGATGACTATGTTCAGGATGAGTCTTCCCATCTTAATTAACTCAGTCATGCAACTTCTTCACATACATGCCCAGAGAATTGTATCTTAGGTGATTCTAGATCATCAAGTAGGCCATAGAAATTAACCTTTGCAAGACCAAGACACATACTATTGGCTGGATCTGTGGTTTAGACAGTAGTGTAGTGGGGGCAGAAAGATGCCAGTGAGCAAAGTCAGAGATAGGTCTATCAGTCTGTGCATTAGAAATGATTGATATTTTCTTAGGCTCAGGTGTGAACTGTCAAACCTGCAGATTTGTATCAGTAAACCAATGTCATGTCACACCCTCAAACATAAAGTGTTCATGTTGGTTTATCTCCATGGTGTCTATTTGGTTGTGCAACTTCTGTTACCTGGTCGCTAATCTATGAACATCCATTTATGATGGAATACCCTTGATTTTAATGAGTTTACTCTTAGAAAGTTTAATCATTTAGCCTGGCAATGTTTATCGCTAATGTCACAGTCAGACTCACCAGCTGTGCTGTGGTTTGATGCCCAAGAACTGCTCTCTGCCTGAGGCTCTGCTTCAGGTCATAGGACGTGAGGCACTGAGGCCCAGTTATTGGCAGTGAGCAATGAGGAAAAAAATTAAAATAAACATAACAATAGACAGAAGCAAAAATTTGGTTTAGAGTCAGCCTTGAGTGCATGTGCTAGTTAATTTATTATCAACTGAACTCAAATTAAACTAACTAGGGAAGAGGGAACCCTCACTGAGGAATTGCCCACACCAGACTGGCCCGCAGGAAGGTCCACCACAGTACATTTGCTTGATTAGTGCTTGAATTGGTGGGGTCAAACCCACAGTATGTGTGTGTGTGTGGGGGGGGGGTGTCTCAGTTGCTGGGCTGGTGATCCTGGTGTGTCTTAGAAAGCAAACTGAGCAAGCCTTGAGAGCAAGTCAGTAAGCAATGTTCCTCTAGGGCCTCTGCCTCAACTCTTGCCTCCAAATTCTTGTCTTGACCTCCTGCCCTAGCTTTCTTCCACGTAGCACAGTGATATGAAAATGTAGGAAGGGTAAACCAAAGAAACTTTCTGGGTTTTTTCCCCTAAGTTTGTTCCAGTTAGTGTTTTATCACAGCCTCTGGGGAAGAAAACAAGGACAGTACCCATCTATTTGTGTGTGTGTGTGTGTGTGTGTGTGTGTGTGTGTGTGTGTGTGTGTGTGTTTGTGAGAGAGAGAGAGAGAGAGAGAGAGAGAGAGAGAGAGAGAGAGACTTCAACAGAGCTTCCATTCCAACTGGATGCGACTGCTGGACCCCAAGGTGACTGTGAGTACAAAGCTGTATTCCTGCATTAGTGACCTCAATGGGAAGTGACACTCAGATAATAGGATTCCTGTCAGCACTTGAACCTAAGGGTCAGTGGTTCCATTTTCTTAGAACTGGAGCCAGGAGGAATGGAATGACCCAAAACAGGGTAGGCAGGTGGCGCCTGGGAGTCTAGGCAGCTTTGCAGTGTTGCATAGAAATCAGGGAATTTAAGCAGATCCTGCAGGGAGCCAGGTTTAGGGTCATTCAAACCTATCTTTGACATAAAACTATTTGCCTTGGACTGAGATCTGTGGGGACCCACAGGTGTCCACTGAATTCCATTAGAGGAGCTAACTTCTATGATATGTCCTGACAACCACCCTGGCAGGAGGCAGCATTCTAAGTGGATATGCAGCCCCTCCCTTTGGCGTCAGACTATTGAAACTTTGAAGCCCAAAGAATTAAATTCTCCCCAGGAATCTCATGCTGGGAGAAAAGAAAAGTTGAAGCCCTGATACCAGACAGAGGAGAAACTTAACTACAAGGAAAAGATTTCCCACAGTTCTGACAACTTTTCAGACCACCTTGCATGACAGGCTGGAGTAAAACTAATAAGGGGTCTAGGCAGGCAGGACCACACCTTGACCAGGACTATGCAGTTACACCTGCCTTTCACCCTCTGATCCCCACATTGAAGTTGAACATTGAGGCAGACTGTCCTTTGGATAAAAGAAATTATTAGAAGGGTTATTAACACCATAGATGGACAATATGGTGTAGTATTCTGAAAATAATTCAAACCTGTGAGGCTAAATAGCAGTCCCTTCTTATAGGTTTAAGGCAGAGAGGAGAAGTCTGATGCCTTGCAGTGGATGAGTAAATCTTGGTGTGAGCTGGCAGTCAGATTGTCTGATTCCCAGGGTGATTTTTCTCTTTTAGATAATGCGTGTCCTTAATATAAAATGTGCTGCCTGAAGCCTCTGATAGCTTAAGGTGTTTGGTAAACTTAGAGCAGCTGTGAAGAAAGAGAGGAGAGAGGGGGAGTTGGGGAGGGAGAGAGAGGGATAGTGGTGGGGGTCTATAAGCATGGCCAAGTGTAAGATAAACTTCATGTGAGTTCCCAAAGGCAGTCTTGGGGAGTCATTGGAACACTCTGTTCTTTATCCTGATGCACATTATCTGATCTTTATCATGATGCAGCTCCACTGAGCGAATCTCCTTTCCTGTTTTCACTGTCTTCTTTCTCATTATGAGGCATATGGCATGGGGTGGCTAAGCCTAGTCAGTTGAGCTGTCAGGGTGTAGGAATTTTTGGCTGTAAAGTCTCCAGTAAGATCCTGGATCCTGCTCTTCATTGTCTGCTCATGGAAGGCGAAACAGAACCTTAAAGAGCAGTTTTCCTTTGTGCAGAAAATATCTTTTACCCCATTGTCATTGATAAGCTTAATTTAAGTGGCTGGAGGAACTTACTCCAAGTGAACAAGCTTTCTGCAAAGGGTCAGATGATAAATAGATTACATTTTGTGACTTTTAGCCTTTTTCTCAGCTATACAGGTTTGTATGTATATCATAAAAGAAGTCACAGGCAACAGAAACAGTGCTGACAACAATGCCTCATTTATAAATAGAGCTGGCATTCTGAGTTTGGCTTGCAGGCCACAGTCTGTCTGCAGATCTCTCTTTAGAAATATTTTTTGTGTACCAAGGTTTTTCCTACTTTAGATAGGAGAAAAACAATATGCAATAAATAGATTGTGTTTGGGGACCTTGATGTGCTACTTGGTGTCTAGTCTTAAGAGTGCATACCTTTGAGTCACCAATGTAGGAATCAGGTATAATTTGAAGATGACATGCCTTTCTGTTGGGCCAAACCTTGAGTACTAACATCTTTTAAATGAGGTGTAAGTTCAGAATGGTGCTTCCCAAGTTTTCTTTTTATTCTTACCAGACTGTCCTTCCTGTGTGTTATATATAAACTCAAACCTAATATTAAGCCACCTAAAAGACAAGTACCAGGTTTTCTAGTTGGATTCACAAAATTTATAAAGATGTTAAATATACATCTAGAACTGAAAATTTTAACATCTTGAAATTCCTCCATTAACTGGATGCCATTTATTTGGAATAATTCTATTTATATTACTGAAGTTTTCAACTTTTAGATGACCAAGGAAGCTAGTATCCTGGTGCATAGGGTGACCTTAAGAAGAATGCTGAGGAGATAGGAAAAAAAACAGGTTAGAAATGAAACCCAACAACAATGTTTGTGCAAAATAATGGTACCATCTGGGATTCCCATTGTATTAAAAAATATCAGGATAGAGTCTAGTAAACCAGGAAAAGAGAAAACAATTCTCAAAGGGGAAAATATGGAAAAGAATGGAAATTTGGAGAAAAGATACATTTTTTTCAAATATCTCTGTTTCTAACTGAGAAAGGAGCATGCTCACCCCAATGTTTTACCCCTGATAATTTCAGGACACTCATAACAAGGCTTTACTTTTTTCTAATCACCCAAGTAAACTAAAGAGGGACCCCCAAAATAATAAGCAAGAAAAAAAACAAAGAGATGGATCCTTTCTTAGCCTTTACCCACTTTCTAATTTGTAGCACATTGTGGGTCTTCTGTGAGACCCCTGATTTATGAGTATTTACAAGGCTTTGAGCCTCATTCTGAGACAACTTCTCTTGACTGTCTAGTTAGGAGGCAGATATCTTCAGTTCTAATTTACCCCTTTGTCAACCTTGGCCACACACTGGAGTTTTGAGAATCACTGCTACTCCCAGTCTGCTTGGCCAAAACTTCCCTCACTGAGTTTGTCAAGTGTTGGCTTACAAATGCCTTAGAAATGTATGGTTTAGAAATTGAATCGTATCCCAGCGTGTTTCATATATTGGGGCCACCATTTCAATTTTAATGTATCATTGGAAGATATTAACTAAGGCTTCAATGATCAGTATCTACTGAATTGTGATTAACATCTTTATGAGAAGGAAACAAAACAGGACACAAGAGACAATAAGGATGCTGGTGAAAAGAAGAGTACAGATAGAATGAGAAAGGAGTCACCCACTGACAAAAAGAGATGCCACAAGAAAAGCTTCCTCTGCTGAGAATTTGATCTCATATTCCAGGGGTGAGAGGAAGAAATGTCCCTTGTTTCATTATCATTGCTCCAGCAAAAGAATAGAGATCTGAAAAGATGTTGGTCGAGTCTTTAAATTATTAAGAAGTTCTAGGACATAAAAGGTCTACACTCATGAATTCACTGTGAAGTAAATACAGCCAACAGAGAAGTTGACTTTACAGTAGGGGTTTTGACTCCTACTCACTGATGTGAGTGAAGTTTCCTTTGGTGTTTTATTTTGAATGCCCAATTGGATGATGTTTTAGCCTCTGTCTATTGTTTCCCTGTACCTGCAACTTGCTTTTTATTCTTTCACTTTTGCTTACTATATACTTAATAAACTTACTGATTAAAAACTGGAGGCACGGCCATTGTAGAACATTCCCTGTACCTTAGAGAACAAATGGTAGATAGATAAACCAATGAAACTATGCAGATTTCTGTCATTCATGACTGTTGGGTATACAAACAGAAGTATGTATTATTTCTATTCCACATCAGGACACTATGATTAGATACCATACAATCACACCCAATAACTACAATATTTGTTTAGGGACCTGCTCTGAGTGAACAGTGTTTATGTGGCACTCAGATGGCCACCATACCAAGCTACATTGAGACACAGGCTATAAGGAAACTGTGAACTCATTATTGGGATTAAGAATGAAAAAAGCTGCATCTGCATGAAATAGCCAAAGAAGGCCTGATACAGGAGGAAGAATTTGAACAAAGAGAAATTAACTAACTTGATTTCTCTGCATGAGATGCAGAGATCTCCAAGTGTGGGCCCTACGGTGAAGCCAATGACGTGGTTAGGTCATGCATCAGCATACTTAAGATCATGTATTCCATTTCTGATAAATAGGTGCCATTCAATACAATTATCAGCCTGGCTTTGTTTGGTGACTTGTTTATTGCTATGTAAGCAATCAAGTTTTAAATAAAACATGGGAAGAGATATGCAAACTGCTGCCAAAAGAAATAAATCAAATTAATTAGTTTCTAGGTACATCTTTCTTACACAAGCCTCCAGCAGGTTCTCTCTCCAGTGCCTGCCAATGTAAAGAATTGCTGGCGACCAAGGTAATGCTGATACCCAGGGGGCAAAGACAAACAGGTGTACTTCCAAGAGTTAAGAGCAGATGAAAAGGTTTTCACTGAGGGTTTATAAAATTAAGCTTTTATGCATTTGAAGGAGTGAGTAAAGTTTCCTTTGGTGTGTACACTGAAGCAATCATGAAAATAATTAGCTGTTCTACATACCCATTATTAGCTGATGATGTAATTGTATAGTCCTGGGGCACATAACATTAATTATTACCTTTGAGTGAAAAATATATTTTTCTCTTAATTAACCTCATTCAAAGCAGAAGAAAACACAAAATAGCTGAGCCCAGAATGCAGGGATAGAAACATCTTAATTCATGCCTACATTTTCTTTGATGTTAAAAAATATAATACAAGGCAACTCACTGACTTTGTGTAAATTATAACTCCGCAGCTAGATGGCTTTCTTATTTTTTGTGTGTCACTCAGAATCACTTTGGGAGGAAACAAAACTTTCATTGAATGAATTTGCCTTCACTCCTTCTCTTTTAAGCTGAAGATGGCAAGAATTTTCCTTAAACAAAGCAGATGCTAACTCAGCACAGTTACTGTGGAATTTATAAAAAGTGCCAAATTTGGCCATTCTTTTGTCTTGTTTATGTCAGAACATTGCTCAAGGCTGTGGATTCCCCTTGGGTTTTAGTCTGTGAAGTGCAGTGGCTCATTTGCATGTTTTCTGCCTCAGGAAAATGTAAGGGAACAGGACCCAAGTGAGTGGCATTCTAGTTCTGTTATACTTGACATGACTGTGCCAAATACCACCCCTTCTTTTCAATCTTTTTAGATTGTGTTTTCCTATTTATGTTAGTCATATTTTGGACTGACATTGTTTATTGGTGGAAGCCATCTTGCAGCAAGTCAGATTTATATTTCAAATAAATGAAATCACCCGTACTGGCCAGCACACACAAAAAAGTATTTTTGTTTATTTATTCATAGTGTGTGCATGTGTACATGGAGATGGCAAAGAACGACTTTCAGGAATCATTTCTTTTCTTCTACAATGAAGATTTCAGAGACCTAACTCAGGTTATCTTATTTGGCAGAAAGGATCTTTATCTACTGAGCCATCCTATCCCACAGTGGGTCTTTAAGTACATGCTTCTGTTATGTTAATATCAATATGCCCTCTGAAATTTTTCTTTATGAAAATTTAAGAATTTAGAAGAATAAGCCAGTGGTAGAATATAAAACCAATCACCAGCATTAAAAACAAAATGTTTATAACCTGTTATGGTTTTAACAGATTTTCAAATATACAATTGCCTACAGATTTTTAAAATAAGATATTATTTTATTTCTTGATTTTCCTATAGAATTATGCCTATAAAACCTCAATATGAGATTAAATTTGGCTTGTGTCCAGTATGGCTGGAACCAAGGTAGAAAATTATGATTAAATGTGGGTAAGTTTTTCTTCAACTGGAAAAAGTAGTATTGGGATGAAGGCCAGAACTCTGGGTATTTTATAAGGTGTTTGTAGGCTAATGGCTAGATTGAGGAAGAGGAATTCAAAGACAGAAATGCAAGAAATATGCAAACACTATGCAGTGGGGTATAAAAGGCTCAAAAGATTTTGAAGCATAGTATCTATCTTTCAGTGGTTTTCTTTGTTCTCATGGATTTTTATAAACACATAAGAGCTGAACAATGTATGGTGGGCATAAGGACAAGAATAGATGAATCCCTCAGACCACCCTGGAACTTTATACACTGAGATTTTGCACAGTTGCATCCATGCAGTGAAGAAGGGCATGTACACGAAACCATGCATGTGAGTACATTTAATGTCTTGTCTGATATTTCTTGATTCTTAAAATAAGTAATTTTGGGCAACGAAGTACTCTATTAGTCAACAATGTCATTTAATAAATACCTCTGATGGTAATTTCTGCTTTCCTTGTGTTGGATGAGATGAATAATTATGACAATGAATTATAAGCAGGGGGTTTTGATTAATTTTATACTGGACCATTCATTCTTAGTTCAAAAACTTGTAGAAGTCTTCCCTTCCTCTAGTACACCAACCAATACCAAATGAACACTTTATAAAGTCTTTTTGACTTCTTTTCAAGACTAATTTTTCCTACAGAGAAGAAGTTCTTCTGCAGTAAATTCTACTTCAACTGCTTACCCCCAACCACACATAGATCTATAGAAAAATCTATAAATAAAAGACTAATCAGTTATGTTTCTAAGTGAGCAACCACTGGGTCTTCTCCATCATATAGGAAAAATACAGAGGGTAAATGGCAAGGTACTGTCTACTCTTTTAAGCTAATAGAATCTCAGGATGACTACTAGAAGCATAGATTTATCTAGAACACTAATTTATCTAGAACACTCACCCTCAGTTATCTTTTGAGATTTTACAGTTGTTGCAAAACTTCTTATTAATTAACTAATTCTAACTGCATAAGGTCACTGTTTTAACAATGTTATTCTCCCTTCCAATAGAACAAAAACATACTCTCTGCTTCAAGATGGACACATTTTTTTATTATGACATTTTTCTCTGGTTCTATTTGATCCTTATCTGGTTTATTGCTTGCTTGCATGCCTGAGTTTTCACAGCTTCACCATCATCTTTCAAGTTCTGATTTCTTCAGACTAAGTTTCCAGATTGACCACTTATGAGTTGTTTTGATTCCTGTGTAGCAAATCCTCATAATTGGAGACACTGGTGCCAGTCAGTGGTAAAAGAAGACATGGACAGAGGAAATATCCTTTTGACTTGATATAGATACTTTTCTATGGCCAAGGCCTAAAGCTGGCTTCATCTTCTAAATGTCAACTTTACTATTGTGGTCAGTGGTGGCTTGGATCTGGATTATTTCTTTCTTAATGATGTTTCCATAGAGTAAAACATGACCCAGGATGAGAGAGAACCAATTTAAGAGTATAGAAGAATTTCCCTGATGAACTGAAATTAAAGTAGAAAGCTTGAGAAAGAGTCCTGACAGTAACTACTATAAAACAAGATCAGAAGAGGGAATTCAAAAGAAAGATGATCAAGTTCTAAGGGCTTAGAACTAAAAGATGCACTGCCCAAAGCAGAAAACTTATACCAGTGAGAGAAGATGACACTAATGGTTGTCCTTAAGGCATAATCAGGGAACACTAGTCTAGGTTGCTAGGAAAATCCTCAAGTGTTAAACCCTAATGTCTACACGCACTCAAGATTAAAATAGATAAAATTAGCTTAAAAGGAAACCACTTTCTCAAAGTAATGCCCAGAGGTAGCTTTTAGTGTCATAAGGGGAACAGGATAACCATAGGAGTAAATAGACTCGCTAAATAATAATGACTACATATTCCAGGTTCCTCACATCAAGGAATCTAACAGTGAAACAGGGAAACTGAAAGTGCGCGGGCGCGCACACACACATACACACACACACACACACACACACACACACACACACACACACACACACACACAAAATGACTTCAAGGGCTGGAGAGATAGCTTAGCTTGTAAGTGCCTTACAAACATGGGAACCCAAGTTTGATCTCCAGAATGCATGTTAAAATTCCTGATGGAGTATGATGTATTTGTAGTGTCAGTGATGGGGTGATAGAGACAGGAGGACCCCTTGGACTTAATGGCCATCCAATCTAGGCTGATTGTTGAGCTTCAGAGGAATGTCTCAAGGGAGATGTATGTCATTCCTCAGGGTGATTCCCAAGGTTGTCCTCTGACCAGTACACATACATGTACATGATTGCACCTATCCTCAAATGGTCATGTACACATGCTCTTATATACACACAGAAACTAGAGATAATAAATGTGCAAAAAAATAATATAGAGAACTATGGAATGAGCTTACAATAGCAAGCACATTGGGGGAAAGTGAATTTACAATACATTGAAGGGGACATAGTTCTTGTAAGAGTCTTAAAATTCATTATGCAAAGACAGAAACAGGATAAAAAGTAAGAATAAGACAACAAATCATGGCCTGACAATATGAATCTACAAGTGAAGGCACTGGCTGTCAGACCTGACATCTATGCATCTATGTTCACTCTCCAGGATTCACAGTATGGA
>CM052700.1:63584914-63601877 GCA_028551405.1 Uromys caudimaculatus | reverse complement strand
CCATAACTTCCTCCTCAGTAAAATGGGAATTATTATACTAATCATAACAGGTAACTGAAGAACTAAGAAAGAAGGATAGGGATAAAAGTCTCTGTTGTGAAAGCCTAATGGTATCCATTATTAGACATGAAAAAGGTGCATGAAGCAGATCAAGTGTCTCTAATCCCAGTGTGTCTACAGAAAAGGAGTCTGAGATGGTAGTCTCTAGAAAATAACAGAGGAGTCAGTCTGGGGCATGCAACAGTGATGAGATCCTTTCTCCATCAAGGTAGAAAGACAAAGAACACTAAAAAGCTCTTTTACCTCCTTATGTGTTTCATGGCAAGCATTGTTCTGTAACTACACATGGGTAGACACACACATAACCCCCCCCCCCCACACACACACACACATACATATGACTGAAGTAATGAAGGTACACATAACTGGACAATGAAAAGCAAATGTAAGAACTTGATTCCATCCAGCCCCAAACATCTACAGCATTAAAGGTGCATGCTACTTACTAAAAATTCTTCCTGTGTGTTAGTTCCAAAGCAGGTTCCAAAAATTTCAATGCTGTTCATAATGTATTCAACAGAACAACTCTGACCAGGTAAACAGAAAGGTTGTTATTTAGCAAACAGAAACCTCAATTCAGCATTCCTGAGGAATCTCATAAGGTATGTTTCTGTTTGCTCAGCAAACTAGTACCTCCCTTGTCCACACCAATGGTCAACTGCCTCAGGCACAGAAATCTGATTCTCAGTTAATCCAATAGCCTACATCAGCACAAAGACCTCCATCCTGATGAGGATCATAGAAAATCAACTTGCCTTCATTCCAAGCTGCTTGCTGTCCTGTATTTTCAGAGGCAGTCTGGAAGTTTATTCCTCCAATAAACTTTTCTTTCTACCTATAGAGGGGTTCAGTTTGGTGGTTTTACTGTGCCTGACCTTACATGGAGATTTCTTTGCTTGTATATTTACTTCTGCTACTACTAACCAGAAGGTAGGTATTTGGGGGCAGAGACTGATTTTAGTATTTGTTCATGTCTTCCAGTTCAGTTTATCATCCTAAACTAAGGGCTGAAAATGTGCAAGGCAGTGATGGCATTTGACTTCTGGACTATCATGAGCCAGTGAAATCATTGTTGTATAGCCATGGGGAAGGTTTTAATTCTACAGCTTTAAACCATTAACTGCAACATTATTACATATATTTCACTATGAATATTTACCATGATATATTTATTATTTATCAATATATTCCATACTCCTAGTGAGTAGGAATCTATCATCTGTCTACTGGTCATCTATCACTTAATATCTATGTGTCTCTTCAAATAACTATACATCTACCTGCTATCATCTATGTATACATGTTTCTAGTATCTTCTATCTATCTATCTATCTATCTATCTATCTATCTATCTATCTATCTATCTATCTATCTCAACTATATAATTTACCTATTATCTGTCACCCATGTCACCTACTCTCTTCCTAACTATCATCTATTTTCTATGTGTCTATATATATAAACTATCATCTACCATATGTCTATATCTATCATCTATTCTCTACATTAACTGTCATAATTCTACTTATTATCTGTCACCTATTTCCTGCTACCTATCATTTCTTATCTATGTGTCTATCCATATAACCATACATATACCTACTATCATCTTTATATATACCTATTATTTGTCATCTTTATCTATCTATCTATCTATCTATCTATCTATCTATCTATCTACCTATCTATCATCTATTAATGAACCATATATATCTGCATATCCATCTACTTGTCTATATATTTATGTTTATGTCATTTTATTTTTCTCTAGAATTACTTGTCTTCTTGCTACTAATCACAGAACAAAAGGAGGAGAATGGATGTGTACCTAGGCTATTTTCAATGGTGAGAATGACATTTTTGTGACATGTAATCTTCTCAGGCATGGGGACAACCTGCACCTGCCCTAGAGACTCATTTTTTTTAACTCCTGGAAGTCAAGATTAAATGTATGAGTAGATCTATTTAATCTTACCCGAGACAATTTCCATTAATTTTCTGCTTCTCTTCAGAACAGCGACAGTGAGGACTAAAGACAGTGTGGTCACAGGAGACCTTTCCTTCTCCCATCAGCTGGGTGCATTCATGTCTTGTCTACATGTGGAAGCTAAATGACTCTCCCTGGTATTTAGGTTCATGACATCAGGTAATACTGCCAATCAAGAGTCAACAGGCCAGACAGGGATTCTCACTCGCTTCTATCTCTGCCAAGATTCCTCATAATCATGGTACAATTGCTCAGGCTGCAAATGCCCAGGGATTAGTTGTGTTAAGAGTTTCCAGGGAATTCATTGCAAAGAGTACACAAAATCAAGTCAATCAACTTTCCAGCATGGAAGAAAGAGTGGATCTCAAGGTTCTAACCTTATCCAGAGATATTTGTAATAGAGGGCTGTTGCTAGAATGTTTGGGATAATCTTTTTGCACACTGTGGAAGATGTGTCTCTGTCCTTCCTCACCTATCTAAGACAGTTTCTGTTTGGTTTAATAAATAACTGAATGACCAATAGCTAGGCAGGAGAGGATAGATAAGACTTCCAGATAGATAAAGAAATTATGGGAAAGAATCAGGCATGGGAGATTCTCCAGCCAGACACAGATGATGAACCAGGTGCCTGAGCTGAAGAGGTAACAAACAAGTCAAGGAATAGAGTTAGATGGTCAGGTCTACTTAGATGAGCTAGTTGAGAGTCTGCCAAGCTGACTATTAAAATGTCTCCATGTCTCCATCTTCTGGCTGTTATAAATACGGGTGCTATGAACATAGTGGAGCATGTGTCCTTATTATATGTTGGAGTATCTTCTGGGTATATGCCCAGGAGTGGTATAGCTGGGTCCTCAGGTAGTATTATGTCCATTTTTCTGAGGGTTCACCAAACTGATTTCCAGAGTGGTTGTACCAGCTTGCAATCCCACCAGCAATGGAGGAGTATTACTCTTTCTCTACATCCTCCTCAGCATCTGCTGTCACCTGAGTTTCTGATCTTAGCCATTCTGACTGGTGTGAGGTGAAATCTCAAGGTTGTTTTGATTTGCATTTCCCTGATGACTAAAAATGTTGAACATTTGAGGAATGGATACAGAAAATGTGATATATTTACACAATGGAGTACTACTCAGCTATTAAAAACAATGACTTCATGAAATTCACAGGCAGAAGGATGGAACTTGAAAATATCATCCTGAGTGAGGTAACTCAGTCATAAAAGAACAAACATGGTATGTACTCACTGATAAGTGGATATTAGCCCAAAAGTTCAGAATACCCAAGATTCACTTCACAGCAACCATAGGACTGAGCATGGGGTCCCAGATAAAGGAGTTGGAGAAGAGATTAAAGGAGCTGAGGGAGTTTGCAGCCCCATGGAGGGAGCAACAGTGTCAAATGGCCAGATTCCCCCCCCCCAGTGCTCCTGGAGACTGGACCACCAACCAAAGAATACACATGGAGGGACCCATGGTGCTGGCTATTTATGCGACAGAGGAGGGCCTTGTTAGTCATCAGTGGGAGAGGAAGCCCTTGGGCCTGAGGGTGTTTGATGCCCCAGTATAAGGGAATGCAACAGAGGGAAGACTGGAATGGGTGGGTGGGTGAGTGGGAGAATACCCTCATAGAGGTAGGGGGAGGGGGAATTGGGTAGGGGTTTCCAAAGGGAAGTCCTGGAAAGGGGAAAACATTTGAAATGTAAATAAAGTATCAAAAAACTAAAAAAAAAAAAAAAAAAAAAAAAAAAAAAAAAAAAAAAAAAGAAAGAAAAGAAAAGAAAAAGAAAAAGAAAAAATAATGTCTCCATGTCATTGTTCACTAGCTGGCCTGAGAAAGACAATCTCAGTGATACTGGAGGATGAATTAGGGGTGTGGCCTCTCATCATACCTTAAGTTGCTTAACCTCAAGTGTAGGACCACAAATCTATGGCATCCCGTCAGCTCTAATGGAATTGAATGGGTTATGAAAGTGAAAAGAGGATATAAAGTTTGGAGGAGCATGTGAGTATGGGTGGATCTAGGAAAGGGTGAAGGGGTTGTGTAGAATATTCTCAAAACTATATTTTATAACTGTGTGGAATTCTCAAAAAAATTGATAAAAATTTTTAAAACAACTCTGCAAGAATCAAGAATGCCTGATTCAGGTGTTTTATTCTCTCCCTCTATTTTATGTTTCTGTTCTTTAATCCATCACCTCATCCAAAGTTCTCGTAGGTAGGCCCAGGAACATAGCCTTCTTATTTGCCAGAATAACTAACCTGGGAGGAAGGTTAAAGTAGATCTGAAGATCCCTCGACTGAATGGCATGACTGAAGATTTACAAGTGTGATGGGTATCTTAGAGTCCCCAGTGAGTTTAATTATGGGGTAATTTCAGTAATGAAGCCAGAATATCACTAAGCAAGTGCCATTTTTGTTTCCTGATTTTATACCCTGTTACTCATTCAAATGTTATGCAAAGAATGGTCTAGAGCTTCCTGCACTCCTCCGTTTTTTGGGCCAACTTATTTTCTCAGTATGCAAAAGATGTTTCTAGTAGACACAGGAATCTTTGCTTCAAGGAAAGGATCTTAATTCTATCCTTGGTTGAAAAATTTTGAGAATAGCTGCCTGAATGTCAGGTTTGGTCTTTTCTTTCATGCTCTGACTTTCTTAAAATAGGCTTAGATTTTTCTCTAACCTACTTTATTTAGGGTTCTTAAATACTTCAACATCCCGTCTAGGCCACTAAGCAAAGGGAGGGAGAAAGATGTTTAATAGTACAAGTGGGTTGTGGCCCTATTTAGAAGTTGTTCCTTTGGTCTATTCCAATCTTTGTTGTCAGAATTTCAATAGGAAACACCAAACACTTATCAGTGGCAATGGATTGATCCAGCAGAAACTGCAAGGCTCTGCAGAATCAACTTGGATCAGCAGAAGCAGCCAGAAGTGCCTGGAATAGCTTGAGAAGTTCTTTGGTGCGTTTCTCTCTATGAACTTAAGACCATCAAAGACCAAAGAAGTGAGATCAGAGGAAGACCACCAAAGAGCAGCAAAGCATTGCACAGCGTGGCAATGCACGAGCAACCTCCCAATGTTTATGGGGTTCGATTTGTACTCTTTCCAAACATCACGCAGTCAGCTCCATCAAAACAGCACATGTTCTCTCACATATCTGTTTCAGCAAACCGTCCTTTCACTATACAGCTTACAGAAAAACTTCACATGACACAGCTGAGTTTCTAAAGAAACCAAAATTTTCCACTTCCTCTTACTTATTTAGAATATTTATTTTAAAATAATTGTGTGTGTGTGTGTGTGTGTGCATGTGTGTGTGTGCCTTTGTGTATGTGTACTATGTGGGTGCCTGAAGGTCAGTGTTAAGACTCTAATCCAGGACAAACAGCTGAGTTGCTTATTTAACACATAAAAGTGAATCTGGCCTCCAGGTTCTTTCAGCATCCCTCAGTCTCTACTGGTTACAGGGTATCACTGTCATGCCCAGACCCTCTACCCTGAAGTCTCCAGCCTAGGGGCTGGGCTGCCCTTTTCTCCAAGGCTCTTCCCTATATAATTCAGACATTTTTGTAATTCTTCCCTATTTGTTTTATATTGACTTTATATTTCAAATGTTTTCCCCTTTCCAGGTCTCCCCTTCAGAAACCCCCTATCCCATCCCTCCTCCCCCTACTCCTATGAGGGTACTCCCCCACCCACCTGTGGGGCAGTGATATGTAAACAGGCAATCTGACATCCAGTTGGGCTCAGGCAAAAAATTCTGGGAGACCCTGTGATAATTCTTTTTTCACAAGGGACCAGGCCATATTTTTAGCCAATGTTCCCGGAGGATTCCTGTGCAACTGGTCACTGCCTTTATGACCCCTGTATAGAGAGAGGCCTGATGTGTGAAAATTGTGTCAGACTCATCACATCGCGTAGAGAGCAACCCTGAGTCCTGGGCAAAGCAAATGAGGCAACCAATAGGGCCCCCAAGCTGGGCCAATGGAAAGTGTCGGCCACCAAACCCCTGTTTCCTCTCAGAGCTATAAATAGAACACCTTGACCCAAGTCAAGGCTCTCTCTCTCTCCCCTCCTTCTCCACGACCCAAGTCAAGGCTCTCTCTCTCTCCCCTCCTTCTCCACCCACCTGCCCCATGAGCGCTGCCCGCCATCCAGAATGAATAAAGATAAAAACTATTTTGGCGTCGGAGAACTTTTGTCTAAGGGGCTGTGACACTTGGGTTCTCGAGGAGACCCACTGTACAGTGAGCGCTCTTAAAGGCGGTGGGCACCGGGCACTGCGGGAAGTGTGCTACAGTCAAGACTTGGCATGGGGCGAGAGTGCCCGCGGCTAGTCTCTATCCGTGCCCCCTCCCTGCACCCCGGCCAAGCAGCTGGCCGTGGCTTCAGCAGCGCATAGTGGCGGCTTAGGCAGCACACAGAGGTCACCCCCGTGATGTTGGGACCCGCGGATGCTATGCCGTGACAAGTAGGGGGACCGCTGCAGCGAGCCTTGAAGCCTAGGGCGTGAGGGGCCCAGCCAGGGGATCCCGCCCATGCTTGCATTTCTCCTAGCGCGAGAGAGTATGGCAACTGGTGCCAACAATGTGGGACTCGAACAGCCACCTAACTACTCTGGACAGACTCCGCGGAAGGGTAAGCTCCCCTCCCCCAGAATCAAATCTATCCTTTCCTGCTGTGTTTTCAGCCGGCGCCATCTTGTGAATCCAGACAAGCTAGGGGGACAACTGAGGTCTTCTGGCCAGAGCTACTCTCTGGTGTTGGCTAAAGGTTCCTCTATCCCCTGTCCAGATTCTGATGGCCCAGTGGGCGTTGGCAAGGCTACCTGTCTAACTCATCTTAAAAACAAAAAACAGGTAAAGCAGTGACCAGTAAAGGCTATTAGAGCGGTCACCAGACCTTAAATCTGTGGAAAGGCTTGACGCTTTGAATCATTGTAGAATCCCCCAAGGCCAATTGGTTGAGGGAACGTTCTCCTTGGGCAAAATGTTTCTTCTCTGTTCTGTCATGGGTAGCTCACAATCACACAAACAATCTCCCTAGGCCAGGGAAATTCGGGCCCTCCTAAAATTCCATGGAATAAAAATAGCCAAAAAACAAGCCTCCTGGTTTTGGGAAGAAGTCCTTAAGGTAGTGCCAAGCATGGCCAATGATAACATTTATAGCCCAGACTCATGGGCCCGAGTAGCCTCTCTCATTAAAAGCAGGGATACCCAAGAAGAAAAAACACCGTCCTGTGATTTTCTGCCAATCTTAGCTGCGATTCGACAATGCATAGGCCATTGCCTAAATCAGGACAGGCTGATGGCGACTCGGCTCCTGAGTCTTTTCAATCAGATGAATCCCAAAACTAAGGACATAAGACCAACCCTATCTCAGATCTAGCAGTCCTTACGCAATTAATAAGGGAGATAAAATCCATTTACCCACCCCTTCCCCCTTATGCCCTGGAGGAAACACTAAACAAACCTTCTGCTCCTCCAGTCCCTCCAGTCCCTCCCACTCCGACTCAAGGGCAAGGCATGTTTAACAAAACAGAGGAGCTTCTGCCCATCTCTCCCCCTTCGGCACCTCCCCCCATCCGACCTGAGAGGGATTTCTCTCCTCCCCCTTCTCCAAGGTGGAGACCTGTAAAATTAGCAGCCTTGCCGGGCAGTGGTGGCGCATGCCTTTAATCCCAGCACTTGGGAGACATAGGCAGGTGGATTTCTGAGTTCAAGGCCAGCCTGGTCTACAGAGTTAGTTCCAGGACAGCCAGGGCTACACAGAGAAACCCTGTCTCGAAAAACCAAAAAAAAAAAAAAAAAAAAAAGCTAGCAGCCTCTTATCCCCCACCTTCCATCATCCAACAACAACTTTGTAATGCCCAAGACTCTCTTACAAAAGCTAGCCACACCCCCCCATGCTACTCAACAGTCTGATACGGAGCTAGAAATCCATAATGCTCAAGCATTCCCAGTTAATATCAACCCCAGTCGAACTAAACCACTCAATTGGTACCCGCTCCAAGCCTCAGACTTAAGAGAACTCAGACAGGCAGTAAAGGAAGAGGGCATCCACATACCCTGAACCAAACACTCCCATCTTCCCTCCCTAGCATTCTCCTACACTGGGGCACCATACACCCTCAGGCCCAAGGGCCTCTCCTCCTACTGATGTCCAACAAGACCCTCCTTTGCCACACATGCGGCCAGCACCATGGGTCCCTCCATGTGTATTCTTTGGTTGGTGGTCCAGTCTCTGGGAGTTCTGAGGCGAGGTCTGGCCAGTTGACACTGTTGCTCCTTCCATGGGGCTGCAAACCCCCTCAGCTCCTTCAGTCCCTTCTCCAACTCCTCCATCCTGGACCCCACACTCATGTACCTTTGACCTCTTGGCTACTTCACCTGGTCTCCTTCTCTCCCCTTTCCTTTTCCCTCCCCCTCACCCACATGGCCCAGCTCATGGTCATACCCACTTTGGACCCTCCCAGATGTCCTTGCTTTTGCCTGTGTTCTCCCTTTTAGCTACAATAACCTTTCTCCACCACCCTACCTAGGAGCAGTCATGCAGCCATTTCCTTTCCCTTTTCTTTCTTTCTTTCTTTCTTTCTTTCTTTCTTTCTTTCTTTCTTTCTTTCTTTCTTTCTTTCTTTCTTTCTTTCTTTCTTTCTTTCTTTCTTTCTTTCTTTTCATTTAGCCAGATTCCCTGGAGCTGATCTTCCAAGTAGTTGTGAGTCACTCACTCACTGTGGATGCTGGCAACTGAATTTTGGTTGTCTGGAAGAATAGCAAGTGCTCTTAAGCGCGAGCCATCTCCTGAGCCTTAAGGCTTTCCTGCCATATATAGGTCTTTTCCCTCTGTCTCCTTCTGGCTTTTTCTGATTTCTCCTATCCTCCCACTCCAGGAGCATCACTGCAGTGCATTTGCTTGCTTGTCACATCTGCTGACGACATTCTTGTGTCTGGAGAAGCCTCATCATATATGGCCCCTGAAAGAATTCCTCCTTCAAACTGTGTCTGATTCTACAGCTGCCACTCAAAACAGCCACAGGCATTTGCCAGCCCTGTGTGAGGGACAGGCCCCTCCTCTCCTTTGGGGTTATCCAAACCCTCTCTAGAGCCCATCATGTTCCCCAGACCTCCTAAAGGGAGTGTGGATTTTCCAACAGGCAGAGTGGCAGGGAAGCAGCTCTGAGTGGCAAGGGCAGGGCACAGAAAGGCTGATCAGCATGGTGCATGACCTGGCCCTGCTGAGCCCTAAATGAACCATTCATTCAGTATGACATCTACAGCAATGGAGCTGAGCACTCAGGGAAGTGCTTATTTATTTAGGGATGAGACAAGCTGTGATTGCTTCCCTCCAGTCACTCAGAAGGGAAGGGGAGAAGCTAGGGCTGGTGTCTGGACTCTGTAAATTATAAAACTGTGCCTCTGTTTTCAAAGGTGATGAGAAGAAGCTTGACAAAGTGTCACCAAGTGTGGGTAACCACGAGGTCTGAGTGTTCTACAAACCTCTGAAGTGAAAGGCCCTCCTTTGTTACTTTGTGCATAGATGTTTTCCCCTGAGTGTGTAACTGTAATTATGCTCTCAGTGGGTTAGACAATTCACAAAACAATGTAAGAACATTGCTTTTGAGAGAAAAACAGAGAATTCTGAAATCCTGAAGGCAAAGATGGGCTTATCATATTTTCATTTATTTTCATATCCCACAAATTCCACTTCTGTCAGAAGCAGAGGAAATATTCAGAGTACTTGTGAAGTAATTTTTTTCAGTAGCTACCAACTAGAAATGCAAAGTGGCGATTTTTGAATATTCATTTAGGTTATATAGCTGGGCATTCTGGGAGCTTAGGACCTTTTCCTGGCCCAACCATTCATCTGCTCTGAGATTTGAGACAAGAAATCTTACTGATCTGATAGGCAGATTCATCCTCTATGCTTGGGTTATACAACCTATGAAAGTTGAGATGTTTGTTGCTACAGTTTAGATGTGTCCTGTTGCTAAGACTTGATATGATTGGAGCTAAATGTCTGACATGAAAATGTTGAAGATGGTTGTGCCTTTATGTCATGGAGCATAGTAGGAGGTCATGTGAGCACTGTGCCTAGAATTCAATGCTGTTTTAATGGGACCTCAATGATTTCTACTAAGGGGTGGGTGTCAAAGAGCACAAGAGGTCTTTCACCAGTTTCTATTTGATCTTGGGGCTTCTCTTCTTCTCCTGCATTCAGGCCACTGTGATGCCATATACCCAGAGATCCATACCAGAGAGAACCTGAATCAGATGATTTTGCCCTTGAACCTCCAAAAGACCTAGGTATGGAAAGTCATAAAGATGAAGAAAATGGTTCAGTAGTTAAGTGCACTTTCAGCTCTTCAAGGGGATCTGAATGCAGTTGACAGCATCCATGTTATATGGCTCACAACTAACTGTAACTTCTTTTTCATGGAAGCTCATATCCTTTTCTGGATTTCTTGGGCACATACACACATATGTGCACATAAAGACACACATATAGAGGTGGGGGAGAAGAGAGAGAAAGAGAGAGAGAGAGAGAGAGAGAGAGAGAGAGAGAGAACTTTAAAATAAGTATTTTAAAAGAAATTCAGCACATGAGATATGAGACAAAAGACCAACCTAATATCCAGGCAGCTATGCTCATGATAAGTGGTACCAAGAGCTGAATTGTACTCCCTCACTAGCAGTAAAAATTCTCTTATGTCACATGGAAATGCCCAAATAAGGCTCAAGTATTTATCCTGGAGAAAAGCATTGATCTAGTTATTTCCACTAAGGTGAACATCTCCTTTAATGTAATCTGGGAATAAAATACTCCTATAAGCTCATGCATGGGCAAACATTGGGCACTGTCTAAGTCAGGATTTCTATCCCTGCACAAACATCATGACCAAGATGCAAGTTGGGAAGGAAAGGGTTTATTGGGCTTACAGTTCCACGTTGCTTGTCATCACTAAAGGAAGTCAGGACTGGAACTCAAGCAGGTCAGAAAGCAGGAGTTGATGCAGAGGACATGGAGGGATGTTCCTTACTGGCTTGTTTGCTTCTCCTGGCTTGCTCAGCTGGCTTTCTTACAGATCCCAAGACTACCAGCCCAGAGATGGTACCACTCACAAGGGGCCCTCCCCCCCTTGATCACTAATTGAGAAAATGCCATACCAGTGGATCTCATGGAGGCATTTTCTCATCTGAAACTCCTTTCTCTGTGATAGCTCCAGCTTGTGTCAAGTTGACACACAAAAATAGCCAGTACAGGCACTGTTTTGTAAAACTGTAAAATCTTGAAGAGACAGGGTCTAGCTGGAGGAGGCAGGCCTGCTGGGATAAGTAGTTACATGAGATTTGAAGCTTGACTTCATCCTAGTTTCTCTTCCATCTTGGTTGCCTGGTCCATGGAGACATGAACAAGTAGCTTTTCACATTTGCCATCAGCACATTGGGAAGGCATCTATACACATTCCTTGCCATGGTGAACAGGAAAAGGAAAAGGAAAGGGCATGACTGTTTCCTAGATATGTTGGAGGAGAACATCTATTGTTGATAAAAGATAGAGCATAGGTAGAGGTGGAGATGTGTAGGAGAGTCCAGAATGGACATGAACAAGTTGAGCTGGCCACTGTGGAGGGTAGAGGAAAGAGAACCAGGTGCAGCAGTCAGGAGATTTAATGTATAAAAAAGGGATGGGCAACCAAGATGTCTGAATTATATAGGGAAGAGCCTCTGGAGGAAGGGCAGCTAGACCTGGGGCTGGAGAGTTCAAGGTAGAAAGCAGAATATGCCAGACATACCTTGTAATAGGTAGAGACCGGGAGTTACTGGGAGAACCTGAAGGCCTGATGCAGCTTGATATGTAAATTGGCACCTTAGCTGTTTGTCCCAGTTTTGAAACTTCACATCTAACACCACCAAACTGGGAGCTGTTTTCCTCCCTGTCAGCGAATTTGGTTGCAGTGGCATCAAAATTAAAAAATACATACTCTCTACTGGAAGTTCACTAAACATTGATAAAATATCCTGATCTTTTTCTTGTGTTTCTTGCAGGCTCATAGATATAATTCCAAGAAGCAAAACAAGGAAAAGACAAATAATTACTAAACTACTTGGCTGTATTTATGCTTAAAACAATCTCCTAGAACTGGCACAATTCCAAGAAGGTCAAAGGAGAAATGATAATAGCTGACTCTTTAATTTGGACAGAATTTAAATCTACTCTGGTGGAGTTTGAAGAAAATAAGTGTGCAAAGAACAGAAGTGGGAGAAGCCACATATTAGGTAAAGCAGATGAGGCTGTCTAACAAAAGCAGAAGTTGCTCTTGGGGAAAATTTATGTCAAGGTTAGGTAAAACATGGTAGCTTGGATGAGCACTTGGAGCACTGAGACTTCTCTGTGAGGCTTCCCTGTCTGGGTAGTGGGTGGCCACTAAGGAATTTACAACATCAGAGGTACACAGTAAACTGGAGATGGTGTCCTGCAGGCAGGGTGTACATATGTGACTAAAGAATAGCTAGATTCTTCACATAATTTCTAATAGAAGGAGGAAGATAGCTCGTAAAATTCAGGAAGTTAATGAAATGTAGGAAGCTCACGAAACTCACTATGGTTACAAGATTCAGGAAACAAAGAAAGTGACACATGAAGTTAGAAGATTTGTGAGGATTTGTGAGGTCCCTCCCTAAGGTTAAAGAAACAATAAATAATAGCTGCAGCAAGGAGTCTCTCTATGGTGCAGCTGCTCCCAAAGTGGCAGGGAGCTCAGGTAATGCACCTGTCTTGAGTTGTCAGTCATGCTGAGGTAGTCTTTCCAGTGACATAGTTGTATTTGACTGACCCATGCTCCTGTAAACAAGCAATAAACACAAGCTGCATTTAGCCTGACTTACTTTATCTGTCATCAGTGCCCTATGAGAGGCAAATAGAAGTCTGTTCAGGCCTCCCCAAGAAAAGTCACACAGTAACTCTGATAAAGGCCAAGGCATTACTAGAAGAAGGAGAAACACCACCCTTCCTACATCTAGAATCCTTGTGCTGTGGTCCCAGCAATAGCAGCTGGCAGCTCCCACAAAGTATGGGGGAGCTCAGCATGCATGCTGTTGAAGAATCTTGAAGGGGACACAGTGCTCTCTGCTGACATTTGAAATCTTAAGTAGAAACTTTTTTTTTTTCCTGAAAAACAAGTCCAGATTTGGCTGGGGAGATGGCTGTGTGTGGGAACTGGCTGCACAAGTTTGGGACTTGGGTAATAAGCTCAAGTTTCTAGCACTACTGTAAAACTCCAGTGTGGCACAGGTACCTGGAACTTCAGTGCTGTGGAGGGTCGAGAAAGGAGGGTTCCTGGAGCTAGCTGGATGATTCAGGTTTACTGAGGGACCTTGCCTAAAGTGAATAAATGAGAAAGTGATAAAGCAAGTATGCAACATTCTCCTCAGTCGTTAGTTCATGGAGTACGCCTGTGCAGGTGCACACACAGAGACACACATGAACATGCATACTACATACAAATAGAATGCAAAAAAATGGAGTTTATTTCAAAGCAAACCATCAACAAATATTGAAAAGGAATCTTATGGCATCCATTGATGCAGTTTTTTAAGTGCTAGAATTCTGGGATAGGGGTCCTGCTGTTCTGCTTAGGGGACATGGCATAAGGGGATGACACTGTGGAAAAGATTTGTAAAGAACCAAATTCTGAGCATCATGAGAAGGTCATTAAAAAAAAATGTATCCTACTGTGGTTTAGAATGGGAAGGAATAGCTCTGAGGAGACAAGAATAGGGGAAAAATGTCTGAGCAGATAAATGGATTGCTAGTTGATGTCTGTAGGCAAAGGCCATAGAAAGATTTGTCAAATGGGAATCTTCTATTAAATACAGAAAGTGTGTTTTTTTTTTCAGATGTTTATTCATTCTTTTCTTTTAAATGAAACTGAAATCCAATCCCTAGATTCCCACAAAACTCCAAATCTTCCCCCCCAAAACAAAAAAAACTATCCTACCCTATGTTATTATAAATTACAGAAAAACTAATGAAAAGGTGTCGAGATTAACTCAATGAAAATAGTTATATGTGGAGAGACCACCCTTCCTCTCCCATGAGTGTGCACATTGTAGAGTATGAGGGCTCTCCTTTCTCAATTCCAATCCCTCTGTTACAGTGACATCCCCACCCTTCCTGAGCAGCACTCTGTGTCAGGGGCTAAGCCAGAAGGTCTACATGAATGCTAGAATCTTCTCTTCACTATAATCTGTGAAGGAGCTAGGTTTATTTTCTCTAGTGTGTACAGAAACCAAAATATGGCACTTTCCCATATACAGATGGCAGCATAACAAAACCTACTGCTACTGAGCAGAGTTAGAGGGATTCACTGAGATAATCCAAGTGTGTTGCTTTGCTTAGGGTACAGCCCTTGAAGCTGTTTCTATTATTGCTAAAGAATTCACAGTTTCTTTCCTTAGTTCTTTTAAATATTAATTTTAAAAATATTTGAGAAGGTGGAGATATGACTTAGCAGTAAAGAACACTTGCTTGTCTTGCAGAGGACAGAGGACTTGAATTCAGTTCTCAGTATCATTGCCTTTAACTCCAGATCCAGGGGGTCTGATACCCTCTTCTGGCCTCTATGGGTTCCTGTACACACGTGGTACATATGCATAGTCACACAGACACACACATGTAAAATAAATAAATGCTTTTAAAATATTTATTTTATTTTTAAGTATGCGTATGTGTGCTCATGTGTGCATGTGTGTGTGTGTGTGTGTGTGTGTGTGTGTGTGTGTGTGTGTCTATATATGGGCTCAGTTTTCTGAAAAGGCCAAAGATATTAGATTCTTTGGAGATAGAGTCACAGATAGTTGTGAACCAGTCATGTCCAGTGGCTGTTTGGGGATCTAACTTGGGGCTCTTCAAGAACAGGAGCTACTGAGGAACAAATGAGTCATCTCTTCAGTCCCAGCCCAATTTCTAAACACTAGAAGGCATTCCTGGCCAGTCTTTTGGTGCCTAATACTAGTCTCTGGATTCTATAGCAACAGGCCTTAAGATCTTTTATACCTCTCTTTGCTCCTGTCTCTTCTAGTTGGATTTTTACTCATCAGACAGAAAAGTCAGATTCCTCCGTGCACAGTCTAGGTTTCATAGCTATACTCTGTCCTCTATGAGCTGCCTGCATCCCATCCTGTTCCTCTAGCTTTTGAAATGGCTCCAGATATGCAAATGCCTCAGAATTTCCATGAAAATATGACACAGCCAGCTCAAGGCCTCTCTGGTTTTGTTTCCTTTGCCAAGCATGCTTTTCTATATTTGTAGGTTTCTTCTCTTCCCTTTTAAGCCAATCATTTATCCCTTTGGATCACTTCCACCAAATGTCCCAGGCCAGGGTGCCTTAACAGAAGTTTATTTTCTTACAGCTGGAGGCTGGAAGATCAAGCTATAGTTTCTTGGTGCTTCCCTTCTTGTTTTCGGATTTCAGTGAAGTGGCTTTTTGCTATATCCTCACATGCCATCTTCCAAGCATGAGTGCTGAGAGAAACAGGATGTCCCCCATCATTACGTGTGCATGTTCATGATCTAACTGAACACCAATTGCTACTCAAAGATTCTTTCTCAAAATATTATCAACTGTCGGATAGTCACCACCTAACAGTTTAGAGGATATGAGCTTTTTATCTGTAAGGAGGTTGTCATGCTTATGCGTCTTACTATACACTTCCTAGACTTCACTATTCTAAATAAATATTCTTGATCCATCAATCTTTTTCATTTTTCTCCTTTCGGATGCACTAAGTAGGTGTAGAAATACCTGCCTTGAATTTCCCCTTAACTGAAATAGGTGTGACCAATGATGCATTAACTTACTCTCTTCTGAGTATATACTAATTAATCACAATTTATGTTGAAAATTAAATAAATGAAGTATTTTTTGTTTTATTATATGTCTCTCTGTATCTATCTCTGTTTCTGTCTTTCTGTGTCTGTCTCCTTGTCTGTCCGTCTGTAATGTAGCTGTCAGAGGACCAAAGGACAATTCACCAATCTGTCCTTACATTTTACTATGAGGGTCCCAGGGATGGAACTTATATTATCAGGCGTTTGGGCAGCACCTTTATTCGCTGAGCCATTTGCATAGTCCAAAATGTGTAACCTGTTTTGACTAATGATTGTAGTATTTTTGTACTCAAGATAAGATATTTTCTCCAATTTCCTTTAGAAATAGTTTACAAATCAACAAACTAAAATCAGGCAGCCTTTGGCCCAAAGGTGCAAGGTCTCCTCACTGTGGAAAAATTCCATCCAGTCCTTTGTTCTGGCATCCATTCAGCTCCAGCATAGGAAAGCTCAACAAGAAACTTAATTAGGAAAAGAAAACTCACACCAATCCTGCAAACACTGGAAATGAATTTATCATGCCTCAAATGAGGAGCAATGTCTTTGTTGACAATCAGGGTATGTGCTCTACTCATGTAGAAATAACACGATTGATTGAATGAAATGAATTCTGAATGTTGTGGGAAGATGGATGCCATATTTATTTATTTATGTAGCTAATTGGAGCATTGTATTTCCATTCTGAGCATCTCCTAAGGAGTTAAATTTGTTTTTTAGTGTTAATGAAACCCCAACTTTGCATCCTTACTATAAATACAGCCTTTTGTGCAAAACCAATGCACAGCACTGCAGTTCCCCACAGAATTCTTTTAGCTGATCCTGTAAAATGTCTAGTAGAAACTTCCTTTTCCATCTTGTAACTGATGTGGGTGAAGTAAACATTAACCTTCCCTAAATAACCTTGAGGAAAGCTTTGGACTGTGTAGCAATCACAGTCCATCACAGTTGCCAGTGATCTGAGACAAATCAAAGTACGAGTAATGGGGAGCAGAAGTGATCCTATCATGGGATTCAGATATCATTTTCTTCT
>CM052700.1:63550658-63584414 GCA_028551405.1 Uromys caudimaculatus | reverse complement strand
GTCCAAATCATGGGTCAATAGATGTGTATTCTTTGGTTAGTGGTCTGAACTAGAGGACGACCAGGGGGAGGGTCAGGCCCATTGATGCTCTTGCTCCCTCCATGGGGCTGCCAATTCCCTCCGCTCCTTCAGACTTTTCTCCAACCCCTCCATCTGGTACCTCACTCTCAGTCCAGCGGTTACTGTTAAGTGAAACTTATTTTCTATGTTCATTATTTAGTGGGTTAGAGAATTAAAAAAAATACAATAGTGACAAAAATAATAATCGTTTATTTTATGCATGCCCTGGGACACAAACTTTTCTAGACATGTGACTTATTTCACGCTCCTTACAACCAGGTGAATAGCCTGTTACTATTATGTGGGGAAAGTGGAACCCTGTCACCAGACAGAAAAACTGGAAAGGTCAACCAGATTAAGGAATCCCGGCAATTCTCATAATTTAGAATGGTGGGCTTTTGAATCTACTCCTGACCCAGTTCCTGTCCTGGAGCACGTGATCAAGACATCTTACTAAGAGAACCATAACAACTGATCATGTAGCATAGAGCCTAGACTTCTCCATGCTAGTGAAGTATGTAGATAGGCCTGGAATGTCTAGGCAATGAGCACCCCTTTCCTAGCATTCCTTCCTGAAAAAGGTATTTACTTTCCGACCCACCTGAGTAAGTTTTATGTATCCTCTTTCGACCATGAATAAACAGTTTGGACAAGCAAGAACTGTCTCTTTCTTCAATGACCACCACATGAGTGTGTGGGGGGGAGCTTCATAAATACTGAGCTGCGCCTAAGTCTGCTGCAGAAGGCCCTCCATACTCCCGGAACTGCCCCTGAGCTAAGCCGATACACTCTGTCCCAGACTCATCTCAGGCCGCTTGTGACCCAGTGGTGGCTTCTGGTTGCCCAGGAGTTTGAGAACCACAGCCTTTTCCCAACGTGCTCTTTTTCTCACCTAGAGAAACATGGACTGAAGCTCCTATCTTAGGCTACATTTTGCCTTCCCTGAGAGGCTGTCTCCATGTCTGATAGGATCCTGGCACCTGATGGTGGTGAGGAAGGAACATGCCCCTCTGCATTTCTACTCCCCAAGCTGCATCCCAGCATGCCAGCCGTGAGGTAGAACAGAACCACACTACTATGCTCACTTTACTATACAAAAAAAAAAAAAAAATGCTTAGTGAGACTGAATAAATTACTCAAGTCAAGCCAGATTTGCCCCATTCTTTATACAAAACAAATAGACAAATAAACAAACAAACAACAACAACAAATAACCAAACAAACAGAAAATCCTAAAAATATTCTGGAATTTTTCAGTAAGTTTTATACATTTGTTTATATTTTTAGTGAAATTGAGATATAGTGGGTTTCCCGTTGTCTTTTTCATTCTTATTTATATATCTGTTCCATTGCATCTATTTCAGAATTCCTTAGAGACATGTAGGATGTTCTGACAGCAATTGTCTTAAGCCAGAGGAATTCACAGAACATTAGCATCATCAAAGCCTTACAGAAAATTGGTATGACTGGAAAGTTTAACTTATATCAAATAAAGATAGTCTGTTTTTAGCGAATATATGTAAACATGTTTTATGAAAGATTTGACCACAACAAAAAATGTTTTGACTGTCAGAAAAAAACATGTGTGCAAATTCTCTTTTTCTGTATTCATAAGTAAAAGTCTTATGAAACAAACAATACCTATGGGCAAAAACTCCACGGTTTTGGTTTATTCGAGTGAGCCTTAAGGTGGTACCTGAGGTCTCTGAGCCCAAGACTCTGAGATGTGTTTGCTGCATGTCATCCACATAGTGCCACAGGAAGATGGACATGAAGGGTTGGGTGGGTTTAAAGAAGCACTTGTTATGTGGGTTGAACCTTCTAATATGTAGGAAGTTGGCCACAGACAAGAAAACATCAGCCATCATACTGGCAGCAAAATATTGTCAATATTTAATCACATATCCTGAGAGTTGTTTCCTTTATTTCTGACAGTCTACCCAACTTCAGCAAACTGAATAGAGAAAAGAGCAGAGACCAACTCTCAAAGTTATGAGCTTTTCTTCTTATCAAAAAGGTTTTGTTAGTTTTCTTTAACATTTTTTTTTTAGATTATGCAAAGCATCCGAGGTTTTGGAGCACCTTTTTGGCTCTTTTTTCAAATTCATGGCCTCTTTTTTTTCTTACTCTTTTCTTGTCTACAAAGATGCCTAAAAAAATAAAAAATAAGAGAGCCTTGTCAGAGAATTTTACTCAGTACTGAATAATTCTCTTTGGTTTTCTTTTACTGTTTCTCTCTCTCTCTCTCTCTCTCTCTCTCTCTCTCTCTCTCTCTCTGTGTGTGTGTGTGTGTGTGTGTGTGTGTGTGTATGTGTTTTCTTTGTTTGTTTTGGTTTTTGTTTTCACAGAATCTCATGTATGTACCTCAGGCTGTCCTCAGACCATTCTGATCATCCTGTCTTCAGTTTCAAAGTGTTAGGATTATAGGTATGTACTATCTAGATTCATTTTACGTGGTGCTAGTCATTGAATACAGTGCTTTGCTTGTGGTAGACAAGCAATTTACCAACCAAGTTATATCTAGACTTCAATTAATTCTCCAAAATAGATTTTGGTATAATGGAGGATGGTGAAGGAACAAAGATGTACATATGTGAGTAGAGGAAGACATCTTTGTCCTTATATTTTCATCTTGGTGGACCATAAATATTCAGGTTGTCCTTGCAACTGTTGTATACATTGCAGAGTGAAGTTAGGGGCCATTGTTTCCTATGGGAGAACACAGGGCACTCCTACAGTGCTTATTTTACAATGAATACAAAACATTTTGAAGAGCTGTATAATGTCATTCAAATGAAAGGTATGTTGTTATAGCTAGATATATTTTTTCTACAGAAGGCTAATTTATCAATAAGCCAGTATGTGGAGGATCAGTGGTGATAAATACTTGTGGGATAATAGAAGAATAAAATATTGACCCTTTTCTATTCTCAAAAAATAACACCAATTAATAATATTTTCCTTGTTTCCTTTCTTTTGTTTTTTAATCTATAATAAAATATATGCAATGGAAAATCAGTATAATTGGAATAGACTACAAATATTATGCAGTTACAGAAGCAAACTGACAGCCAGAAATTATGTGAAGGGAGAATCTAAATTGGAGGTCTCCATCCCATCTCTCCCCTATGATATCAGGGAACCCTGTGGAAGAGAGAGAGGAAAGACTGTAGGAGTCAGAGGGAAGAGAGGACACCAGGAGAACATGACCCATCAAGTTAACTATCAGGGCTCACATGGGCTCACAGATACTGAAGCAATACCAATGGGACCTGCATGGGGCTACACCAGGTCCTCTGCATATAGGTTATGACTGTTAGCTTGGTGTTCCCATGGACTCCTAACAGTGGGAGCAGATGTATCTTTTACTCTTTTGCCTGCTCCTGGGACACTTTTCCTCCTACTTGGTTGCCTTGTCCACCTTTGATGTGAGGGCTTTGTCTTGTATTGTATCTTGTTTTGTCTTGTTTGACTGTCATCTTTTGGAGACCTGCTCTTTTCTGAAGAGGAAAAAAGAAGAGAAGTAGATCTGGGGAGGTAGGCAGGTAGTGGGGGTCTGGTAGTAGTGGAGGGAGGTGAAATTGTAGTTGAGATGTTTTGTATGAGAGAAGAATCTATTTTCAGTAATAATAATAATAATAATAATAATAATAATAATAATAATAATAAAGTAAAAATATACTGGGTTTGATATTTAATGCATACCTCCTATTCATCTTTTATTTCTGGTGAACTGACTAAGAGAAGCTTAAGGGATGAAAGGGAATTTTCAGCTTAAAATTTTGGTGAAAGTCCATCAGAGAGGGGAAGTAAAGGCAGGAAAATTCAAGCAACTAGTCACATCACATTCCCACTCAATAGCAGAGAGAAACTAAGGAGTCTCTGCTTGTTTACTCTTGGTTTCATTTTCTTGTTTTCTCTTGCTTTATACAGTTCAGGTCCCCCTGTCTAGGGAACAGTGCCACCACAGCCACTACAGTGTGCTGGATCTTTTATATCAAGAAATAGTCAAGACAATCTCTCACAGACAAGCTGTCCTGGTTTGAATATGCTTGGCCCAGAGAATGGCACTATTTGAAGGTGTGGCTTTGTTAAAGTATGTATATCACTGTGGATATGGGCTTTAAGACCCTCATCCTAGCTGCATGGAAGATAGTCTTCTAGCAGCCTTCAGATGAAGATGTAGAACTCTCTTCTCTGCTTGCACCATGTTGGCCTGGACGCTACCATGTTCCCGCCTTGATGATAATGGACTGAACCTCTGAATCTGGAAGCCAGCCCCAATTAAATGTTGTCCTTATATGAGTTTCCTTGGTCATGGTTTCTGTTCACAGCTGTAAAATCCTAAATAAGACACAAGATCATAAACTAGCTTGAAGAAGACTTTTATTTGAGTCTATCTTCCTAGGTTATTCTGCATTGTAGCAAGTTGACATTTCACTTCCTTAAAAATTGGTTGATTTATTGATGTGGTATGCTTGTGTGTTTGTGGATATGGGAGAGATGTTTGTGCAGCTAATGCAAAAAACAGGCATTTCCTTCCCTAGAGCTGGAGTTGCAAGTGATTGTCAACCATCCCACATAGGTTCTGGGCATTAATGCCCGAGATTGTCAGTAAGATTCTTAATTGCTGAGCCATCTCTTTATACCAGTGGTTCTTTACCTTTGTGTCACAAACCCCTTTGAGGGTCAAGGAACCTTTTCACAGGAGTCTCCTCAGAAAACACAGATATTTACATTATAATTAATAACAGCAGAAAAGTTACAGTTATGAAGTAGCAACAAAAATAGTTTTATGGTTGGGATCAACACAACATAAGGAACTGTATTAAAGGATCACCGCATTAAGAAGTTTAAGAACCATTTGCTCTAGGCATACAAGATGATTTAAAACTAGCCCTCACACCTCCCATGTACTAGATACTTAACCTACTTCACTGTACTTAATCCTTGCTAAAACGTCCTTAGAATGCATGCACATTTATGGTGGGAAAACTAATTCTGAGGAAGTTAAGCAATTTGATGAAACTCATAGGAATTAATTATATTTATATGTACCTACCCTAGTTCTCTCAGATAACAAAATTGATATGTTTTTCACAGTGTTTGGTCAGGATTAATGATAGATGATTTGCCTTTTGAGTTGTCATGGAGCACTCAATGGGACGAATAAGAGGGAAATATTTATGACGAAAGTATCATGGGAATATTCAAATGTAGCTCCCAACAACCTCAGTATGGAAGAGTCCAATGCTTCTTTACAGCTTTGGTGTTCTTTTGTACAATTTATGTCCTAGCCTGTCAAATTTCCACAAAGAGAAAAATTGCAAAAGCCAAACTGAGGCCTTTCATAGTTATTTAGAGATTGTAATATTACTGAATGGAAGTCAAGGACAGAAAAGGCCAATGGAGCAATGACTGCCACTAGGGAAAGCGTACTGTCTTACCAGAGAGTCAAATACTCTGCATTGAAATTAAAAAGTAGTGGAACCTGTAAATATTATTTCCTTGTTGTCAGGTGACAAGGTCAATCCGCTGTAAGAGATGAGTTCAAGGACGTGTGGGGAGTAGTCACATAAGTGCCAGTGAATACTGGGGCCTTTGGCAATCCACTGATTGAAAACTGCCACTATGGGCATTGTGCCAATCCATAACAACCAAGGAAAGTGGCACACAAAACAAATAAAGATAAGTAAGATCTGGGGAACAGCCTAGAACCAGGAAATGAAGATAAGTTTCAGGAGATTAAAAGAGAAGTGAAGCCCTGGGCTGGGAGGCAGATGGAATCCCAAACTCATAAAGAATCCAACATGTATTTTTACTATATAAATTGATGGCTTCCTAACTATATGACAGAGAAGCCACTTATGGGTAACTTTAACAAAATCATATATATCAGAAGGTTAAAATATAGGTCAAGAATAAAAAAAAAAAAAAAAACAAAGCTGAAGAAAGCTCAATTAAAAACAAAAACAGGAAAAGAGTAGAAACAACAGTGTTCTTTGTTTCAAGAAAAATACAACAAACAAAACAAAACAAACAAGCAAACAAACAAAAGCTATCATTTGTCCCTTAAGTCTGTTGTTATCGAATTAGATGAATATTCATTTCCCTTTCTGTTCTCATAACCTACATCCCCTAATAGCTTAGACTGGGTCACATGCCTCTCAGCTTGCCTACGAAGGAGAAGACACATTGATCAACAACCCCAGAAAAGCTGCCTATAGTAGGTAAGTAGGTCGCAGGCAAAGGAATCAATATCCTGTCTCCAGAAGAGATTGAAGGAATATAGAGTATAGAAGGAACTCACCTTGGATCTGACAACATTGCTTCCAAGAACTGGTGAATTCTCCAAAAACATAACACAGAGCTTCCCTGCAAAGCAGGTACATTCTACACCTGAAGAGACAAAGTAGAATAAAATCTCTTTCTATGCAAAACACATTTGTATATATTTTAATTTATATCTATATTAACCATAATGGCCATATACTAATTCATTAGTACTATATTATGAAACTTACTTATCATTCATTTTGTCTAAATATTCAATTTTAATACTAAATTTACTAAATATAGCAAATTGACATGCATATACATGATGTAAAAGTCACTATAAATTGTCACAACTCATTTTATTTCCTTTTAAAAGAACTTAAGATTGCTTTTAAAATTATAGTAAACCCATCAAGAGGGCACCAGTAACAAGCAGATTTCCAGGACTTGCTGGTTAGCCAGCCTAAGGAGCTTGGTGAGTTCCAGGTCAGTGAAGCCTTTGCTAAAAAATAAAATCAAAATCAAAGTGCATGCTGCCTACAGAATCCTACTAATGTTGTCCTCTTGCCTCTGGGCCTAGGCTAGGCTAGGCTTTACTTTATTTTATTTCTTTGTTTGTTTGTTGATCTATTTATTTGGTTTTCAAAATTGGAAATAAAATCAGATCTTCATGTTTGGATGGCAAGCACTATTTTTGTTTCTATGTTGCCTTTTTTCTCTAGTACTCTAAGTACATAGTGATGAATTATCAGTTCTCAAGATAGAGAAGATATACAATAATAAATTTGTTTGCATCTCAAGAATACCCAATAAGAGATGCTCTGTGAGGAAGATGCATTGATGATGCTTAGTACCGATGAATCCAGCAGACCTAACTGTAAGAAGTTTTCTTGGTTATTTTTCTATTGCAATGATAAGACACCATGATCAAGGCAAATTATAGAAGAGAATGTTTAATTGGTGTTTATGATTTCAGAGGGTTAGATTCCATGATGGTGGAGCAAAGGGACAACTCTGGAGAGAGCTGAGAACTTACATCTGATCTTCAAGTTAGAGGTAGAGAGAGAAAAAAGGAGAGAGTAAGAGAGGGAGAAAGGGAAAGGGAGGAATGGAGGGAAAGAGGGAACGAGAGGGAGAGAGAGGGGTAATGGAGTCTTTTGAAATCTTAAAGTACATCCCAGTGACAAGCCTCCTCCAACAAAGTCACACCTCTCAATTCTTCCCTAAGTGTTTTACCAAGTATTCAAGGCAATGATTCTATAGGACCCATTCACATTCAAACCACCACATTACAGCACTGTACCAGCCTGATATGCCCCTCGAGATAAACTAATTGTCAGTGTGCCCTTAGAGAACAAAATGACTAAACAATTCTATCTTCTACAGCGATGATTTGAATTATATGTTGTCCTTCACAGAATGCAATGTGTAGTACAGAATCTTTAAGAATAAAAGAGGCTGGAAATAGTATCTTGTTTGAAGAGGGAAATATGAGGAACATGTATTCAACTTATAGTCAGGAAGCATAGCAGGTATCATTAGTCTTTCCAGACATCTCCAATGAACTTGAATCTATGTATTCAACTTCAACTACAAGATTCAAGTTAGTTAACAGGCGTCAACCAGAGGTATTATTTTATTTAAATATATTTTATCTCAGATATCAAAGAAACCCTCTCTAAACCCATAGTAAAATCCTACATTGCTGGCATTTATATCTCTGTTTTTTTGCAGGTCAGCCTGTTTCTCAAGGAAATATGAACTCTTGTTGATAGAACATGCTGTACCCTGAGTTTAGAACTGTAAATAAGTTATTGATCTGGTCCCATATATTGTTATTGAGTCATTTAACTGCACTTTGCATGGTGGCTAAATAAATTGAAACTAGGTTAAATAAGTTGTCTCTCCCCTGAATAGTGAGTGTCAAGAACGGTGATGAGGGGTTGGAGACATGCCTCAGTGGCTAAGAAATGTCCTTCTCTTCCAGAGGACTCAGGTTCATTTCCCAGTATCCATGTTGGAGGTCAAAACTATTTGTGAGTCAGTTCCCAAGGATCAGGTGCTTTCTTCTAGCCTCCGTGAGCAGTAGTAGGATAGCATCCATGCAGGGAAGACACCCATATACATAAAATAAATAATCATTTTTCAAAAAAATTATACACTGGGGTTGGAGAAATGACTCAGTGATTAAGAACATGTGTTGTCCTTGTAGAGGACCCAAGTGAAAGTGACAGCGCCTACATCAGGAAGCTCACAACTGCTTGTAACTCCAGCACCATAGGATGCCTCAAATCTATAGCACGTGCACATACTCACATGTACACATAAATAAATAGTAATAAAATATAATTTTTTACAAAAAAGAATTACACGGTAAAAATAGTGATAAATTTGAGATTATATGATTATAATCACTCTGGAAGCAGTTAACTTACTCCTGTGTTGTACTCATTCACAGAAACAAAAGACCTCTGGATAGGAGAGAAAGAACAGGTATATCCGTTCTCCGTTCTGGTATAGGCAAAACCTCATCATGTGTGTTTGTTCTCCCAAGCCCTTATTCCCAATACAGTACAATGCAATAGAGTCAGACGATAGTATGCACACTCTGTCAGTTGAATCACTAGAGAAAGATCCTGAATTCAGAGACAACAAATTAATCATAATGGGCTGCCTTTAGCCATGAAAATAGGCATTTTGTGTGTAATATTTGATGGTGATTGTGAATGAAGTCATTCCAAAAGGAAATGCTACCTTTCTCTTTCAAGAGTCTTTGCTGCCCAAGAATTCTGGATAAGATCTCAGGACGAGGGACAGATGCTTTAACCATTTGTGGGAGCCAAAGTTACCCAGAAAACTCAGAGTGGATGTGTCCCAACTTAAGCCAGGCAGGTCTTTGTAACCTCGTGCATTTCATTCTCCTAGAATTCGCCTCTTTTTTTTTTTTTTTCCCTATCTACCATGCTTCAGACTGCCCTTTGAAACTGCCTACTTCAAACTGGCTAGTTCAAAGAGGGGTCTGATTGGAAATGTGTAGTTAGGGAATCTGACTACTATGAAGAAGTTTCCTTGGCCACTAGTTAATTATTCTGATGACCCTGCATTTTAAGTCTGTGTTGATTTTTCTAGTCTTTCTAGACTTTGTGATTCTGAGGTCTGAATCCTAGTTGCTGTTGTAGTCACAATAAATTTCTCATTTGCATGAATAAACAGTCTTTGAAGTTAGGATCCTGACTCAATCATTTACCAAGTGTTTGATATATACCAACTTTAGTTTACTCCTCTGCTAAAAGAGAATTATAATAGCCCCTTTTTGAGGGTTATGAAGAGTAAATAATGTTTATAGCATATGACACGGTGATAGCCATTTCTATGACAGTAATAACTTCATGTGTATTTGTTGAATGTTTGAAGAACTGTGTTTTTTATTATCAAGCATCTTTCAAAAGGTTGGTGTTTAGGATTTGTTCTCATTTGTTTATTCAGTTTTCTGTATCTCTAATGTCTATTAGTATATCCACCAATTTTGCCTGATGATTTTGTTGCTGAACATAGGGTTTTAGAGACTTCTTTGAACTCCTCTTAATCTCTGTTCAGTACTCTGACCACCTCTCTGGGAAAGAACAGACTTTGTTATCTGTGTTTGGAGTAGGTGATAAATGTACCTCTTTAGTGCTGACACCATCATCTCTGTTGATAAGTACGCAGGACCTCCATAGTCATCCTTTGCTATCAGGACTGGAAAGCAATTCCCTTTGTTTGTTTCTTCTCTCCCTTCTTATCACCAACCTCACACACATCCATTATGCATGCATGAGTGCTCAAGCACACACGCTTGTGCATGTGTGCACCCACACACCCACACACACCCACACACTCACACACATAGAAGATATCACCAACCTTACACATGTCCCTCATGCATGTCTGCATGTACAAGCATACAAGCTTTCTGAGGACACCAAGTTTTTGGAATCCTGAAATCTTTTCCAGAATGCTTGGACAGCAACAAGTCTTCAAAGACAAAGCTAGCATTTTATTATGAAATGAGTTCATACATGATCACCATCCAATATAACACACAAAACGCCTGTTTTCATGGCTAAAGGCAGCCCATTATGAACAATTTGTGTTCACTGAATTCAGAAACTTTCTCCCTGACCCTACTGCATTGTCTTGTATAGGGAATAAGAGCTTCGGGAACAAACAATGCCCCTTGTTTGTTTCTCTTCTCCCTTTTTATCACCAACCTCACACATGTTCCTCATGCATGCATGAGTGAACAAGTACATATGCTTCTGCATGTGTACTCACATATACTCACACACAGAGGATATCATCAACCTCACATGTCGCTCACACATGCATATGTATACATACGCATATACACAGTGTCTCTCATACACAGAGAGAGAGAGAGAGAGAAAAGAAGAAGAAGAAGAAGAAGAAGAAGAAGAAGAAGAAGAAGAAGAAGAAGAAGAAGAAGAAGAAGAAGAAGAAGAAGAAGAAGAAGAAGGAGAAGGAAGAGAAGGAGAAGGAGAAGCAGGATTGAAGAGGAAAAGGGAGAGAAAGGAAATGTATTTCCATTCAGTGTATAATACACAACACATTCTGTTGTCTCTTTCATCTATGAAAAACTAGTCACAGCACTGAGTCTTTCTCTTAAGAAGATAGCCCCCTTCCTTTTCCTCAGTAAGACATCTCTTTCTTTGTCCTACGCTTTGCATACCCTCGGGTTTATCCTTAGCACTATTGAAAATATCACTGAGAATTGAGTACTGATCTTTACCAGAAATCTAGCTGTGTTGTGTGTCAAGTGTGACTACCTATGGCTACCTGCAGACTAGAATGGCCCCTGGGAAAGGAATGGCAAATGACAATGGTCTCTTAGAAATCATTTTACTTGGAACAGACAGTCTTTCTTGAGCCCATAAAATGACCTCCCATGTACTGGAGCTCAGTCTTCTAAGCCAGAAAAGCCGCAGGTAACAGCTTGAATGGCATTGCTTTATTTTTCTTTTAAAAGATTTTTCTCTGTTATAAATCAGGCAGCCTGGGGCAGCTCTCTCCAGCCTCCTTGGCGGGAGTTAAAATCAAGATGTCTAGGTTTTTGCCCTCTGCCCAGATCTAACTGTGTGACATTTGTCACATCACTAAAACTTTGCGAACCACAGTTTCATTATTTGTGGAATAAAAACTGTATGCCTGCAATCTGGAAGATGGACTGTTACTATCAAATGTGACAACTTAGGTTAGAAGGACAGTTTAAAAATTGCAATTGGGCCATAATAATAAAAGGATTCACTATCTTAAAAATATACTTCTACTTTTGTTTGGATACAAGCCTGAAACTTCAATGCTATATCTTGCCAGTGTTGACTGTGTTTATCAGGTATCCATGGTAACAGTACCTTGAGATTTGGTGATCATTCCTATGAGGCTAAATTTTTAGATCTGTTGCCCAATTCCAATGAGATTTCCTCAGATATAATCCTTCTTAACCTCTTGGTAGCATTTAAATTCCTGTTTACTCTACTCAAAACACTGCTATCTTGGTTACTGTGATAATATCCTTGTTGGTGTCCTCAGAGAGCTTGCCTTAGTCCTTGTGTCATTTGTCAACCCTTCCTATCCAGCTGCAATTTTGCAAGGCTTAATCCTGAGCCACCATACACTGTACTCTCTGCCTACATAATCACCCTAAATCTTACTGCTTCAAATAATTTGTCCTTGTAAATGACTTCCAAATATCCCCTAACCGAAGCCTTCAGAGTTGCTAAATGACAGCTCTTGAGGGCTCTCAGGGAATCCCATGATAAGCATGGCTTATGGACAATGTATGTTAAGCTTTTGCAGGAATGTGAAGAATTGATACCAAATATAGCTCTCACCTCAAAAAGAATATATGATTGTTCATGATTCAAATGTTATGGATCATGATCTGGAACTGTGGTATCTGGACTAACCAGAACGAATCACTTTGCATTGTGTTCTGGGGCCACAGATACTCATATTTAACTAAAAATGGTATTATCTCCTACTGCCTTTGAAGAGAGAGTTGTGTTTTGTATTGGAACTTGATGTGACTGGAATATATTGTGTGATATTTTTGACAATTGACTGCAGCCAGCCATACATTGATACAGAAATTGTAGGATCAGCTTTCATACCTTCTTCCCTACTTGTCTGTAATTCCTCACCAGTTTCTTTTGATGTCACTGCTTTCAAATGATGTTTTTCATTGCGTTCACTACCTGAGGCTAAACTGTGAGAGTCCATTGCCCAGATAGTGATGTGTGTTCCTACCATCTTTCCATCATGAATGTGGACCTATCCTTCTTCCAGTTAATCCAAAGAAGCTAAATATAATACCAAAAAAGAAGAAGAAAATGGTTCAATATGTCCTCTCTTCACACTTATATGATAATCCTGAGATCTTATATCCTATGGATGTAAGACTGTTAAAACTCAGTCTTTGCACCATAGTCATCTTTAGTCTCTTAATAGAAGCTACCTTTTTTGATATATCATTTTCCTTCATCCTACTGGACCTATTATGAATATTATTCTCTCTCTCTCTCTCTCTCTCTCTCTCTCTCTCTCTCTCTCTCTCTCTCTCACACACACACACACACACACACACACACACACAGAGAGAGAGAGAGAGAGAGAGAGAGAGAGAGAGAGAGAGAGAGAAGAAGAAGGGGGAGAGTGGGGAGAGATTCACAGATATAAGGCAAACACATGCGTTCATCTAACCCACCTACTAGGATACAATCTTTTTATCCACTTCACAAATATTATCACCTCTAGAGGTTTTTTTTCCTCTTCAAATAAATCAGCACCCCACGACATTTCTTTCCTTTATTTTCAGTAGCACTTATTACAGCTTGTAAGTATCAAATAAAGTGATTGTGTTTTGTTTTTCTCCACCAAAGTCTAAGCTCCTTATGGATACAGACACTTTCTAATTTGACTCGTTATTATTTCCTAAATACAAGGCATAGAAGAGGTCTTTAATAAGTACTTGTTCAGACCATGAACTTTTCTGTTCACAGAAGAACTTGAGATGAAGAGGATCTTGGTAACTTCTTTAGGGTCGCATAAATGGTCAAATGGTAGAGATGAATCTTTTAGTGCTAAGAAGATGTTTTCCAAACCATCTCAGTACATTCAATGAAGCAGATCCATGCACATACTGTTTTACCTATTAAGTCAATCACACACCTACATATGTCTCAGCCTAGACAGGTTTGCTCATTGTGCTCCTGCAGAGCAGTTTCCAGCCTGAGATGATAATTTTAAAGCTTTGTTCAGAAACCTAGGACCCTTCCTAGGGCCAGTCACAGTTCTTGACACTGGTAAGGGAAATGATTTCTGATCACAGAGGAATTGATGCATGTGGAATTAGTGGCAAGGTTAAAGCCACAAATTTGGATATGAAGCAACCAAGGTCATGCCCAGAAACAGTCTTATTACATTTCAAAAATGTAATGTCGAAGGCACACTCCAAAGATCTGTCTGCCTCTGCCTCTGCCTCTGCCTCTGCCTCTGCCTCTGTCTCTGCCTCTACTCCTGCCCCTGTCCCTGCCCCCCCAACCCCCAATCCCGCCCCCGCCCCCACCCCTGCCCCTGCCCCTGCCCCTGCTATGCCAGTATTAATAAAGGATGGCACCAACGTAGCCTGCCATTTGTCCTCCAAAATTCTAAAGCCTGAAGAAGACAATGGTTTATATTATTTTATCTCTTCTCTGTTTATCTGATCACATTTTACCATGTAAAACTGTGCCAAACCATCATCTTCTTGACAAAGTCTGCAACCATCTTGACATATTCTTTTTCTGTTTCTTTTCCTCTTTCTGTGCTGCCTTCTTCCAGTTAGTACTCAAACCAGCTGCTGATCTGGTGTGGGGAAGGACTGTTGGTAGCAAACCATGAGATCAACATACACTAACTGTGCCTTTCTTCACAATACTTCCTTCATATCCTCAAGTCACACATTTCTTTTTTGAAATGCAAACCTCCTTCTATGTCTTACAACTCAGAGATGGCATGACTGCAAGTTTGTACTGAGAATTGTTCTTCAACAAGAAGGCAAATAACCTTCCCACTTCCTCTGAAACCTAAGTCTCCTTGCTGCCTCGGCCATGATGCTGCCTCTACCGTGATGCTGCTCATCCTGTTAAGAACTCTTCTGACCCTGAGTACAGGTCACATCAGTGCCATGCTTGAACTCCTCCTTTCTTCTTACTTCGCTTCCACCTTCCCTGTCTTCCCATCACTGTATATATATTTTTTTGTAACAGTATGAGAGGGACACTGAAATATTGAGATATCTTCCTACCCTCAGAAGATGGAATCTGCAGGCAGAACAAGCAGACAAAAAAGCATCTCTCAGGAAAAAGTCCTAAAGTGTCTCACAGCTAAATCTACATATGTATATTTCTTAGTATGTCTTTCACCTTTCCATAAATTGTAACACTGCTGCAGGCAATGCAGAAGGAAGAGAAATATTTTCTTCCTATTTCTGGCTCAAAGTGTAAATAAATCTCTTTCTGTTCATGCATATATTTCAGGTCTTTGGTAAATAACTACCACCAGACATTAGATCCTAGTGTTCCCTTATTAGAAATTTTGGGGAGTTCCTTCCTGTTGGCCAGATGATACTGGGGAAATCTGGGTGCCCTCCTGACATTCTTAGTCTAATTAATAAAACAATTTAAGAACAGACTCAAGTAGAAACTTGAAGACAATTTTATTAGAGTTTAAACAGACTCAAGTGGAAGCTTGAAGACAGACAAGTTGTAAATCTTGGCAGCTGCCTGGAGTGGGAGAATAAAGCTCATGCTACTTGAGTTAAAGAGGCACAGGGTTCAGACCCAGGATGGATATGCTGCTATGTGGCAGGAGCATAACTTTGGAAAAGGAGTAAGGAAAGTATCAGCAAAAGCATGTTTACGTTCTGGCCAGCAATCAAAATGAAGAGAAAATAAATCAAAAGTCACAACTTTCTACATAGAGCTCAGAAATGTGGAAAGACTCAACAGAACCCCATGAAAGCTTGCAAGAACTGGGAAAAGGGGTGTGGGAATTCTGAAAAGAGACTGTGCTGTATCTCAATAAAAGGAAAATTATTCCATCCATCTCCTGATTATGGCAACTTCCTGGGAGTGGCCCTGGAACCTGAAGGGTGGTCTTTGGCTGGGTGATCAGCCTTCTCTAATGGAATGTGAAGTCTCCGCCAGGCCTCAGATTTCCATCCTTGTGGCCAGAAGGCAATAGTTTTCCCTTAGTGAGCCTTTACTGTGGTTGTATGTCAACTCTAGCAGTCCTTTCCAACCACACACCCTGTCTCTCCCACTGTTCTCTCCCCCTTCTCTTCATCACTTTGTGAATTCTGTATCACCCCACACTGAGTCAGGCATTACTGCCTGTAATTTACTTGACTTTTATCTCTCTAGTGTGGCCCACCCTCAGGATCTCCGTACTCTAACTGAAAGTAAATGGAGTCTAAGCAATACTTTACTGTCTCTCTTTCTCAAATTCCACTGTGACTCTTTTTGCATTTTCAAATCTTATTCATTATCTGATAGTGTGCAAATTCCCTCCATAGCAAAGAAAGAAAATGTGAAAGGGCGGGGCTCCTTGCCTACGCAGCTGGACCACTTTAGTTTGATGAACAAGTTACTGCATCTCCATTGTTTAATGTTACCTTATTCTTTCAAAATGATTACACCTAAGATTTAACTTCACTCCTGCCCAGTTTTTTCTTTTGCTTTGGGAATAGTTCTACCAGTGAATGGCATATCCAGCCCACCAATCATTTTCAACACTGTATTATAACTCAGATACAATTTTGTGTTTAATTTAGTGTAGAAAAGATGGCTTTGATATTAAAAAAAATTATCAGTAATTCTTCTCCATCTTTCCAGCCATGTTAAATTCTTCATCTTAACACTTCCATGAGTTTCAGGAATATATTTAGGTAGCGTTGCCAGAAAAATTCTTAGGAGAAATGCTTTGAGTCTGTCACAATCTCTCTCTGCATTATACACATAAAATGAAAGATTCACTGAAGGCAGAACTGCAGCCAAGCTAAGTTCCTTCCTTTGGGGGTGGATTAAGAAAGTATTTTTACCTACTTTCTATGGATTAGTGATAGACTCATATCTTATTGGTTGAATTTGAAAGCTGTACCAGTCAGTGTTATGGTCTGCCTGTAACCAGATGAGTAGTGTCAATTTATGTCCACACACTTGTTTGATTGCTCATGTCCTACTGGCTGTGCTCACTATTATCAGGAGACCTACTGTGTGCAGACTTTATTCTTTGGATGTGTCTAGTTCCTTTTTCCAAAAGCCATTTCATTTCTAAAATTTTTCTTTCTGTGTTAAAACCCAAGTCTCTGGGCATTTAAAGCATCCATTCTTAATTTTTGTCTCTGCATTTCTTTAAAGATTCTGGTCTTATTTTATTTTTAAGCTCTTATTTTATGTTGGTTTGATTTTGTGCAGAGCAAACATCTCAAAACTTGTTGAAAAGAAAATAAGCATTTGTTTTCATTTTACACTGGTGGTAAATCAATTTCTGAAAAAGAATTGCCCAGAGCATCAGCAAACCTTTATTTTTCAACCATAGAAATGATTTCATATATTCCATGTCTTCTTTACTGTGTGATTTTTGAGATATCTCCATAATCAGTGATCCTTACTACCCCACAGCTAGTTTATATACTCAGTCATATTGCAAATGGAAAAAAAAAGTTTTGAGATTTGACTTAATTTTTATAGAAAATACTGAAAATTCAGTCTGTGTTCAAGAATGAATGGACTGAAAATAGAAAAAAACAGTCACAAAAATGCAGAAAAACCAAAAACCAAAAAATAAAACAAATGCCTCCCTTTAGCCAAGAAGACATACTGGTCTGACTTTGGAGTCTATAGCTTTACGGGGCCATTTGGTAAACTCTCCAGCCATCTTCATATTCCTTGTGGAATATGATGGTGTACTTAAAAAAAATTCATTTAAGTTTCTTGTCCAATATTAGTGATGTCTCATTGTTACTGTCCTCAGTTAGACAGAAATTCAGAGGAGAGTCCATAGGAACAGACATACTCTCTCCTACATGTGGCTTTTATTTTTATTTTTACTTTATTTTACTCATTCAGATTGAGTTTTGACTTTTCAATTCCAAGTGTGTCTGTGTCTGCCAGTGGTACCAGGCAAATGGGGTTTCCTGTTGGCTTTATTAATAAAAGAATATAAAACTAGATTCAAATGAACCTAGAAGACAATTTTGAGTTTAAAAGAGAAAACTCCAGGAAATTTAAACTTTAAATGTAGGCATCTGCACAGACTAATGAAGAAGAGAAAGAATGAGGAGCCATACCATTTTGGCACTAAGCAGTATGGAGAACAACTTGCTGGTGGAAAAGCCAAACCATGATGGGGAAGAGAACTTTACAGAGAGAGTTAGGGAGTCCAAGGTATTAGGTACAGAATTCTTAGAACAGAAATAGAGAGAAGAAATGAAAAGTTATATTGGGCAGACTTCATAAGCCACATGGTTGCAATCTTGGAAGCTACTGTTATTCATGCAGAAATTCTGAGGAAACCAAAATAACAAAACAACAAACAAACAAAACAAAACAAAAACAAATAAACCAACAACAACAACAACAAAACCCTATGACACAATAGAAGCCAGAGGTCAACTAGGGGCCTGGGTAAGGTCCTTTCCTGGAGGGTATGACGTCACTGTGACTATTAAGGTATGACCTGGCCATGATGCATGTTGCATAGTACTATTCTACTGCTAACACAGCCACCATTGAGCATAGACATTGTATCTAGGGAGTTTTTCCAGATTGATTTTCCCTAGGACAATGACTATCTTGTTTTGTAAGTTACTTAGAAAAAAGAATTTAGGAGCCTTAATGTTTAGCATATCTGTCCCACCTAGCATCTCTGAAAAGTTCTTTGAAGATCTTGGTGAAGGTAATGGCATTCATTCTTATGTAGATTCTCGGCATTTCTGCAGTTACGATTTGCCCCTTCTTTGCTTTCAGGCAGATTCAATTTGAACTATTATTCTAAGAGAACATTTCTTTCAAATGGTTTGAAAAGGTAATCCCACTGTCTGTAGATGCTCTCAGGGAGATTTTAGGAGGGTCTGAACTAACCTCTTATCTTAATCTTCCAATAAAAAGGAGACCATTCTTTATCTTTCAGAAGACAGCATTCTGAAACAGCTCAGAAGGCAGAGATTTCAGACCTATTGGGGGGTAGTAGATTTCTGTGGCTCCATTTCACCTCCTCTGTCAGACTGCTGAGTCCTGGCCTATTTCTCTGACTGGAAACATCTGTACCTCAGTTGTCTTCACTCTTGACTGTGTCATTGTGTCTTCTTCTTGAACTGTCTCCTACCTTACTTCGGAGAAGGCAGGAAGTGTGTTGATTTGGGGTGGGGAGAAGACATTCAGTATTCTTCACTGAAAACTGCCACCAGAGTGTGATGTGTGAGCATATTTGTCAATGTGTGAATGGGCATGAACATGTGTATGTATGTGTGCAGGTAAGTCTGTGTACATGTGAGTGTGCACATGTGTGTTTGTAAGTGTGAGAAGTCATGAAATAGTGTGCATGTGAGTGTCTGGTTATAAATGTGAGCGTGCTCCTGAAAGTGTATGTGCATGCATGTGTTAGGTTTTTACATGTGTGAGTCTGTGCTCATGTGTGCATAGGAGTATGTGTGTGCATGTGTGGGAGAGTATGTTTGTTAATGTGTTGCTGTCTGAGTATAAGAATGTATGTATTTGTGAGTGTATGTACGTATGTGTGTGAGTAAAAGTGTGTATGTGTGTGTGTGTGTGTGTGTGTGTGAACATGTACACACATTGGGCATGGGGATACGTTCCTGTGTGTATGTGTTTGTGTGTAGGACAGTGTGTGAGTGTATGTATGTGTGTTAATAGTACTGAATGTGTCTGAGTGTGTGTGAGTACACTTAATGTTCAAGACTATCTAGGATTTCTTTTGGGCTTCATAGCTCCTGGAGGTATAGAAAAGAGAAATCCATTTGCTGGGAAGCTTGTCCAAAGGGAAATGGCATATGTTGCTCCTTTTGATCAATAAGGTGCGATACAGACAATTTTTTTAGGCTGTGCTGTCTTGGCAGAGTGTGAGGTAATGATGAGAGGCAGGCCAATTCACCTTCTTGAAAAGGTTTACTCAGGTTCTTCCTAGAGTCTTCACATTCTAGAGAAACTGTGTACCAGCTTCCACTCTCTGGGGTTAAGTATTGGACAGTAGGACAGTGTATGTGCCCTAAGTCGGGTAAACATTCCCTGTAGCCAAGGCATAGGAAGTCATGGAAAACCAGTTATTCCCACTCCTTGTTTGCCAAGCTTCAGTTGCTAGTTAAAACTTCACAGTGGCACTGTCCTGACCCTGGTTACAGCATACTACACATGTCTGCCAGGTTTCTCTCATTTAGAGTTGCTAACAACAGAATGCTCCAATTTTAATCTGTTTAAGAGTCATTACCTTATGTTCCGCCAGCAAGAGTCCTACAAAGCAGCAGGGTGCAGTTAAGATACCATCATTATCCAGAGCTGAAAGTTCAAGTCAACTGGTTCAAACAGTGAGGGGCAGCTCTACTTTCTACCATTGAATACACCCTCAACTCCAGGGACACCTGTGAGAGACTCTTTTCTCTGTGGCTCTCAATATTCTGATCCCCGCTCTACATTACTCCATAGTGTGTGTTACTTTTAGGCTGAGCCTCCCTCTGGGACATTCTGTCACAAAACAGCAGTTGACTACATTTTATTAAAACATATTCTTTGCAAATACGGGCATACAATTAAGTATGAGCATGTTCAACCCCATTCCATGCTCCTGTCTTCCCTGGATATCCCACCTCAATATGCACCACTCCCAACTTCATACCATTTTCCTCTCCCACTTCTTTCTCTTTGTAGCAATCCACGAAGTCTAATTAGTGTTGTCCTTATATGCATAGGTGTTGGGCTATTTATTAAAGCATAGGATACTTAACAGTAGAAATCTGTTCATAGAAGAATGATTCTTCCTCTCTTATCAACTATTAATCATCAGCCATTGTTATGATGTGGGTGAGACCTCATGGGCTCCACCCCAATCTACGTAGGGATATGGGTGTCTTCTTCTTGTGAGGGTAGTCCCAGCTGTTACCAGTTTATGACTAACAGCTCAATGAGCAATAGCCACACATGTTCAGAAGATGGCACTTCTTAGCACATCTCATTTTCTGGCTTTTCTTTCTATTTTTTTCTTTCTGGATGTTCCCTAAGCCTGGGTGTAGCAGGGAATTCATAAAGATATCCATTGAGAGCTGAGCCCTCACTGAGAGGTTGATTTCTTTTGAAGGGGAAGTGAGGAGGTTGGTGATCTTGCATCTCATTGTGCAAGAATTTGCCATGGCCTGTCCAGACCACATATGAATCCTAGATCAATAAAGAGCTTATTTATATAAGTGAAATGTATCACCTATAGTGGCATGTGATTGAACTACCTTGTTTGAAGAATAAAACAATCTCAGAAACTGTGGACTCCCAACTGCTATACCAGTAACTCTGCTCTGAAGTAATTTTACCCATACCTGAAGTTTGTTCCATTACATAATGTAGAAAGGAAGTGAGTCCACAGAGTGCTCTGTCTAATGAGGGCTTGAGGATAGTTTATAGTTAATTAATCAAAGTGAGTAAAATAGTTTTATTTTTCTAGACAACAGTATTTTGGTTCTTTAGATTCTTGAGTGAGAAAAAAATGGCTAACTCTGTAATCTAATTAATTGCTCTATGCACAAACACTAATTACAAGGAGAAAAAGCTTACTACTAGTTGTATTTAGGTGCTTATAAGTGAGCTAGATTTTTTTTTAAAAAAATTTCTTAGAAAGGAGCGTGGTTAAATAAAAATGATTGGATTTAAACTAGAAAAATCCATCAGAATAAAAGATACTCTTGTTGTCCTACCTTTCTAATAAGACTGAAGTGTGATTCCTACAGCCCATCTTTGCAGGGATATTAGAATAGTGAGTGTCAACCATTTGGTTGACTGCTTTGCCCTTTGGATGAAGGTCTAGGACATTATTTAAGCTGAATGTGGAACACTTGATTTACCATAGGCTTCATCTACAATATATTGAGACTTCAGAGTCTACCTTAGGTGGATCCAGATGCATTTAAAAATAATTTTCCTAAGAAGTCATGTTGCTATAGGCAATTTATCTGCTCTAAGTTGCCCTGTTGGTGGTGGTGGTGGTGGCAGTGGTCGTGAGTAGTCCCCAATGTTCTGAGTTTCAGAATGAAAGGCACACATGCAGCCTTCTAGTTTAATATGCTTTAAACAGTTCAATGGCTAGGCCACTCCTAAACTTCCACATTGCTAACCCCTCCCCTCCGATTCTCCTGAGTTATTGCTTACTAAAATCTATATTCCATCTTTTATCTTTCAGAAGACAGCATTCTAAACCAGCTCAGAAGGCAGGTGACAACCTCAACTTTGTGGTCAATGTTGAGGTTGCTGGGGTGTGTGTGTGTGTGTGTGTGTGTGGTGATTTGTATGTGACTACACATATATATGAGGGACAAAGGATAATCTTGAGTATTGTTTCTCGATCACTGCCTGCAGTTTTCTTTGTACCTTTGATTCAGGGTCTCATGTTTTCCAAGAATTCTCCAACTACTGTAGGCTGTATGATGAACGAGCCATGGGGATCCAACTTCTTCCCCTATAATCGGATTGCAAGCACAGCCACTGTCCCTGACCTTTTAAAACATGGATTCTGGCAGTCAACTTCAGGTTCTTCTGCATACAGGATAAGCACTTTACTATCTGAGTAATTTTCTCCAGTCCCGGGAAGTTGCTGATTCTTTTTAACTACTAAAGGGAGGCTGAGGCATATCTTTACTGTGAGTGCAAGAAATTGACATCCTCTGTTACTGGTTTGCTTTCTGACCAACTCTAAGAGCCAGTTGCAGAATATCAACACCAAAGATTCCCATGGAAATGGTTTTTATTAACTTCTTTCTGCAATCACAACCAAGGTGGGATCAGTTTTACATAAGTGACTGGTAACGGGAGCAGACTGATGGAAGACTTTTCCACAGAATACACAAATCCAAATTCTAGCTTCTCTGCTTGCTTCAATTCTCAATCTTAACAAGTAGAGAAATCAAGACTGCTCAAGCTAAAGTGCATGTTATCTAAAATTGAGCCACTGGTATACCAGTCTTTGCTCAGGTGGTCATTTTAGAAAAACACAGAGACTGAGAACTAGGAGGAAATGGAAAGCAATTTCTTCCACTTTACACTGTAAATCAGAAAGATATTGCAGGGCCACCATGTGGCTCGCTGGTTAAAAGGGCTCACTGTCAAGGTTGATGTCCTGAGTTTAATAGCCAGAAACCTATAAGGTGGGAGAGAGGCTCACTTCTGCAAGCTGTCCTCTGGCTTGCACATTCACCCCATGCAAACATCCCCAACATAAGTTAAATAAATAAATAAATGTAAAAAAAAAAAAAAAAAAAGAGAGAGAGAGAGAGAGGAAGCTATTAACAGATGGCTAAGATTTCTGAAAAGGATTCTTCTGGAAGTGTTAGCCAATGGTGTTTGAGACCTTCCCCCTCTCTTATTCTCTCTCGGGTTTTCCAGGCCATGCTGACATGAACTATCCAAATTTCTTACTTTCCCCTTTAACATCTTTTTAGATAAAAATAAAATAAACATTCTCTTCTAAAATTCAACTAGAGCACGTGTCTGTAGACCTCTCCTTAACCTTTTGTTTCCCATGTGAAGCAGATCCAGAAACTGCATGGTCAAGGGCTGGATTTATCTAACGGTATGTCGAAGAGAAACATGGTCCCTGAGTACTCCTCTGTTACCCTGTGCTTGGGAGTGTTTGTGACAGAAACACAAAGGTATTCTAGGTAAGCTTAGGGGAAGCATATTGTGCAATATGTATGGTGCAAGTCATGCTGGATTTAAAAGGAAAGCACTTAGAAAATTTTAACAGTGAACATCTAGCCTGTAAATGTCATTTACAAACCAAAAAAGTAGGAACTGTGGTAAAGAAAACTTAGACTATATGAAGTCTTTTATTGGCACTGCAAGTCGATATAGCTGGAAGTTTCATTCAGTGTAATTAGAGCCTCATGTCATTTGACAGACAGCCTGAAAAGAAGGACAATTGTTTAGCTTACATATATTATGATTCTTTATATAGAAACTAAAGAGAATCAACAATGTTAGAAAATGTTAGGTAATTTTACATTACCAAATTACATTTGTTTATTTATTTTGTGTGTGTGTGTGTGTGTGTGTGCGCGCGCGTGTGTGTGCGCGCGCGCGCGCACAAGTGTGCAATACGGCACACATGTTGAGGTCAGAGGACAACTTGCAGGAGTCAGTTCTCCTCTTCCATCATGTGGATCCTGAGAGATCAAACTCAGTTTGTCTGTCTTGATGAGTAGTTCCTTTTACCTGCTGAGCAGAGTCAATTACTGGTTAGAGACTATACTTAGAAGAAGACAAAGTAAAATAAAGTCACTTAAAAATTATCTGTAATGAGTGACATTTTATGAATAAAATTAAATTGTATTATTAAGGAGCATGCAAGAAGTTTAAAACAAGGGATAGAAAAATCTTTTTTTCTTTTCTTTTTTCTTTTTCTTTTTTGCTATGGATACAGGACTTAATAATGAAAACATGTCAGCTCAGTTCTCTCCATTAATAATATGATTCCACTCTGTCATTTGAGAAGGTGGGTAGGTGGAACTAGACAATCTCTTTTAAACAAAACTAAATTTGAAAAGAGGAAGGAAAAACATCTCAAAAAAAAAAAAAAAAAAGCAATATGCAAGCTAGCTTCAGCTACCAGCTTGACCCACATAGCCTAGGGTTTTCCAAGGCTGTCTCAAATGAGATATTGCTGAAGTCAGACTGGCCTTTCTAGGCAGAGCTTCCTTGAGTAATGATTGATGTGGGAAGGCCTAGCCCATAGTGGGTGGTACCATCTCTAGGCAGTTGGGCCTGGGCTGTGTAAGTAAACAAACTGAAAATGAGCCAGAAAGAAAGCCAGAGAACAAGGCAGCTGAAATAATCTACTCAAGAAAGATACAGGGGCTCGAGAGATGGCTCAGCCGTTAAAGGCTAGGCTCACAACCAAAAATATAAGAAAGATACAGACCAATACACTGATTAAGACAATATAGATTATGAATTCTTTATTTTGGCTGGTGATCAAGAGAAGGCTTATGCTTCAGAATATCTTGGTGCCAAAGCTTGGGGGTACAGTGTGGGAAACGCCACTAAATCACAAATAAATTAATGGGATATGATGGTAAAGATGACCCTTTGTTTTTGGAAGAATACAGTGCCTATTTACAAACCAGGACAGTTATTCTTGACTCATACTTTCTTCAATTACTTTAGTTTATGTTTAGTTTATAGAAACACTAACTATTTAAGTTAATCCATCTGGAACATGGTCAGTGTCACGGGAATTCCAAATATATTGCCAAGGCAGACATGACTGTTGGTGGGAATGGTTGCTGGCCCGAGAACAGTCTATGCAAATACAAAATGGAGTCAGGATAGATGGCACTACCTTCGTCACTTCACAGCAAGCAGTATTTCTCCATGCTTTCTTTTTCAAATTTCTACTTAAGTTCTTGCTCTGAATTCCCACAGTGATAAATTGTGACCTAAAAAGTGTAACCCAAGGGAACCCTTTCTTCTGTATACTGCTTTTGGTCAGAGTGTTTTATTACAGCAACTGACAAGCAAGCTAGAACAATCAATATTATGACACATTACATCATATTACAAGGATAGTAAATTAAGACAGTGTAGAACTGAGTGTTGGAGAGACAAAAGATAAACAGTCTGGAGAATCCAGAGAGCAAAATGGTCCTGGTGAATAGCAAAGATAGCATGAACCATCATGAAAGGAATTGGTTGATAAGTGATTTGGAGATGCTGTTTATAATACAGAGAGAGACAAATTTGTGTTATACACAAATTAAACTAATAGAAGAGAAAGTGAGGAAAAGCCTGGAACACATGGACACAGGGGAAAATTTGCTGAACCTAACACCAATGGCTTATGCTTTAAAACCAACAATAGACAAATGGGACCTCATAAAATTGCAAAGCTTCTGTAAGACAAAGGACACTGTCAATATGACAAAATAGAAACCAACATATTTGGAAAAGACCTTTACCAATCCTACATCTGATAGAGGGCTAATATCCAATATATACAAAGAACTCAAGAAGTTAGACCTCGGAGAATCAAATAACCCTATTAAAAAAGGGGGCACCAAGCTAAACAAAGAATTTTCAAATGAGTAAACTCGAATGACTGAGAAGCACCTAAAGAAATGTTCAACATCCTTAGTCATCAGGGAAATGCAAATGAAAACAACCCTGAGATTCCACCTTACACCAATCAGAATGGCTAAGATCAAAAACTTAGGTGACAGCAGATGCTGGCAAGGATGTGGAGAAGAGGGACACTCCTCCATTGCTGGTGGGATTGCAGGCTGGTACAACCACTTGGAAGATCAGTCTGATAGTTCCTCAGAAATCTAGACATAGTATTACCTGAGGACCCAGCTATACTACTCATGGGAACATACCCAAAAGATGCTCCAACATATAACAAGGATACATACTTCACTATGTTCATAGCAGCCTTATTTATAATAGCCAGAAACTTGAAGAACCCAGATGTCCTTCAGGAGAGGAACAGATACAGGAAAATGTGGTATATTTACACAGTGCAGTACTACTTAGCTTTTAAAAACAATGACTACATGAAATTCTTAGGCAAATGGATGGAACTAGAAAATATCATCTTGAGTCAGGTAACCTAATCACAAAAGAACACATGTGGTATGCACTCACTGATAAGTGGATATTAGCCCAAAAGCTCTGAATACCCAAGATATAATTCACAGACCACATAAAGCTCAAGAAGAAGGAAGACCAAAGTTTGGGTGCTTTGGTCCTTCTTAGAAGGGGGAACAAAATACTCAAGGGAGGAAATAAGGAGACAAAGTGTGGAGCAGAGACTAAAGGAAAGGCCATCCAGAGAGTGCCCCACCTGGGGATCTATCCCATGTACAGTCACCAAACACAGACACTAATGTGGATAATAAGAAGTGCATGCTGACAGGAGCCTGATATAGCTGTCTCCTGAGAGGCTCTGCCAGAGCCTGACAGATACAGAGGTAGATGTTCACAGCCAACCTTTGAACTGAGCACAGGGTATCCAAAGGAGGAGTTAGAGAAAGGACTGAAGGATCTGCTTTGGTTTGCAACCCCATAGGAAGAACAACAATATCAACCAACCAGACCCTCCCAGAGCTCCCAGGGACTAAACCACCAACCAAAGAGCACACATGGAGGGACCCATGGCTCCCGGTGCATATGTAGCAGAGGATGGTCTTGTTGGGCATCAGTGGGAGAAGAGGTCCTTGGTCCTGTGAAGGCTAGATGCCTCAGTGTAAGGGAATTGGAGGGTGGGGAGGTTGGAGTGGGTGGGTGGGGGAACACCCTCATAGAAGCTGGGGGAGGGAGGATGGGATAGGGGTTTTCTGCTGGGAAACCAGGAAAGGGGATAACATTTGAAATGTAAATAAAGAAAATATCCAATAAAAAAAAATTAAAGCCAGATCAAACAGACTCTAATGAGAACACTGAAAAAATGAATTATAAAATAAAAGCAGGCAATTGTTAGAGTGCTATTTGAAGGAATAGCAGAATTAAATATTCATATGTCAAATATTTGATTTGGAATCTAAAAATATCATATTTTATCAAAGATATGCATACATGGGCAAGAATATTCATTGCATCAGTACTTGAAATAGTTATAAATAATTATTTGTCAAAAATGTGTTAACTTACAAACTGGAGAGATGGCTCAGTCAGTAGTTATTATCTGTCCTGTTTGCTGTCATCTGTGGGTAGCTTGATCTTTCCTGAAGAGGAAATGGTTGCAGAGTTGATCTGGGAAAAAAGAGGGGATTTGGGGGCACTGAGAGGTGTGGAGGGAGGAGAAACTGTGGTTGAAATACATTGTATGAGAGAAGAGTATATTTTCAATAAAATTAAAATCATACTAATAATGCTTCCTGTTCTTAAACAGGAGTTGAGTCTGGTACCCAGTGCACATGTAGGACAGCTCACAACTGCTTGTCACTCCAGCTCCAGTGTGTCTGTTGCCTTTTTCTAGCTTTCATGAGTATATTTATACTCAACTGCATAGTCAGAGATACATTCTCATGTATCCTGAAATATTTTTAAAACGTATTATCTTGGAAAGATATCACGCTTTGTTAATTACCTAATGGAGCTAGTCTACATTCCTCTCAATGTATGTAACGACCTGCTCTGACATATGGACAGATAAAGGTGTGGGTAGATCTGTGGGTGAGCGTTTTATTGAAAAAGTCAGGCTCATTGGATGAAGCAATATAATGCCAACAATAATGCAAAATAACAATGGGTTCGATTTATGGTAAGACTTTGTAGACACTGTGGAAATGAGGCGCTGAGAGATAAACTGAACAGATTGGGAAATCCACAATACCCAAGTACATGACATTAATTATTTAGAAATGCGGGTAAAAAGAAATGAGAGGAATGGGATTGTTTTGATAAAAAGAAGGAGAAATGAAACAAAACATTGGCATTCCAAGCATGTATTGATTTAAAAAGAACCAAACACAGTAAGTTAGCATCAAACATGCACTTATGCACTTTAATTTACACGTACATATCAATAGGGACATTACATTTAATGCCACAAAAGAATTAGTTGACCGTTTCCTGTTCTGCATTCCTTAAGTTTAATTTGAAATGGCGTTATACTTACTCCCTTTAGTTCCTGTGATTATCTGTGATGTGGTGTTGCACACTTCTGCATATGGACTATATCTAGCTGTGGGTGTGCCACTCTCTTGAGATTCTTGTATAGCCCTCTCTTGAGCACCTTGGCTTGCACCACTCTGAACATCACTGCAAAGATGTAAACCTCACTGAACTATTTTCTTTGAGGTTTGCTCATACGGATTGCAGGTTATATAATCTATTACCCATTGAAACTACCTGGAAATTCTGGAGTACTCCATTGGTAGTCTATGAACCCAGGTACAATCTTACAAATAGTATACATCTCTTGCACATGATCCAAAACTCTGCACATGACTGAATGTTCCCAGTTTTCTTCATTTCTCTAGAAATACTTACTGGATTCTTATTTATTATTTATTAATATTTATTAATCTATTAAAATAATGCATTAATTTTAATAGGAAAGTGATGACAAGGGTACAGAAGTGACTCTTTAAGAACAGTTAAGAGCCTATGGTTTTTCTCACTCTAAGAATACTAGACCTGAGGTCAGGGATCCCTATGGAAGAGTTAAGGGAAGGATTGAAGGAGCTGAAGGGGATGGCAACCCCATAGGAAGAACAACAGTATCAAATACCCCACAACACTGAGAGCTCCCAGAGACTAAGCCACCAATAAAAGAGTATACATGGGCTGGTCCATAGCCCCAGCATTTATGTAGCAGAAGACTGATTGTCTGGCCTCAGTGGGAGATGATGTGCCTAATCCTGTGGAAACTTAATGCCCCAGGGAAGGTGGATAATAGAGGGTGAGGTGGGTGTGGGTGTGGAGTACCCTCTCATGGCAAAAGGGAGGGGGAATGGGGTGAAGAATTCTGGGATGGGTGAGTGGGAAGGGGGCAAAATTTGGAATGTAAATAAATAAAATAATTTAATAATAATAAATAATAACATAAAAATAAAGTAAGAATACGAGAGACGAGTGGTTCAGAACATCTGTAAGGCCAGCTCCAGAAGACCTGCTACCTTTTTCTGCCTTGCACATGTACCTACATATACGTAGCATACACATACACACAGAGAGAGAGAGAGAGAGAGAGAGAGAGAGAGAGAGAGAGAGAGAGAGAGAGAGAGAGAGGGAGGAGGTCTATATACATAAACAAAAGGAAGAGTAAACATTAGAAAGAAAAGAAACCACAGGGGGCTGTGGTGTTGTGTACTTTATCCTTTGTTTGATAGTCCACCCAGTGGTTAGTTTATCTGGACACCCACAGGACTCTGATAGATATTTCCTCCAGGAATTAATATCCTGCCTTACCTGGGCAGATCTTAGACATTCAGTCCCCTAAAATACGTGAAAAATACAAGGAGAAATTTCTTATTTTTGTGCAGATATCAAATCAAAATCTCCATCTTGGATGGTAGTACTAGTTACTTCATCCTGTCTCCACAGTAACATCTGCAGTGAATAAATGTATGAAGTGAATTTCCATAATTTTATATGACTTTAATATCCACTGAGTGTGTTTATCCTTCTTAATTGCACGTTGCAATTCCCTATCTCTGTCCAAATCTCATTGTGACCAGTCTAGACTATGTTTTATGTGGTGGATTGAATACACGTGGTCCTCATAACCCACAGGGAGGGGCACTATTAGGAGGTGTGGCCTTCTTGGAGTAGGTGTGGTCTTCTTAGAGCAAGTATGTCACTGTGGAGGTGGGCTTTTCAGTTATATACGCTCAAGCTATGCCCAGTGTGAGAGCCTTGTGCTGCCTGCAGACCAAGATGCAGAACTCTCATCTTCTGGAGCATCTGGAACACCATGTCTGCCAGCATGCTGCCATGCTTCCTGCCATGTTGATAATGGACTAAAGCTCTGAAACTGTAAGCCAGCCCCAATGAAATGTTTTCCTGTACAAGAGTTGCTGTGGTTATGGTGTCTCTTCACAGCTATGGAAATTATAACTAAGACAGCTTCTTCTTTTTTCAATTATAAAATATATGTTTTCTTTTTTGAAATATATCATTTCCCATTCTCCCTTTACTCCCTCAACCTCCTCAAATGTACTTCCTTGCCATGTATTGAATTATTAGCCTCTTTTTAAAATTGTTACACACACACACACACATACACACACACACACAGACACACAGACACACACACTTCTAAATATAACTTGCTCAGTCCATATAATGTTACCTGTGTGAATTCTGACTTCAAGGCTGACCCAGGCCTCTTAAACTTTTACCACTTTTGATCCTTTCTTGACTGTTAATTTATGTATTACCATGAATATATATATGTATAAACAATAGGTATACAAATATTCACTGATGACAAATTAAAAAATACATGTATTTGAAAACAATTCCTTAGTATACATACAATTTATCACTAATGATTAAAGACTAAATAAATTTGCCTAATAATTATATACATTGCTTTAGACACAGGATGTCTTCAATATTCTTCAAAGTTGATGAAGAATTTGATTTTGCAACTATTGATTCCGAGATCATTTCTTTGCATAAATCCGTAGTACAAAACCACAATAGTATGTTCAAGGTTATTTTATAAATTGTTGGAAATCCTGTCCTAATCTCAACCAGTGAAAAGTATGCATACAAGGCTTAGCTTTGTCAATTGGACACAATGTAGAATCACCTGGGAAGAAAGTCTTAGTGAGGGATTTTTACACTGGATTGGCCCGTGTGGTAATTCACCATGTCAGCCTACATACCATCATGCTTCTTGCCAGGATGATAATGCACTAAACCTTGGAAACTGTAAGCCAGCCACAATTAAATGCTTTCCTTTATAAGAATTGCTTTAGTCATAGTGTCTCCTCACAGCAATAGAGCAGTGACTAAGATAGCCTTTGAATGTGTCTGTAGGGGAATTGTCTTAATTGAATTAACTTATGTGGGAAGACCTAACTTAGGATGCGAAGTGCCATTCCTTAGGCTGGGAGCTCTAAACTGTATGGAAGTGGGAAAAAAAAACAAAAAAACCAAAGCTGAGCACAATCAAACAAACAAGCTTGCATTTATTTCTCTCTGCTCTTGACTGTGCATATGATTTGACTAGCTATCTCAAGTTCCTTCCTTGGCATTCCTCACAGAGGAACTCTAACCTAGAACTGTAAACAGAAACAATACTGTTCCCCTATAAGTTATTTTCCTAAGGACATTGTATCACAGGAACAAAAATGATGCTAGGACAATCTGGATTAAGGGTTTTGAATTAACACCCCTTGAATTAACAAATAAGAGAGGCTGATTTTTCACGTTGAATTTTGCTGTTGTCAAGCTGCAGTTTTAGACAGGATACTTGGACCAGTATCATCAGCAATCATTCTACAAAGCCCAAGATTACCATATTACCTTTGTGTTTGGACACAGATCCAATTGGCCCTGAGGAGAAACTCCAGACCTGTCTTACTAATTATGTTTTCATGGGCAAGGTGTTTAACTTCTTTGTATGTTTCATTTGTGTCTATAAAACAAAGATAATTTGAGAGTATCTATATTATGTGTGGTTGGGAGGCTGTAATTAGATAACTCGAGTAAATCTATTAACAGAGGTCTTGACATATAATTAGAGCTGGATAAATGTTGGCAAACTTATTATTGTGGTTGTTGAGAAAATTGAAATGATAGCTATTTATGCAAATCTCTGAGTTTTATGCTTGGCACCAAACAGGCGATTAATATGAGCTCCTCTCTTTCTTAAAAACCAAAAAGCAGATTTTATTTGCATAGGACATGAAAGAGTACTTTTTCAAAAACGAATCCCATTCCAAGGAATTATGCTGTCTCATTTATTATCTCTCACCAAATGCTTCAATTTTTTCTGAGAACATCTCTAATAGTTCCTGGGGGTGGGAGCAGTCCAAATGTCCTAAAGAAAAGACTCCGGGAGGGAAGTAAAGACATCAGACATGTTCTCTGTCTCTTCCACATTTCTTTCTTGTTTCCTTCTGTGAAGTGACAGAAGAAAGTGGAGTTGAGCTGATCTAGTTTGGTCTCAGAGACTGAGATGAGAAAACAGCCTCTGGGAAAAAGGATCAATGCTTATGCCCAGGGAAAATGAATAGGAGGAACTGGAAGCAGGCAGAAAGCAGAGAGTAGCAGGGAACTCGAGATGCAGTATTGTCTTGAGGACCCTAGGCATTATGGTTGGGGGTTGATCCCATTAAAGATTTTCCAATCAGTTCACTTGCCATGTTAAAGCTTCTTGTTTAATGAGAAAGTCTATATCTTAAGGCTCTAAATTGCAGGAGAGTCAGGTGAGGAATGAACAAACTATCTCCTGTCAGTTCGACTTCACATCATTCCCTTCTGTGCATAGGGAATGCAGGGCAGCAGGGAAGGGAAGGCATGAGCAATAAGAGAAGGCTATTTACCCCAAGAAATCCACAGGACAAGCAGCAATGCCGTGTATTTCACCTTGTTAATGGTCCTTGTCATGACTGTGAACCCTTCTTGTCAGAAACAGCAGCTTAAGGGCTAGAAGGGGAGCTCAGCAGTTGAGTATCTGATGTCCTCTACTATCCTTTCCAATCACCAAAAGCATGCATGTGATACACTTACATACATTCTGTCAAATATCCATACATATAGAATGAAATACGCCAATCTAAAAACAACGAACCCTACACATAGTAAATGGTTTTACAGAGGAGCTAAGTTAGAGTCCAAGCATCCACATCAGGCAGCTCACAACCATCTGTCACTCCAGCTTCAGGGAATCTGACAGAGTCTCCTGTCCCTTGCAGGCACTATACTCCTGTGCATACAACAGCTCCCCACAGACATATCCATATAATTGAAAATAAAATAGAAATGAAAAACAGGAGACTTAACTTTTGTCTTATTATTATTATAAAAAAATATTTCCTTACAGTTATTGTCAAGGTTCTCAACCATGAGACCCATCTACTTAGTAATGAATCAGGAGACAGAGTGGCCTTGGACTTCGGCTCCTTTAGTAAATTCTTTGGCATCAATAATACTTTACCATAGGATATCCTGCAGCATACTGGATGACAGATGTAAGTTGATTTTATATGATACAATTAGAAGATATAAAAACACAGACAAGGAAATCATTCAACTTCACCACAAGTCACTTAATACATCTCAGACACAGAGGAGAACATAAGTGTCTCTTTAGAATTTATTCATTTCTGCAAGACAGGTTGTTTATGATATTGTAACATTTTGTGGAGAATGAGAAAGTTCTGAACATTTGGATACAGGTGGTTGGAAAAGAATGCATGACTTAATAAAATTTAAAAACTTAAGAAGTAGAATCTTCATATCATAGGGGTGTAGGGGCAAGGAATTTGTGTTGATGACTGATTGAGAGAAGGTAGAAAATATTCTGTCAATCATATTCTAAAAATTTACCATACACAATCTGTTTTTTTCTCAGTAAATGAATTTGATGATATATTTCCCCTCTGGAGCAAATGGAAAGAAAAGTTAACAAAGACACATGCTCCACTATGTT
>CM052700.1:63537443-63550158 GCA_028551405.1 Uromys caudimaculatus | reverse complement strand
TTAAAAAAAAAAAAAAAAAAAAAAAAAAAAAAAAAAAAAAGGTTGTCAATGAACGGGGATAGACTAATGACAATAGACTAAGGAGCAATTGACAGTTGATGGTGTGTTGGCAGAGTCAGTTTTCGTTAAGGGCATATAGCCCCTAATAGGGACAACACATCCCAGTGGATAAGGCTGCACTCATAAGTATGTGGTCAGCACGAATTGGAGTAAATGGCTATTAAAAAAATAAAATAAAACTCAATGTTGAGGGCTAAATATGGAGTGGAATTTGGAGAAGGTAGGGGGATGAATCGGAATGAATATCATTAAAATACATTGTAAGAAACTATCAAAGAGCTAATAAAATATTATTTAAAAATCTTAATTTGTAAAGTTAAAAGGAAATGGAATCATGTTAATAAATGATTTTTATCAGAACAGCAACAATACTAACATAAAAGACCTAAGCAGTAAGGTGCTATCAAATCATGAAGAGAGAAGGAAGGGGAGAAATCTTGCCTCGTGTGTCTACAGAGAATCTGTTCTGTGTGATTCTACCTCCATAGCATTCTCAAAAAGGCAACATTGTGGATAAGGACACACTGGGTTACGGTGGGTGCAGGACATGGAGATGAGGAAGAGACAAGAGGGCAGCAGGATTTAAGGGCAATGAGGTGATTCTGTAGGATATACTGTCTTGTTGGATCTGCATCGTAATACACTTTTCAAAGTCCACAGAAAGTACAACATAGTATGACTATCCTCATATAAAGAAAGGGCTTTGGTTACTCTAACATTTAAATCTGACCCATCTACTATAACAAATATGTGGGCCCAAAATAGGAACGGAGGGAAATGTGTATCAAAGGTAAAAAAGAAGTGTGCATGGGGACTATCTGAACCCTTTCTTCAATTTTTATCAACTTAAAACTTTTCAAAAGAAATATCTATTAAAACAAACATTTTCCGCTACATGGGTTTGGATTTGAGAATTAGCAACACAGAGCAGCCCTGGGTTTAGTGCAGCATGACCTTGTTTCCTGGGGAGCACCTGGTATTCATGGATTTGAAATGAGAAAAGTTCCGACTATCTGGACTTTTGCCTAAAACGAATTTCAATGGATTATTTGCAATCTCTCTAAACTTCTTCCAGCACTGAAGTCTGTAAAGCCTCAGTTTGGCTGACTTTCTGCTACTGAGTCAGAAGCTTGAATCAAATTCTTACTGCTATATTCAAACATCCCCAGAACTTCATTCTGCCTCTTCCCTGACATACCTGTCTTCTGCCTGAGGCTCCTGATGCTCAGGACAGTGCAGAGACAAGCTATCTAGTTTAGGGTTTCTCATTTCGCTCATCACTGCTTTGGCAGTGGACTCCGAAATGGAAACAACTCCTCAAATACAGAACGGAAAATTAATCTATAAAAATTCAATTAACCTGGACGATGCTTGTTGAATTCTCCTGGAACTTAATCAGAATTTTCTTACCTTATTAGTTGCTTCACCTGTTTTGTATTTTGTAGCCTTGACAATGGCATTAAACAATCAGAATAACCCGAAAAGCTAAGCAAACTAAGAGGGTAAATCCAAGCATTGGATTGTCCCATCACTTTTACAAACATCCAGATAAACCCCACCTGTAAGTTCCAAAGGCCCTGTCGTGAGTGCTGGTGTGATATAATGTCATCTTCCTGGTGACAAAATCCTCAAAGTAGGTTTCTTCCCTGCCTCTTTCCTGATGTTCTGAATTCTCTAAGATGGAGCCCAGATGAGTGATAAAGATACCTATGGACACATAGTATTGATGTCACAGAGTCCGTATTTTAAGAATTTATTTCAACTTTCTGTAATTAATAGATGGATAGATAGATTGATAGATAGATAATAGATAGATATATGACAGATAGATGATAGATAGATAGACAGACAGACAGACAGACAGATAGATAGACAGATAGATAGATAAAGTTGTTATGCAGAAAGAAAAAGATGTTTCCTAAAGCTGGGGAACATGTTTAACATTTCAGAAGTAGAACACTTCTAAAAAAAACCCAGGGTGTTAGTGTGTATTGTTATGTATGTTTTCAACTTCCATTTTGAATACAGTCAGCCCAAGAAACACAGCTTCTTTGTTTCTCTTATGAGATCACCCTCAGTGCCCATGTACTACGTAACACTGCAACCTATGCACACAATAAATGACACCTGAAAAACTAAAACAAAATCGGTATAAGAAGAGAAAAACAATAGCTATCCTTAGTAAGAAAAATGTGTAGCATATATTCAAGGGTGGCTTACTCAACAGGAAGTTCGCATGACTAAGCATAAACACTTCCATGACAGAAATTGTGCGTTGGCATAAACTCTTCGAAGAGTTTACAAAGCTACTGAAGTTATCAAAATTTTATAAACCCTTTACAAATAAAAAGAGCTTAGTGGACAGTGGCATATATTGAGAAATTCAGCCAAGTGAGCTTCCACCATTCGACAGCCTAACATGATGGTGGCTCCTTATCTGCTGTGCAGAAATGATCTATGAAGTACTTCTGCTTGTGTCTTGAATTCACTCATATTTTAAGAAATTTGCCGATAAATCAATATCTCCCTCTATATTTTGCCACTAGTGTTGAAAACTATTTTAATTATTTATTACATTTTTATTTACGTGCATGTTTGTGTGGAAGAATGTATCTTGATGCATATGTGGAAGCCAAAGGATAACTTGTGGGAATCAGTTCTCACCTACTAGGTGGTTTCTAGGGATCAAACTCAATTTGGTAAAGCTTGACTAAAACCTATTGAGCAATCTTGCTAGCCTACATCCTAGTGTTTTAGAAGCCTTAGTGTGGATTATTTATAAGCTTAGTAGGGCATAGAAGATAGGGAGACAGGCAGAGATGGAAAGAGGGGAGGAGAAAGGTAGACTGAGAGGCGGAGGAAGAGGAGGAGGAGGAAGAGGAGGAGGAGGAAGAGGAGGAGGAGGAGAGAGCAAAATGAGAAATGGGGCAAATGAGACCAGCAGTAATTTCTGTTATGAAACAATTTTGTTGGGGAAAACAAGACTCAGATCTCACAAAACATTTGGCAAATATTGTTGAGAAAAAGTCATTTATCTAATGATGTGTTTCAGGAAGCTCCCGCTAGGTGGAAAATTTCCTCCAGGAGATGCTGTAAAGATCAGTAGGTAGCACACTGTCTGGCTGTGTGGAGGCTTACAAAGGTAAACCAGGATCCTTTCCCACAGTTGTTTTCAAAGTATAAAATTTGTGATTTCATTCCATTCTCTAGCTAGTTTCCACATCTGCTCTTGCCAGGAAAAGAGAATTTTAAGCTTTTATGTCTTCTTGAGCCATATGTGTAAGGACAGAAAAGAAGGCACAATTGCCTGGGGTAGGTGGTGAGGAGGCTGGGAGTAGGGCCTGGGTTAGGGACAATAAAACAAGAAAGCCAGCCAGGTAGAGAACAAGCACTTTCCCTGTTGATTGAAAGAGGGATTGGCAGTCTTTGCTGGTGGCCTTTTACTTCTGGCCTACAGCTTGCATTTAATTTGAATCTTATTAACACTAGGAATCCAGCGTCCACATTCCCTCAATTCCTGTCCTTAATTTTAAAAGTCTGTATGTTGAGTAAGTGACTTTGCAGAAGAGGATAGTTTTTTCTGAGCAAGGTAAGAGCCAAGGTTATCTGCAGAAGTAACAGCCTGGAAAGAGAACAAATGTGGCCTTTGCCTGGAGAAGGGAAAAAAATGGTCCTGGGCAAGAAAGCAGTGGAACATCAAAGAATGTAAATTTAGAATGCTTTCAAAGTGATGCATAGTGAATTGTGTGGCTGGCCTTTCACTAATTTTTCTGATCAAGACTAAGATGAGCATGCACAAGTGTGTGTGTCTGTCTGTGTGTGTGTGTATGAGTGTGTGTGAATGTGTGTCTGTGTTTGTGTGTGTGTGTGTGTGTAACCAGATGTTCCTTGTAGCCTTAACTGTATAATGAATCAATAAGAGATAGGTCCAAAAGGAAAGAACAGTTGAATAAATTATAGAGTCATTACAAAAACTAGAATGCTCTGTACCAACTAAGGGGTTCACCATTGCATTTAGCAAAATGGACAATTGTGTTCTTGACATGTTGAATAGAAAGTGGAGACTGCAAAACAACATGAAAAAAGTAAGTGAATTTTCATGCAAAATGCAAACTGAGTTTAATCCTCTGGCAATCTGTAAAATTGGTGTTGTCAGTTACTTTTCAATCCAACTTCCCTAATTGATATTCTGCTCTTGGCTTAGCACCATGGAGAAAAGGGATTATGTAGGAATTGAGTGGTTTGGGGGAGAGACCACTAGTTTAGAATATTTGCCATCTTTCTGGAGCTGTTCTAAATATTTGCAGTGGACTGAATTGTGCTCTCCTCCCCCAATTCACTGTTAAACCCCAAATGCTCAGTTCTCTTTCAAAGATTAGCAGCAAATTCTTTTGAAGTTAAAGGACTATGAAGAAAGGGACTTGATGCTATAAAAATAATGCCTTTCAGGAATTTCAAATAAATAGTTTATTATCTCTCTCTCTCTCTCTCTCTCTCTCTCTCTCTCTCTCTCTCTCTTTCTCTCTCTCACTCTTTTCTCTCTCTCTCTCTCTGCCTTTTGCTCGTTCTCTCTCTGAAAAAGACCTGCCACCTTGATCTTGGACTTCCCAGTCTAGAGAACTATGAAAAATTTTATTTAACTACCTTTTAATAAAAGACTTAAAACAAATATGTGCATATGTGTGTGCCAATAATTTGAGTGCCCATGCCCAGGGAGGCTAGAAGCATCAGATCCCCTTGGAGCTAGAATTACAGGTTTTTGTGAGCCACCTAATGTGGGTTCTGTGAATCAGATTTGAGCCTTGCTATTGAGATCTCTGCTACAGGAACAAAAGCCTTTAACTATTAACCTTTTTTCTAGCCTTTTAACTGCCTTTTGATATAGCAGACAATGCCAAATAAAATCAGTACTTTCATACATTTCCTTAATCAATTCTATAAGTAATTCTGTATATTTTCTGTTATTATCATCCTTTACAAGAGTCTTGCCCTTTCAAAATCTGGTTTTCATATGAGCCACTCCTGTGCATTTACCCAAAGGACTCAATATTCTACCACGGAGACACTTGTATTTCCATATTTATTGCTGCCCTATTTGCAATAGTAAGCAACTGAAACCAGGCTAGACATCTCTCAACAGATGAGCAGATAGTAAAAGCCTGGTTCATACATGCAATAGGGGTTTTACACAGCTGTGAAGAAAACATGAGTAGATTTTGAAATATGTATTAGAGAAGGAGATGTGAATTTAGAAGGACAAATCTGCATACTTTCTTGAATATGCATATTCTAGCTTTTATTGTATACAAGTAGATATGTAAATGGTATAAAATGTAAGCAAATCCTGAAACCTAGAAATGAGACCAAGAGACAGCAGAGAAGGGTGCTGAGAAAGTAGGGAGAAAGGTCCATGAGACATGAAAGGAGAGAAGGGGAGAGGTTATAAAGAGTTTGTGGAGTCTGGCAAGAAGATGAGTGGAGAGGAGAATCTAGTAAGACACACTTTGCTCAAAATGCCAATGCTCAAAATGATGCTATCTAATACCTTGCTGGCTAATTTGATAAAATAAAATAAATGAAGAGACATGGTTTCTAGATTCGCTCAACCTCATAAAGACTGGGGGTGAATTTGGAAGTCATGTCTGTTTCTTGTCAACTCTAAGCTCCTTCAAGTACAAGAAGGAAGGTCGGGCGGTGGTGGCGCACGCCTTTAATCCCAGCACTTGGGAGGCAGAGGCAGGTGGATTTCTGAGTTCGAGGCCAGCCTGGTCTACAGAGTGAGTTCCAGGACAGCCAGGACTACACAGAGAAACCCTGTCTCGGAAAAAAAAAAAAAAAAAAAAGTACAAGAAGGAAGAGACTAAGCTCTTTAGCTGTATTTCTTTTTCTTTTACAAAATTTTAAATTCATATTATTTATTTATTAATAATTTTGTGTGTGTGTGTGTGGGGGGAAACAGAGACAGAGACTGAGAAACAGAGAGACAGAGACAGAAAGACATATGTCAGAGCAGGTGGAGGCCAGAAGATGACTCACAAGAGCTAGTTCTCTCCTTCCACCACCCAGATCCCAGACATTCATTCAGATCATCATTCAGGTCAATGGTCTTTGCTCTCTCAGCTACCTCACTGCTCCTGTAGGTGATTCTTCTGAAATAGGAGGGAACAAGGCCCTTGAGTCAATCTGCCTTGTCTCTAGAATGATGAATGGTACTTTTTTCCTGTGTTCAGCATCTGTTTTTCTTTTTAATACCATTTCCTCTGCTCTTTCCTTCAGTTTTGGAGTCCATGGTGTTTTATATCCTGTTTTAAGAATACCCATGTTACTTGGCTTTTGGGGGATTGTCTTCTAAGGAGATGTGTTTGGGTATCATGCAGAGAAGCAATAGATATGTGATGTGTAACTCTGTGGACTAATTAGACCGCTCCATGTGGTCCCCACTCATTTGCTCAGCTATCATTTGGACCGTGTCTGTGAGAGAATTTCTGAATTACAGGGCATTTGAGAGGAGTTTCTATAGAACAGATTTCCCTCCCATTTGTGGATGGGCTTCATCTAGACATTGAATATGACAAGAACAAAATAACTGATCCTGCAAGAGAATAGTACTCCTCGTCTGACTACCTTGAGCAGGGATGGCAGCTACTTCCTGCAGTGTATTATCCACTCATTAGTTCTCAGGTCTGGTAGAATTTGGACTGGAACTCTATTTTCTGTTTTGAGCCTCTGACTTGCTTACAACACACATTGCGTGAGTCAGCTTCCAAAACTCAGTGAGCTAGTAGTACCTTATAAATGTTTTCCTCTTACTCTATGCATTCTCTTAATTCATCCTCTCTGGAGTATATTCCCTCTTTCAGTCAAAAGGTACAATTAGGAAGGATCCTTAAAGCAATCTAATTTGATTTGTTCTATGATCTCAGGCAGTAGAGTCTGTCTTCAGCACATAGAAGATGTAAATGATTGAGGCTGTGGTGATAACTTAATGAAAAAGTGCTGGCTTCCTAATTGTAAGGACATGATTTTACATTCCCAACACCTTTGTAAAAGGGATATATAAAGATCATGGGATCCTGGAAGTTTGGTGGCCAGCCTGTCTAGCTGAAATTGTGAGCTTTTGGATTAGGAGAACTTGTCTCAAAATAAATAAGATGGGGTTTGGGCATTGAGAAGTGATTGATTGGGATGTGACACACACACTTTCTCTCTCTCTCTCTCTCTCTCATTCTCTCTCTCACCATAAGCTCAAATGAACTCTTTGTCCTTGTTTGGAATTTGCGGATTGTTGTTTTCCGGTTTGTTTCCTTATTTTCCTTCCTCTTATATCTATCATTAAACATGAAATAGAACACAAAGTTATTTGTATTTTTGTGATTGTTTGAATATGCCTAGCCCAGGGAGTGGCACTATTTAGAGGTGTGACATGCTTTGAGTAGGTTGTTGTTGAAGGAAGTGTATCACTATGGGGGTGGACAATGATACCCTCTTCCTAACCACATGGGATCCAGTCTTCTCCTAGCAGTATTCAGATGAAGATGTAGAACTCTCAGCTCTCCCAGTACCATGCCAGCCTTGATGCTGCCATGCTACTCTCACCTAGGTGATAATGGACTGAACCTCTGAACCTGTAAGGCAGCCCCAATTAAATGTCCTTATAAGAGTTGCCTTTCTCATGATGTCTGTTTACAGCAGTAAAAACCCAACTAAGACACATTCCATAACACATTTATTCACTAATTTAAACAATGTCTTTTCTAAACTTCATTTTTTATTTGCCCCATATTTGCTCCATTTCTTCTGTTCTCTGTCCTCAAAATCACTTATACTAACATCTTTGATGTGAGAAAGTAAACATTTTAGAAATAGTGATATGTCTCTTTCTCTCTCTCTCTCTATATATATATATATACATACATACACATATATACACATACATATATATTTCATTGCAGTGTTGTGAATTAGAGAAAACTTGGAAGAACATAAATCTTCACTAACAGGGGTTTTGATAAAAAAATGCTATCTCTATACCTAGGCTATTTCTTAGACTAGAAATTATGTAGTACCATAAAAGCATGATTTTGCATCTAGTATATAATACAAAGAAAAATTTAAAGCAGCATCCTTTGCATGAGTACTGATATGACTATTTTCATAACAGTGCTTTACTGAGAGAGAAAACTTACAGTTTTCTTTCTGTAAAGATTCAGTCAGACGTGAGCTCTTTCTGTCTAGTTTAGTTGCTTCACCATCTAAAAGATGAGTTCTATATGACTAAGACTATGTCATTGTCACTACATTACTTATAAAGAAGTTATGAAATAGTGGTGTTACATATATGAATTTCTAATTTACAGAAACAATCTTATGCAGATTCGATTATCTTTTAATCTTCATTTAGCTGAAGGCAACTTCCTCTGTGAAAATATTTTCCTACATTTTTATTGTCTGTGCCTTTAAAATCCCATGTAGCATCCACATTGTTCATGCTGCTGTTTGGATTGATATTTGTGTTATATTACTTTCCCTTCTGACCAGAGAGTAACCTCCTTGAGGGGAAAGACTGTCAGGCAATTTCTTCTCCCATTTCTTTCTTCTTTTTTTCAAAACCCACATTTTTTTCTCCTGAATGAGTAGTTGGCCCACATACCTCATGAAAAACATTTAAATTCTGCACATCTTCTAGATGAATTCCAAAATGTAGCTCCATAGTGCAAAACCACTGATGTCATCGTTGGCCTTGTGAATGCAAATTGATGCCTCAAAGAAGAGGTCAGCTCCAAGAGCTGATTCCAGAAACACCTACTACGTTTTGACTATTGAAGGAATGTGGTCTAGTTGCTTGGGAGAATGGTTTGAGGTTGAGCCAAAAACAAACAAACAAACAAAAATCTTTGAAACTGGGAAAGAAGAAAATGTGATGGGTTTGGGAGATTGGGGACAACATTTGGCTAGAAGTACATGATTTTATTAAAAAAAAAAGAAGAAGAAGAAGAAGAAGAAGAAGAAGAAGGTGACTACAACAGAAAGTGCCCATGAAAAGACAATGATTAACCCAGTGAGATATTTCCCCGTCCAGAGAAATGTCCCCATCCATAAGCACAACAGCAGAAGAAAGCTGGAGGGTCATAGGAGCCCACATGCTTTTGTTTAGTTCTTGCACTGAAGCCAGAAATGCTCAGGAAATAAAAGCCCAGTTTGCTAGCTAGGATCCTCATTCCAGCCAAAATCTGTGCGCTCGCTCTCGCTCTCTCTCTCTCTCTCTCTCTCTCTCTCTCTCTCTCTCCCCCCCCCCCCCATCATTTAATTGTTTAGTGATTCTGAAAAGGTTTTTCCTTCTGGGCCTCAGTGACTAGCTCTTGGAAATGGAGCACTTGTACCTACCCTAGCATCTAAAACATTGGGAAAATTAATTGGTAATTTTAAAAGGAAGCTTTATTTTTTAGCCCCGTGGAGACAATCAAGCCTCACAGTGGATCACCTAGGTGATGAGTCATGCTACTCAGTTCTTGTCATTCAGCCTTTGCTTCTCTTCCAGCTTGCCTTTCAAAGAAAACTAGCTGGTTAAAGCATCAGCTGGAACTCTCTTGGCTTTCAATGGCCGCAGAGTGAAATATAGCTCTCAGCATAGAAAATGTCCTTCAAGTGCTCTGGTAAATAGCATTTCATTTCAGCCCCAGGGAATTGACTGCAGTCCTAGTTACCCAGAGCCATCGTTGTTTTCTTGGGCAGCAGAAATGATTGATGAAGGCAGCAGTTATTCTAAACTTTAATTAAGCAAACAAAAGACCATCAACTTTTTGTTTGTTTGTTTTGTTTTATTTTCTGTTTTGTTTTTTTTTCCCCAAGGGCATCAAGCTCAAAATCTGTGATCTGAACTCCTGTAGACAAACTAATTACCTTTCCATCATATCTTGTCTTCTAATTCTTCAATATGAGTTGAAAGACAGCCAATCATCAAGTCCTATGATGATGCTCTGCCTACTAAAAGCCCTAGTTATAAGAGTTATTTATCCAGGGGCCTGAAATCATTTTCCTTAATCTTGCATAACCCCTTTCCAACATATCCCCCCCCCTCTCTCTCTCTCACACACACAAACACACACACACACACACACACACACACACACACACACACACACTCACACAATCTTCCCTTGGCTCCCATAGCAATAGGAACCATGGAGATGTGCAAGTAAACAATTTCTCTTTGAATAAGTATGTATGATATAAAACTAAATTCAGATCCATACTTTCCATGGTTTAATTCAGTGTATTTGGAGGAGAATCTTAATATATAATGAAGCCCAAGCCATTGGCATGTTAGTGAGTTACCTTGTGAATTCATTTCCCTGAGACAAAGATTAAAATTAGCAACAAAAGAGACACATGGACTGCCACACATCTGAGTAAATAGGAAACATTGCATTTTAGTACACAAAATCCCCATCTTCTGCAACAGAAAATAACAGACATAACAGAAGGAAAATAAGGTAAGTGTCTGGTATCTTGTAGTCCACATAAGCTTCAGTGCTGGTTACCAGTTAACCTCAACGTGTTGGACTCATGCAGGAAACAGGGTATATTAAAATCTTTTCTATGAAAGAAGATGAAAGGTTTTCTAGACATATCTGTACTACATTGCTTTCCTGGAAATTTCTTTGAAGCCAATATATATCTGATGACCTCCTTGGAACATTACATTTCTTACAATGCCTATACTTAGATACTTCAGCATTAACCATTGCATATGCTAAGGAATTTATGGTATTGGCTTTCAGATCATTTGTTCCACAATCCAGAGAAATGTCCCCACCCTCCCTACCCTCCACAGTTCAAGGATTGTTATCATGTATCCTATAACAAACAGTCATTCTCTGGGAAATTTTCACTTTGGGCTTCTGGTCTCTGAATCTGTGCTTGCTTAATCAATGCATACCAAGTCATAGGGTATAAACACTCTCAGGGCATGACACGCTTATGATGCATTGGGGTGACTAGGAATCTCTAGTGCAAGATGGAAAACATCTCACCGTTGCCGAGACAAACAAATGCATGGTGGGCAGCTGAAAATCAGGTGCTCATAAAAGTGCTTTGCTTGCTTTTGGTCTTGCTCTGGCCTAACAGTTCTTCGGAAAGGCTTTGTAGTTATTGGAAATGGACAGCAAGACATAGATTCCTGTCTCTGGAGTGTTTTCATGTCTGCTGCAATCAGACCTGACATATAGCATGCATTCAGAGTGTGAAATCACATCTAGAGAACCTTCCTAAGTATAGAGAAAAGTGTATTCCAGGAGGTGCTTTGTGACTCTAAATGGACAGCTATGTGATGGCAGATTTGGGTCTGACACATTAATTTTTAAAACAAATAACAGGAGCTTAGGGAAGACAGTGTTGTCAGTGAAGACAGTATTTGCGTTACAAGGACTTGAATTTGATCCCAGCAACTACTTTGAAAAGCCCAATGGAATAGCATACACTTGGCACTTGAAATCCCAGTGCTGGGGAGGCAGAGATAGCTTGCTGACCAGCTACCCGGGATGCTCCTAGAACTCCAGGCTACAGAGAGACCGCGTCTACAAAACAAGCCGAACAGTTGGCCATGTCTTCTGGCCTGTACATTCATGCAAATAGGTGCATGTGAGTGACCTTCACACAAACCTACAGGTACATGAACAAACAGATGCATACACAAATACATATAAAAATTAAAAACCCATTGCAAGCTTGTGGGATAATTGATAATCTTTTCTTAATTCAACTAAACATGGTAGCCCCTGTTTTCATAATGAATCTAAAGTCTGTGCTCATTTGCAGTTGTTTCAGTTCTCAGCAACACTCACTGATATCTCTTGGGCAGATGTGTTTCAGACAATACACAAAATATTCCTGATGGATATCCTTGGTCCTGTCATTTCTATGACATGAAATTCAAATGGGGAGAATGCTTGGCTGATTCAATGTACTATCCACAGTGACATTTCTCAACAAAAGCAAATCTAGGGGAAAATTTAAATAGAGTGCTTGTGTAATAGAAAGGTCTCATGCAGACACTGCATCTAGGTTAGACTCTACATCTTGTCTGGTTCCAAAATTTAGTGGGGAACACAATTTTTGATATTAGAAAGCTGACTTTTCCTGAAGCTGAGAGAGGGACTAAGCCAGGCTTGAGTACTGGAAAGTGGCCTCTTTCCTCCTGTCAGTCTCTAGAAAATTCCTCTGAATGTACTTCCTGAATGAAAGCTGTCTCTTGACTACATGCTTTTAGTCTCACCGAGTGTCCCTGCTACTAACATGCTCTATTTTATAATGCTTATGATGCATTGGGGTGACTAGGAATCTCTAGTGCAAGATGGAAAACATCTCACCGTTGCTGAGACAAACAAATGCATGGTGACCAGGTTCAAGTTCCAGAAGGGTGAGCCTTGGATGGATGCTGATGCATGGGCTCATTTTATAATCTCTGAACTCACTGATAGTTGATAACAACTTCTGGATGATATTTTCAAGTTCCATCCATTTGCCTGCAAATTTCATTAAGTCATTGTTTTTAATAGCTGAGTAGTACTCCATTGTGTAAATGTACCACATTTTCGGTATCCATTCCTTTGATGAGGGATGCCTGGGTTGTTTCCAGCTTCTGGCTATTATAAAT
>CM052700.1:63472167-63537343 GCA_028551405.1 Uromys caudimaculatus | reverse complement strand
CAGGAGAGGTATAGCTGGGTCCTCAGATAGTATTATGTCCATTTTTCTGAGGGTCCGCCACACTGATTTCCAGAGTGGTTGTACCAGCTTGCAATCCCACCAACAGTGGAGGAGTGTTCCTCTTTCTCCACATCCTCACCAGCATCTGCTGTCATCTGAGTTTTTGATCTTAGCCATTCTGACTGGTGTGAGGTGGAATCTCAGACTTGTTTTGATTACACAGTCACAAAAGAACAAACATGGTATGTACTCACTGATAAGCGGATATTAGCCCAAAAGTTCAGAATACCCAAGTTTCACTTAACAGTAACCGCTGGACTGAGAGTGAGGTCCCAGATGGAGGAGTTGGAGAAAGGTCTGAAGGAGCTGAGGGAATTTGCAGCCCCATGGAGGGAGCAAGAACATCAATGGGCCTGACACCTCCCCCCCATCGTCCTGGAGTTTGGACCACCAACCAAAGAATACACATGTATGGACCCATGGTTCACACCACATATGTGGCAGAGGATGGCCTCGATGGCCATCAGGGAGAGAGGAGATGCCTTTGGGCCTGAGGATGTTAGAGACCCCAGTAAAGGGGAATGTCAAGGTGGAAATATGGGGATGGGTGGGCGGGTGGGTGGGAGGTGGAATTCCCTCATAGAGACGGGGAGGGGGAGGGGATAGGGTGTTTCCAAAGAGGAGACCCAGAAAAGGGGAAACATTGGAAATGTAAATAAAGCATCAAAAAAATAAAAAATAAAAAAAACAAAAACAAAAAACAAACAACTTCTGCTCTCCTTTCCAAATTCTGCATTCCCATGCCTTTAGCTTATGAAAAGAGTTATGGTAAGCCTGAAGTCATGAATGAGAATAATTGTCAGCTTGAATTCTGCTATCAATTGCTGGACATTTGGAGGGTCCTGCATGTCTTTGTAATACTCATGTATGGCATTCTTCTCATTCTTATAACCCTATGAAATGGGTTTTATGTTTCCTCATATCAAAGGAGAACAAATAGAGCAAATACAGGAACAGAGGTTCAATAAATTATACAAATTTGCACAGCACCTAATCAGTAAAATTCACATTTGGATGACCATGTCACTGTCTTCAGAGTGAGTGTGGTATCTGATGGCACAGTGCCTCCCTGAGTAAACAGGAGCGCCATGAAGTTACTACACCAGCTTTGGCTGCAGTGAGGCAGGAATCTAAGTGACTCATCATCCCAGCACCATGCAAATCCATTCCCAGGAATCTAGAAAATTATTTCCATTCCCTTTTAAAAGTACCCACATCTTTTCTCACTGTCATCATTAAACCTGTAGTTGCCATATGAAATGCTTGCCCACAAATCACAAAACCAAACAACCCTCTAAAGGAAACTGCAAGAGGAAAGCACCAGGTTTGTTTTTCCTACCTCTGTCAGAATTCATCCTCTGCATCTCTGCTGCATGAGACTGAGAAAGTGGACTCTGTAGTCTGCCCTCCTGAGTCCCAAAGACAATCATGACAGAGCACTGAGAAGTGGAAGCCCAATGTGGAAGAAAACAATTCCTCAGATTTGAAGACTATAGAAGTAGTCCTACATTGTCAATAAGACAAAACAGCAACCAACAGATTGGAAAAAGATCTTTACCAATCCTACATCCGATAGAGGGCTAATGTCCAATATATACAAAGAACTCAAGAAGTTAGACTCCAGAGAACCAAATAACCCTATCAAAAAATGGGGAACAGAGCTAAACAGAGAATTCTCAACTGAAGAAACCCAAAGGGCTGAGAAGCACCTAAAGAAATGTTCAACATCCTTAGTCATCAGAGAAATGCATATCAAAACAACCCCGTGATTCCACCTCACATCAGTCAGAATGGCTAAGGTCAAAAACTCAGGAGACAGCAGATGCTTGTGAGGATGTGGAGAAAGAGGAACACTCCTCCATTGCTGGTGGGATTGCAAGCTGGTACAACCACTCTGGAAATCAGTTTGGCGGACCCTCAGAAAATGGAGACAATACTAACTGAAGAGCCAGCTATACCACTCCTGGGCATATACCCAGAAGAAGCTTCAACATGTAATAAAGACACATGCTCCACTATGTTCATAGCAGCCATATTTATAATAGTCAGAAGCTGGAAACAACCCAGATGTCCCTCAACAGATGAATGGATACAGAAAATGTGGTACATCTACACATGGAGTACTACTCAGCTCTTAAAAACAATGACTTCATGAAATTTGCAGGCAAATGGATGGAACTTGAAAATATCATCCTGAGTGAGGTAACTCAGTCACAAAAGAACAAACAAGGTATGTATTCACTGATAAGCGGATATTAGCCCAAAATTTCGGAACATCCATGATTCACAGCATGAATTCATCATGAATTCACAGCAACTGTTGGACTGAGCGTGGGGTCCCAGGTGGAGGAGTTGGAGAAGGGACTGAAGGAACTGAGGGAGTTTGCAGCCCCATGGGGAGGAAGTAACAGTGTCAACTGGTCAGCTCCCCCCCCCCCCCATGCTCCCAGAGACTGGACCACCAACCAAAGAATGCACATAGAGGGACCCATGGTGCTGGCCAAATATGTGGCAGAAGAGGGCCTTGTTAGCCATCAGTGGGAGGAGAGGCCCTTGGGTTTGAGAGTGTTAGATGCCTCAGTATAAGAGAATGCCAGGGATGGAAGATGGGAGTGGGTGGGTAGGTGGGGGAGCACCCTCATAGAGGCAGGAGGATAGATAATGGGATAGGAGGTTTCCAAAGGGGAGATCTGGAAAGGGGAAAAACATTTGAAATGTAAATAAAGTATTAAAGAAAAAGAAAGAAAGAAAGAAAGAAAGAAAGAAAGAAAGAAAGAAAGGAAGGAAGGAAGGAAGGAAGGAAGGAAGGAAGGAAGGAAGAAAGAAAGAAAGAAAGAGGAAGTAGTCCTAGGAAAATGAGGTTTGGTTGTTAATTCTGAAGTAGAAAGACAAGTCTCCATGTGACAGTTATAAGTGACAGGTCTCAGTGTAACAGAAGTTTCTGGACCCTAAAAGTCAATTTTAAAACAAAATAAATAAGTTGACTGGAATCTTGCTATATCATGGAAAAAGGTGTGTGTGTGTGTGTGTGTGTGTGTGTGTGTGTGTGTGCGCGCGCGCGCGCGCGCGGGTGTGTAGGGGTGGTGGTGGTGATGTCTTATTCTAGTTTTCTTTCTGTATCTGTGATAAAATATTTGGCTAGACCACCTTGGGGAGGAAAGGGTTAATTTCATATTTTATTTCCAGGTCACAGGCCATCATTGAGGGAAATGAAAAAGCAACTGGGAGCACGCTCCACAGGATACCTCTTTGAGCAGAGCTGTAACACTTTTCCTGGGGCAGAGCTCTCAGGGAGGAAACCTCCCCCTTCAGAGCAGAGGTGTAAGGCTTTCACTAGGGGAAAGCATCCAGAGTCTGAAGCAGAGCTTTGGGAAAACTTTCCTGCAGCATAGGGCAGGACCTCTGTAGAGGAAAGCATCCCATTTAGAGCTGCAACATTTACAACCCCAACCTGAGCATCTCTGCCATACATACCCCAACAGAGGGTGATGGATTCAGGCCCTCTAAAATGAAGAGTTAAAACAAGCCTCCCCTTCCTTGAATTGTTGCTCAAGTATTTTGGTCACAGCTGCACAACAATAACTACAGTTATTAAAATGACAAGCATTTGGTCATTTTTTACTTTACCATTTGTTTGGGTTATCTATTTCCACACATAAAATACAATGCTTCAAACTAAATTATATTAGCTCAGGTGAAAACAATCTCTCTGTCTCTCTCTGTCTCTCTCTGTCTCTGTCTCTGTCTCTCTCTTTTCTCTCCCTCCCACTACTCCCTCCCCCTCCCCCCACTCCTTTTCTTTCATTTCTACATGGACTTTTTTCCAGGTTTGCAGTTAGAGTTTCCCTGTAGCTGGTGGTTTTAGGGCTCCAACTATTCCTATCCCCAGCTTGCATGTTCGTATAGCAAGTGTGGAAAAGGGCAGGCAAGTGAAAAGAAATCAAGACAGACAAGGATAGAGGGGTGATGAGGGAAAGAAAGAGGAAACAAGTGTGGGAGAGAAGAAAAATAAAAGAAAAAGTTAGGATAGAAATTAAAAACAGGGAGGGAGAGGAAGAGGTGGAGGAAAGGGAAGAAAGGGAAAGGAGGGGAGGAGAAAGGAGGACAGGAATAAGGGGAAGGGAAGGGAGGGGAGGGGAGGGGAAGGGAGGGCAGTGAGGACAAGGAAGGGAACGGCAGAGAAGGGGGAGGAAAGGAGAGGGAAAGGAGGGGGAGGGGAAGGGAAGGGAAAGAAGGAAAAATGTGCTCTATATTTTTTGCTAGATGAATATGGTAGTAAAAATCTATAATCCACCACTCAGGAGAATATGGCAGGAAAAACTATGTTTGAGGGTAGCCTGGGATACAGAGTGAGATTCTGTACCATGAAACAAAGTTATTCATAGTTTTACTAAAAAAATGGTTGCTGGAACTTAACAGCTGTAAGGTCAGAGATTACGCTTGATTGGTCAAAATACCATTGGAAAATTGAGGCATTAGCTAATTGTGATTTCTCCTCTAATCGTAGGAAGTCATAACAGATACCAGGACTCTAAAAATCGATGTGCTCAGGCAACCCAGGCCGGAACTACTAAGTTCACAAAGATAAAGTGCAGAGGTCTGCAGTGTCTTGTTACTGTTGATGCTAGCATAGGCATCGGTAAACAAAATGCTGACCCAGTGTACATCATTGTCTTTAATAGTCTCTGATAGTTGAGCTGTCAACTCTAGAATCCCTGATGTGCATGGATAAAGCGGGAAGAAGTCAAGTGAAGGTGTCCTTGCAAATGTTTCATAAGCAATATAGGGAACACCACAACAGTAGTAAGGGAGATGCTCACACAATGATCAAAAGTGACTCTGAGAGTATTCACAGACCAGAAAAGCCTCCTTATTTTTATGATGCCTATGTTTGTTGAATGTTTAGTCAAAAGTAACTCCTGAAGCATTAGCTAATTGTGATTTCTCCTCTAATCGTAGGAAGTCATAACAGATACTTTGAGTCTAAAAATCAATGTGCTTAGGGAATCCATGCCAAAACTACTAAATTCACAAATATAAAGTACACAGGTTTTCAGTGTCTTATTATGGTTGTGAACCATAATGTGAACATAATAATAATAATAATAATAATAATAATAATAATAATAATAATAATTTGTTAGAAGTACATAGGCCAACTGAGTGAAATGAAAGGACACTGAAAACAAAGCTCTTAGTTAATCTTGGTTTTTAGACTGATTTGATATAATACCAGCTAAGATACATACCTCTGGGCTGGCTATGTGGCCATATCTAGGGTAGCCACCATCTCCAACAACCCCAAGGAGCTTGCTTGTGACTGGCAGGTGGCTCTTTTTGTTCTCATTCCCCTGAACTACACTCTGAGATAAAGATGTGCAGACTAATGATACTTTCAGTGCTGCTGAAGAAACAACAAGAGACACTAGGGGATAGGACTGCAAAGAAGGGAATGTAAACCTGGCATTTATCACAGGAAAAGTAAAGGTGAAAATAGCTTCAGCATGATGCTTTGGGGAGAAACTGGGTGTAAGTGGAATCTCAGCAAGAGGTCACAGTGTGCCTATTTGTCTTTGGCTCTGGGCTTTCCTTGTATGGTGGTCATGCTGGTAGGTGGTAAAAATCCCCAGTACTCAGACATTTTCATGTCTTTGCAGAATACATGTTAGCAGAGTCAAATCAGTGTTTCCTAAATAGCACAAAGTGGAATGCCCATAATTGTAATATGTCAGCAGTGGTGTCTGCTGAGATCTAGAAGCTGTACTTGTATAGACTGAAGCTGAAGGAGAAAGAGAAGCCACCAAGTGCAGTGCTTGCCCATTGCAATGTTCACACCATGTGTGGGATGACAGTCTTCATCATTCCAGGCTTCACCACAGAGAAGGTAGCATCTTGCCATATGTCATGTCTGGCCGTGTTTGGAAGTCTGTTTTCTGGTAGAGCTAAGGTTTGAACACTGCAGGCTGAATAGGCTGTCTTCAGTCTATAAGGGATGGCAGCTGTTTGCCCAAGCTCCTAGAATACAGTTTCTAACATGTGGCTACATCTCTCCATAGGTCTGTGACATTTGGTCACGTAAAAGAGGGTCATGCCCTCCAAACCCCTCCTCAGGTAGAGGCATGGCCATGCCCCCAAGCCATCCCCATGTTAATGAGACACCTAGAGACTTAACCACACCCCTTCTCAGTTAGTATTTTTACCTCTCCCCTCCCAGAGGTCTCAGGGTACAATCTCATCCACCCTACTCTCCACAATGTCAATAAATGCCTTCCTTAGAATTATTTACTGTCTCTATTCATCTTGATCAGCAGTGGGAATCAAGAGATCTGGCCTTCGATTAAGGAGCTGGGTCTAATCTCTCACTAAGGGCATCTCAGTGCTTCCAGACGGCACCCATTCATTCAAGCCAAAGCAGCTAACTGGCACCCAAGCTGCCCAACCGGTCCCGCAGTGAGAAGCCAGCTGCACTCTGCGGCCCCATCTGTTCCCAGCTCTCTGTGGCATCCTTCGATGTCTGCGATGTCCAGAACCTGGTAACTCCAGAGTCGGACAGCATTCCCCTGGAATGGCCCCCTCTTCTACCCACTAGCTGTGTCTCCACATAGGCCTCTCACACAGCCTGACCCACCTGGAGGACTGTAGAAGAGCGCATGGCCACTTCCCGAATGTCCCATGCCTCACTGAGGAGCCACGAGATCTTGGGGCAGACACACGGGGCTTCACTCCACCCCATGCCAATTGTTCCTATAATGTCACAGTTTGGATATGAAGTTTCCCAAAGGCTCACATGTAGAAGGCTTGATCCCACAGTACTCGTCGGAGGTAACTGAATCTTGAAGGCTCTGATTGAGTTCATCAATAGATTAACCCTTTGAAGAGTTCATAGATGAAGGGGTTATTGAAGCTGATATTACTGAGCTTGGGGGTCACAAGGTTCACCAGATATTAATTGAACCTGTTCCCCAAGCCAGGTTCAGCACCTGTTTTAAGTTATGAAGAGACATCCTGACAAAGACAACTCTTTTAAAGGAAAATATTTAATTAGGGCTGGCTTACAGTTTCAGAGGTTCAGTCTATTATTATCATGGTGGGAAGCATGTCAGTGTGCAGCCAGACATGGTGCTAAAATAGGAGCTGAGAGTTCTACATCTTGATCCAAAGGCATCCAGGAGGTGAGTCTTTACACTGGGCAGAGCTTCTGTACAATTAGGCATCAAAGCCCACCCCTACAGTGACTTACTTCCTCTAATAAGGCACACCTCCTCTGATAAAACCACATCTCCTGATAGTGCCACTTCCCATGAGTCAAGCATATTCAGACCACCACAGACCCTGACTCTAAAACAACAGCAAAGAAAAATAATGGACCCCAAAGAAGTGGGAATTTCCCCACTTCTCATTCTGAGAGAAGATAAAGGGAGCAGTCAAAGGGAGACATAACTCCCAGGGAAACAGATGTCTTGGGGAGAAGGAAATTTACAGCTTTGTCAGACTACCTTTTAGGATGAGACATCAGTCTGCAAAATGATGGGCACCGCTTTATTTCAACCAAGATTGTTTAGGTGTGCATATACTTGGTCTTCTATTTAAACATTAATCTTACTTCACAACCCAAAGGACTTGAGCTTATTGAGCCTGTGACTACATTGAATAAATCTCCATTTTATATTTTCCACTATTAATTTGGCTCTTTTAATTGGCTTATTTTGGATGGGTACTATGGTGGTTTGAATAAAGATTGTCCACATAGGTCCATAGGGAGTGACACTATTAGGAGGTGTGACTGTTAATAGGTGTGTCATTATTGGAGGAAGTGTGTTTCATTTGTTTCCTGCTGCCCAGCCAACATAGAACTCCTTTTTCAGCACTGTGTCAGCATGCATGCTGTCATGCTTACTGCCATGGTAATGGATTATAAAACCTGAGAAACCATAAGCCAGCTCCAACCAAACATTTTTGTTTATAAAAGATGCCTTGGTTATGGCGTCGCTTCACAGCAATGAAACTCTAATTAAGACAGAGTCTCTCTATAGCCCTGGCAGTTCACGAATTCACTATGGCTATCCCAAATCTCACAGAGATCTACTCTCCTTTTCCTTCTGAGTACTGGTATTAAAGGTCTGTGCCATCACACCCAGTTGCAGTGCAGTATTTCAATAATCTGGTAGACTGAGAGACACAAGTATCTCTTTAGCATCTTGATTTCGGTTGTAGTGTGGCCTACTTGGAGGAGGTAGATGACTAGGGGAGTAAGATATCTTTTCCATGGATCTCTTCCTCCTTTTCTTTATTCATCCTCCCTTCTCTGCTTTTTATATCTACACCTGTGATTTGCTGGCTATCCTGTGGAAAGACACCCCCTCCAGACATTTATTTCAACTTGCCCAAAGCTCAATTTGTCCACAGCCCAAAGCTGTGGAACCAGCTGACATTGAGCGGTAACTTCATTAATTCTGAACAACCAAAGCAAACCAAAGCAAACCGAAACCCAAAGCACTTTTTCCTCTTCATGTTATCTATTGTTACAGCAATGCAAAACCGACTAAAGTAGCCATAGCATTGTTACAGAGAAACCAACATGGATGACCACTTATAACCAACCTGATGTGTTTATTCTCGTTGACTGGGACTACACTCACATATATGGGATGTAAGTGCAGACATGAGTGTTTAGAGAAAGAGTAAGAGGCTTTTAAAGGCAAAAACCACATCTTGGTATGTCACTCTACTGCTGCAGGAGGAGTATTGCACAAGTATGCACTTTAACAGAAACTAAACTAAGTTGGTTGGAGCATCTTAACCTTGGGTTCCTAGAATAGTTGTGTCATTTTCCAGGAGATTCTCCATCAAGGAGATCAAATTCTACTTAAACCTGAAATGGCTTCATCAACAATACAAGATGGAGAAATGGAGTGTTCTTTGAGAATGAAATAAAACAGGAATTTCCAGAGAAAAGGGACTATATTTTGTTCTTCTTACAAACTCCCACATTTAGAGTCATCAGGAAGACAGACTCCAAAAGAAATGTGGCTCAAAGCTGTGGCCAAGACATACCACAACGTTCCACCAAGCTTAAATTTCAGGCCTCCAGTCATCCACTTAGACTCCAGTGTTCTTGCATGAAGTTAGGATTTACAGAGCTATATGCCTACGTGAGTCTCCTAAACTCCCAGTTGTTTCCTGCATCCCACATTCTACACCCTTCTCTTTCTTCTAAGTGGCAATTCAGAGTGGGAATCTTAAGAGATGGAGAAAAATTGTGGCAGATATTATGTACCACATATTGATTGAATACCATCTGCATTACCTACTTGAGGCTTCAAGAAATATTGGAAGACTAGGCTGGAGAGATGGTTCAGTGATTGAGAGCACCTGATACTCTTGCAGAGAACCCTGATTTGGTTCCCAACAACTTCATGGCAGCTTGCACACATGTAATTCATGGCCTTATGCATGCATGTGGGGGCAAATATATACCTACTCTATGGACTTGCACATATACCCCAAAGAAATCTTAAAAGAGAGAGAGAGTAAAAGAAAAGTTTAAAACCCTACCTTGTGGCACATATCCATAATCTTAGATATTCAGGAGGCTGAGGCAGGAGAATAACCATTTTAAATCCTGTCTGGGTTACTGAGTGATTTTAAGTCCAGCCTGGGCAACTTAGCAATGATCTGGTTTTGCCAAATTTGAAATATACCCACAGACACAGACATAGACACAGATACACACACACACACACACACACACACACACACACACACACACACACACACAGACACACACACACAGAGGAGAACCAAAGATCTATCTTTCTCAGTGCTAATGGACTGCCCAGTCATAAGTTCTATGCTCAATACCTAACAACTGCATCACTGGAAAGAAAAAAAGCTAGAGATGATGATATATACCTGCTATGACAGCACTCAGTACGCTAATGCAGAAGGCTTGTGATTAATTCAAAGTCAGGTTGAGTTCTAAATGGGTGCCAGGCCAGCTTAGGCCATGTCGATCCAAACATTAAAAACAAACAAGCAAGCAAGCAAATACCCCATACCACCCTAAAAATATCCCACAGGAAAGAAAATGTAGTGTCTGATAACCATACTGTCTATTTTGGTTTGATTTTAGACAGGCTCTATGTCTATCCATGTATGGTCTAGAATTCACTATGTAGACCAGGCTGGACTCAAACTCATAAAGATCCACCTGCTTCTGGCTCCCAGGTGCCAGGATTAGAGATATGCAGTAACCCACCCAACCAAATTTATTGCCTCAAAGATAATTAAAAAAAATGAAGCTTATAATAAGCATTGTAAAGTTTTAAGGCACAAGAACAGAATCTAGGGCTATATTAATGCGCATCTGGAAAATTATGAGTCCACATATAACTCTGATAGATACATGAACTGACATTAGGCATTTTAAAGATAATTTGGTAATGCACAAGGGAGACAAACTTTCAAAAATCAGCAGGTCCTTTGATTCAGAATATATATATATATATATATATATATATATATATATATATATATATATATATATACACACACACACACACACATATGTATATATAGAATATATATGTATATATATATTCTTTCCTCATTTAAAATTTCATCTGTTTCATACCTTTTGAGCAAAAGTTCAGAGGTTTCCATAAGACATTGGTTCATGCTGGCATTAGAAGGTCTGTATTGACTTAAAGTCACAAGAGAATTTCAGTAGACCAATAATAATCCCTTATCTTGTATTATAATCCAAGTTTTAATTTGTTGTGATGATGAATTCTCTTTTCTTTCACCCAGGCTTTATGTATGACTGGCAAAGCCAGGAAAGCAAGAGTCCCTGCTTTCTTCCATTCTGGCCATTTGGACCTCAGATCCCATCAGAGTGAAAAAGAGCACAGGTGAGGTATTTAAGAGTTTACCTGTTCTTCTCTATGCCATCACATTGCCCCCGTGAGAAAATTCAAGCACACATTCTGTTATGTGTCTGCATTTTTTTCTATATAGCCATTTCCACACCAACCCATCCTAGACAGACTCTCTTTATGGGATCTTTGTAGCATTCTTAGTTATTTTTCTCATTGTTGTGATCAACTGCCTGATAAGAGATGCAGTAAGAAAGTGATGGGTTTTTTTGTGGTTCATTGTTTGGGAGACATACTCCATTATGGCAAGGAAGACATGATAGAGGGAACATTGCATCCCAGGTCAGGAGGCAGAGAGAGAGAGAGAGAGAAAATGTTGGCACTCAGCTGGCTTCCCTCTTTCTCCTTCTTTGTTTAGTCCACGATGTCTAGCTGTGTTGCTTTTTACATTCAGGGTGAATCATTTTCCTTGGCTAAAGCACTTTTATTATATATTATATTCCAGGTCTACGCCAGTAGACAATGAAAATGAGCCATCCCAGTTCCCTTCTAGACTCTTCTGGTCGAAATTCTTGGTCAGGATGTGAACCACAACCACTTCCCTCCGTCATCCTTGTTCTGGATGCAGCATGGAACACACACCTGCAACACAGCATCTCTCTAGTGTTCTTGCCTCTCATAAAGCATCTACATATTTATGAATTTGCCAGTGGGTGTCAGCCAGACTTTTGATCTCTTTGCTTCAGGAAAACAGCTGGGTCCTCTCAGATAATGCCAGTGAAGCTCTGGTTCTTCAAGGTGATGCCCAGAGTATGGCTTGATCCTTAGAAAACATAACATTTTTCAACTGAGATGTAAATGAGGGTTTAAAAAGCATTCACCTGCTCTGTAGCTCTGCTTGGAGCCTCTTAAAGAATAACCAATTTCACCATTCCCCTAGGTGCTCAGCACCTTTTAAGTTGGGCTAAGACAAAGCTGACATGTTGAAGTGATTATAAACTAGAAACAATAATTTATTCTATAAATTTTATTCATTCTTTCGCAAGATGTCATATTCTGGGATTCATATATAATACACAGTAATATCTCATGAAGCTGAATGTTTTGAAAAGCAGAATACAATGTGCACATTGTCACAAATTTTCTTTAATAATTTTTGTGTATCACTTCATAAACAGACCTGATACTTTTAAAAATGACAAAGAGGTTATATGAATGTTAACACAGAAAAATATTTATTTTGTTTTTACTTTAGGCTATCTTTGTGGTAGAATACTCTGAGAATACAAAGATGTTTTAGATAGACAAAGTCGAACCAAATCAAAACTGTTGTTCAATTTTTAAATGTATTATTTGAAGACAAAATCTGATGTAGTGGAATGTAAAGGCCCAGCCTAGAAGTCCTCACATGCATCTACTCCGCAGTGTATGGCCTGACAAAGCAGTACAGCTTCACTCTGCCAAGCTTATTGAGTTGAACATGTAGAGTCTCTCTTGGCTTGTCTGCTATGTTTAAAATAGTAAGGCTGACTTTTTTCTAGAAAGTTGAATGAGAGACAAACCAATCTGCTTACTCACCCCAAATCTCACCAGCTATAAGAAAACACACAATATTGGAAAGGAAGCTATCCACAGTAGCAGTAGGAAGCAAGCTCATCATACAATCCATGTATATCTACAATTTTCAGAAGTTAGAAGGAAGATGGAAACATTCATGTGGAAAAATGAAACTGAAGTGAGAACTCCAAATATACTGATAAGAAAACAACTCCTGGGATATTTGCAGCAAAATGAGAAGAAGGCAAACCCAGGGGTGTGGTCATTCACCAAGTATGAACCTGCTCTCAGACATCTTGGCTGTTCAACCCTTTCTTCATTCATCTCAATGTTTTACTAGTTATTTTTCATGTTTTTGTCTTCATGTCTAAAGTAGAGATTAAAAATACCATTGCAAGTTTAGATCCTTTACATCCTCTTAGGTTGTAATGAAGATGAAGTCGGTCAGTAGTTATCAAGATTCTGGAATCTGTCCTGATGCAGAATAAGTGCTCTACCAGTATTATTTGTTGATCATCACTGTTTAGGGTGTGGTTATATAATAAAATGATCCTCTGTGCTGATGGGCTAAGACACAACCATGAAAGGAATAGTTAATAAACTTAATGTCTGAAAAACTGACACCATGATGCCCTGGTCTAACTAAAACAGTTCTCGAACCCCCTAACTTCATATTTTGGTTAAATTAATAACTGGTTTCATGATCCACATCAAATTAATTCAGTAAGTTCTCTTCTAGAAAATATCTCAGTTGATGAACCAGAATGAAAGGGAAGCCTGGGGCACATCTACAGAACTAGTACGTATGAATCAGTAAACTTAGGTGGTAAATTTCATAATGGAGGGGACGGAAAGATGGCTTTGAGAATAACAGTGCCACTGCTATGTCAGACCCAATTTTTGTTCTCAGCACCCTGGTTGTATGGCTTTCCATTTGTAACTCCAGCTCCAGGGGATCCAACGCCCTTTTCTGGAGTACCTACACTTACATGTACAATGTTCTCACATGGATATATATATATGCAAATAGAACTACAAGTTGATAAAAAATCAGGTAAACGCCCATATGCAATTCTAGCACTAGATGGAAAGAATGCAGACATGCAACAATTTAGAATGAAATGATGAAAGACAGTCCTACGATTTAATATACACTTTTCTTAAAAAGATGAAATGGAAAAGTGCCATATAAAAATAGGGAGGTACCCCAGGCAGTGGTGGTATACACCTTTAATCCCAGCACTCAGGAGGTAGAGGCAGATGCATCTCTATAAGTTTGAGGCCAGCCTAGTGAGTTCTAAGAGGGACAGGACAGTTACACACAGAAATCTTGTCTAGAAAACTAACTAACTAACTAACTAACTAACTAACTAACTAACTAACTAACTAACTAACTAACTAACTAACTGTGTGTGTGTGTGTGTGTGTGTGTGTATGTGTGTGTAGTACTGTATCAAATGCTCCCAAGATACACTCACTAAATAGTAAGTTCATTAAGACTAGAAGTTGTGTCTGTCCTTGTCATCCACTGTACTTTTTTCTGCAATACTATGACAGAACAATAGCAGCAAAAATGTAGGTAGAATGTATCTTTCCATTCTAAAGAAAAAATTAAATAAAAGGATGCCAACCTAAGGGGAGAGCTTTGTATTATATTGTATTATATACTATTTATAGATTTTTTTTCTTTTTAGCATTTAATACTATTTTGTACAATAGTGTTTTCCCTCCCCCAGCTCCTACCAGATCTTCCCTCCTCTTTCCCCACTTAACTTTATGTGTGCTTTCTTTTTTCTCTTTTTCCAATAACCATAGGCACAAGGAAAATATAAACAAACAAACAAAAAACAATAAGACAGAATAAAACAAAAACTCCACACACAAACAAAAGCAAAACATGGAGTTGCCTTTGGGATACCCAACTACTTCTTGGCATGGGATATCCCTTGATGTGTAGTTGATATTCCCAGTGACACTCCATTATCAGCAGGTAACATTTGCAAATAGCTTTTTGGTTAGTTGTGGGACCCTGTGTCCTTCTGCCTCCAATTGATGAATTCTAAGCTGGCTTGAACCTGTGCAGATTTTGCGCATGCTACCAAAGCCACTATGAATTCATATGTCCACCAATCCTGTTGTATCTGGAAGATATTGCATTATACAGCATTTACAAATGATTCTTACATATCCTTGTTAATGCAAAGAACACACATCTCTTCTCAACAGGGATAAGGGATAATTTATTCTAAAGACAGTTATTAATGACTCTGGCCCGGGAACACAGATTTATGATTCCTAAAATTCCATGTTTTCATATGGCAATGGTTTGAGGATATTTTTTTACAGCCACATTTCAAATTGGTGAAAATTTTAGGTAGGAGGGCTTCAGTCTAGCAGGAAACTCTATGCTATGGGTTTCAGATGCTATCTGATGACCCTCTTCATCCTTTGGTTGGTAGAAACTTGGGTTTTATTAAGATAATATATTCTAAAAGATTTTGTCTGTTCATCACAGGATATTAGGTCAGACACAGAGGTGAGCAGAGAACAGCTAAACATAGCCTCGCATAAGTTTTAATTAGGCCCAGGATTTACAAGTCCCAGCAACTGTACAACCATGGAAGTTGTCATCAGTAAAGACCCTTGGAACAGATTCAGTAGAAGGTGCAAATTTTTCCTGGGGATGCTTGTGCACACCCCCTAGCGTTTGGCCTTTAAGTGTTTGGAACTAATATACTTTTATTTTACTCATTTTTTCTTTTTTTCTTTTTTTTTTTTTTTTTTTTTGCTTATGACAGGCACATAAGCATGGGAAGATGTAGAAGTTCAGGAAGGTACCCAAGATCTGGGGGAAATAAACACTATACTTACAAAGAATTATTGTGTTATTCTTGTTTTCTAACCTTTACGCCAGCAGCATATTTATCATAGCTGTCACTTGTGTCTTTTAATTGATTTGTCGGAGTAATTGTAAGTCTGAGAACAGGTGAATAGAGATAAAGCCTTAAAGTAAGGTCAGCCACATAGCTGCCCTCTACAGGGTAAATTATTGCTACTGTGTTTGGAGCACAGTACAAATTCAGTTCACACCAAGCCCCTTGTGGAATGCATTCAGGACAGTTTTGACAGAAGAGCACCAAGCCATGGCATAGAGTCGAATCTAGGTTGATTAGAGAACTCTCAGCAATCAGAAAGATTCTAGCAATAGCCTGCTATGCACCTAAGTGAGGATGGAGCCAAGAAACATCAGAGCGATTTGAAATGCAGATTGTACCACCTACAACTTTGCCCATGGTCATCTTTGTTAACTTCCCATGACTGAGGAAACTTCAAGGCCCCTCTTTCCCTTCAGGGACATGGCCTCCTTCTTCACTGTCTATTAGCAGGAAATGTGGAAAGGGAATCACTTCAAAGAGCTACGCTCTGTGCCCAGAGCAGGAGATCTAAGAGCTGCTCCCACCCTATGTGTGATCCTTCAGACAGGCAGCCAGAGATCAAAAAGCCATCTCCAGCTGCTTGCCTCTGCACACACACTCCCCAAAAGCTAATCACGTTAGCCACTTCATAAGTAATAAATTGTTATTTCCTTTTCACTTTGATTTCCCCTCTTGTCTCCCAAGAATTGGCATTATAGGCATAAACTACTACTTCTGGCTGAGAATATGTTTTTTTTAAAAAAAAAAAAAAAAAAAAAAAAAAAAAAACTCTTGTAGGGCTGGAGAGATGGCTCAGAAGTTAAAAGCAATTACAACTCTTGCAGGGAACTCATGATTTGTTTCCAGCATCAATATGGTAACTCACAATTGTCTGTATCTCTATTGCCAGGGGATCTAACACTGTATTCTAGACTCTGACAGTACAAGATATAGACATGGTACATAGACGTACATGCACAAAAAAAACATTCCTGCACATACAATAAAATAAAACAAAAACCCCAAATGAAATAATAAATATTTAGCAATAATTTAGAATATATGGCTCTACATGTTTATGTATGTATGCACATGTGTTTGGGTGCACATGTGTGTACATGCACTTTGAGGACAGGGGTTGATGGCAGCTGCCTTCTTCAATCACTGTGGACCTCCTGTCTTGGGACAGTGTCGTAAAGGACTTGGAGGCTATTGGTCTTGCTATATTGGCTGGCCAGAGAGCCCCAAGGATCTTCCTCATTACAATTTCTCCAATGCAAAGATTATAGGCACATTGCAACATACTTTCTAAGTGGGTGCTGGGCATCCAGACCCAGATCCTTATGCTTCCACAGTACTATATTAAGTGAGGCACTTCCTCAACCCTGAAAATGCCCTTAATGAATGAGAATTTTATTTTTTTCATATTCTGCTAAATCACTCTTCTTCCATGAAGAACTCACTTGAGGTAGTGTGCTATGTTCTATAGTGGATGTACACAGACGGATTCAGTAGATCATGCTCCTCAGGATTTGACAGACTCTAGAACCAGAGTCCCAAGAGGTGGGAGCTACACAGAGAAAAGCAGTTTTGTCAAGGTTCCTCATGGCTGAGTGAATATGTTTCTGGGACAGTATAACTACTGCCCAGAAAGGTTAGGGTGTGCAGGGCCATAGCTCTGGTTCTGGGACTAGGCTAGGGCAGATAGACCAGATTACTAAGAACTGGCTAGGCAAGTAATGGATAGAAACCAGGCAAAGAGTCCGTGCCCTAGCAATTGTCATATGTGATGATGCTACTGATGTGGTCTGAATGAGAAATGCCCCATATGTTTGAACCTTGATCCCCTGCTGGTGTCTCTGTTTTGGGTGGTTGCAGAATTTTTAGGTTATAATGTCTGCTGAAGGAAATGCATCACCAAGGGCAGCTTTGGAGTTTGTAGCTTCTCATTACTTTTAGTTTACTCACTCTGCTTCCATTGGGGTAACAAATGTGATCATCCAGCTTGCCTCTCCTGCTGTCGTGCTGTCTCTGACGTTATGGACTCTTGCCCTCAAGAACCATAAGTCAAAATGAACGTTCTTCCTGAACTTTCTATTGATCATGTATTTTACCTCAGTAGTAGAAAGTACCTGATGTAGTTAGGACTGAGACAAAGATGATGAGCATTTGGGAAAATAATGACAGGAAGGAGAAGTGTCTCAGAAGGCAGAGACAGTGGGCAAGTCTTAACATTTATTGTACAGGTCTTAACATCTTGGCATAAACTAGGTCACATTTATTTTATAGTTTTCTTTTTTAAAATTTTATTTATTTTTATTCTTTGACAATTCCATGCCTGTATACAATAAATATGATCATATCCACCTCCTATTTGCTTCCTCCTATTTCCCCATTGCATATACTTGTCCTTTTCCAGCTTATCTCTTCTACTTTTCTTCTTGGCCTCTGTCTTTGCTCCATAACCCACTAAAATTTAGTTAAAAATGCTCATTTATGCACAGGAGTGGGGCTATACAGCAAGCATGGGAACTTGCCAGTGGCCACACCCACAAAGAACTATGATTCTCCTTCTTCTAGTAATTGCTGACATTTTTCTCACTCTTCAAATGTTGTTGACACATCTTTCCATAATGAATCTAATTAATTTACTAGTGTTTTTAAGGACAAGGTTTCCTCTGGGCTACTTATTCTTTTGCATTTGATAATAAATATGCTGCTGACTAGCTCCAATCTCGGAAGTATTTTGACCCTTTCTTTGATATTGTGTGGGGGATGTACTTTCATCCCTATCACATATACTGTAGGGCATCCTTCTCTCAGCTCCAAGGAGCCATTTCAAACACATTCTTGAATCATCTTCCAGTACTTCCCAGGACACTGGTCAGGATTGTATTATATGAGAGAAGAATACATAAAAATAAAATATACAAATATTTAAGATAAAAAAGCACATAAATAAACAAAAGATAAAAAAAAAAAAAAATGAGTCACAGGACTTTGCCCCAGGTTGATAAGCTCCCTCTCATTGTATTTGGACCATTGGACCAGATATCTATGGAGTATCTTCAAGATTCATTCCTAGCAATTTCTTAAGGCTGCGCTACAGTTTTCTGGTGAGCGATGAAGACATACCTAGGCAAAAGAAGATGAAACATGGCTGTAATTATTGGTTTATGTAGAGAAGGCCTATATTTTCTAGTGTCTTATCAACTATCTGCTACTTATGTGTCCTTTAAATATACCTACTAAAATGTAGTCTCAATATCATGATCTTTTAAGATGTATTCTTTTAAGGTAAGAAAGTTAGGAGATAGAAGCCATCATAAATAAAATTTGTGCTAGACCTCAGAGAACTGTTCTGCTCTAACTCTGCATCAGCTTCTGCTATGTGAGACCAGATTTTAGGCCATCAGCAAACTCTGAATTTGCTAGCACCTGTATAACTGCAAAAAGTACATTTCTGATGCTTATCGGACTGAGTTTTACTGCAATACCTGCCTTAACAAAGTCTTTTGCTAGGAACCCTGCAGGGAATGAGAGAATTCCAGGCTCCACAAAAAGCACATGGGTCATTCTCCTTGCAAATGCGTCTGAGTGTTTCAGCTTCTTAAACCTAGCTAGTTCTGAATATCCTTCCACATTACTATTCGAAGTTTCACTCTGTCATCAGGGTCTTCACTGTGGCATATGAGATTCTCTGGGGCTTACCCATTTTGTATTTTAGTGACTCCAAAACCAGTTATTAGGCTGAAGTGCTAGGTCTAATTTTCACTATAGTCTGTCTTTGGTTTGTCATAAATCTGAGTCTAGTTCTGTGCCGGCCTGAATCCCTCAGTCTTTCTGTGATGCTGTGTCTTGAGTTGTCTGACCAAAGACTGTATTTTCATTCTCTGACACTTAGCACCATGCAAGAAGCTTATTGTCATGTCTCTCAGATACTGGAGCTATGAGGAACATCTGGGTGTCCCAGTACTCATAGGATGTCAGCCAGGTTGGTGTGACAGTATGCTGATGTTCTGCCCTGCCTTCAGTAAGATAAGTAATAATAGTAAGATAAGTGCTTCTCCCCATGCAGCTACTTGTACAGTTCTGAGTATTCTCAGAGGCAGAATTGAAATATTTGAGTCTGAGATTTTACCGGGAATATAGACTCAAGAAACACCAAGAATAACCAAGGAATTAAGACAGTATGATGGTTAGTTACCATTGTTAAAAAATCGTCTAGACTTACATAGGAGACAAGCCTCTGGTCATGCCTTTGAAGGATTTTTTTTTTTAAAAATTAGGTTAGTTGAGATAAGACCCATCTTGACTGTGGACAGCACCATTTCATGTACTGAATTCTAGACTGAAAACAAAATTAAGCAAAAAGAGAAAGCAAAGTGAGCACCAGTGTGTCTCTCTCTGTGTGTCCTGACTGACTCCAATGTGGAGAGCTGCCTCAAACTCCTCCCACAGTGACTTCCTGTCATGAGGGACCGTGACCAGGAACTAAGATTCAAAATAAAACCTTCCTTCCTTAGGTAGCTTGGTGGTTATGTGATAGCAGTGAGAAAAAAAATATGAATGAGAAATGGAATAAACTTTTATCAAAACCAGCCACCATGGGTCATTAAAGTTTATGCCCACTGGGGCCAGAATAAACAAGCGTATTGGAGTCATCTGCGTGGGACAGAACCGGGAGGTTATGTGCCATCAAAGCCAGAAAAGCATTGTTTGAGCCTCTTCCTAAGAGATACTCACTATACAGAACTTCAGCCCTGCTGTGAAATTGGCCCAAGCCTCTTGTAGGAGCCAGTGAGGCAGAGATGGAGAGTGCTGACAGCTGGATATCAGGCCGACATGTATCAAAGGAGCACAGGGAGAGGCAGGGTCCAGGCTGCACCTCTACAATGGGTATGCTCAATATCATTTACATTATTTTTCAATTTGTTGCTAAGACAATTCCTTATTCATAAACAGGTTAAGTTCACAAATCTATAGCAAACCACTTCCATTTTATAGAATAGCAAAGACTAAACAATATTATTTGCTTAATGTTTGCATATTTGACAATTATTCCCACTAACTCCACTCCCACTTATTCTATATTCTTCTTCTCTTCTCCAAGCATTCCATCAAAGACAGTTGAATCCAGACAGACTATATTATATATTTCCCGGTTGTTCAATTTTAATAATGACACACAAAGGTTGAATTGCAGTTTTTGTGACTTCTAGAACCATTTTCAATCTTCTTGTTTCTGATGATGGAGTCATCTGAATTTAAACATTAAAATGATTAGGATTTAATATCTTGAGAGAAACTCATGGCTTGGCTCAATGTCTCTGCCTCTAGGTTTATAAGTTTTGTGTCATAATATCTCCTAACTCCTAAACGATAGTACCACCATTTACTCGCAGACACAGAGATTCCCTAGGATTCAGGCTTTTTTTTAAACTTAAAAAGGGCCAAACCCAAGGCTTTTCTTTTTAATATGATGGTAGAGTCTTGCCAGTCATGGCATTCTCTAAAGCAGTAATTTCTGGAATCTCTCCCTCACCCCATCCCCCATCCCTGTCTGGCTGTCTTGGCACCATATGGAACTGCTTTCTAGTTTCCCTGTTTAGGTTGTTCATTCCAGCTCATCTCTAGGATGAAAATATATTATGTCTCATTAATCACTGGAGTCACCTGACTCAGATTTGTGAACTATTCTGGCTTTCCGCCATATGCTGTATGTTATCTGCTGCTAATATTTGTGGTGACTGGTGAATTTGCTTCCAACTGGCAATTTGGGGGCAGAGAAGAGCTAAGTGGTTGTGAGGGAAATTGCATTGGGATTCTTCTTTAGAACAATTCCCCAAGGTTCAATTCTGCTCTGCTTGAAGCATTTTAATATGGATGGGAGGCTAAGTCTTCCTTATCCTGCTATTAGAGATCCTTTAAAAGGCTAATGAAAAATGCAGTGTGAGGGTTGGGAAGTAGCACAACATATGGTCCCTGGAAGGGGGAGCAGTGCTTATGTGAGGAATGTGAGAGACTCTGACAAGGTGAGGCAGAATTTAATGTAAGGCCGACTACTGTGATCACTTCTCTTCACACCCTAGTGCCCTGCACCTGAGCAGCTGCTATGGCTTCAGCTGGGCTTCTGAGAGCTACCATGTCTTGATAGCTGTCTCACTATGCAAATCACCACAGAACACATCAAGAAAAAGTGGGTAACCCAGGCTTCACTTTCAAAGAGTTCAGCACGCTGATCTTTGAGGAGGTTATAATTGGTTTTTGTTTTTGTTGTTGTGGCCTTGGAAACCCGAATGCTTAACAAGGGTTTAATGTTCTGCCAGAGACCTAGTACTGTGCTGCTACCACAGAAGCATAAGCAGCACTTTTTAGAATGTCAGGGGGAAACTTGGGACTTGAGCATTTAAGGGCTGTTGAAAGGTTAAGTTGTTGGGAAAGAAAATGGTTTTATTTTAATTGAGTGAAGATTATTGAGGTTAGGCAGAATTTTAAATGCTTCATTATTTTTGTTGGAGATTATGTGTTTTAAGGTGGTCTATTTGGATGTCAAGTTGACAAGAGGTGCAGAGGTAAACTTAGTTGTCAGCTTTATTGGATGCAGAAGCACCTAAGTGAAATACACTTCTCTGTATACCTTTGAGGATGTTTACAGAGATGATTAATTAAGGAGAGATTGATAATCCTGAATATGAGTAGGCCATCAAATATGCAGGGGGCTGGATGGATGAAAGAGGGAAGGATGAGAAAGCCTTCTGGTACACACATTCTCTCTGCTTCCTTGCCATTGTGAGCTCAAGAGCTTTGCTCCACTATGATGTTCTGATCCATCACAGGCACAGAGACATAGAACTATGAGGGCCTGGACTGAAACCTCTGAAGCCAAGAGTAGAAATAAATGCTTCTGCCTCAAACTGTTTCCTCGGCTGTTGTTGCTATAACGTGAAGTATAAAGCATCTACTATCAAACTAATTAAAGTTTTATCCACAGATTACTATTATCAGTGCTAAGATGAAAGTTAAAGCTAACTCAACCAAGTTCAATCTCCAGTTGATATTAATGCCTAGTCATGCCAGTAGTAAGGATTGAGGATAAAGGTTAGTCAGTCATTGGGTTTATAGTGATTTTCTATTTCATATTTAGTGTACTAGGATGAAGTTGAATTCATCTCTTCATCTTTAGCTAGCTAAGTGCTAGAATTCTTTCTTCATATCAGACTATAGAATGTGAGGACTCGAGACAGGTTTTTGGTTATTTGTCTTTCATGGAAAGAACAATAAAATGTTTAGTGGAAAAATTAGCTTTGAAGACAGAATAGTAGTTCATGCCTATAATTCCAGTATTCAGGAAACCTAAGCACTAGGAAGCTCTTAAATTGGAGGCTGTGCTTGACTGCATAGTAAGTCTTAGCCTCAAGAAAATGCAAATAACAAAGTAGCTTCAGAGTTTTATTATAAACTGTGCATCTAGAATCATTTTAGATGACACAAATAGTAATATGCTCTTGTTAGAAACTCTAAAACATTTCCCAGTCAGACGGTACTGACTAAGGAACAGCGAATAATCAAGGCAGGCAGAAAAGGCCAGGCTTTTGAGACACTTGTAAGGTAATTAGACTGTCTTTACTCTGCTTAAAGGCAGCACCCACTCTTTTTCCAAGATGTTCGTGCATTGTGGTGGCACCCAGACAGTGAACAGATTTGCTTCAGTTCATGGTGGGAAGAAAGTGAAGAGGGAGCTACTGAGTAGGAGGGAAGCTACAGGCGAACACTTCCTCAATCTGACAAGAAGGAAGGAAAGTGGGTGAGGCCTTCCTGCCTTTCTTCGATGCCAGATTCAGTTACAGCCACGTTCAGAGACTCTTCCACACAACAGTCATGGGAATTCCAACTGATCTGTTCTGGACCAGTAAATGAGATATGCATGATAGTGTGGCTGGCCAAAAGCAATTCTAGAGTCCAGAGATTTTGTTGCTGTTGTTTATTTGTTTGTTTTTTAAGTTTATTTATTTATTTAATGTATATGAATATTCTGTTTTCATGCAAACCAGAAGAGAACATTGGATCCCATTACAGATGGTTATGAGCTATCATGTGGTTGCTGGGAATTGAATTCAGGACCTCTGAAAGAGCAGCCAGTACTCTTAACAACTGAGCCATTTCTCCAGCCCCTGAGATCTGTGTTTTTAAAGTATTTTATTTTCATTTTATTTCACCCTCAAAGACCTTTGTCAGTTGTACAAACAGGTTACCTGGATGAGTATTGTTCAAACCAAGTACATAGTACAAATAGTCTAGTTACCTCTAGAAATTTATTATATAACATCATAGATTTGTATTTTATGGTCCTCCCTTTGGAAAGATTTCTGCTTCAACATTTTTATCATTGCAATCATCTTAAACACATCCTTAAATGAGACTGAAGACGGGTGAGATATTTCTGCTGATAAAGGAGCTTGATGCTGAGCTCTGGCTACCTGCAGGATTTGACTTCTGCGAGCCACATGATAAAAAGAAAGAACTAGCTCTTGAAAGTTGTCTTCTGAGACCTGTACCCATGCTTTGGCACATGAGAATTCTCTCTCTCTCTCTCTCTCTCTCTCTCTCTCTCTCTCTCTCTCTCTCTCTCTCACACACACACACACACACACACACACACACACGAGAGAGAGAGAGAGAGAGAGAGAGAGAGAGAGAGAGAGAGAGAGAGAATCATAAACAAATGGATACAAAGCAAATTGTAATGGTGATTAATTTCTTAATCTCATTATAATGCCATCTGCTTCAGAAATAGAATTTTAATGTGTGTGTTTGCATGCTCATATATGTATGGGTAATGTACATGTGTAGGGTGTGATGGTTGCCTACAATTATCAATTTGACACCATCTCGGATCACTCAGGAAGGAATTTTGCAACAAGATATTATTTAGGTCAATTTGTCTATGTACATGTATGTGGAGGATTATCAGGATTATTTTAATTTAGGTAGGAAGACTTGCCCACTGTGGGTGGCAACATCTGCTGGACAGATTTAACTGTATAAGAGTGGACAGAGCAAGCTCATGTACAAGTGTGCATTAAATTATTGTTCTCTTCCCTTGAGGAGAGATGTAATGTGATTAGATGCCCCCATGTTTCTATAACCTTAAGTTCCTGGCAACGGTGTGCTTTACCCTGAGACTAAGTGAAATTAACCTTTCTCCCCTAAGCTTCATTTTTCAGCATATTTTAACACAATGACAGAAATAAGACTAAGACTCTGGGTGTACATATTTGTAAGTGTATGTACAAGGAGAAGCCAGAGTATATGATTAGATATCAATCCTTAGGCATTGCCCACTAATTTTTATTGAATCTTGGCCTTAAACTCATCAAGAAGGCCAGGTTGGATGATGAAGACCCCCCCCCCCCGTCTTCATCTCCTCTGTGATGGGATTAGAAGAATGTGTTGCTATGTAAGACTTTTTATGTAGATTTGAGGATTAAATTTCAGTCCTTAAGTTTCCAAGACATGCACTTTACAGAACTAAATCCCTAATTCTGGAAGTAAGATTTTATCAATGAGATTAGGTAATTCATGATGAAGTGACATTGGAGAACACTGACACCTAATCTTATGCTACTATTTTCTTGTCTTCAAAGATAGCCACAGAGAAGGCAAGGAAACTAGTTTTGTGCAGCTAGAAACCAAGGGGTACTAAACACGCTCAGCAAACAATTAGAAGTTAGGAAGATGCAAAGAATTGTCAGCAGGCTTCAGAGGAGACATAAGTATTTAAATGTCCCGATTTTGGATTTTTGGCCCTCAAGAAACAGAAAATTTCAGATGATTTACTTCAACCTGTTTGAGAGCCCTAGAAACCCAAGCAAATGTCTTCTAAGATAAACTTACAACTGTTCAAAATAATTTGAATTATTCGCCTTTTCTTGATAGCCCTTTTAATCTCTTTAAAGATCTTTGTACCTTTTGATCCAGGCCCTCTTTGATGTATTTTTGGTGAGATGTGGCTCCTCTTTTTCTCTTTATCTTTTTCCTCTCTTTTCTATGACTTCTTTTGAAATCCTGCCCATTTTTCATGACTTCATTTGAATTTCACCTTCCTGAGGAAGGTTTCCTCTTGCCTGCCCTCTTCTCCATCATTGCTTGTCACCTGTGCCATTATCAAGTCACTTATGACTGTGATAATCAGAGCTTGTGTGTTTACTGTATTTGAGCAGGCATTTCTTTACTGTCTGCAATTGGCTGAGCCCAATATCTGTTTTGGTGTAGACATAAGACCGAGTAGTTAAATTGATTAGGAGGACTCTCAGCATGCTCTTTCTGCCATATGTATGGCTCATGTGTGACTTATGTTTGGCACATGTGAAACTACTCCTTTTATCATTGACTATGAAAAAAATCTCCACTACATCTGCAAGCAAGGATTAAATGGAACCTGTGTGAGCTTTAGAGCTAGTCTTTAACTTATGATTCATTTTGGTTTGTCTCTGCATGCACTCTCAGGCTAGATGTTGAAAGAGATCCAAGACAACGTATTTCACTGTCAGTTAATATGCCACTTTATAACTCCAGCCAATGAAGGATTTCCATAAAGATGTAAATATGAGGGCATCAAAAAATTGAAAAAGGAGCTGGAGAGATGCCTAGTTAATAGCACTTTGCCTTTGCAAAGGATCAGTGTTCAGTTTCCACAACCCACATTGTCCCTCACCAATGCTGCTAACTCCAGTTCCAGGGTATCAGACCCCTTCTTCTAACCTCCAGTGGGCAATACACACATGTGCATAGACAAAAATGCATGAAAACACTTACAAATAAAAAATAATACTTACCCAGCTTTGGTGGTGCATGTCTTTAATTCTAGCAATTAAGAGTCAAGAGCAGACCGACTTTGTGAGTTCTATGTCAGTCTGGTATACATAGTGAGTTATAAGCCAATCAAATTGTGATAAATTATCTCAAAATAATAAAATTGGAACAATTTAAAAAATAATCCTTAATTCATTCATTATCTAAAGAGTGTTTTTATCATCTTTTTACGGTTTGTGTATTTTTCATATCAATGACATTTTGGGAATAAACCAACACATATTTTCTGAACAAACACTTGGAGAAGTACATTGTGTTATGAACATTGTAAAAAATTACTACTAAATATTTTGGAAGTTTGGGGAAATGTACTGGTTGTTAAAGGACACAGAGGACAAGGATAAGGACCAGAGCTCATATAAGCATTACATGGCCATGATGACTTACCTGCTGCAACTCCAGGCTTCGAAAGCAGAGATGAGGCAGGGGATATTCAGAGGTATGTATCCATACCTGTGGTCTTTGAGGCTGAATAAAAATACCTAACCCTAAGAATAAGGTGGAAGAGGTCTGAACGATGGCCTTCTGCCTCCACATGCACTACAACCTCACACATATATAAGCTTGAATTTATCTACATACATAGCACATGCACACAGAAAGGATGGACAAAGGAAAAAAGGGACTATTTTAACCATCTCTACATTTTATCAGTAAGGAGCCTTTGTCTTATAAAATGGGCTGCTAGTCAATATTGAAGAATTAAACAGTTGATTAAATAGTTTTGAATCTATGCTGCTGACTTTGAGCAGGTATTCCTTCCATGATATCACAAAGCAGTCTTGATTCATCTACTCCTCCAAACTACCCTGACAGGACTTTTGTCTTGAGCAAGTAGTAGATGAAATACATAGATGTCTGTTTTCATATTTCTTCAGTTATTTATTAGTTTTGTGTTGTTAGTACAGCATCTGGTATAATGATAGAGTTTAACTATGCTTTTATGCAAGAATAAATTCATACTTTCATTCATTTCATGGTTATTAGTGACTGTCTTCTGTAAACTATACAATGTGAATACACTAGAACTAGAATAGGACTGAGTTAAACCTTTATATAAAACTTGTCATTGGCCAGGCAGTGGTGGCGCACACCTTTAATCCCAGCACTTGGGAGGCAGAGGCAGGTGGATTTCTGAGTTCGAGGCCAGCCTGGTCTATAGAGTGAGTTCCAGGACAGCCAGGGCTACACAGAGAAACTCTGTCTCGAAAAACCAAAAAAAAGAAAAAAAAAAAAGAAAAAAAAAGAAAGAAAGAAAGAAAAAAAAACTTGGGCAAAGGAATATTTATTTGTGAATTAATCTGGAAGAGTGAAATTCATAAGACTTTTGTAATCTATCTTCTCTCAAGCAGTCACTCGCCTCCATCCTTTATCTCATTTTTTGTTCATTTATAACACTAATAGTAGTAATGAATGGAATGGTAGTTGTATATCCTGGTCCCTGCCATGGATTTACTTATTTAATCTTTATAATAACTCCAGAACATATCCATAAGTATTATCTTCATTTTACAGTTTTTGATGTTCAGACTAAGTTTAATGGAATAGAATTCTGGTCTCAGCAGTTTGTCTCCAGAACATGTGTCAACCAATTCAACATACTCTCTGGACAACTTGTTCTTGAATTTGAGCAAACCCTCTTTAGATTATGGAGTGAAGCTAAGAAATGCTCCTTATTTCATTACATAACATTATCAACAGTCAGATCTTCCGATAGTTACATACATCTGAGTTTTAGCAACAGGGAAAGAATTTAAGAACATGTGTGTAGAAGACCTTTGAGCAGGTTTGCTGCCTTACAGGTTTGTACATTCTCCAAATTGCTTCCACTTCCCTCTAGAATTCCTTCCTTCAAAAATAACCTTTCTCAGTGCTAACAAAAGAGCTTTGTTCTTGTGAAAGATGTGTGCATACAGCTTGCTATATATTGAGTATCAAGAACCATTTTGCATCCAAAAGATACAACATGTTATTTCTTTGAGTCAGTGATTGTGAATGTGGAGCTTTCTTCTATGCATTGCATTGAGCATTAACACAATTGGAACTAGTCATGACTAGTGATTGAATGTATAATTGTCACATTGAACACTCAGAAAAAAAGATTTTTGTTCTTAGAAGAGTGGTTTATAACCTGAACATCTTAATTATCTTCTGTTCAAAAGATATTAGCTTATTTTATTATAATATTATTTAATATCTAAATTGTATTACTATACTTAAAGTGTGGTTAAAAGAAATAAATAAATAGTGTAGATGATAATTTTTAAAAATGTCTTTCTATTTGTCTTTTATGGTAATATCGTTTGCTCTTTCAATACATAGCTCTGTTTTTTTTTTCTTGCCACCTACCAAACTGTTACCCCACTGTCTTTGTGTCTTTATTCAGTGTGTACACATAAGCCCCAGTCAAAACACTGTCTAATGTATTTCTCTTATTTCATTTTTTCTTAATGTCTAGAAAACAATGGAAAGTCAATGCCGTAGATTTACAATCCAAGACAGGCCATTAATAATAATGGGCTCTCTATAATTTCTCGTGTATGCTCACTAGTACAGTAATGGAATGACTATTATGGACATAACCAAATGAGTTATATCTGAGCATATAATCCCATGCTGAATACACTGCATACTTAGATAACAGTACTTGAAAGAAATCAAGATTGTACTGACCTGGAAAGTTCTTCCTTAAGACTAGATCTCATTGTAGTCTATTCAAACATGCAATGCAAACTCCCAAGGGAGAAAACCTATCAACAGTCCGATCTAACTATAGAGCCTAAGAACCACAATGATTACTGGCCTGGTAATGCATCTCTAGCAGTTTAGATTTATGCATGTGTATGTATGTATGCATGAATATATGTATGTGTGTATATATGCATATCTGTATGTATGCACACTGATGATTATTAAAGAAAAGGCAAAAATATGAGAAGAAATTAAAGATGGAGATAATGGGAGGAGTTGAGGTGTAATAGAGAAGAGTGAAAAGGGGTTAAATATATCTTTTTCATGCATAAAATTCTTAAATAATTAAATATAATTTTAAAGTGGTAAATTTATTTATAATTTTACAATTCTTTCTTTTAGGTCCTTGATAAGTCCTATATGATGAGTTGATTTTTCTGTAGTCAACCAATGGATTGCTCTTCTTAAGTCAGAGGATTAATACATTGCTCTTTCCCACCTTCTTTGTGGCTGATAGCTCTTTCTTGTAAGGGAGACTTCAATGAATTTTTTATTTATGGACAAGAAGAACTATAATAAATGGAAGTTATCATTTATAATATAAATAACATTGTCATCAAAAGCATTATATGTTGGTAATTCATATGTTTGCTCTGACCTCTTTGATACAGATATTTTTATTTTCCTACAGACATTCCTGTCCGAAGTATGGTATCGCCACACAAGTAATAGAATCAGTCCCCAGGCAATTCACTTTGTGCCCCTGATAGTAACAGGATTGCACAATTTCTGACTTGATAGGTGCTTTTATGATTCCCAAATGAATGTGATCATGTTTCTCTGCTGTATTTATAACAAGCTGATATCAGTGCTAGCTAGTTTTATATCAGATTGACACAAACTAGAGTCACTTGGGAAGAGAAAATGTCCCCAGCAAATACGTCTGTAGGCATGTCTATGGTGCATTTTCTTAATTAGTGACTGATGTGGTAGGACCAGCATAGTGTGGCAGGTGAAGTAAGGCATATAACACAGATGACCAAATTAGCATCAAGGAGCAAGCCAGTAAGAAGCATGCTTCATGGCTTCTGTGTCAGTTCTTGCCTTAAGTTTGTGACCTAATCTCCCTGAATTGTGGACTACATACTGAACACTGAAATAAACCCTTTCCTCGCCAAGTTGCTTTTGGTTATGATGTTTTCCAGTAGAAATGCTAAGACAATACACAGCAAGGCTTTATCTTAAACAGGTTTGGCATAGACTTTTTCAACTAAAGTCAAACCAAAAACTTAAAAGCTTGACTTTGAATAAATCTATGAGTTCTTTGCTGAAGTATCTATATCTTGGTCTTAGTTATTGTGATTTGAATGATAAATGTCTTCCATATGTCTGGACTTGACCATTTTGCCTCCAGTTGCTGGTGCTTTTGGGGAAGGTTATGGAACTTTTAAGAGGTAGAGCCTTTGTGGAGGAAGAATGGCAGTGGGACTGAGAGTATATACAGATTTATCAATTTCGTACCCTGTTGCTGCCTTGATCACTCTTCATTTGTTTCACTTATGTAGAAGGAAATGTTATATGCAATCTTTCTGTCATGACTTTTCCAACTTGAAGAGTTCTATACCTCTGAAAGTTTAATCTAAATTAAACCCTTCCTTTCTAAGTTGCTTTTGACTGTGATGTTTTATTACAGCAAACAAAGAAAGTCTTCCTCCAATCAAATCACACACTGTAAATGCATTCCTTCTTCCACCAGAAACCCTACAGGTATTAACAAGAAATTCTGATAACTCTAGGCATGGATTTTATTATTGAAAATGTACAAATTCTTTATCTTTACCAAAAAAATAAATAACAAACGACAAAATGATCAAAGATGTCCAGTTACCAATAAAAACAGATATTACTCTTTTTTATTTATTAATCATTTTGTTTGTTTACATTTCAAATGTTATCCCCCTTCCTGGTATCCCCTCCATGAACCACCCACTCTGTGCCCCTGTCCTAGCCTCGATGAGGTTACTTCCCACCCACATACCCACTTCCACCTCACCCTTCTAGCATCCTCCTTCTCTGGAGCATCAAACCTCCACAGGACCAAGCTCCTCCCCTCTCACTGATCCTAGACAAGGCAGTTCTCTGTTACATATATCACAGAAGCCATGGATGGCCTAGCCATGTATACTCTTTGGTTGGTGGTTTAGTCCCTGGGAGCTCTGAGGGGTTCAGTTAATTGAGACTCTTGTTCTTCCAATGGATTGCAATCCCCTTCAGCTCCTTCAGCCTTTCCCTTAACTCTTCTATTGGGGTCCTTGGGCTTAATACAATGGTTGGTTGTGAGTATGTGGATCTGTCTTAGTCTCAGAGAACAGCCATACTAGGCTCCTGTCTGCAACCACATCTTGGCATCAGCAATAGTGTCAGGGTTTGGTGTCTTCAAATGGAATGGATCCCTGGGTGGGGCAGTCTGAAATGGATCACACAGTGTGGCAGTTTCTGGATGGGCTTTCCTTCAGCATCTGTTTCATTTTTGTCCCTGTATTTCCTTTAGACAGTGACAATTCTGTGCTAAAATTTTTAGATGGGTGAGTGACTGTATCACTCCCCTAGGAGCTATCTACTGGAGGTGGTCTCTTCATGTTCTATCTCTCTGCTGTTGGGTATTTCAGCTAATGTCATCCCCATTGGGTCCTGGAAGCATCTTACAATCCTGCTGTCTGGACATTCAAGTGGTTCACTAAGTTCGTCACCCCCCCCCCCCCGACTTATTTCTATTCATTTTCCTGGCCTTTTGGACTTCTCTACTGTCTCTTCTAATACCTGGTCCTGCCCCAGTTCCTTCTTCCCACAACTTTCTCCCACCCAAGTCCCAAACCTCCCTCTGCCTTCCATGATTATTTTGTTGCCCATTCTAAGTGGGTTTGAAGCATCCACACTTTGGCCTTCCTTGTTAAGCTTCATATGGTCTGAGAGTTGTATTGTGGGTATTCTGAGGTTTTGGGTTAATATCTACTTATCAGTGAGTACATATCATGTATGTCCTTTTGGGTCCAGATTACTTCACTCAGCGTGATATTTTCTTTTTTTCCCCTCCTCCCACTGGCGCTACTCCCTCCGGCCCAGAGACTATTTATTATACGTAAGTACACTGTAGCTGTCTTCAGATGCACTAGAAGAGGACATCAGATCTTATTACAAGTGGTTGTGAGCTACCATGTTGTTGCTGGGATCTGAACTCAGGACTCCGGAAAAGCAGTCAGTGCTCTTGACCGCTAAGCCATCTCTCAGGCCCAGGATGATATTTTTTAGTTCCAATCATTTGCCTACAATTTTGTGAAGTTGTCATTTTTAATAGCCGAGTAGTATTCCATTGTGTAAATGTACCATATTTTCTGAATCCATTCTTCCTTGAGGGACATCTCGGTTGATTTCAACTTCTGATTATTATAAGTAACACTGTTGTGAATACAGTGGAGCATGTTCCCTTGTTGGAGCATCTTTTGGATATATGCCCAGGAGTGGTATAGCTGGGTCTTCAGGTAGAGCTATTTTCATTTATCTGAGAAACTACCAGATAGATTTCCAAAGTGGTTGAACCATCTTGTAATCCTACCAACAATGGAGGAGTGTTGCTCTTTCTCCACATCCTTGCCAGCATCTGCTGTTGCCTAAGTTTTTATCTTAGATATTCTGATTCGTGTGAGGTTGCATCTCAGGGTTGTTTTGATTTGCATCTCCATGATGATTAAGGGAGTTGAAAGTTTCTTTAGGTACTTCTTGGCCCTTCAAGTTTCCTCAGTTGAGAATTTGTAGATTAGTTCTATACCACATTTTAAAATTGGGTTATTTGGTTCTTTAGAGTCTAACTTCTTGAATTCTTTGTATATTTTGGATATTAGCCTTCTATCAGATGTAGGGTTGTTAAAGATCTTTCCCAGTCTGTAGGATAACCTTTTGTTCTATTGATAGTGTCCTTTGTTTTACAGAAGTTTTTCAGTTTCATGAGGTTCCAGTTGTCAATTGTTGCTCTTAGAGTCTGAACCATTAGTTTTCTGTTAAGGAAATTTTTCCCTGTGCTGATATGTTCAAGGCTCTTTCCCACTTTCTCCTCTATTGTATTCTGCATATCTGGTTTTATGTGGAGGTCCTTGATCATCTTGGACTTGAGCTTTGTACAAGGAAATAAAAGTGGATCAATTTGCATTATTCTACAAACAGAATGCCAGTTACACCAGCACCATTTGTTGAAAATGCTGTCTTTTTCCATGGTATGGTTTTGGCTTCTTTGGGAAAGATCAAGTGACCATAGGTGTGAAGGTTTCTTTCTGAGCCTTCAATTCTATTTAGTTGATCTGTCTGTCTCTGTACCAATAACATGATTTTTTGTTTTATTTATTTATTTATTTATTTATTTATTTATTTATTTATTTATTTATTTATTTATTTATTTATAATGTTGCTCTATAGTATAGCTTGAGGTCAGGAATGATGATTTCCCCCACAAGCTCTTTTTTTCTTGAAAATTGTTTTCCCTATCCTCAGTTTTTTGTTATTCTAGATGAACTTCAAAATTGCTTTTTCTGTCTCTGTAAGGAACTGAGTTAGAATTTTTGATGGGGATTGGATTGAATCTGTAGATTGCTTTTGGTAAGATAGCCATTTTTACTGATAATTCTACTGATCTATGAGCATGGAAGATCTTTCTATTTTTTGAGGTCTTCTTAGATTTTTTTCTTCAGATACTTGAAGTTCTTGTCATAGAGATCTTTTACTTGCTTGGTTAGAGTTATACCAAGATATTTTATATTATTTATGACTATTGTGAAGGGTGTCATTTCCTTAATTTCTTTCTTAGCTCATTTATCCTTTGTGTAGAGAAAGTCTACTGATTTGTTTGAGTTAATTTTATATTCAGCCACTTTGCTGAAATTGTTTATCGGGTTTAGGAGCTCTCTGGTAGAATTCTTGGGGTCAAGTGTGTATACTATCATATCATCTGCAAATAGTGATACCTTGATTTCTTCCTTTTCGACTTGTATCCCTATGATGCCTATTTGCTCTAGCTAGAACTTTGAGTACTATATTGAATAAATAGGGAGAGAGTAGGCAAGTTTGTCTTGTTACTGATTTTATTGGGATTGCTTCAAGTTTCTCTCCATGTAATTTGATGTTGGCTGTTGGTTTGTTGTATATTGCTTTTATTATGTTTAGTTATGTGCTTTGAATTACTGATATTTCTAAGACTTCTAACATGAAAAGGTGTTGCATTTTGTCAAAGGCCTTTTGTCGGGAACCAACAGGCTTTGGCCTGACTAGTAGGCCTAACTTTCAGTTTCCCAGACCTGGTGCCTCAGGCTCCTCAGAAATCAGGTGACCAGCCTGCGGTTTTAGGGACATTCCATTTTTCCCCGCCTGCAAATTTAGGGAGATCTTGTGATATCCTGTTATCATGTTTTTGCAACAATAGGTGACATCTGGCAGAAACATTGACCTTCTGGAACTTCCCCACCTTTGTTACTTCCTGTCTTAAGTGTTTCATATACAGCTCCGAAATGAAGTTCTTTGGAGTCTGATCAGATTACCGTCTTGCTCCCAAGGTATCTCTTGTCTCCTGTCTTTTTCCTTTGCTGACAGTTCCCTCCTTGGACCCTTGTCGAAAGTCCTGCAGGCCGGGACAGCCTTTTCAGCATCTAATGAGAAGGTCATGTTTTTTTTTTTTCTTTGACTTTGTTTATATAGTGGATTACATTGATGGATTTCTGTATATTGGACCATCCCTTCATCCTTGGGATGAAGCCTAGTTGATTTTAGTGAATGATTGATTCAGTTTGCAAGAATTTTATTGAATATTTTTGAATTGATATTCATAAGCAAAATTGGTCTGAAGTTCTCTTTTTTGTTCTTTGTGTGGCTTAGGTAGTAACTTAACTGTGCTTTCATAGTATGAATTGGTAGTATACCTTTTGTTTCTACTTTCTGGAATATTTTGAGAAGTATTGGTATTGTGTCTTCTTTGAAGGTCTGATAGAATTCTGCACTAAAACTATCTAGCCCTGGGCTTGTTTTGGTTAAGATTTCTTTTAATGACTGTTTCTATTTTCTTAGGTGTTTTGGGACTGTTTAGATAGTTTATCTGGTCCTGATTTAATTTTGGTATCTGATATCTGTCTAGAAAATCATCTATTTCATCTAGATTTTTCAGTTTTGTTGAGTATAGGCTTTTGTAATAGAAACTGATGATTTTTTAAAATTTCTAGACTTAGTCTGTGGAGATATGATAGAATGCATGAGATTATTTCAATCTTCTTGTATCTGATGAGGCTTGTTTTGTGTCCAATTATATGGATAATTATGGAGAATGCACCATGAGGTGCAAAGGAGAAGGTATATTTTATTTTGTGGTGAAACGTTCTGTAGATATCTGTAAAATCCATTTGGTTCATAACTTCAGTGATTTGGTTCATAACTTCTGTTTCCATGATCTGTCCATTGGTGAGAATGGGGTGTTGAAGTCTTCCACTATTATTGTGTGAGGATCAATACATATTTTGACCTTAGTAACATTTCTTTTACAAGTGTGGGTGTCCTTGCATTTTGAGTATAAACATAAAGAATTGAGAGTTCACTCTGGTGTATTTTTTTATTTCGTAAGTTTGAAGTATTCTTTCCCATCTACTTTTGCAACTTTTGGATAAAAATCTATTTTATTGGATATTAGAATGGCTACTCCAGCTTGTTTCTTGGGACCATTTGCTTGGATTTTTTCCCTAGCTTTTTAGTCTGAGTTAGTATCTGTCTTTGCCACTGATGTGTATTTTCTCTGTGCAACAAAATGCTGGGTCCTGTTTAAGTATTCAGTCTGTTAGCCTAAGTTTTTTTTTTTGTTGTTTTTGGTTTTTTGCTTTTTTTTAAATTGGGGAATTGAGTCCATTGATGTTGAAAGATATTAAAGACCAATGATTGTTTGTTCCTGTTATTTTTGTTGTTAGTTGTGGTATTATGTTTGTTTGGTTCTCTTCTTTTGGGTTTGTTGTGAGATATTCAATTTTTTGGTTTTTAGTGGGTGTAGTTTCCCTCTTTGTGTCAGAGTTTTCCTTCTATTATCCTGTATAGGGCTAGATTAGTAAAAAGATGTTGTTTAAATTTGGTTTTGTCATGGAATATATTTGTTTTTCCATCTATGGTGTTGAGTGTTTTGCTAGGTCTAGTAGCCTGTGCTGGCATTTATGTTGTCTTAGTGTCTGCATGACATCTGCCCAAGATATTCTAGCTTTTAGAATTTCTGTTGAGAAGTCTGATATAATTCTGATAGGTCTGCCTTTATATGTTACTTGACATTTTCCCCCTTATGGCTTTTAGTTTTCTTTCTTTGTTCTGTGCATTTAGTGCTTTGATTATTATGTGACAGGAGGAATTTCTTTACTGGTCAAATCTATTTGGTGTTCTGTAGGCTTCTTGTAAGCTTATAATCTTACTTTAGATTAGGGATGTTTTCTTCTATGATCTTGTTGTACATGTTTTCTGGCCCTTTGCATTAAGAATCTTCGCTCTCTTCTATTCCTATTATTCTTAGGTTTGGTCTTTTCATTTTGTCCTGAATTTTCTGAATGTTTTGGGTTAAGAGCTTTTTCCATTGTGTATTTTCTTTGACTGTCACGCCAATACCTTCTATAGTATCTTCTACACATGAGATTCTCTCTTCTGTATCTTGTTTTCTGTTGGCGATGCTTGCATATATAACTCCTGATCCCTTTCCTATGTTTTTCATCTACTGGGCTGCCTCCCTCTCTTATTTCTTTATTGTTTCAATTTCTATTTTTTGATCCGTATGGTTTTGTTTAATTCCTTCACCTGTTTGATTGTGTTTTCCTGCATTTCTATAAGGGAGTTACATGTTTCCTCTTTAAGGGCTTCTACCTGTTTACCGGTATTATCCTGTATTTCTTTAAGAGAGCTATTTATGTCTTCCTTAGTTCCTCTATTATCTTCATTAGATGGGATTTAAGTCAGGTGCTTTTCAGGTGTGTTAGGGTATCCAGGGTTTGCTGTGGTGGGAGAACTGGGTTCTGATGGTGCCAAGTGGCACTGGTTTCTGCTGCACATGGTTCTTGCTCTGGCCTCTCACCATCTGGTTATCTCAGGTGTTAATTGTCCTTGTTCTCTCTGACTGGATCCTTTCTCTTCTGTGAGCCTGTGTGCCTGGTTTTGGTGGAACTCCTGGGAGTCAAGCTTTCTATGGGTTTGGGATTAGGTCTGGAGCACCAGCTCTGCCCCAAACTGAATTGTGGGCTGGAAGGAAGATACAGATATTACTCTTTCCTTAATTTTGTACAATTGAATCTACACAAAGTTACATGAAGGAATTGACACCCACACTTCTCTTTTATCCATTCTAATTATTCTTCTGTGTAACTAACATCTACCATTATGCCTTAAATCACTGGATACTATTGAGCTGAATCAGGTTTCCTGGCAGCCTACCAGCACAGCTATACAGATCAAGCTGTTTAAAAGCTTACCAAATTATAATATTAACCTTGTAAGAGAAATAAAGGGCAATTTGAAAATCGTATTTTGGCCATTAATATATACTACCGAGAAAACAAATGACAATCTTTTCCCTGGACAAGTATTTCTTGTTTGCTCATGCTAATTATTAGACTTTGCATAAATGTGTAATGTGTGCTATTCAATGTATGCAGATCTCATTTCTCAATAATGTCAGTAAATATTCCCACACTGCACACAGATTAACTCCCTTTGACCAGGCCAAATGTGGGAGCTTTGCCTCCTTTTATCTATTTGTGGATGTATTGAGTTATAGAATGTGTCAGTCACATCTGTAAATCATCTGAGCAAGCATTTTAATTTATGAGTTGAGGAACTGAGACAAAGATCAGTAGTTACACTCCTGGGATCTGGGCTTCCAGAATGACTACATTCTTCACAGAGGCAAGGGGGAGGGAGAATGTGGTGAGGAACTGTGGGGAGGGGCAGAAAAGGGAACAATGGCTGGAATGTAAATAAATAAAATAATTACTTTTTTAAAATAATGTATTGCTTAGGAAATGGGTCAGTGGGTAAAAGTGCCTCTATACACACATAACAGCCTAATTTTGGAGCAAAAAAATCCAGATGAAGTACCATTAATATTTATAATCCCAGTGTAACTGTGTATTTCTATGGGGAGATAGGAGGTAGACATGGAGAATAGCCATAAATTCATAGTCCAGCTAGCTTAGAGACCCTGCCTTAAGCTAGGTGGAAAGGGAGAACTTCCTCTTGTTTTCTGACTGCCACACATATGCCATTGATGTTTGATTGCATTCACATATAGGCAAACAAGCATACACATATAAACATATTACAGACACAGATACACACGCATGTGAATGCAGACACACACACACACACACAGATGCATATACAAAATGATGTTCTCTTTCAGTGACATTAAGGGACACTTTAGAATATGCATTCAAATAAGTCAATGTACCCCACCTGAATTTACTTTCTCTCTGTTCAATGCTGAGAAATTGGAATAGGGAATTAGAATTAATATTATGTAATGATTAAATGTATCAGTTTTGCAGTCAGACTGACCTGGATTTCACTGTCAGTTCTCAACCAAATTAAAGTCCATTAAACAAGTAGAAAATAACCAAGAACATTTTCAAAATGAGAGCAATGAGGAACACACTGACATACCAATTACAAAATGCATTACAAACTTGTAACATTGCAATGATGGAAAAGAAGTAATTTGGATCATATCAGGGGCCAGCTCATCTGTGTCAAGAAAACACTGCACAGATCAATGTAGACGACTCTGAACTGAGGCTCATGCCTTTCTCCCCAGTTCCTGGGAGGTAAAGGCTGTATGATAAGGAGCTAAAGGTCATCCTTGGCTAGATAGGGATTTTGAGGCTAGCCCATACTACATAAGACCTTGCCTCAAAGTTAAACCAAACCAATCAAATCAAAACACAAGGAAAACTAGAAAAACCTTTGGAGAATGTAGATATGTAAAACTTTGCTTGATATCAATTCCTCATAAATGAGAAAGCATGAATTGTTCTGAAAATGGTACAGCAAAATTGGCTTAGTGGGGTTAAAAATCTGATTATATCTATTTATCATGTTGTATATTTTATAATAATGGAGCCATGTCAGAAATTTCATATGAAAACTTGAAAGTATATAGAAAACTACAAAAATTGAAGATGAAAACTCACCTAATCTTTGAATTTTCATAAAATTCAGCATCACATTATTAAGTAAGTAATATATTTAATTATAGAAAAACTTTAATTAAGATTTTTGTTTTACATTCTATTCCAACCTGGCTGCAACAGCTTAAAGAAATGGATTCAATTTGATGAGGGTTAAGCAGTTCTTGAAATGTCTTATCTGTTTGAGGCACTGTGGTACTCAGAATGGTTTTGAACTAGCCATCCTCCTACTTCTTTCTCCCTGTATGCTTAGAGGCATATTTCATGATGTCTGGTAAAACCTCTTATTCAAGGTGTTCCTGTACCTGCTAAGTTGGTTTTCCAGGAAGAGACCAGATTTTCTCCTGTGTGTAGCCACTTTCCAGTAAGTTGGGTGAACACTAAATTCTTGACAGACTCTCTGATCCTGAACACCACTCATAGGGGAGATTCCATTACTTCTTTCCTAATGATGATACCTTTGACCTTCGGATTAATTGGATTTAGAATCAGTATGCAGCTAAGTCCATAAGCATGTTTGTAAGGGATTGTCTGTGTTATTTCATTTGAAGTGTGATGACCCACCCTGAACATGGACAGTTTCATCTCACAGGCTTAGTCCTGGACAGCCTAAGAAGAAGAAATCAGGATAGAGAATGTTATTTATTTCTCCCTGCCTCCTGACCATGAGTACAAAAAAAAAAAAAAACCCCAAAAAACAAAACAACAAAACAAAAAAAACATTTACCTTAAGAGTTCCTCCTGTGTGACTTTCCTTTCAGGATGCACTGTGTCTTTAAGCAGAAAGTGAAAACAAAGCCTTTATCCCTTAACTTGCCCTTTTCAAGGAATTTTGCCAAAGCAACAGGAAAAATAAGAAAATATGTCCTAAACATAGATTTTCTTTTTCTTTTTTCTTTTTTTATTATTTTTTGATACTTTATTTACATTTCCAATGTTTCCCCCTTTCTAGGTCTCCTCTTTGGAAACCACCTATCCCCTCCCCCTCCCCCACCTCTATGAGGGAATTCCACCTTCCACCCACCCGCCCACCCACTCCCATATTCCCACCTTGACATTCCCCTTTACTGGGGCCTCTCCTCCCCCTGATGGCCAACAAGGCCCTCCTCTGCCACATATGTGGTCCAAAACATGGGTCCCTCGATATGTATTCTTTGGTTGGTGGTTCAGCCTCCAGGAGGACTGGGGAGGTGGGTCAGGCCAGTTGACACTGTTGCTCCCTCCATGGGGCTGCAGACTCCCTCAGTTCCTTCAGTCCCTTCTCCAACTCCTCCATCTGGGACCTCACTCTCAGTCCAGCGGTTACTGTAAAGTGAAACTTGGGTATTCTGAACTTTTGGGCTAATAACCACTTATCAATGAGTACATACCATGTTCATTCTTTTGTGATTGAGTTACCTCACTCAGGATGATATTTTCAACTTCCATCCATTTGCCTGCAAATTTCATTAAGTCATTATTTTTAATAGCTGAGTAGTACTCCATTGTGTAACATACTTCTGGTCCATGCTCTGGGATTGCAGTGGTGCACATGACAGATAAATAATTCTTATACTTACCATTTGAAATGCCTACAAAATGTTAGCTAAGACTGTCATCTCAATATCCAAATAGAACCAACTTCAAATCCAGTTCATGCAACAGTTGGTAAGACAATTGATCTTCATCAGTTCCTTCTTCTGTGGAGCTCTGAATAATAACAGTCACAACATATCACTTGCCTTTCTCCATCACAAAGAATCTACATGAGAGAGAAAGCAAACAGAGGTTTCAGATTATTTTAACTCCAATCTATAAGTTGATATTGCAATACTCTGCTGTATGCACTTTGTTAGAAGTAACTTGGCAAATCCATTCCATGTTCAAAGAAAATAAATTAACCTTCAGTAAAGAGTCAGGACAAAGAATCAGCCCCACTTAAGAACTCAGTACAATGACCATGGTGAATTATAAGCTAGGAATGTGCCTCAAAACAAGAAAGGGAAGTAGGGAAATAGCAGGGTGGTAACAGACATCTATCGTTCTTGCAGAAAAGAAAAAATCTAAGTTTGGTTCCCTGAATCTATCTCAGAAAAAGTAAAAATTGTTTGTAACTCCAGCTCTGGGAATATGACTCTCCTATGGCAGTTACAGGCACCTGCACATATAACTAAATGTATAATTAAAAATATAAAGAAAACATCTCTTAAAAAAAAAAAGAATAAGAAAGGAATAATAAAAACTAATAAGCCAAATGAGGTAGGGAAGCAGATTAAGGTGACTGTATGTGTGGTCATGCTGCTGTTTGAATGAGTAGCTCAAGATTGCTTCCCTTTCTATCAAATACCCCTCCATGAGTTTCATAGAAGACCACTGGAGAGGCAGTATGGTGGCATTCCACTTGGAGCCCCTCCTGTTCTGGGGAATCTTCCTCACTTTTCCTTAGTAGATATATATTTGCTTTGCATTTTTCCTGTCTACATTTCTTAAGTGCTTGGGACATAACAACAAACCTGGAAGACAGTGGCCCATGGTGACTTTGAGGTTGGTTGATTGTTGAGAACCATGGGACTACCAACAAAGCAAAGAGGGGCTCATTAAATAACAACAAAATCCACCTACATGAAGAATTGGGGTCATATGGGATATCAATACCAGGGAGTGGGCATTCTGAAGGAGCCACTACCTTAGTATGTACGGCTGACATCTGAATGCCCCACTTCATGCTTTCTCTGGTCTATGGAGTTTTACAACTTTCAGAAAAGTATGATGGCATTTTAACTGAAGCAGCCAGTTTTGAATCATGGATCAGTAATTGATCATAAACTGCTATTGTTTCTGGTCTGCCTTTGGATTGCAATGAAAATGCAATTATGTAAAATTCAATGTTCTCCTACTTGACCACATCATAGAAATCAGCATCTGGGCTTGGGTGGTATCTCAGAAAAGCAGAGTTGAGTTGAGTTTAGCTAAAATTTGTTTGTAATGAAAGACATAGCATCAAACAGTTTGTAGAAAGCCCCTGATGTTAACCATGGCCTCATAGACAGAGTACTTTGATCTCAGAGTAAACAATTTTCTCTCAAATAAACTCATTTTACTTCAAACATGAGCCTAAGATAACTTTTCATTTTTTAAACCTCAGAGGGGGTAATTTAGACAGTGGTTATACCTAAATCTAGATGACTAATAGACAATGATAGAGACTGTGAAGTTCCAGAATCACACCTAGTTATAGCATCTAAAGACAGTCCCACGCAAAAACTATATGAGTGCCAAGTCAGACATGTCTGGAGCTAACTACTGTCTACAGTTTGGGCACATGTGAACCCACAGACCAGAAGAAGGTGGTATCAAGTGCATATCCATTTAACTCCTTAATAACCTTTTGAGGAGATCCAAGAAGGTTGTATGCCTCATTTGAAGACTCAAAGAGTAAAGCCCCCTATTCTGTATCCAGGACTTTTTTTGCATTAAAGAACAAAACAATATTTATAATTCTGCAATCTCAGCCAAAAAAGTCCTTTTGTAACTGTGGGTCTTCGCAACTGGTCAGAGGTCTAACATCTTAGCCACTTTATATAATTGAAGGAGCTTACAAAAACAATTTTCTATAAATATTTGCAGGAATTATCTTGGACTCTATTAAGGAAGGACCTCTATGACAGAGTCCACATTAGACTGTATCTCTTGTTTGTTTCCATTTGTGGTGGTTTAAATAAAAATGGCTTCCACAGGCTCATATGTAATGAATGCTGTGTCATCGGGATATATTACCGATGAGAAGGATGAGAGGGATTAATAGATGTGGCTCTGTTGTAGGAAGTATGTCACTGGGGATGATCTTTGAGGTTTCAGAACTCACGCCAGACCCAGGCTTTCTTTCTTTACCTGCTTTCTTTATAAGTGTTGCCTTGGTTTTCATATCTCTTCATAGCAAATACAACATCAACTAAGTTAGCTGTTTAGCTCTAAAATAGGAGGTATCACAATTACCCCTTAATTTTTACCTCACGATATTATAAAGTGGAGATACCAGAGGTTTTCAGGGGCCCAAGAAGAGAAAAGGACTTTACTCTGGTTGAAAGAATTGAACCTACATCAACCCCTGGATGGAGATGTGGTGTTCTGCTTTTCACAGATTAAAACATTAAGTACTCACTTAACTGGCAATACAGCTAGGATTATCAGTTACCTGGACACGAGTACATCTCCTCTAAAAGAGAAGATGCTAGGAAGTGAGTAGTGGTTTTGCTGAGCTATGCCAAAATCACAAATGAACATGTTTGTCTTTCCACAATGTCAGAATTTATTGAATAATAATTACTTCGCAATGTACAGAAAATGAAAGAATTTTGCCTAATAATCCTAGCCATTATAATGATCTGCCCTAGGATAGAGAAACTTCTTTTTACCATGATATTAATTATTAACATCAACTCCCAATTCATACACCATAAACACATAGCAAATATGTCTATATATCTATGTATGTACATGGTTTAGGAATAAACATGCCATCGAAGAGTTTAAAAGGCTTCATAGTTAGAAGCAAAAAATGTAAATACAGTCTGTATTGATAGGACACTGAACCTAAGTTAGCCTCAGGGAAGGTTAGACCTCAACAGAGTCAATTGAGAATGAAAATGTAAGATGCAAGCTGAATCCAGAGGAGTGAGCAGGTGGATGGCTGAGCAGAGGAATGAGCAGATGTCAGTTGAACAAGCCATGCCAGCAAGGAGGCAAGAGAACTGACCTGAAATTAACCTCCAGGGACATTAGGAGTTCTCTTTCTATTATTCTTGATGCACATTGTGTATCAGATGACAGTACACTATGGCTTTGATAGCATAATGCTAGCGGTCCACCTCTTTATGAGGACCAGATGACCAATTCACACTCTCTTCTCAGTCTGACATGTCTGATATGTTGTTTGGTCTATTTAGAGTTCCTGATATGATTTTAATGTGCCTATATTTTTCAACAGTCTCAATTTATCCATATAAATTCAAAAGGATAAAATTCTTTTTACTTCAAGTGGCAAGCAATTTGTTAGTCTTGCACGAAGTATTGCATGGGTGGTGCCAGATGGACGGTGCTGTTCACAAGCGCACTAAGCCTCACAATCGCCTTCCAAGCTTAAAATGGAATCAAAAGCTACATGAAAAATGGAGTCTCTTGAGACAATGTGCAGCCTTAGGACACAAGGATTCAGCTAGCAAATTGTTACCCCTTTAATGAAATAATACACTTGAGGTTTCCAGAAGACACATACATAGCCATCAGTAGCTTATATAGCCTCTGTCTTGGCAGTACCACTTAGCTTGTTCACTTACCCTGCATTCTAACTTAGAAATACCAAGAGTAACTTTCTTTTTCTCTACTTTCTATCCAGCCCCCCTAGATACTAGACAAAAGTCAAAGCATGCATTCCCCGAAACTTAGAGTTTTCTCATATTTTCTCTCTAATTTTGTTCTCTTTCAAACATGTGGTTGCTTGCCTACCCTCATTGCTGAACATTTTAGGATTTACCTTAACTTGAAAAGGTACGTTTCTCTCCTCTTCATCTGTTTCCTATCAGTAGCTGTGGAGATTTATAATTTGCCTAAAATCATCATCAAATTTCCTTTTCAATTTATCTTAAAATACTTTTATTAAGAGAACAAACTCAAAAGGGAACCAGGATTTTACTGGTATCTAGTTAGTGTTCTATTTCTTAAAGAGATATCATGACCAAGGAGATTTATAAAAGAAAATCACTTGATTGTGTGATTGTTTACCATTTTAGAGGGTTAGTCCTTGGCCACCAAGGCAGGGACCATGGCATGAGGTAGACTGGCATAGCAGTAGAGCAGTAACTGAGGACTTATATACTGATCCACAGGCAGCAGGCAGAGAAAGCGATATTGGTCCTAGATTTGTGTTTGAAACCTCAAAGCCCACCCCTAGTAATGTACACCCTCTAACAAGGCACGCCCAATCCTTCCTAACTGGAAATCAAATATTTAAATATCTGAGCCAACAGGGGCCATTGTCATCTAAACTACCACAACTGGTAATAAGTTGATAATTCTAGTGAGAAAATGAACAGCAATCTAAGGCAAGATAACTCATGTGGACAAGGTTTTCTCCTACAGTTATTATGAGTAGAGGTGGAGGAAGAAGGAAATTGCCAAGAGCAGGAATTGGGTAGATCATTATCCTGACTGGTGGGTGGACAGTTATATAACGTAGGGTGGACCTGTGCTTAAGCTGGGAGGGACATACATCTCATAAATTTATGCGTACATGCGGCTCATCATTCACATATCTGAGTTAGTAGGTAGAAGTTTCTCTCTGACCTGTTGCTTCATTGATACATTGTCCCCACTCTGCTTGTCCCTATCACTGGTTTAAACTCACCTTGCCTATCTTTTTACCAGAAAATGATTCACCTTGAATTGCCCTAAGGATGGAAATGTTTGTTTTGCTCATAGTGAGAAAGGGTGGACATGGAGATGGGACAGTCATGTTACACTCGGAATAAAAAAAATCCCATCCTAGAGAGCAGAGGTTGATTATTCACCATTGTGTTTATTAGGAATAAAATCAGCTTCTGAGTCACATGTACAAGCAGTCTAGGGTTTCAAAATTGTTGCTGCAAGAAATTACTGCCAATAGGGGGAAGAAAACAGTACAAACATGTTCTTCTATCTTTTATTAGGCCAGTTGTCTGAAATGACTTTCATCCAATTGTGGACGTCCATTTGTGGTCCGTCTGTTCAACTTTCCTATCATCCAGGACTACAAGTTTATGTCACTGTCTTTCATTTTCATTTTTGAGATCAGCAACATGGCATCTTCAATCATGTTTGCATTCTGTCACATCCCTGCTGTGTAAGTGTCTTTCTTATTCCCTTTCGTAAGGACTCCAACAGCTGTACATTGACTCCACCTGGATCATGCAGACCAATTTCATTCTTTTAAATATTAATTATACCTGTAAATCCTCTTTTTATTAATAGTAGCCGGCATTACTGGTTAATCATAATATCATGAACACATTCTTGTCTCGGGTGAACTTACTGACTTAACTCAGGAGTAAGAATAATAGATACTCATGGTCATTAAAACATCCACTAAGATGAACTTCATGGACAATGAAGTGTGAGTATTAAAAGGAGACTTAGAGAGAGAGTAAAGGAGCAGAAAATATGGAAAATATCCATAAGAGGGGTCCCAAGAAAAGGTTTCTGAATAGATTAGGATCCATGGGTTATTGCAGGGGGTCTCAAAAAGAAGTGTTTGCTTTTTGAGGGCCATTCATTTAGAGATTAAATAGTCTTTTCCACTAAGGAAATAGATTGCTCTTTGAAGTGACTGGACTGTGATAGGCGATGTGGGCTATTCATCTCAGCTGACCCAAAATATGAGGTGTCCATGAGTCTCTCCATCCATGTGATATGAGTGGGTTATACCATACTCTTTAAGGCCATTAAGTCTCTTCTCACATATAACTTTCAGGGAGCTGTGTTCTTTAGATTATTGTGAACAAGATAAGAGATTAAACATGTCAAAAATTCAGGACATGAACCAGTGCCCCTTGCCAAAAAACTTCTGGCATTTTGGGCCTCCATCCAAGATAGAACTTCTATCTAAGAGAGGACTGCCAGTAGAAACAAGACTCTCTGGGCTTCTGGCCAGGACAGAACAGGTTGATTTAAACATCCTCACTCCACTGTGCTAGAAGGTAGTAGAGACAAAGTAAAAAGAAGTCCTGACTTAACAAGAGAGAAAAATAATAATTATAATGCTCTAAACCTGTGGCTCCCAACCTCCCTAATGCTGTGACTTCACGTTATGGTGATCCCCAACCTTAAAATTCTTTTCATTACTATTTCACAACTGTAATTTTGCTACTGTTATAAATTGTACTGTAAATGTCTGATATGCAGGATATCTGAAACATGGCCCCTGTGAAAAGTTTGTTCAATCCCAAAGGATTGCAACTTACAGGTTAAGAAGCACTGCTCTAAACTAAGTTATAGCGTGGCAAGAGCAAATTCAATGGCGTGTTGAATAAGGGACTTTCCAAGCTCTTCAGATTTGTTTTCTAATGTTTAATTCATTTGATACTTTCAAAATCCAATGAAGCTACCAACTCTTCTTTAAGTCTAAAGTGCTTTAGATTAAAAATTAAAAGAAGAGGAAATAAGCAGGGCAGGTTAGGCTGGAGGGAAACCAGGGACCCAAATGCATTGTGGGAAATCATAGGTTTTGTAAGTGGAAGAGTACACAGAGTTCAATGACTCCAGATCCACAATTTCTAATGTCTGTACATCATTCTGGAAAGATTTATTAGGCCAATAGAAGATAAGGAGATATAGTTTGGGTCTAAAATTTGTTGGGCTCTCGGTCCCAGATTGGGGTGTTATTAGGAGATGCTAGAATGTTTAGGATGGGAATTTTATTTGATTTGGTTTTAAATGAGTAGGTAATGAGATATGACTTTGAAGGGGCTATTGAAAGCCCAGAACCCTCCTCTCTAGAAGCTATCTACATGTGATGAGTACTTATTTAACGATGTTCTTCTGCCATGATGTACTTGTCTATCACTGGCCTAAAATTAATTGACCCACTCAAGCATGGATCAAAACCTCTGAAATTATAAGCTAAAGTCTTCTGTTTTCTTTTATCCTGATTTTGTTTAGGTAATTTTTTCATAGTGATTGTCAACTTGATCAAGTCTAGGTAGAGTCACCTGAGAAGAGAATCTCATGTCCTCACATATCAGCGTGGCCTGTGAGCATGTTTGTGGAGGACTGTCTTTATTGTTGTATAGTGGCTAATGCTATTTGGGTAGCATCATTTCTTGGTCCGGTGGTCCAAGAACAAAGGTTCTCAACCTGTGGGTTATGACCACCTTTGGCAAAACTCTATTTCCAAAAGAATTTACATTATGATTCATAGCAGTATTAAAATTAAAGTTATGAAGTAGCAACAAAATAATTTTCTGCATGGGGGTCACCATAACATGAGGACCTGTAATGAAGGGCCAATTATTGTGAAAATTAAGAACCACTGCTCTAGACTGTATAAGACTCAACCTAGTATAAGCCTACCTGAGAGCCAGCTATTAATCAGAATTCTCCATGGTTCCTCTTGAACTTCTTGGCTATGAATTGAGTTCTTTAGTCAGAAGCATGCTTCATGGTATAGCAACTAGACCATCCTTTACGTTTTTATCATGGCTTTTCCCAAAGATAGACTCTGATCTGGAATTGTAAGCTGAAGTAAGCTTCCTTATCTAAGTTGTTTTGATAAGATTAGTTCATTACAACAGAAACTGAACCAGAACAGTGACAGAAAGCTGACAAACATGGCACTATTTCTAGAAGGTAGCAAAGTGTGCCATCATCATGGGCCCCAGTAGGAAATTTAGTCCTGCTACACCAACACCAGGTCTCATGGCTGTGGCTACAGAAGTACCTGGGGGAATGACTAAATGTTCTATTTAGTGAGTGAATCATGACTCAACCAAAGGTCTGGTTTCCAGTTTTCTGTGATCTAGGATGCTATAATTCAAACACTTTACCAAGTGTCTTTACTCTCTCTTCTCAAGAGTCAAGAGTCTTGTGATTCTCATGCTTCTATCTCAACTGAAGCTGGTGTGATTAGACATGTATCGGTTCAATGTCAAAAATAGCATTCCTTCTTCTCATCATCCTTAAAGTTGTGATTTCTTTTGCTTTCATTCAATAAAGAGAATTATTATTTAGAGCTACTTTTAATGTGTCTGCTAAGTTTTTAGAAGTCAAACTAAAAGCAGCTGATCTGAAAGCCTGCATGTATTATAATAACCTCTTGGAATTATAAATTTACTCTGTCCTTAGACAATTAATTGCATTTGTACTCATATTTTCCTCCTTGATCAAACCTTTTTGGAGATCTCACTGTGGGCATTTTTGTTAGTAAAATCAAGGAAGGAATCAACACTTAATTTATGAAAATTGGTATGACAGTTTAGCAGGTAGTGCAGAAACACTACTTATCCCACGCAGATAGTGTGTGATGTAGACATTTATTTGCTTATTACAGAAAATGGCATGGATTGAGCACTGGGGAAAAATTAAGCAAAAATAGAATGATAAAAGATCTACTGTTTTCTTAGCAAAGAAAATTAAAACATTGAAGTGGAAACTTGAGGGCTTTTTGGAAAGTCAGTGTTGGATGGTATCTTGTTGGGGCAAACATGTGAAGAATTGTGTTCCTGAAGTGGACACAGGTGAGACTAAGGCACATTTGTGAAGGAACATGAACTAACGTTTCACAGAAGCAGACACAGGAAAAATGTTGTTCTGCTAAACCAAACCATGAAAGGACATGTGAAGAAGGATTCTTTGCTATGTATTGTTCCTCCTCACACTGTGCAGTTGAGCTGCATTTCTTGGGACTCCATAGAAAGAAATGCACTAAAAAACTTCTGGTGGTGTTCTGTGACTTCCTGCTGCTTCCTCAGACTTTGGCTCATTGGCAGGGTGATGTCAGCTGAGACAGACTCACATGCTGAGAAAAGATACATGGAGGACAATGACTGAAGGGAGTAATAAAGTACTAGATGGACAGTGACAGAGACTGAGCTTGGCTTGGTTATAGAGCTAGCTGTGCAACACTGGTTGGCCTTGAGTCTTCGCTAATCTTCCCTTTGCTGAGAACGGCACAGCCTCTTGGTCTGGTCTCTTCTGCTGACTTGTACTGAGGCTGAAGCCTGGCTGCCTCTGCTAGGTAGTACCTCTATTACTGCTTTGTGTTTGCTATTCCAACTCTACCAAACTAGGCTGCTGCTACCTCTATGAAGAATGGACTGAGCTACCTTTGCTGACCTGTGAACTGAACTGGCAATTTCCAGACAACCCAGATGGGAGTTGCTCCACAGAACCATTTCTCAAAAGGTCCACTTCCCTTGTATCCTTATTTTTTCACAACGTCTGGTGGGTGGTGGGCTAAAATGGGGGTTAAAACATTTAAGAACCATAATTAAAAGTAGGCATTGAAAAAACAGTTACAAACAATATATTCTGATCTAACTGGAGTCCACATAAAATCTTGAGGAGTATGGCTTGAAGGTTTAAAGACAATCTGATCCACTCCCTCAAGTTGGTCACAACCTCAAATAGTGAAGCAGGGGCGTTAGAAAAAGAGTAGTTGCATGTTAGATACACAGATAGATTTCATAATCCTGGCTATGTAGGAGGCTGAGGCAGGATGATTACAAGTGTAGGGCTAACTGCACTACAATGTAAGTTCGGGCCATCCCAGGGAACTTATGAGGTTTTACTATGACATACAAAATAAGAGAACAGAGGATGTTGTTCAGTCTCATGCTTACCTAACATGCATGAGACTTGAGTTCAGTCCTCAATCCTACAAGGAAAATGTAAAGGGCTAGTTCATGTAGCATATCTCAAATCTGGTTTTATATTTCCTACTCTTAGGCTCTGTCAACAGTAGCTGAATCGACATTCTGAAAAATTAAATGCTGGGAAAAACATTTGACTCGATAAAATAATAAGGTTCAACATTATCATGGGTGTTAAGAGAGAGGCTGAATTGGTGTCTGTGTGGAAGCAGGGGGATTCCGTCTGAGGTTGGTGAATTAACTCATAAGAAAGAGGCAAAAGTATATAATACTCTAAACTTTAAGGCCCATGAGATTGCTCAGTTTCTACCAATGGTGAGAAGTAGAATTCATATTCCATTCTTTTTAATTAAAGGATGAATTTTTATTTTCGTGGATGGACCTCAACAACACCTGGATAGTTCTACCTTTCCACATGGCATTTCAAACGTTAAGGATGATTTTGACACTTCCCTTTCTTTATTACCAGGAAAATTGGAGGTGGAGTCCAGAGCTGATCATAAGAGAGGGGTACATCCTCAGTGGTCTCCAAGCTGGCTAATTCTTGTAACACCTTGCCAGACACATTCAAACCACATCCAAACCATAAAAAAACCCTGCAAACCACAATCTTAAGAAAGATCCGTGGCTGGACCAACCTAGGAATATTTACCCAACACCAAAAAGTTGAGTTTGCAGCTAAATTCTATCACTGTTTATGTCTACAACACTAGTAAGGGAACTGACAAGAGAAGCTAATAAAGTATCATTTCCCAGAAAAGAAATAGTTTGAACTGAAACCAAACACACCACCCCAAAGCTAAAGCTCATCAGTGCATCCGCCCTACAGGATCACTTCTTGGGTAGATCAGGGCTCAGATTCACTCGTGGGAGGAACACAATGCATTGCCCCTAAGCCTTTCAACTGTGAGATAAGTTTATGATCCCATCTTAGTGTCTGTCTCTGAGTTTCTTGTCAAGGCAGAGGCTAGGCTAAGTCTTGTCCTAAAGAAGTTCCCACCACACCCTAAAATCCTGTGATGCCAGAAGCCACCATTTCTGTGAAGCCCTACTCCCTAGTCCCTAAAGGAACTCCTCTTGAAATCTGAATTTGAATCTGTTCTTACTCTCATACCCCTGAGTAGTGAGAGTCGTGAGTCTCTCTCTCTCTCTCTCTCTCTCTCTCTCTCTCTCTCTCTCTCTCTCTCTCTCTCTCTCTCTTTCTCTCTCTCTCTCATTCTGAAGACTAATTTCTCATGTCTTTTTCACAAGTCTGATGTTCTCCTCATTTTATGAGAGCCATTTGAAATTTCTTATTGGGAGATAATTTCTTTCTCTGGCTGGCACTAGGATTTCAGGGTTTCCCTTCCAGGGGAAATTCAAAGTTCTTGGGGACTATGGTTTTATCAGTCTGATTGCACAAGGAGGGACATGTATATCTTCACTCTTGAAAGGAAAATTACAGCAATAGGAAACAGCAGGAGCTGGCCAAGAGGTAAGAGACAAAGACTAAATCATTCATGTTGAATACTTACCCTTCCAAATGGGAAGGTTTCTCATGCAATCATTTATTACTTATTTTTTTTTTTGGAAAGCCTATTATTTTGTTTTCTTTCTCCTATACCTGTTGTAACTTAAAACTTGACTTTTAGGTTTCAGCTTACAGAAAACTAAATTACTTCCATTAAGATCCTCATTAAAGGCAACTCTAGAAGCAATTCTACTTCAAACACTAGATTATTGCTATAATTATTTAAGGTGGCATTTTTTTTCTTCTTTTTTCCATTTTATTGTTGTTACTGGCATCTTTAAAAGTGAGTTTCAGGGAAAATCTTACCTGTGTTTTCACCACTGGGACTCAACATCTGGACATTGCCAAGCACATATAACAGGCTCAATAAATTTTTGCTAAAAACAAAACTAGCCAAACAAACAAACAAAATGCCCAAAATACAAATTTAGAAATCTCATGGCTTCCATTTTCACACATTATATACTCTATAGTAAAAGCATACTGCTTGGAACAAAATAGTTTATTATATAAAGATGTTATTGAGCATTTAAATTAAGACAGGAGGCAGTTGTAGGGATACTTCTAGCTTCTGTAATTTAAGCCCTCTGATGCCCCAGTGTTTATTAGCCTGAGGTCTGTAAACTCCTATAAGAAAACAAGAACACTTTCTATTTTCCTTGAATCCAGGCACCAAAGGAGTCTGGTAGAGGCCAATAAATTTACACAGGAGCTCCTTGGTAGGGTAGGTGTCTCTTTTTGTACTATAAATATAAAGATAGAGAGAGCTACAAAAAGATGCGACCTGATTAGCCTCTATCTGGCTGCTTTGGTTAGGGTTTAACTGGTGTGAACAGACACCATGACCAAGGCAACTCTTATAAGGACGACATTTAACTGGGGATGGCTTAAATATTCAGAGGTTCAGTCCATTATCATCAAGGTGGGAGCATGGCAGTATCCAGTGCAGGACAAGCTGAGAGTTCTACATCTTCATCTGAAGGTCACTAGGAGAAGACTGGCTCCCACATGGTTAGGAAGAGGGTCTTATTCCCCACCTCCACAGTGACACACTTCCTCCAACAAGGTCACATCTACTCTAACAAGTCCACACTTCCCAATAGTGCCACTTCCTGAGACAAGCATATTCAAATGACCACACTGACCAATAGTCATAAAGATGTTAAGTCCTACACAGAGGTAGGCAATAAATGGCTATTAGGAAAGATATCAATAGGCCAAGGAGATTTGTTTCTGGACTTGGGACTTTGCAGCCTCTCCATTCTTAAAGTTTTAATCGTCAATTAGATGTTGGAGTTGCAGCTTCTTTTCATGGACTTTTGTTTACATTCTCTGTAAAATATGCTAACTGCAGATGGTCTAAGAAGGCAGATTTGGGAGTGGCAGTTCACAGGTTTGCCAGAGTGCCTGCCCTCTGAATATAGAATGGTTTAGAGATTCAATTCCTATCTTTGCTCCTTGGTGTTTGTCATCACAGACAGCATGGATTGCTAGATTCCAGCTATAGGAATCAGATTAATGAGGATAAAATGGGTTTCTTCATAGATTGACTAAGAATTCCCCTGCATCAAATTTTTCACCATTTACAGCTTACAGAAATCTATGAGTTAAAGGTTAGAATATGTATAAATTTAGCTATGAGTTTAAAAAGCTTTTAACTGAAGGGGTTCCCTCGTGGTCTCCAGACAGTACATTCATATCCAGAGAGAAAAATGAATAATCTGGAAGATTCTCTATTTTGAAAGAAATTATTTTGGGGCCTTTGGACTATATAGTTCCCATGCATTCTAGATTAGGTAGAATTTGTTGTTGTTTATTTGTTTGTTTATCTTTTGTCTTTGGTTATTTGTTTTGTTTGTGTTTGTGACACTACTCCTTTGATAGATGGAGAGTTAAAGCCATTTTTATGTTTTTCCTGGGAGATCAACTTCAACAGTTCTACTCTTAAATTTATGTTAAGCACACAAACTTTGCAGGTGAAAGAACATAATACTCTCATTAATATTATCATCTTCTCAGCCATTTGGTATTTCTCAGTTAGAGAATTCTTTAACTCTGTACATCATTTTTAAAATAAGGTTATTTGGTTCTCTGGAGTTTAACTTCTTGAGTTCTTTGTATCTATTGGATAATAATCCTCATTCTTATGTAGGATTGGTGAAGAAATCTGTTGGCTGCTGTTTCGTCCTATTGACATTGTCCTTTATCTTATAGGAGCTTTGGAATTTTAAGAGGTCCCATTTGTCGATTTTTGATATTAGAGCATAAACCATTGGTGTTCTGTTCAAGAAAATTTCCCCTGCATCCTAAGTCATCAGAGAAATGCAAATCAAAACCACCCTGAGATTCCACCTCACACCAGTCAGAATGGCTAAGATCAGAAACTCAGGTGACAGCAGATGCTTGTGAGGATGTGGAGAAACGGGAACACTTCTCCATTGTTGGTGGGATTGCAAGCTGGTACAACCACTCTGGATATCAGTCTGGTGGTTCCTCACAAAATTGGACCCAGCACTACCTGAGGACCCAACTATACCACTCCTGGACATGTAACCAAAAGATGCTCCAACATATAACAAGGACTCATGGTCCACTATATTCATAGCAGCCTTACTTATAATAGCCAGAAGCTGGAAAGAACCTAGATGTCCTTCAATAGAGGAATGGATACAGAAAATATGGTACATTTATACAATGGAGTACTACTCATCTATTAAAAACAATGACTTCATGAAATTCTTAGGCAGATGGATGGAGCTAGAAAATATCATCCTGAGTGAGGGTACCCAGTCACAAAAGAACACACATGGTATGCACTCACTGATAAGTGGATATTAGCCTAAAAGCTCTGAATACCCAAGATACAATTCACAGATCACATGAAACTCAAGAAGAAGGAAGACTAAGTGTGGATGCTTCAGTCCTTCTTAGAAGGGGAAACAAAATACTCATGGGAAGAAATACAGAAATAAAGTGTGGAGCAGAGACTGACGGAAAGGCCATCCAGAGACTGCCCCACCTGGGGATCCATCCCATATATAGACACCAAACTCAGACACTCCTGTGAATGCCAAGAAGTGCTTGCTGACAAAAGTCTGATATAACTGTCTCCTGAGAGGCTCTTCCAGAGCTTGACAAATACAGAGGTGGATGCTAGCAGCCAACCATTGGACTGATCATGGGGTCCCCAAAGTAGAAGTTAGAGAAAGTATTGAAGGAGCTGAAGGAGTTTGCAACCCCATAGGAAGAACAACAATATCAACCAACCAGATTCCCCAGAGCGCCCAGGGACTAAACCACCAACCAAAGAGTACACATGGAGTGACCCATGGCTCCAGCCACATGTAGCAGAGGATGGCCTTGTCAGTCATTAATGGGAGGAGAGGCCCTTGGTTCTGTGAAGGCTCGATGCCGTAGTATACGGGAATGTCAGGGTGGGGAAGCAAGTGTGGATGGGTGGTTGGTGGAGCAATCTCATAGAAGCAGGGGGAGTGGGTATGGGATAGGGGGTTTCCAGAGAGGAACTGGGAAAGGGGTAACACTGAAATGTAAATAAATAAAATATTCAATAAAAAAGGAAAAAAACCATCATCTTCAAGACACATTAGAATATTGGAAGCCAGCTGGAATGGTATGTCAGTATAATATCATCTACATTAGTAGTTGATATAGGAGGACCACAAGTTCAAGGCCAACCTAAGAAAATTAACAAGATCTTGATTCAACATAAAACTTTAAAAGAATTAGAGATGTAGCTCACTGATAGAATGCTTGCTACATATATGTGGAAGGCCAGGGTTCTAGCCAGTACTGATTAAAGAGAAAAGAAAAATATACATTAGGATGGATCCCAAATATTTTTGTGGTAGTGCTATGTTACATAGCTAGGTGGAAATTAGCATGCTTGGTGGTTAGGAATGGATCTTTTTCTCATAATGAGCTTTGGATTCCCATCTCCTATGTCCTTAGTAATACATTAAGGATTTTTTATGCATATATGTATGTGTGCGTGTATGTGTGTGCGTGTGTGTGTGTGTGTGTGTGTGTGTGTGTGTGTGTGTGTAGACCCAAAGCTGACATCCAGTGTCTTGCTAATCATTCTTTATTCTTTTCACTGAGGCCAAATTTCTTGATGAATGTGTCTTGTCTCCTGTTTCACTGTCCTACAAGCTAGGATGCAAGGTCACCACCATGCCTGCCCAACTCGTCTACAGGATCTCAGAGTAGAGTCCGAGCTCTAGCTCCCACACTTCCACCTATACTATTTCTCCACCCCTACACTAAATGGAAAAGAATTGCCCCTCCTTAGATGTAGTATACCTTTTGAAAGCAAGGAAGAGGGAGGCAGCAGGGCTATGTTGACGACCACTAAGGAAAGGTATTTTTTTCCTTGTATATTGTAGCTATTTTAAAGACTTTTATTTTTTTCTTTTGTTCATTTTAACCCACTCAGTTATAAGATTATTTTTGTTGAAGTTTTAAAAAAATGTGTAGCAGTGAATCTGTGTAATAACTCTGACCATGGGTGGAGACCCAAGATTAAAAACTGCCCAAAGATTAAAAGGCTCCCATTTAGCAGATGTTTCCTGAGAAAGAACTAAAGCATACTGCTGCCTTGCTTATAAATCAAAGCTCAATTAAATAAGCTTGATCACCTGAATATATATATATCTCCCTAAAGAAGTATACTTACTGCAGAAACTTCAAGTAAGATTTTAAAGTAATTTTGCATGATGGTTTCTCCAGTCATTGCCTATTCTCACCTTGTTATCATGTTTTTCTTTTTCACAGTAGCTTCAGCAATCACCATCCTCATCCTTTAAGGGTTCCACTACTTATTTGTAATAATGTCTGTCTACAGCCTACACTTCATTCTTTGTTTCTCATCTGAAATCTTTTCACAGAGATCACAGGAGCAGAGTACTGAAAAAAATCCAGAGGCCTCCCTGTACTGGAGTCATTTTGGCACAGCTATATATTTGATAATTTTAGGGGAAATGGCATGGTCACTTCTACATAAAGGCTGGGGGCCATGCAGCCACAAAGGCATCTCCTGTAGAAGGACCTAACTGAGGACTGCCTGAGAGACCAAGGATTGCTGACCCAGACTGCACCAGCCAATTGGGAACTGCTGTTTAGAAGAGATGCTTTCTTGGGACCAATGAGTCGTGGGTGGAAGGTATTAAAGGAGCTTGTAGCAGTGTTCAGATGAGCTTGTTGGGGCATTTCTCACCTGCTTCCAGAGTCTGTGTCATTGGTTCTATGCACTACCTCATCTCCAACCCCCAAGGCAGGTAGGGTCAGGCAGCAAGTAGTCCAGGGCATAGACAGCAGGTAATTTTAGTCTACTTTGTGGCAGGCTACTCTTGTTTGTAAAACGCAGGTACTGAAGTGATAAGAGATGCCGAGGAGTTAGGATTTTATTCTCAGATAGCATCAAGAATTAAGCAAACTGCAGGTGAGAAATTCCTGCAAGAGTCTTCTCATTTCTGACATAAATTTCAAAATTGTTTTCCCTAAAGTAGTCCTTGTAAATGTCATACCACATTGTCACGAAAGCCTACCACTCCTAGAAGCAAGCTACTGATGTAACTAAACCCTAAATGGTTTCACTGATTAAGCGTGGTTAAATGACTTCTGTCATATAATGTGGATCCCATATTAACCAAGCTGACCTCCATTATTCAGAGAAAGTGTTACTCACATGTAGCCTTTGTCACATATATATGTCATTCTCTTACTTCTCTCATAAAATGTATTATACATTAAGAGGGTCCAACTTCTCTACCCTGAGGAAGAGTGACTAGACACACAGCTAAGTGACATTTCCACCAACCATGCTTCCTTATACTGCAGAACCTGTCCTTTACATGAGAGCCTCAAAAAGAAATATACTCTTTTGTGGTATGGTAAAGTGCACACTGCCTTAGACGGCTGCTGTGTTGCTGCCTTCACGAATAAGCCTCTAGCCTGAAGTACAGTTTGACTTACACCTCTCTTGAATCTTCTTTCCCACACTAAAGCCAAACAACCCTCGAGTTCAACAATTGAGGAGAAGAATTCATAGCACTCAGGAAACTTCTTACTTATAATTATAACCTGTTGATTATCCCTGCGGTGGCTGCTTTTCTTTCTTAATTTGATGGTGTTAGGTAGGTAGTCAGATATTAGCAGGCTTTGAGGTCACTGGGGATAGATGTCTGCCTTCTAGGTACCAGCAGCTTGTAAAACCCCAACTAAAATTGTAGAATCTGATTATCAGTCCAAAGAATGAGATCTGAATCTTCCTTTGCCCTACCTGGAGATTTGACATTGGCAAAACTAACTAGAAGGTCATAAGATTGCTATCTAGCTGACGGTTTTCTGGTGAGGAACAAGGAAATCCCACTGTCCTCTCTCATAAAAGCTGTCAATCACCCAAACTTGAAAATACCTCCAAGGAAATGTTTCCCCTTCTAGGGACTTTAGAAATACTACAAAGTCCTAAAATGTAAGTAAGCCGTAGTCTATTCTCAGAACTTAAGATCACTGTACTTATCTCCGCAGTAGACTTCAACTATCTTTTATCAGGCTCTCAGTGTCTCAACTTTACACAGAGATAAAGACCTGTGAATTAGATCAGAGTGAGCTTCTGCTGACAAGTAGGTTCAGGGACATCCAGGTCATGGTAGGATATTATTTCATGATGTTTCTGTAAGAGAGTGGTGTTTTAATTTATGGATTGGGAAAAGAAAATCACTCACACTAGACATCATTTAGGTTTTAATATTTTTGAATTTATTTAAAAGATTTATTATTTTATGTTATGTGAATGATTGCATGCCTGACTGAATGTGTATCATATGGATGTCAATCACTCCATTTGGGACTAACTGTAATACAGAAAAGGATAGGAAGGTGAATTATAGCCTCCTTAGATGGGATATCTATATTCCTTTGCCCTCTGATACTGATTTTAGTATCTCCAGCCATTAGACTCCAGAACTTACATTAGAAACTCTTTGAAAAGCTTAACACACTAGGTGGGGATCAATAACCACACATTTCATGTACCCCATCCATGTAGACTGTGCCTGGATTGTCCCACTGGCTTTTCTAGTTTTTCAGAGGGTAGACTGTATGTTATAAAACTTCAGACCTTCAAAATAGTATGAGTCAATTTCCATAAAACGTCTTTTATATTTACTTCTGTTTTTCTCTATAACTTCAACAAGGACTCAAATAAAAATAAATACAAAAGACCTGGTCTTTTTTCCAAAGTAATACTCTCATCATCTTTAGGATGCTCTATCCTCCTGGCATGAATGTATGACAATGCATGCACAGTGAGGCCAACTTATCTATCTTAGCTGAGCTTGCATGCTTCAGTGTGAGATTTCATTACGCATCTGTGTTAAACTGACCTGGTTGGTCTCAATTTTCAGCACCTTTGCCTCAGAAGTAGTACTGATATCAAATGACCCAAAGCCCTAAATTTCTGAGAGCTTTATTGGTTGTGGTGGTAGTATGTGACGCATCTGGTCATGTGACACAATCTGGAAGCATAGAAGGATGAAGTTTTGAGATTCAGCTTGGTGTATTTCTGGTTCTAGATCCTAGCTTGTGGAATGTTGCTACTCACATTTAGTGTGCATAGCTGACATTGCCACTGACCCCATGTGTTAGATAAGCCCCTGACTCACACAAGGAGTCTAAAGCAAGGAGTTTTAGACTCATTGGTTGGTGTTTCAGGGAGTGGAAGCAGCCAAAGGCAAAGAAATATGCTGCAGTCAACAAAGATGAAAGGTGTTGGATATCAGACACAGAGATATGGAGTTTGGAGCTTGCCTGGCTGGTTTTTGGTCTTGCTTTGGTTCAGTATTTTCTTGCTATGATGTTTTGGAATGGTAATGTATATCCTGTGATATTGCAAGTATGTGATCTGCTTTTTATTTCTGATTATATAGGGGATTACAGTTAGGATATTGCTTGAATCTTAGAAGAGATTTGAACTTTGGACATTTAATAGTTAAAAGACTTTGAACATTGGACTTCTAACATTGTTGAAACTGTAATAGACTATGGGGGATATTTGAAGTTGGACTAAAGGCATTTTTCATTATATTATGGCTAGGCATGACCCTCTTAGACTCATGCATTTGAACGAGTTTAAGGGGGCCAGAGATGGAATGTAGTAGTTTTAATAGACTTGACCCAGGGAATGGTATATTAGGAAGTACGGCCTTCTTAGAGTAGATATGGCCTTGTGGAGGAGTTGTGTCACTGTGAGGTGGGGCATTGAAGGTAATATATATGTTCAGGCTGTGCCTGCTGTAAGTCTCAGGAGTCTTCTACTGGCTGCCTTTAAGTCAAGATGTGGAACTCAAAAAAAAAAAAAAAAAAAAAAAGATTTGGAATTCATGGTTTCTTCTCCATCACTATGTCTGCCTGGATGCTACCATGCTTGCTACCATGATGATATTGGACTGAACCTCTCAAACTGTATGCCAGGCCCAGTTAAATGTTGTCCCTTATAAGAGTTGCCTTGGCCATGTTGTCCTTTCCCAGCAATGAAATATTAACTAAGACATTACTCTTTGGGATATTGCCAGGCACTATAATGAGTCACTTTGTCATCATAAGTATAAAATGTGATGAAAGGGGATTTTCATGTATGACAGATACTTCCATCTTTCAGAAAATTGTCAAGATTTTGAGGTCGCCTTCAATGAGCCAGGATCAAAGTTAGACTTCTGTCTATCCAGAAACTGACCTTAAGCAAAGACTCTTCCTAGTTTGTCAGTGGTAAAAAATTTCATAACCTCTTGATTATGACCCTTTTTCTGGATGTTTTCTCACTGATGTTTTACAGTATATTTTGATACATTCTCTCTTTGGCTTCTTGTAACCTTGGCCAATCATTTCTATAAAAACTACTTTGTGTGTGTGTGTGTGTGTGTGTGTGTGTGTGCACATGCGCACACACACATGTGAAAGCATATACTTGGGTATCAGAGGAAAAAGTGTTGATTCTTTCTCCGCCATGTTGATCCTGGGGATTGAACTCGTGTCTTCACGCTTGATGACAAGCGTGCTCAGCCATGTCAAAGGCCCAGGAAATTATTTTTACCTAGTAATATTACAAGCCTTATAGATATTGTTCTTCATGACAACTATACACTTTACTACCCAGAAAATAAATTAAATACAATGAGTTAAGTACAGTCAAGGATGAGCGTTTGGGGACTTCAGGGTGACAAATCTACAAATTCATGAAAGATTTGAGAATTTTCTAAGTTAACATTTCTAGAAAAACAGTTTCATTGATTGTCCTGGTTGTATAATTCAACATTTCTCAGTGTGAGAGAAAGCCTAAGCAATCATTAATTAAATTTTATTTATATCATTTCACATTTGCTGTCACATCTATGTAAGCTGTTGTTACTGTTTCAAATTTTCTTTAAACAGATCCATATTTTGACTTATATAAATTTATTTTAAAAATATTTTCTAAAAGAATTTTATATTAAATGCAAGCATATTATTCTTATATTTAAGAATTATTTCAAAAATGGATGATTGATCAAAATGCAAGAGCTGAAAAGTCTAAGAAAAAACAGGAATATAACTCAACAGGATCATAACTGACATTAATTCATATATATGCCACCAAAAGTCAAAGGAACCACAAAATATAGTCAATTTCAACATCAGCAAAATCTAAATATTCAACAACATTATCAAGAAAGAGGAAAGACTAATTCTCAAGTGGGAAATGATTTGCAAATGCTGTGTATGACACCAGGTTTATAACCAGAGTATATGAGGAATCCATATAACTTGGTAACAAAAAGTCAGCAGTGAAAATAGTGAAGCTTGGCAGAGACTGAGCACGTAGCTCGGTAGTTTTGCCCTTACCTAACATGTGCAGCATCCTGCATTTGATGCTTAGAACTGCAAAAATAAAACAGAACAAAACAAAAATGGAAAAAAGAATAGAATCACATAAAAAGATTCTAGGCATCATTACCCATTAGGACAATGAAATCCAAGATTATAGTGTATTTCTACTTCATAGTGATTAAGATGACTAGAAAAAGAGCAAGAAGACCTATTGGAGATAATGTAGCTATGTGGGAAATAATCTGATATGATAACTTGATTTGTCCTCTCCAGAAATCTCCTTCAATAACCATTCTCCATAGAAATAAAACCAACTCCTGTAATTCTTTTATCATGCACACGCTTTTCAAATTTAATCACAATCTTCTCAGAATGAAGTCATTGTGAAATCACGATTTTTCCTGTAACATCAAGGCATCAGGGCTATAGCCTCTTGAGTCCTTTGATCATTTAACACTGAACTTGGCCCATATTGTTTGTAAAATGTTAAGCATTAACTCAGATAGTCAGTACATGTCTTATAGTGGCAACTATTATTATTATTTATAAAAAATGACCAATGTGAGTTTTCTAGGAGATAGGTTCCCAGCAGGTAGAAATTCTAAAATATTATTGAGAATAAGAAATAGCTCTGCTATCAAGTTATTTATGTGTGCAAAAATTATTAGATTTTACTACAGGAGGTTACATTGCCTGGGTCTCAGAAAACTAAAGAATATGGAAGTTGGCAGAACATCAGAACGGAGAATCAAAGGGCAAAGAGAGCCAAATTTGGTCCTGGAAAAGGATTACCAGGAGAAAAACAACAAGGGAGATCTAAAATTTTCAATACCAATAAGCTGTCTTCTTCAGACTCAGAGCTGTTTTGGTAATTCTATAGTCACAAACCACATAGACCTTAGCTCCCACAGACCTCCGTCTATGAACTGGAACATGTTGGGTAGCATTCTTCAGTCCTTTACTAAGGTCCTTTGTTAATTTGTCTAACAAATCTCACCAGTCTATCTGGACTACACTAGTAAACAGAAATGTTTTAACGTGTATCTCCAGAAATATGAAAGTTGTTTAACCAAGCAGTTAAAGATTGATAAAGAATGATTCAGAAATTTGGGATTTCCCAGGATCTATATTTTCAGAAAATTGGGATTTCCCAAGATCTTTAATATTTTGCTCCCTTATAATTTGTATTTGGTGGAATATTTCACTTGTTTGGACCAAATTTGTTTCAAAACATGGTTGATAACCTAGCATGTTTTATAGTCTCTCTTCTTTAAGTAATATTTCAAGTATCCTACAATTTGTGTGTTAGAGCAAGTCTCTATTTCAGAGGGCCTAGACATATAATGGACCAGTAGGCTGTATTTCCTAATGGCCTTGGTTAAACATTTTTTTTAGTTACTACAATTAACTAATGAGTCTTCATTCTTCTTTGTGATAAATATATTTGCTGATTCATAAAATTTTCTGTGCTATTGGGCTACGAGTATGTACAGAATATTGCAAGGGATGACTTTTGTTTTATGATGTCATATAGGAAATAGGGCTAAAAATGTATAGATTCCTGAAGTAATAGATATTAGTTAGAATAAAAATAGTCCCCATTATACTGAAAAGAGCATACCAGTTCCAAAAGTCATCTCTCCTAGTCTACATAAATATCAATAATAGAATTAAATTTCCATGCTTTTTGTTTTTCCATATGAAGTTGAGAATTGCACTTACTAAGTCTGTGAAGAATTGTGTTATAATTTTGAGGGGAACTGCATTGAATTTGTAGATTGATTTTGTAAGATGGCCATTTTCACTATGTTGACCCTGGGAAGGGGGATGCTGGAGGGTGAGTGGGCAGGTGAAGGGGTTGTGGGTGAGGGAGCATCCTCTCAGAGGCAAGGGAGAGTGGCAATAGTACCCTGGGAGGTAGGCCAGGAAAGAGATAATTTAATTAAAAAAACAAAAACAAAACAACAACAACAACAACAACAAAAAACCCTACAACCTGTAGCCTTAGATCTATTGTCAGACACTTGGACATTTTATATAATGGCTTTTGCTATGCCAACCTGGAGATTTTGTTTGCCTGCCTGAGCTTGCCGGAGTTTAGAAAGACTCTGCTTTACTTTGTACTATATCTTCTAAATATAATTCTTATTCTGGGTTGCTACATCTGGCAAGTAAGCTTACACTAAAGTCTGAAGGGCTTGTCTTTTTTAACTCTTCCAGTTTGGCTTTTATTCATGTCATGAAGTTTTCTAGAACTCTCGAAAATGTGATATAAAGGAAAATTATGTATTTTGTCTGGTAGTTTCAAAGGTTTCACTTGGCCTTTCAAATGACATAATATGACATAATAACATTGGCAGTTAGCAATGGTAGAACAAAGCTTTCATGGAAGTAAAGAAGAAGCAGGGAGCTGGGTATTAAATGTATACTTCAAAGTCATGCCTTCAAGAACTCACCTCTAATGGGAGTCTGCCTCTCAAAGGTTTACCTAAAGATAGCACATTATGATATGATTCCAGCAATCCATTAATACATTCATAATTCAAAACCCTCAAAATTCAGTCACCTCTGATTAGGGATCAGAGATCTTGCAATCCATTCATCTCTTAAAACTGTTGCTCCAGGACCAAGCCATATAATAAACATGAGATTTGGGGTTTCATTTCAGATCCAGACCTTAACATGCTTCAACATAAAGTTACCCAAAAATTTGAGATAGGGTATCAGACAATGATGGAAACAATATTTTGAGGAGAGTTGTTTTGTTCCTGAGTCCCTCATAGCATGACAACCAAGCAGGTGGATGGTCCTGAATCCAGTTAGACAAAATTCTTGGTTTATTGATTTGAACAAAATCCCGTGCTTTACAATAGATAATTGTGAAGATGGCATTCCCAAAGACTCAAAAATATTAATATAAACTCTGGCATCATTATTATATGATGATAGGATCCCCAAACCCAATATTCACTTCTCACTCAATGTTCCTATCAAGCATTAATTTTAAACATATATCAGCCTTAGAACAAGTTAGATCTGCTAATTTACTTCATAGCAAAATATTGCAAAGAATTGACAGACTTGTTTTACAAAAAGTGAAAATATGAGATGCAAAATATATGTGGTATTGACTATATTGAAAGCTGTAATAACCCAAGTCAGAAAATTCTGACTGATAACCAAAAATTAAAAATTCTGATCC
>CM052700.1:63460658-63472067 GCA_028551405.1 Uromys caudimaculatus | reverse complement strand
CACCAGGGAGAAAGGAGAGGACTCTGGGCCTGAGGGTGCTAGTGGCCCCAGTAAAAGGGAATGTCAAGGTGGGAATATGGGAATGGGTGGGCGGGTGGGTGGGAGGAGGAATTCCCTCACAGAGGCGGGGAGGGGGAGGGGACACGGGGTTTCCAAAGAAAAGGGGAATCATCGGAAATGTAAAAAAAAAAAAAAAAAAGATGTGAAGACACACAGTTTTGTTAAATGTAGAAACTGTATTTGTAAAGTATGTCTCTCTATATCCAAAGCCTGTGATCTTAAACAACACTATATTTCACTATCTTAGGTTGTACAAAGAAATATCACTAACTTCTGCGTGACAGATTTTTAGAATAGGATATAGGCTAAAACATTGCTCTATTTTTCTAAAAATGTTTCCAGTTTAATAAAAAGCAAGTAATTACAAAAAAAAAAAAAGAAAAAAAAAAAAGAAAATACATCTAATTATGAAATGTCTCAGGGTTTTATTAAAGATTTTCAACATTTGGGATCAAAGGGCACAGCTTTTAAATTATATTACACAGGTAAATACTTGTTCTAAAGTAAAATATCAATTATGTATGCTTTCTTTACTATAAATAAATAAACACAATGATACATTAAAAAAAAAAAAATTCTGATCCCAAGCTGGGCAGTGGTGGTTCACGCCTTTAATCGCAGCACTTGGGAGGCAGAGGCAGGCGGATTTCTGAGTTTGAGGCCAGCCTGGTCTACAGAGTGAGTTACAGAACAGCCAGGGCTACACAGAGAAACCCTGTCTCAAAAAATCAAATATATATATTCTGAGTCCAGTGGTATTCTCTTCTCTCTGTCTCTGTCTCTATCTCTGTCTCTTTCTCTCCCCATCTCTTTCTTTCTCTCTCCACTTAATACTTGTGATTAGAGATGATACAGTGAAGCTTTGGGTGATGTAGGCCATTGTGATCAAAGAGAGTATGAAGTATAGCTGATGCTGCTAGAGTCAGGGACTGTGTCAAACACCTGAAGAAATTAGAATATGGCTTGTCTCCACCAAAATTCTTGTTAAGCATTAAATTGTGATTGGAGCAGTGTAAGAAAGGGGCCATTCAGGAGGTGTCTGGACTGATGGATTAACGGTTTCTTGTGTAAGTTCTTGGTCTATAACAACAATGGTTTAGTTACTATAAGGACGTGTCTCCATGTAGCTAGCCTTCACTTCATGTCTAGACTTTGGTGATAGTTTCCTCTTTGTCTACCATCAGATGAAGGAGCTTAAGACTCTTAGTTTCCCACTCTGCAGAATCATGTATTGGATTAACTTTTCTTTACAAGTTTTTCAACCCTGTGTATTCTGTCAAAGTCAGACACCAAGATGATGTTACATGCGTTGTTCTGTATAATTTTGAAAATTGTGAGTTTGGTTCTGCTTTTACTTCAGACAAAGAGATGAAGAAGCTGTGAGCTAGTGAGTTAAATTTCTTTAAGAGCTATTCCATTATTTGCTGTAACAAGCACAATTATCAGCAGTACTGTATAGGTGGGAGTAGACTTCCACAGTCTATCATTGGAGGAAGTTAAGCAGAAACCTGAAGCAGAAACTACATGGGAATGCTGATATCTGGCTGAGCAGCATGATTATGCTAAGATAGCTTTCTAATACAGCCCAGGACAACATTGGCTGGAACTTCCAATATCAATTGACATCCAAGACATTTCCCAAGAGACAAGCCCATGGGCCAATCTGATCTGAGCAATTTCTCAGTTGGGACTCCCTTCTCAGGTGACTCTAGGTTGAGTTAAGGTGAGAGTTAAGGTTAGCTAGGGCACAGTTCATAAGCTTACAGATGCTTATTTTGCTTTGGATTTTTTTCCTCATGGATACATTGTACAAACTTACAAGAAATGTGAAATTACAAGTAATGTGAAAACTGGTGGTGGAGTGACTAAAACTCGTTAAAAGAAGGATGGTAAGGGGATGGAATATTACTTTTTAAAATTGTTTTCTTTGTTTCTTTATTATTTATTACAATCTGAATGCAGTTTCCCCTCTCTTCTCCCCTTGAAGTTCAACCCCTGCCTCATCCAGTTCCTTTTCATTTCTTTTTTTAAAAATTATTTATTTATTTTTTGATACTTTATTTACATTTCCAATGCTTCCCCCTTTCCAGGTCTCCTCTTTGGAAACCCCCTATCCTCTCCCCCTCCCCTGCCTCTATGAGGAAATTCCACCTCCCACCCACCACCTACCCACTCCCGTATTCCCACCTTGACATTCCACTTTACTGGGGCCTCTAACACCCTCAGGCCCAAGGGCCTCTCCTCCCCCTGATGGCCAACAAGGCCCTCCTCTGCCATATATGTGGTCTGAGCCATGGGTCCCTTGATGTGTATTCTTTGGTTGGTGGTCCTTAGGGCAGACCTCCAATGGATATCAGCTAGCCATGGCACATTAAGCTGCAGTAAGATCAGGTACCTCATCTCCTATTAAAGTTGAACAAGGCAACCCAGTAGGAGGAAAGGGTCTCAAAACCAGGTAAGAGAATTAGACACAGCCCCTGCTCTCACCGTTAGTAATCTCACAAGAAGACAAAGCTACAGAACTGAAACAAATATGTAAAAGGCCTAGGGCAGTCCTATGCTGTCTCCTTAGTTGGCAGTTCAGTCTCTCTGAGCTCTTATGAGCTTAGGTTAGTTGATTCTGTGGGTTTTCTTGTGGTGTCCTTGACCACTCTGTCTTTCCTAATCCTTCCTCCATCTATTCTGCAGGTTCTCTAAACTTTGCCTAATGTTTGGCTGTTTCTCTGCATTTCTCTCTATAAGTTGCTGACTGCTAGGCATCAATCTATGAGTATAGCAGAATAGCATTAGTTTTTGCTGTTGTTGTTTGTTTGTTTGTTTGTTTTTACCAGTTGTGTTTAGTTCTATCCTAGGTTTCTGAGCTATCCAGCATTTGGGTTCTGGCCTTCCAGGCAGTGTCAGGGGTGGGCTCTCTCTCTCAAGGGATGGGTCCACCTTGAGAGCTGGACCAGTCTTTGGTTGCCCAGTCACTCAATTTCTACTTCATTTTTACCCTAGCACATCTTGTAGGCAGATCAATTTGTAGGTTGAAGATTTTGTGGCTGGGCTGGTGTCTCATCTTTCCATTAGAAGTCTTGCCTGGTTACAGAAGATGGTTACAGTACGCATACATACATTGCGGAGTCTTAGCTAAGATCACCTTTATTTATTCCTGGGAGTTTGCATTGCATTAGGTTTTAGCTCCTTTCAGTGAGGCTCCCAGATTCTAGTTTTCTCTCCCAGAACTTTCTCCCTCCATCCTTCTCCTATCTGATCCTTTCTGTTCTCACTCCCATCCCCTCATCCCAACCCGAGATTTCTCCCCTCTTCTACCTCCACTCAAGCTAAATATTAAAAGGGCTCAAGGTGGTTAACACAAGAATCTCACTGTGAAATGGAAATGGAATTTCAGTCTTAAAAAGCACTGACTAGCCCAGATTGAGACCTATCACAAGGAGAGGTTCCAAGGTCTGACACTATTCCTGATGCTATGGTGTACTTACAGACAGGAGCCTAGCATGGCTGTCCTCTGAGAGGCCCAATCAGCAGCTGACTGAGACAAAAGCAAATACTTACACCCAACCAATAGACTGAAGTCAGGGACCCCTGTGGTTGAATTAGGGAAAGACTGGAAGAAGTTGAGGAGGAGGGAGTTCCCATAGAAAACCAGCAGTCTCAACAAACTTCGATCCCTGAGACCTCTCAGACACTGAACCACCAACCAGGCAACATATGGTCTGAGACCTCCGAAACATATACAGCAGAAGACTACCTGGTCTGCCCTCAGTGAGAGAAGAAGCACCTAACCCTTGAGAGACTTGAGGCCCCAGGGAATAGGGAGGCGTAGCAGGTTGTGGGAGGGTGTTAGGCTGTGGGGACATCCTCTTGAAGACAGGTAAGAGGAATGGAATAAGGATCTGTCAGAGTGAAGAACTGGAGAAGGATAATGACCGGAGTGTAAAAAGGAGATTAAAGATGATGATGATGATGATGATGATGATGATGATGATGATGATGATAAAGCACTGTTAAGTCATGCCCAGAGAGCTGTCCATGATGCTTCTGAGTTCTAATTAAAGCATTATAGATGTGTGGAAACAGTTACTTTCCCATGTTGAATCAGGGCTTGTTTTCTAACCTGAGATCAAGGCACTAGTTTGAATTTTCCATTACAAGTTTAACCATGAGAAAATAGTTAACTGTAAAGATGTAGTAAGAGAATCAGCTAGGTAAATGAATCTTGGCCCCAAGCCTGCAGAGTTGTTACAATTGAGAATGCCTTATTGAGTGTTGCTAATGACCACATGTGCGTCTGTGGGAGAATTTTCCTCTCCTTCTATATGTTGCTTGTCCTAAGGATAGATCTCATTCTAGCTATTTTTCCAGCAGAAGGAAATCTCATTGTTGCACTGTATTCTAAAACTCAAGTATTAGACTATTTAAATATTAAATTTAAATTTAATCTAATTTACATTTTTAAAACTCAAGAAACAATTTCTTCAAGCTTCAGATTAAAGATATACATGGCAATTGAGTCTCATAAATTAACATTTCATTCAAATTTTATGATACCTTGTGTGAGGCTGAGTCACATAGATTTCATATAAATTTTATATATGTTATATATGGTAACAATATAAGGTTTCTAAGGACAGAGGCCCATTTTTCTTGTGTGTATATGTGTACATGGGAATGTCTGTAGGTGTTGGTGTGCGCAGATGGATGCATATGTACAGATGTGTGTGCATGCATGTGTATGCCCATGTTTGTGTACATGGGAATGCCTGTCGGTGTTGGTGTGCGCAGATGGATGCATATGTACAGATGTGTGTGCATGCATGTGTATGCCCATGTTTGTGGTGCAGAGGCCCAATGACTACTTTGGTTATTATTCCTCAGGTGCAGAACATCTTGCTTTTTGTTTTTTGTTTTGATTTTCTTTGTTTTTTAAAATTTTATTGGTTATTTTGTTTATTTACATTTCAAATGCCATCCCCCTTTCTGGTTTCCTCTCTGAAAACCCCCATCTGCCTCCAAGAGGGTGCCCTCCCACCCACCTGCCCACTCCCACCCTACCTCCATAGCACTCCCCTACACTGGGGCATCAAGTCTTCACAGGACCAAGGGCCTCCCCTCCCTTTGATGCCAGACAAGCCCATCCTCTGCTATATATGCCGTTGGAGCCATGGTTTCCTCCATGTGTATCCTTTGGTTGGTGGTTTAGTCCCTGGGAGCTCTGGGGGGCCTAGTTGGTTGATATTGTTCTTCCTTTGGGGTTGCAAACCCCTTCAGCTTCTTCAGTCCTTCCCCTAACTCTTCCATTGGGGTTCCTCTGCTCAGCCCACTGGTTGGCTGCAAGCATATGCACATGCATCAGTAAGGCTCTAGCCGAGCCTCTCAGGAGACAACAATATCCCCTCTCCTGTCAACAAGAACTTGCTGGTATCAGCAATAGCGTCTGGGTTTGGTGTCTGCGTTTGGTGTCTGCATATGGGTTGGATCCACAGGTGAGGCAGTCTCTAGATGGCCTTTTCTTCAGTCTCTACTCCACTCTTTGTCCCTGCTTTTCCTTTAAACAGGAGCAATTCTGGATTAAAATTTTGAGAGGGGTGGGTGGCCCAATCCTTCAACTGGGGGCTGTGCCTACCCTCTGGATATGGTCTCTACAGGTTCTCTCTCCCCTTTCTGGTTATTTCAGCTAGTGTCATCCCCATTGGGTACTGGGAGCCTCTTGTTTTCCTGGCACCTAAGACTTTCTGTTGGCTACTCCCAGTTCCCCAAGCCCCATTGCTACACACCTCTGTTCAATTTCCTGACCCTCTGTACATCTCCCCTGTCTCCTCCCACACTTGATCCTGCTCCCCTTTCCTCTCCCACTCATTTCTTCCTCCCAAGTCCCGCCCACCCTTTACCTCCTGTGATTATTTTGTTCCCCCTTCTAAGTAGGGCTGAGATCTCCACACTTCGTTCTTCCTTGTCCTTGACCTCCATGTGGTCTGTAAGTTGTATCATGGGTATTCCGAGCTTTTTTCTTAATATTCACTTATCAATGAGTACATATTATGAGTGTTCTTTTGTGACTGTGTTACCTCACTCATGTTGATATTTTCTAGTTCCATCCATTTGCCTATGTATTTCACGAAGTCGTTGCTTTTAATGGCTGAGTAGTGCTCCATTGTGTAAATGTACCACATTTTCTGTATCCATTCCTCTGTTGAAGGACATCTGGGTTCTTTCTAGCTTCTGGCTATTATAAATAAGGCTGCTATGAACATAGTGGAGAATGTGTCCTTGTTATATGTTGGAGCATCTTTTAGGTATATGCCCCGGAGTGGTATATCTGGGTCTTCAGGTAGTACTATGTCCAATTTTCTGAGGAATTGTCAGACTGATTTCCAGAGTGGTTGTGCCTGCTTGCAATCCCACCAGCAATGGAGGAGTGTTCCTCTTTCTCCACATCCTCGCCAGCATCTGCTGTCACCTGAGTTTTTGATCTTAGCCATTATCACTGGTGTCAGATGAATCTCAGGGTTGTTTTGATCTGCAATTCCCTGATTACTATGGATGTTGAACATTTCTTTAAGTGCGTCTTGGCCAGTTCACATTCCTTAGCCATTTTTTAGCTCTGTATCCCATTTTTCAGTTGGGTTATTTGGTTTTCTGGTGTCTTCTTAGAGAAGCTCAGAGAGCCAAGATAATGAACAGAAATATACAGCTGTGTGGCATGCAGTGTGGGGCTATAGAGAGTGAGAGGCTTCCAAGACCCAATGGGGCTGACTTTAGCCAATGGGACATAAAGTGATCACATCCAGTAGAAAGACATGGCTCCCATTTGAGGCATGGTATCACCTGCTCATCTTCAATTTTTTTTTTACCTAGAATTATTCCTGTCTAATGTGAAATGCAGGGCAAAAATGGAACAGAGACAGATGTAAAGGTCATCCAGAGACCAGCCCAACTTGAGATCTATCCCATGCATAGGAACCAATCTTGGGCACCATTACTAATGCCATGTTGTGCTTGCAGATAGGAGCCTAGCATGGCTGTCCTCTGAGAGTCTCTACCAGCATCTGACTGAGTCAGATGCAGACACTTACAGCTAACCATTGGACTGAGGTTGGGACCCCTATGGAAGAGTTAGGGGAAGGACTGAAGGAGCTGAAGGGGTTTGCAACCACATAGGAAGAACAATATCAACTAATTTGGACCCCTCAGAGTTCCCAGAGACTAAGCCACCAACGAAAACCAAAAGCATTCATAGTCTGGTCCGTGGCCTCCACTACATATGTAGCAGAGGATTGCCTTCTCTGGCCTCAGTGGGAAAGGATGCACTTAATCCTGTAGAAGCATGATGCCCAAAGGAAGGGGGATGCTAGCAGGGTGAGGTGGGCCATGGTGTGTGGGTGGTAGAACACTCTCTTAGAACCCAAGGGGAGGCGGTGGGGTGACTAACTTGTGGAGAATTCAGGTAGGGGGCAACATTTGGAATGCAAATAAATAAAATAATAAAAATTGACATTTTAAAAATGAAACAGGACACTTTGTGTGTGACTCAGAGAATCTACTATTAAATATTTACTCAAGAAAATTCAAACTGCACTGTTACAAAATGTTTTTCAATCAAGTACTTATAGTGATTATTCATAATAACTTGAAAACAGAAACATAAATAATAAGTGAATTGTACTATATTTCTAGGCTATATTATTCAGCAATAAAAAGAAATGCACATATAGGTGGATGGTGAGAAAACTATGCTAATTAAAAGTATCCCTACGCATAATAAATTACTTAATTGGAAGCCCAATTATATGAAACTCCAGACAGGCAAATATCACTTACAATATTAAGTGATTATAGTAATGAGATTGACTAGGAGGAGAACATTTTCAATGAAGGTAATGCTCTGCATCATTTTTGTTTCCTTTTTTTCATCTTTATGGTCTCTATTTGGACAAAGAATTGGGTTATTCAACTATGTATGTTAATGTGAGTTAGCTTGCCGACAACTGTTAGGCAGAATTATCTTATGGCACATATTTTACATGAAAACCATAAACAAATTTTGCATTTCAGTTGCTGAATGTATAGTGAAGTAATTGCACAGACATATCTAATTTACACTGGGCTTTATCAAAATATAATATGGATTAACCACTAATAGAATGATGCATAGATGTATTAATGAAACAAAAGAATAAAGAACCAACCTAGAGCTCAGGATGCATGTGTTTGGTCTTTCATGGTAAATCCTCTCATTCATTAGTAAGTCTGAAAATGTCAGTTATTACATGTTAGAAACAATGTCAATAAACACACTGTTTTGTCTACCATCTACCCTATCCCTATCTACTTGCTTATTTACCTCTCCTTAGCTCTATCTATATATCTTTTCTGCCATTTATTGGTTTTCTAGAATTATTGATTCATTTTGATATTCTTCTTGGATGGGAAAGGCAATACAATCTAGACTCTTCTGTAAATCAACATGCATAACACTGAATGTTTCAAGAGACAGACAATCTCTAAAACAATTAGGAATTTGGAGGGGAAACTGGTAGAAGTACAGTCCTTGTGTACTTGTGTACTCCTTGTGCCTTGACAAGCCGCTGAGATACATCTCAAAGAAATTTTTATTCCAGTCCACTCTCAGGTTCAAAGCCCTGTCACTTTATGCCCTCTTTTCTAAACTATACTCCTAAAATATAAGGAAACTTGCACTGGGGCTTTTGGGGAATATTAATTAAATGTGCAGCTTTGAAGACCTCCTCTACTAGTCTCTATTTTGGAGGTTCAGAAATCAACTTCAGCTGCAGTTCTCCTGTCCCTAGAGCTTGTCAACCTTTTGAAAATAAAGAGAGAAGCACTCCTTTCCTAGTGCGTCAGGGAGTTCTGCTGAGAAGCAGTGCCACCAACTGTCTGCTTAGCTCTCTTACCAGTTGGCAATGTTGTACTTTTATATCTGGATTTAAAAAAAAAAAAAAAAAAAAAAAAAAGACAAGATAAGGGTATGAAGGTAGAACAGAAAGAAATAATCAGTGCATATATGGACAAAGGTCTATCCATCCTTTGTGTGTTCTGCAGCCAATTAATGTACCCATAGCAAGTACAGGAGGGGGGCAGGAAAATGGAGAGTGAGAGGAAGTGAAGGGGAAGGGGAGAATAAGGGGGAAGAGGAGAGGACCAGGAGACAAGGAGAGGACCAGGGGAGAGGGAGAGAACCAGGGGAGAGGGAGAGGGGGAGGGGGAGTAGGAGAGGAAGGGTCAGGGGGAGTGGGAGAGGGAGAGGGAGAGAGGAAGACAGAGAGGGAGAGGGCAAGGGACAGGAAAAAGGAGAGGGAGAGAGAGAGAGGGAGAGGGAGGATGAAAGAGAAATTCTCAGGCTGAACAATTATGATGTGAAATTGAGGACACATAGTATTCATTCTGCTGCATCTCCAGCTGGAAAACAGACATTTCACAAAATATACCCTAAAAGAACCCACGAACTGATAAAACGCATAATAAAAAATACATTGATTCTGTCTTCATGAACTTATGACAAAGTCCCATAGACATAGTGGCTTGTAAAAAATTGCTATATATATATTATGCTTTTGGAGGCAGAAAGTCTGAGAGCAGGGCGCCAGCATGCTCAGACTCTGATGATTCCATCTTTCTGACCATAGATTGTCATCTCCCCTTTGTGTTGTTGCAGTGCAGAAAAATATCATGAGAATGCTGAGGTTTCTTTTGAGAAGGCACTGATATTATTTCTAAGGCTCGCTCTTTATCACCCAACTGCCCTCTGCAGAGTCTACCTCCTGATACCACCACATTAGGAGTTAGAATGTGAACATATCAAATATATAATACATAAATATTCAATCCATAAATAGAAGGAGAGAATGATAGAGAGAAAGAGGAGAAAAGAGGGATTAAAAGGGGAAGAGGAGTGGTTAAAAGAAAAGGAAGGGAACAAGAAAGGAAGGCAAAGGAAAATTATTTGAAAATATTATGATGCCTTATGCACAATCTTATTCCTAGCTAATTTCTCAGCTTCTTCATCTGCTCTGTAAGCAAGAAGTCAGGGATCCAGGGAGAATTGAATGAGGCCATAACCCTTCCCTTCACTGCACTGTAGCATCACTGCTGATATGGTCCTGCAGCATGACAGACTTGATGACTCTGCATAGGGAATGCTTAAGGCCAACTTTTCTTAAAGTCTACAAGAGGACTAACTCCCTGCCTTTTTCAAGGATCAGAAACCATCTGCCTGTGTGCTAAAAGCAACCCTCTGGAGAGGTTTAGTTGACACCACATATTTACTGGCTATTGTTACCATCTCTGTTTTACACAAAGCTTGAGCCAAACCTTTGTATTGTCCATTTGATGTCTTGAGATGTTTGTAATTATAATTCTGTTTTGGTGCCAGGTTTAAACAGGAATCAGTGGACTCCCAATTCTCCTATAGTGAACCTCCAAATTTCAGATCACTGTTCTAGGGCTGGATGTAGCTTCCCTGTCTTCCTGCATAGCTGATAGGGGCTGAGCAACTTCAGCATTTAATTTCACGGCAGATTACACACAGTTAAATCATTCTTTTCTTTTTTAACTTGTATATGTTTGACAGGGAAAGAGGGAGGTATGTGAGAGCGATTAGAGTATGTGTGTAGTATATGTTCACAAATGTGTGTGGGTGTGCATCCTATACACTCTGTGAGCAGAGACTAGGCATTTATTCTATTATTGTTGTCCTTCTTATCTACTTGAAACAGGGTCTCTCCATGAGCCTGACAGAACAGCAGAAAACCCCAACAGTCCTCTTGACTTCATCCTCAAGTACATTAGAATTACAAACATGCATACTGCTATACAAGGGTTTTTACATGGGTGCTTGAGATTTGAACTTAGATCTTCATGCTTGCACAGAAAACATTCTTAGTTGCAGAAAACTCTCTCTTGATGCCTATTTTGTTTTTAAACAAACAGAACAGAGCAATAGCACTGCATAGTCATTCTGGACCTCATATCTATCACAAAGGCTATCTTCCACAGACACTGGTCCTCAGATGAACTTCCCAGTATGCTGGGTGGGTGCTTATTTTCAATGACTTAGTCCAAACCAAATTGATGGATATCTTTTCTTATTAGAGAAGATTACCACTGTCTGACTTTCCTACATTTTGTATATGTGCAATATCTTGTCTCTTAATCCACATACTGGAGTGATACAGGTATAGCTAAGAACAGTGTCTAAGGTTTACTGTTTGATGGCCTGAAGAATGGTAGGTACCCCCTCTCTCTGCAAGTTGCTGAGTTAACAACTTCAAAATCTATTACCATCTTTATGAGGGTGGTTATAACATTTCTACAATGAATGTCCCCATA
>CM052700.1:63441687-63460158 GCA_028551405.1 Uromys caudimaculatus | reverse complement strand
GGTTCCCTTATATGTATTTACTGAAGAAATTAGACCTTTATACCACAGGGCTTCTTTCCTTCTTGAGGTTGCTGAGTAGTCTCTATCATACAACATAAAATCTATTTCTTATTATTTCTTTCTTTGAACGTAGTTGCTACATATTTCTGAAACGTAAATTGTATTGACTAAAGAGATTTCTTGCATTCTTAATATTTTTCAAATGTTTTTGGAAATCATTTTTTTTATTTTTGTGGTAAATCTTCATTCAATCTCTGTGTTTTGAAGTTGCTATATAAATATCTTATGAACTTCATATAAAATTAGAATCATTTGCTTTATTTTGTTTTTAATATTTATGGATAGCTTTAAATGCTCCAATTTGGTTTTGTATATTTAAAATAACAAATGAAACAGCCATGTGTATATAAACATATTCATATGGTTATCTTTTGTCATCCATTCAGTGTCTTTCCAGTTTGGCTCTACACAATATTTCAATGTCCCATAGTACTATCTCACTTATTGTTTGCCAAAAATCTTTTTAAATTATACTTTGGAATAATTTTAAATTATAAAATGTGTAAGAATTTCAGAGAGTTATGCAGAGAGTCCCTTTCATGGTTTTACAGTCACTGTTCTACTGTACTGCTGGGCTCATTCCTAGACCTTGTAGCACACCGTCACAGCACACTAGATTCTTTTTAAATTAATTAATAAATTATCTACTCAATTTCCACCTCGACAACAGCTATCCCCTTCTCTCAGCCCCATCCTTACCAATCCTTTCCCTCATAACCCCTTTGTTTTTCCTTAGAGAGCAAGAATACCTCCCTGGGTACTACTTTGTCCTGATATGAGGCTCTCCCACGGGATAGGTCCCTTTGGGCCAGTCATTGGTTGGGCGTTTCCTCAATCTTTGCTCCATCTTTATCCCTGCACATGTTGAAGACAGGACAAATTTTGAGTTGAAGGTTTTGTGGATGGGTTAATGTTACCTTGCTCCACTCAAAGTCCCTCCTGGCTGTAGGAGGTGGCCACTTCAGTCTCCATATCCTCAACTGATTGGCATGTTTCTCAGCTAGGGTCACCCTCGTAGACTTCTAGGAATATCCCCATCTTCCCAGGTCTCCAGCTAGTTCCAGAGATGCCCCCCACCAATTTCTATTCTTTCTCCCAGCTCTCTTTGCTCCCACTCTCCACACCTGATCCCAATCCCCATGCACCTTCTCAACTCATCTCGAACTAGATTCCTACCTACAACCACCTCCAATGACTATTTTATTTCTTGTTCTGAGTGACATACAAGCAACTTCCCTTGGGCCCTCCTTATTAATTTCTTTGGGTCTGTGTATTGTAGCATGATTATCCTGAACATTATGTCTAATATCCAGTAATAAGTGTGTATGCACTATGCATGTCTTTCTGGGTCTGGGTTACCTCACTCAGGATGATAATATCAACTTCCATTCATTTGCCTGCAAATTTCATGATATCTTCCTTTTTCATAGCTAAATAGTATTCTATTGTGTAGAATTGTGTAGAAAATATGCCACACTTTCTTCATCCATTCTTTTTTGAGGTACATTGTGGTTGTTTCTAGTTTCTGGCTATTACAATTAAAGCATTGATGAACGTAGTTGAGCATGTGTCCTTGTGGTATGGTGAAGTATCTTTGGAGTCTATGCCCAGGAGTGTTATAGATGGGCCTTAGGGTAGAACTATTCTCAATTTTCTGAGAAACTTCCAAATTGCTTTCCAAAGTAGTTGTACAAGTTTGCACTCCTATCAGCAATCCAGTAGTCTTCCCCTTGCTCCACATCCTTGCCAGCATGAGCTGTCACTTGAGTTTTTGGTCTTAGTATAATCTGATAGGCTAAAATGGATTCTCAAGGTGGTTTTGGTTTGTATTTCCCGGATGAATACAGATGTTGAACATTTTTTAAAAGTGCTTCTAGGACATTCAAGATTCCTCTGTTGAAAATTCTCTATCTCTGTACCCCATTTTAATTGGGATTTTGGTTTGTTGATGTCTAAATTTCTTGAGTTCATTATATATTTTGGATAATAATCCTCTCTAGGCTGTAGGGTTGGTGAATATATTTCCCAATTTTGTAGGAATCAAAGACATGGAAATAAATCCTCACACCTATGGACACTTGATTTTTGATAAAAAGCCAAATCTATACAATAGAAAAAGAAAGAATTTTCAACAAATGGTGCTGGTCTAACTAGATGTCTTCATGTAGAAGAATGTAAATAGATGAATATCTATTACCCTGCACAAAATTCAAGTCTAAGTGAATCAAAGACCTTAAGATAAAACCAGACACATTTAATCTAATAGAAAAATGGTGGGGAAGTGTCTTAAATATATTGGCACAGGAGACAATTTGTGGCAAAGAACACTAATCGTCCAGGCACTAAGATCAATAATTACTGAATGGGATCTCAGGAAACTGACAAGCTTTGGAAGGCTAACAACACTATCAGTAGGACAAAAAAGTATTTCTAAAAGTTATCGAGGGTTCAAATGCCATTTTCCTAATGAATTGTTCGAAGTTCAGCGATGGGGCATTTTAAAAGTATGTACTTACTAATTTGCATTGATCACTTTTAATATGTGTAAATAAAATTTTCACAGGTGAACAACTGATATTTGTCAACTTGCTGTTCAGGTAAGAAGCAAAGCACCTTACACAAAACAGTTACATTGGTATTACAGTTTTTATTGTTTTTTATTTTTCCTAAAAGCAATGGCTGTACTTCAGTCTGCAGGTTGTCCACTTAGTCATAAAGACTATCAAACAAAGGTATACAAAATTTGGTATTAGTTCAATTAACTAGTTTTCTGTTAATCAAAGCCAATGTATTTCAAAGTCATGATGTCTTCTTCTTGTGCATGGGCTATTGTTAATGCATCCCAATTCTTGGCACAAAGTAGGCAAATGCTTATGTCTACAGACCTATCTCTACTTTTTTCTTTGAGATAGGCTTTTAATAAGATACTCAGATTGTCCATGAACTTATTCTTCAGCATGGACAGGTCATGCTTGCACTTGCAACCCTTTTACCTCAGCATCCTGAGTAGTTTGGATTGCAGATTTGTGCCACAGGGTCTGACTGACAATAGCTATCTGCTAATTACAAATATACAAGAAGAACACAGGCTGGTGACCTGGGCTTAACCAAAGCTATGGAACTAGATCCTTTCTTTGGCATCATGAGTATGGATGTCACAGTGTGAAAACAGAAAATGGACAATCACTATGAAATGAAGAGTAGACATACACACTATTGTAAAAGGGTCCACAAGATCCCTAGTACTGTGAGATCTTAGTCTGCAGATGGCTCCCCATAATAAAAAAATTACCTGGTAAGAATACAATGAACTTAGACTTATTGCTAACCTCAGAAAAATGCATGCAAGATAAGTGTGTTTGGGTGATATTTTTTAAGTTTTGTACAAAAATGTATACTTATTAAAAACTGACTTTACATAATGATATGAAGCTTTATCAACATATCTAAAATAATCATTTCTTCCTTTAGTATGAATTTGTCACTTGCAATAAATTAATATCCACCTATAATTTTTAATCCACTCATTTCTTGCTAAATTTTATATTTCCAGATACTAAGAAATCTCTATACAAGTGAGGTTTTCCAAATTGACTCTAAGTACACTCATATTTATTTTCCTTAACTAAATAGTTTTATTTTCCTTATCTGATGGGGTAATGATGTGGTAATAATACTTTAAAAATACTATGTCACATAATACTAAAAAAAATACTATGTCACAGCATAATTTGTATCCCAATGCTGCCACTGTTTGCTTATGCTTCCCAGAACAGAGTATCTGGAAGAGGGTGTGGATGGTTCAAACTTCACTCACACCTGAGGGTACAGCAGGGCTGCTAACAGGAAGGAGATAATATTTATGACAATTATCAGTTGTTACCAGAAATGTCACCTGCTCTTTCTTGTAAACTCTTTGAGCCCATGACAAATGCTACCCACCATTCTAGCTTGCATAAGCATTACAGGTATTCACTATGATGCCCCTCCCTCAAATCCTGTTATAAAAACACAGTCATCTCTGTCCTAACAAACCATCCAGATCTCTCTCTGCAAGCCAGGTAAGGGGGAGCTGAAATATGATGAGAGGTAGGCATGGGTTCATCTCCCACACAAAACAGGTGTCTGTGTCCTCAGACAACACAGAGCTTTGTAACTTGGGCTATTTAGGAAGCCCTCAGGGAAAGTAAAAACCATAGATCTCCACTTAATTCCTGTATTACAGGAGAAAGAGAGGATGATATATTTTTCCCTTGAAAGTTAATCAAGAAAGGGGAAGGATGGTTCTCTTTGAATGTTCTCACTAACCACACTACCTGGAGTTACTCTGGTTGTTCCTCCCTCACAGACAAGATGCTGCCTCGCATGACTCTCTCCATCATGTCCTGGATGCTCCTCTCCTGCCTGATGATCTTATCTCAGGTGCAAGGTAAGACCTCTCTGCCTCTAGCACTGAGCTCTTGCAAGAGTTTTGAGACAGGAAAGTCTCATGTGATAATTAGGAGGAAAATTCACACAGGTAAATTCCTGCAACTGCTCTAATACCCTACCTTCCTTCAGGCCTTTGGTTGTACAAGGTATCACAGTAGTCGGTCACTGTGGAAAGATAGGATTTCTCATTTTGTCAGGATGCTGTAATTTATGCAGTTAGAATTAAAGGGAAAAAATGATGGTTAATAATGAACTCCTTGGGAGAAGAAAGATGGACTTACACCTCTCTGCCCAGAACTGGTGGAGTCTTGAACTACTGTATAGAAAAGAAGAAAAAAATGATGCTGCACCATTTACTATGTCTGTTCATCACAATTTTTGTCAAACACTATGGGAAGGCTTGATATTGATATTCTTCCAAAAGAAAATCTACAAAAATATCTGTATTTTGACCTTCCATCTGAATCTCACTTTTCATCATACCTCATTGCTCTATTTATCTCACTCCTCCCCAGGCGAAGACTCCCTGAAGGAAATACCTTCTGCACGCATTAGTTGTCCCAAGGGCTCCCGGGCTTATGGATCCTACTGCTATGCCTTGTTTCAGATACCACAGACCTGGTTTGATGCAGAAGTAAGTGCTGGGAAGGAGAAGGTACATGAGAAATATGGGAGAATGTTAGGTTCCATTCTCCCTAGTTCTTTCTGTCTTAGAATAACTGACTTTAAAGATAACCTCCTCTCACCTACCTATGTCTTTCAGTGAAGTCTAAATCTGCTTTCATTTTGCTCTTCACATAGCTGGCCTGCCAGAAACGGGAAGAAGGACACCTTGTGTCTGTGCTCAATGGAGCTGAAGCTTCATTCCTGTCTTCCATGGTGAAGAGCACAGGGAACAGCTACCAATATACTTGGATTGGGCTCCATGACCCCACTCTGGTATGATATTTTCTTCTCTCTTCCGTCTCAATGCTTTTTTCATGTAGGCATACACTTTCTATGCCTCCTCAGAAAAAAAAATCCTAAAAGACTGGGATCAGGCACTGCATGACATGGGACCAGGGAAGCCATCATGGACAGTCATAGAGTTGAGTGCTATGAGGGTCCTAGACTTCAGGTGACGATCATGTGCCTGTTATTGACATTTGGAGAGGTCTCCACGACGCACTGGAATTATTCCACTATCTGTTTTAGAGAGCCTGCACACTGTAGGGTCAAGAGATACAATACAAAGAGACAATCTATATTTTCTCTTAATAGCATAACCACCTTCCTTCCATTTTAAAGTAAATTGCTGATTTAGAACCAATTGTATTTTGAATACACTTCAGTGGGTACCATCAGTTGTTTCTGTGTTTATAAATAGACATGAAGATAAGAGTAATTTCTACTGGTATGTTCTTGAAAGATGCATATGATCACCCAAGTTCTGGGAGGTTGGGAGGGAATGCAGCATTTCCTTGATGGTTTCACATGCAGGGCTTTCATCTGTTTACCTCCTCACTAGGGTGCAGAGCCCAATGGAGCTGGATGGGAGTGGAGTAACAATGACGTGATGAATTACTTTAACTGGGAGAGGAACCCATCTACTGCCTTAGACCGTGGTTTCTGTGGCAGCTTGTCAAGAGCTTCTGGTAAGAAAGAGTAGAACCGTATTGCCTAAATGCTGCCCTTCTTCTCATATCCCTGAGCTAAGTATTGGAATGTGCTCTTGCTCTCTCTCATCTTTCTTGGCTTCCTGGCTATCTCCTTACCCTAGATTATAGCACTCATTAGCATGAGGGAGTGACTTTCAAATTGAGGCTACCCATTGAGGTGTTTCTTCTTTAAATTTCACAAGATTCACTGTCCTCAATTACTTAACCTCCTTTTCTTCCCAGGATTTCTAAGATGGAGAGATACTACATGTGAGGTGAAGTTGCCCTATGTCTGCAAATTCAAGGCTTAAGCTTACCAGACAGCAAACAGCCTTAATTTGTTCAGAAGTGCGTCATGGACAAGGGACAAAACGTGAAGACTCACCTAGAAAAAACATGTCCTATCTACAGTCCACATTGGAGCCCTAATCTTTCTTTAGCCAATTTTGAATAGGATGTGGCCTCAAGTCTCAGAAAACAATAATAAACCTTTAGTCACTCTTTGAATTTTTGTGTTCCATTAATAATATCATCACTGTTTGTGTTATGAATGCATGTAAGTATGTATGAATGCCACAGAGTATCCAAGAAGATCAGAGGATAACTTTAAGAAATTAGTTGCTGTCTTCTATCTATTGAGACAGGGACTATCATAATTTTGTTGCACTGTAAATTAACAAGCATCAAAGAAATTGTCTTATTTCCTCTCCATCTTTCCATATTAGTACTGAATTTATTGATGGGTGTAACTGCATTCAGCTAATTTTAAGTAAGTTCCCTGAGGGCAAACCAACTCAATATTTCTGGCTTGAGAAATGACATTTTTGCCAACCAAGCCATCTTGCTAGCCCTGTGCAACATTTTTTAATTGTAGTTTTAAATGTGAATCAGATATTCTCTGATCACAGTTTCCCTGTCCCCAATGTTAGATCTTCCCTACATTCCCACACAACTCCATGTCTCTTATTTCTTTCTCGCTCGAAAAAACAAGCAACAAAAACTAGATACAAACCCTGAAAAGATATGAAAATAGAAACCAAAATATTAAAGCAAATGGCCAATGGCAAAGATTGTCAAGATGACAGAGGAGACGTGACACCTGCTTCTCAGTTCCGTGTGTATAGACAGTGCCTTATGGTGTGTGCTGACCACTCCACTGCAACTAAGAATGTGATTGGTCTCATTGAGGATTGTATTGTAACCATATGAAGGCATTGTGTTCTCTCAGTCATTACTCAAGGTGGAGGCAGATGGGTGACAGTTTTATCAGTTCAATTATTATTGTTGATATTTGATATTAAAATGCAGTTTATATAATATTGTTTTGTTGACAATGAGGAACAATTAAATTAACCAGAGCAGTACAGACATAAAGAGTCTAGAACCTTTTTATTCCCTTTTCAATAAGACAAAAAGAAAACCTGAAAGTATTAGAATATATTCTCTTTTGGACTAATTAGAGAATTAAAGCAGCATGGAACATCTCTTTCCTGGTATTTACAGAAGAATAAAAGGTATAGCTCCCTCTCTCTATACCTGTAAGCTGTTTAGAGAAAGGCTCAAGACTAAGTTTGAATCTGTAGGGAGAGGAAGACACTCCTGTAGGCTCCATTTCTAGGAAGACACTAATATTCCTATAAAATATTTTTCCTCACATCCCACATTAGAGTCTCACGATAAAAGCCAAGAGTAATCAAGACCCTGTCAGAAAGAAGAGAAAATTAATCCTTTGATGTCAGCTTTAAAACACTTAAGTCTTGCTACATCTTGGGCAAAGTATTTAGACACATTCTCCATCCTTTATACTTCCTCATTTTTCTAAAGTGGGGAAACATAAGAAACCTTTTCGTAAGTTTTGACTTGGTATGTAGGACCGCATAAATACTAATATTTATATTTTATTTATTTATTTTTGTATGTGTGTGTGCATGTTCACTTGTACGTGTTATCACTCTTGTGTTTTTCATGAAATGTTAGTCCTCAGACTTCTACCTTGTTTTATAATACAGGTGTCTCAGTTGCCTGAAATTTCTCAGTTCATCTTGATAAGTGACGTCTATCAGTCTTTGCTTCGCCTACTTTGAGATTATTGACATATGCCACAGCACTCACCTTTTTAAAAAAAATGTCACTTCAAGACAGATCCAGCACAAAGCAAAAGTGAATAACTTGTCCAGTTCTGAGGTACCTAGTATATTAAAAAAGAACTCTGAGGGAATTTCAACAGGTATATGAAACACAGGCTGTTGAATTTCATATTGGTTCATCATACAATGAGAACAATGGAAACTAGCACAATTATTATAGAAACCTCTTTATTCTCAGCACATTTCAAATAATATTTTATGTACAACCTTCGGGACATATTATAAATTGTGCTTGATAGCTCAAGTAAATATGGTCATCAGAGCTAGACTCAGATAAGGCACAGTTGGCAGACCAGTGTATAAAATAGGATATTTAAATATGATTGCACTGAGAAGTGTATATAAGAGGGCTAACTAGAGGCATACAGTACTCATCTGCTTCTCCACAAGGTAGAATTAAGATGAGAGCTGTTTATTGAGACTAGATTTACCAGTAAATAGAATGAGACTTAAAGAAACAGAGACTTCATTCTAGTGAACCTGTGGAGGAAACAAGGGTCCCAGAGCTGAGCAGTTAAAGGCAAGGAAGAATAAAATGAGGAACTGAGTCTTCCTTTAATGGTGAGTTATATTGTGAATGTGCCACAGTAGGGAATCAAATGTGAAGAGAATCTCTATGAGGAATTGGCTACCTCAGGTTGACCTGTGGGAATATCTGCGGGAGATTGTCTTGATAGTTAATTGATATATTAGGACCCAGCCCTTTTCAGTTGGTATCACTCTCTGAGCAAGTGCACTTGAACTTTTAAGCTGAGCACGTGCCAGCAGGCAAGTCAGCAGGCACATATTCATTTTTCTGCTCTTGACCATATGATGCAATTAGCTGTCTTGAGCTACTGCTACTATGACTTCACCCCAATGATGGACTCTAGTGAGGAGCAGAAGCTGAAATAAGCCTCTTCTCACCCATTCTGCATTTTCAGGATATTTTATCACAGGAATAGGGATATAACTAGAACTCTGGCTAAAGGTGAGTCAGGGACAGTCACTGCAAGCCTGGGCTTCCCGGAAAGAGCAAATTCAAAAATAGTCTAAGGTAACCATGGAGGTGATCTGGCACTAGACAACATTTTTGCCCTCACTTAAATATTCTTGGGGTGTTAAACTGGGAGACAACTTAAGTGGGACTGAACTTACCTGAGTTCAGAGCTCCTGGGTTGAATGGTACGATCAGATCTGATCAGATCACTGCACTGACACAGAAGGTGGCTCCTTCAGACTCATTTTGACCAGAGAAAGATAGGCACACATCAACCAGGAATTGTTTGTGGGGAGAATGCAGACTACCTTTGGCAAGAGAATGGAAGGTGTTTAAGACTGACACTCTGCTAGTCTAATTTTTCTGGTGTAAAGGATTGATTAGTGTTACTTAATTTTGCATTGGAGCCAAATCAGGATTATGGAGGAAGGATTGCTAGGAAGCTGATCTTTGTCCTGTGACTTGGTGAAATCTCTGACCTTGGAACACTCAACAAAGCTGTCTTTTATGATACCTGTATTTTTTCAGGGTTCTCTAGAGTCACAGAACTTACGGGTAGTCTCTATATAAGAAAGGAATTTGTTGATAACTTAGTCTGTAGTCCACTTCTCCAACAATGGTGAGCAGCAGCTGTGAATGAAAGTCCAAGGGTCTAGCAGTTGCTTAGTCCCACAAGGCTCACAGGTGAAGAAGAGCCAATCTTCCTTCTTCCAATGTCCTTATGTAGGTCTCCAGCAGAAGGTGTGGCCCAGATTAAAGGTGTGTGTGTATCACCTGTATCTTGTGTCTTCCAGACTCAAGATCTGGATCACAGGTGAGCCTTCTAATTCTGGATTTTAGTTCACTCCAGATAGAGTCAAGTTGACAATCAGGAATAGCCACTACAATCCACTCCTTGTCAACTTGACACAAATAATATCTCATGTCCACATGAAACAATAGCAAGGTCATGAACATGCCTAAAAGATATAACTAGTTCCTAGTACAATCACAAATGCATTTGTAAATTTACAATGGGGCAATGTCCCTTGGGAACATTCCTTTAGTATATCAAATTAAATAGCAATTGATGTTAAAGAAATTGGAAGACAAATATGTTCTAACAAAATACAACAGAAGCATTCATATTATGTTATAATCCTTGTTTCTGCAGCTGGTTATGTGGTTTTATCTGGTACTTATAACTACTTTCCTCTGCTACACATTCTGTATTTCCTCTACCCTCTGCCAGCACCTCAGCAGGTTTTGGCTCTTTTCCTGGAGCAGTGACCCATACCTTCATTCCTGGGAGTGTGAAACATAAAACCTGAAGAGAATCTATAGGAAATTACATATTTACAGCAGCTTCTTGATGTGCAGAATTTCTCATGTGACTGCAGCTCTGCTGGCCCAGTCAGTGTAGGATGAACTCATTCTCACTATTATTACCTTTCTATGTCTTCACTTCTTTACCTTTCTCCTGACACCATTTTTTTTCCATTTAAAATTTTGAGATTTTTCTGGTTTTAAGAAAGTTCAAAACTCTATCTGTACCCTTGTGGTAATTACATGAAAGGAATTGTTTAAACAATAATTTATAACAGGTTGATTGTTCAAGTATATTGCATTTTGCTAAACATTATGCTTCAAAGATGATATTTGCAGAGAATGGCTTGAGTAACATCAGACTTTATGTGTCCCAACATGAAGGGCATGTACAGATAGTGTGAAGTGAGAGCAATGCCTTCATCATCTGTTCACAGTATCTTCCACAAGCCCTGTCTACAGATTCATCATAGTATACCAGTAGATGCATCATTTGACACAGTTTTGTAGAGCAAATGGTTAGAATTAGGATTTCCCTTAGCACTTCCCAGAGGTTCCTTTGGTAACTACTCTGCATGACTTCATGCCTTCTTGTAAAAATGGAGCACAATATCACAAAGTGTTGACTGTATTTTATTGTTCTCTGAATCCTTAAGTCACAGTCCCCGGAGAATGTACTGATGGAAGAACAGAAGAGATGAGATGAGGAATTCGGTGTGGGAGTGTGGGAAGGACATGCTTTTTCTGGGTGAGCCATCATTCTTACTCCTTTGTCTATGTGGGCTTCAGAATATTTTCAGGCAGTTGAAATCAGAGCTCCCCTAAGCCTTGAATTGGCAGACATAGGAAAATATTGTGTTACAATAATAATCTCTCCACTTCTGATAACCTGCAGAGATACAAGAGGTGAAGGAAATGGGTCTGGTAAATTTGTGATTGTAAATAAAGGACAACTCAATCCTCTGCTCTGGACCTAAACATGTCTTCTGCATGCTCATCATTTTTGCATCTTCAAGGGAAGAAGACACAGAAGGAACCATAAGAAATGGATGATCACTACTCTACACTGTGTTTGCCAGCACAGGGCTGTACCCTGGAAGTCAAACTGGATGTGGGAAAATGGGTTTAGTTATAGAAGGCTTTTCTCTAGCTTACTTGAGGCCTGAAACAAGGCTGCACAGTAACCAAGGCCTGCAGACACAGAGGGCTTCCTCTCCCTGTTATAGTAGGTCAGAGGGTCAGAGCTGTTCCACCTCCAACCACTTTCATTGGGCATTGTCTCTTCTAAGTGGGAAGCAGTGTGAGGCAAAGGTTCAGTAACACTCTGCATGACATCTTCACAGAAACACCTGATTTCCTGCCTAGGCTCCCGAAAATTGTTATGATCTTATACAGTTCCTTTGGGGTAGAATAATATTCGAGAATCCCTCATTCATGTTTACAAACTCCAGAAACTATGGGATGAAATTAAGGTTACTGAAATGTATCTCTTTTTCATAAGCTCACCTGGTGCTACATTTGAGAGTTCTTCAGAAAAGGGTGGACAAAATTTATTCTATGAAGAAATTAAAGATGTGGAACTTCTCTTTGTCCAACATTTCCTGACAGTTTTGTGTGAAGACTCTCTGAGACTGATGAAAAAGTCATCCAAAGTCTCAATAAGGACTTAGTAAAAGTCAACAACAGGCATATGAACTTTGTGTGAAGTCTCAGACCTCTACAAAGCTCAGCTCTTCAGCTGGTATTTCCCTAGTTCTAATGCTACCCAGAACTGAAAATCTCAGGCCCATTTGATTCTTCAGGGGTAGTCCCAGGTACACTTCCACAGGGACAAAAGGCACTACAGGGAACAATCAAGGCAAAGATAGAATCGCAAATGTGAGAGATCATGGAGTCCAATCTAGTTGTAAGGGGAGGTGATCAAACTGTTTTTCACCAGGGAGGACACAAAGATAATTTCATCATAAGTGAGCAGAAATGCCAGGTGTCCTGAGAAATGCTTCTGGCAGTCCTGCTGTATGAAGAACAGAATGAGAGAGAGAAAGATTGAAACCTTAATAGAAAATGGTAGGTAATATGCGAGGGATTATATACCTCTCATTCAGCTATACCATAGAGACTGAATTCCAACACTCCTTCTTGACCCACAGTACTTTCTTCTATACTCTCAACTCTGCCTGTTGGCACTTACTTCTGCATTAGTCCAGGTCTGTGGTTTCAGAATCAGTAAATAGCAAAAGGAACCATAGGCTTGGGTTTCTTGAGGGCAGCTGATGCGTGGAGAAGGCAGTTCCTTCTGGGGATTGTTCACCTGGTTTAGAGGGGGATACAGACAGGGATGGAATGAATAGGAGTGTGGAGGGTACAGAAGGAGGTCAACACAAAAATTATTCTAAAGGCTTATTTGAAATTATGACTGTAATACTAATTGCTCACTCATTACTTTTCTAGTTGTTTTTGATTTTATCTATATGTGTCTGGGGGGGGGGAGTATATGTGCTGGGCTATACATGAGTATGTGGACATGATGCCAGAGGTCATTTCTTGGTCTGTGTTTATATTGGACTTTTAAAAAGGGGTTTCTCACTGACTTATCCTAGTGTATATATTTTGCTAGATTGGCCATCCAGTGATCTCCATAGAAATTCCTCTTCTCTCCTCCACAACATTTGGATTAAGACCATCAAGTTTAATTTACCTGGGTTCTAGGCATTCAACTTGGCTTCTCATGTTGCTTAACAAGTATGGCACTGGCTAGGATATCATATGCCCAACATTAGGTTTTTAATTTAACAAGACATTTTAATGTGGAGAAGCATGACTTTTTTATTTTACCCTGTCTGCATAGTCATTTATTCTCCCTTCTCTGGAATAACAGATGGTGGGCATCATCTTCTGTCCTTTGTCCCCTTCCTTGGAGTTCATTATTGACCTTAAGCTTTCCTTTTATAACCTTCTAACATAATTAGAGTTTGCTGATAACGTGGGGAAATTTTTATTCTATAACAGTGAAGCACTGTGGCATATCCCCTCTCTTCCAATGATCCTGAGGAAAGGATGTGGAAGAATTTTCTCTGTGGATACTCCTCATACCTAACACATGAGAGTCTTCAGAGTTCTTATTTCTGCTTGGTTTTCAATATTCATGGAGAATCCAGTGCTAGACACAGAACAATTTTACCTTGTAAACAAGAAAGGAGCACCAGGCAAGACAGCAGCATCTAGGACATGCTATGGAGGGTCATGCGAGGCATCATAGTATCTGTGAGGTAGAAGGAATAAGCCCCTGAAGAGAGTGTCATCAGAAGTGACATAAAGAAGACCACAACCACTTTCATTCCTATTTATGTAGCTCTGCAAGGAAGATCAATTTTGGGTCTGATCCCCCTGTTTTCTCTGGTTCTGGAGCAAAATGGAAGGGACATGTTTACCCTTTAGTTCCTAGTTCTTCTGAGTTTTAGAGATTTGCCTTCTGAGGGCAGAGAAATTTCTCCATCTTCTACTGCAGTGTGGGAGGCAAATACCTCTCAGACTTTCATTATCTTTTAGTTCCACTTACCTGTACTTACAGAGATCTGTGGTGGTTTGACAGGACAAAGGTGACTTTACTTTTAAAACAAGACCTGAGATAGGGCCATGCAAGTGAATAAGTGACAGTTCACGCAGCTGTCTGTGGTGGGTAGTGCTTGGCAAGGGTTACGGGAGCTTTCCTGTAAGAATGAAGGACTACTCGTGGCAGAGAGTGAGAACCGTCGCACATGTTGTTACTTTCCTGTTAATTCATCTCTGACCTCAGATGTGGATCATGTTTGAAAACTGCTACCCTCTATCAGGTATCAAGTTCTGGGAAACTTAAGTAATCACAGACAATCACATGTTACCAATTATGCAGTTTTGAAAAAAAATAATCACAATTTATCAAAATTACAATGTTTATTTTTAAAGAAATATGTATAGTTGTGTAAAACCAAGAATGCATCGTCAGTTGTATTGAAGAACTGACTTCTGTAGGTATATGTGCATTACCTCATAAGATTTTAGGGACATCAAAAGTGCTGAACTTTGTGTGTTAAAATTTGATTTGTTGAGTGCTGAACTACCTGTTCAATGGTGACGTCAACATTTTGTTAGCAGGACATAAAGTGTAAAGCAAACAGTGAAACAACATTGTGGCCAGGATTTTAAAGAACTGAGAGAGAGTTTGCTGGTTCTTATTCAGGTCTGATTATACTTCAGAATAGCATACTTGATTTAGTCAGAGGTGACTTTTCTCTGTCTTACCTGAGGCTCAATATAAAGTCACACCAGAGCAGAGATCTGCAGCAATAGAGGGGTTATCTTCAACTGGACGTGGTCCAGTTCCATGATCCAATTCCTGTGATCAGATATTCATGGGGATTCCAATAGTCTTTCAGAAATGATTCAAGGGTTTTTTCTTTTAAAAATTTGTTCTTTTAAATATGCCCATGCATGTGTCTGTGTGTAGGTGTATGTGAGTATGTGTATCATTGTGAGAGAATATATATGTTCATTTAGGTGCTCAAGAAGACAGAAAGAAGGCATCATATCTTCTGAAGTTGGTTATAGATGGTTATGAACTGCCTGATTTGGATGCTAGGAACCAAACAAGTCCTCTGGAAGAATACTATGTGCTATTACCTTTGACCCATCTCTCCAGCCTCCTAATTTCTATAGTATATATGATAATGTTATTAGCTGTTTTCACTGTACTGGCATTTGTACTCATAGAGACAAAGAAAAGATGGCTCAAAAATATAATTCTTTAATGTTAAATGGGTCAGTAGCATCAGCATGTATCAATTGCATCCATGCATTTGCATTTCACAGAAGACATTATTTTTCTAAATGCCCTTGAACTTGATGGCTGCATGGAATAAATAACTGAAGTAAAGACCTGTCTTTAAGAACATCTTTTCACAGTCTTGTGGTTGTGTGGGAAGTTTAAAATTGAAACTCAGTGGTCACAATGTCTAAGACAAAATGTTGTTCAGTTGTGTTGTAAGTCACAATTTTCATGCATTTTAAAAATTTGAGCAGACAAAGAAATTGCAGTGATTCATTTATAGGAAATACGGTCAGATGTTCCAAAGTAATAATACTTGTGAAGTAGAAAATATTTTAAATGTTGCCATTTTACAGTCAATTGCAGAATTTTAAATATCACCTGCACCTGAAGACAGAACATGTTTGCTAACAGGAAATAGCCCCTTGTGTGGTAGTTTCCAGTCTTTGCCAGGAAGTGTCCTGCAATTTTTTTCTGGGAAGCTCTCTGAATGTATGCCAAGCACTATCCATTACCCTGACTTACATAAGCATTCACTTATTCACTTTGATGCCCCTCCTTCAAATCCTACCATAAAAGTGGCTATCGTTGTCCTGACAAACCATCTCAGATCTCTGCCTGACAGGTAAATGGGAGCTGAATAATGCTGAGCCTTGCAGGTGATCATAATTCACAGTATTGAGAGAAGATAAAGGAGAATCTCTGTCTTAAGAGAAAGTAGGGCTCTGAGGATTAGCAATGGCTTCCCAGGTGGTTTTCCAGGCAAGGGGAAATGTTGTATTCTTCATTTTATTCCAGACCATAGCAAAGCAGGGATGGGGCTAAGCCTAGTGTAGCCCTGCACATCTAGGCAAAGGTGAAGGGAAGAATGGCTCTCTTTGCTTGTTCTCTCTGACTACACTCTCCCTAGTGCCTTGTTTGCTGCTCCCTCAAAGACAAGATGCTGCATCTCCTGGTCCTCAACAGTGTGTCCTGGATGCTGCTCTCCTGCCTGTTGTTCATATTTCAGGTACAAGGTAAGTCTTCTCTGTCTCTAGTACTGAATTATCTGTGAGTGCTAAGAGCCAAGGAGCAAAGGAATGTTCTTATTAGTCTCATGTGGTAATTATGAGAGGTATCCACGGAGGAAAATCACCTGCACTTCATCCATCCTCTGGCCTCCTTCCATGCTGCTGGTGGTGAAAAGTATCACAATGTTCCATCAGCACTAGAGTGACAGGATTGCCATTTTGTCGGGAGACTCTCAAACATGATAGTATGCATGTTGGGGAAGGGAAGTATGAGGGTCACTAATGAAGCATACAAATATACTCTGCAGAAAATAGAGTGTTACAGACAATAGAATGTGTAGGAAGTGTAAAATGAAAGGAGAAGCTCTTCCACAATCACTTTTTAAAAAGATGACGCACCTAGCTAGGTGTAGTGGTCCATACCTTGAAAACCAGCATTCAGGAAGGAGTTGCAGGAGGGTATCTGTGAGTTCAAGACCAACCTCATGCACAGTAAATTCCAGGACATCCAGGGCTACAGAGAAACTTTGTCACAAAGAATGCAAAACAATCATGCAACAGGATCACAATAAGAAAGTTTAGTGAGGCTGTCACTGTCTTAACTATAGTCACCCACTGCACAAAACCAATCTTTGTAATCATTCCCTTGAGTTTTCCTCTCCGTTCAACTCCCACTCTCACACCATCCCTCTCTTTACCTCTCTCCATCACCAGGTGAAGACTCCCAGAAGGAAGTGCCCTCTCCACGAGCCAGCTGCCCCATGGGCTCCAAGTCTTATCGCTCCCACTGCTATGCATTAGTTATGACACCCAAATCCTGGTTTCAAGCAGATGTGAGTGATGAAAGGTGGGGTTGAAGATACCTGTATAAAGTGCAAGTGGGTGACAGAAGAGACCTTGAGGTTCCATGGTTCCATGGGGAGGGAGTCAGAATAAATGTTCTTTCTTTTATGTAATCTTTCTACTCACGCACATCTACCACACCAGTGGACAATGCTCTCTCTCTCTCTCTCTCTCTCTCTCTGCCCGTCACATAGCTGGCCTGCCAGAAGAGACCCTCAGGACACCTGGTGTCTATTCTTAGTGGTGGTGAGGCTTCCTTTGTGTCCTCCCTGGGGAATGGCAGAGTGAACAACTATCAAGACATCTGGATTGGGCTTCATGATCCAACAATGGTGAGATTCTATTTTTTCCTCTGTTTTATCTCTAGGAGCTAATGTCTCCCAAGCACAATTTTCTGTGTCTCCTGTCTGTGTATAATATAAGGAGGTTCTACTATTTATGTTGAGTGACATTAGAATAAGGGACTTCCACAACACCGGAGTGAAAGGCTGAATTCTATGGAGGCTCCTACTGTTTAGCTTAATTTATTTGCTTATTGTTGACTTTTGCATTTTTCTTTTATTTAAGAAAGTTAACTGGTGACTTATTGCTTCTTCAAGAAACCTTCACACAAAGTTCTGAAAGCATTGTAAATTAAGATAAGATTTACATTTATTCATTAAAAATAGATTTGTTTATTTTATTTGTATGTTTTTTCTAAATGTTTGTGTGTGCAGCATGTGCTTGCCTGGTGCTTGAAGAGGTCAGAAAGGAGCACCAGATCCTTTAGAACTGAAGTTATAGATGGTTGTGATTCTCTGTATGGGTGATGAAATTCAATAAATAGGACCAGGCAATACCTGCTGTGCCATCTCTCTGCCTTCTACTTTTGTTTATTAAGAAGACACTGTGAGATCCAGAGGCTATTCTGCAATGTATCATTACTCACTGTGTAGCAAGTACCTTGTACTCTAATTCTTGAGATTATTGGCAAGAAGGAGCCTGTCGGAGATAGAATTAAGTCAGAACTTCCAAGTGAAAAGGTGCCTGAGCAGCACGGTGGAATGGACCAAATTCCATGAAGCTCTCTTCTTACTTCTACTGTGCAGGGTCAACAACCCAATGGAGATGGATGGGAGTGGAGTAACTCAGATGTGCTGAATTATTTTAACTGGGATGGGGATCCTTCCTCTACTGTCAACCGTGGTCACTGTGGGAGTCTGACAGCAACCTCAGGTAAGAAGTGGAAGAATCACCAACTTTGCCCAATATATTC